>BSBN01000135.1:4800000-6000000 GCA_027924645.1 Cunninghamia lanceolata | reverse complement strand
TAGAAACTGCTCATGAGATCTGGGACAAATTGAAAAACATCTATGCAGGTGATGAATCTGTCAAGAAAGCTAAGTTGTAGAACTTGAAGACTACATATGAAAACCATGCGAATCTCTGAGGATGAGAACATAACAAGCTACATACAGAAGATTGATGAAGTTGTTAGCAGCATCAAGGGTCTTGGTGGAAAGTTAGAGGATGTGGATGTTGTAGATAAGATACTCAGAACTCTTCCCAAATCTTATAGCCACAAGGTATCTGCCATTAAAGAATTGTTTTACATGGGCAAGCTTATAAAAGATCAATTGCTTGGTAAACTGACTGCTTTTGAGATGAGAGAATTTAGTACTACTAATGGCCCTGTGAAAATTGAGATTGCCTTTAAGGCCAAGGAAGAAAAGACTGCTAGATCAGATAAATATGTTGTGGAATCAGACAAAGAAAGTTTTGAAGAGCTTGAGGCAAAATTTGCAAGCAGAATGAAAAGAGCTAGCAGAGGAAAGTTCAAAGGTAAGTTACCTTTCAAATGTTTCAATTGTTGTAAAATTGGTCACTATGCCTCAAGATGTCCTGATAGAGCTTTGAAGTTCAAAAACAATGAAAGTAAAGGAAAAATGGTAAGAAAGAGTTACTATGTTAGAGATGATGATGGTGTAACTAATGATGAAGCTGATTCTAATGATGGTAATAGTAGTGAATACTTGTTTATTGCATTTAGAGAAGAACCTGTTTCTGCTAATCTTGCAAGCTGTGTGAAGGAAGGAAGTCCATGAGAGTTGTCTGCATTTCATGCTGAAAAAGAAGATGAATGGATCATTGACAATAGATGTTCAAATCACATGACAAGAGATAAGAGTAACACTAGTACAAAAACAACAATATGTGATAAAAAAAAACTACTAAAAACTACTTATAAATGACTAAACCTAGTCAGGTGACCATTAGTAGTTTATTGCCAGTCATTTATAACGCGACCAAATTTATGACAAAACCAATTTTAGTCATTTATTTGGTCATTTTGATTTATCGATTTGGTAGTATATTTAGTCATTAATTTAGTCATATTATTCATTGAGCTTGGTCACGTGACCATTAGTAGTTTATTGCCAGTCATTTATTTGGTTGTTTTGATTGATCAATTTGGTAGTATATTTTTAGTCATATTTATTCACTGATTTCTATCAATTGGTAGTATATTTATTCAATAGTATATTTAGTCATATATTTTTAGTCATTTATTCACTGATTTTTGTCAGTTGGTAGTATATTTAGTCAATTGGTAGTTTATTTAATTGTTTTTGAGGTTTAAACATAAAACATAGAAAAACATAATCAATCATTCATTTGCACATAATGAAATGGCTATTAAGAAGGCAAAATATTGAAATTTTATTGAGAAAAGGTGTTCTTACAATAGATACAAGACTTAAATATGTCTGCTTTGAAAAATGTGTTACCAAGTGTGTTTATCAGTGTTGTGACTGAGAAAACTGAGTTACAATGCTCATTTTTTTGCTTATACAACTCTAAAACATGAAAGAACTACTTGAAAAATGAAGCCTAAATATTTTATCATGGGCTTTTACATCTCAAAATCTGAATATAAATGTATCAAAACTCGCTTAATATTGCTAATTGATGCATTACTTCTTCTTCTTTGCTGCATCTCCTACCTTGTTCTGCACAAACAGAACCCAACAATGCAATAAGTAAATCGTCCCTTTGTAACAGAAAGCAAATAAGTAACTTACTTTAACATGTTCTTTGAAAGAATATTTACCTTCTTGACTCCACGGATCTTCTTAGATTTGTTTAGACAGAGTAAGTCAAATTCATAAACAATCAGGTTTAGACAAACATTCTTGCAACCCCCATTCCTAGTAATCAATTTGTGAACTATGAATTTTCATTGATTATAGGTTTAGGAAGCTAGCAAATACGATTTCATAATAATGTCACAATACCAGCTCCAAACATGTGAAAGTTAAGATGAAACTTGAGGAGAAAATTCAAATCTGAAACATACTTTATTAGCAAATCAAAGCATAACGGAAGGGGGATGTTTGACAGATATTATAGTTGGAAATGCTCTGGTAGAAATGTATGAAAAATTTGGAATAATAGTCAAGGAACGGGAACTGTTTGACACAATGCCTCAAAGAGATGTCATCCCATGGACATTCCACAGCCTTTGCCAGCTTGGTAATATTTTAGAATTTCCTCGTCCTTCTATGGCCTTTTTGATCCAATATGCCAACCAATTAAAGAATAGATAACACTCTGAGATGGTCTAGTTGCTTAGATGTATGGACCTATCTCTTGCCATAACTCAAATTAATTCTAATCACTATAGCTAAAAATTTTAAATCTTTGAAGACCCATGCAGCTAAATAGGTAGAACGTGCAATATGCAAAACTGGGTTGGTTTACCATAGAATGTATCCACTTGAGGAAATGTAGAAGTTTAAAAGTTTAATTTGAATAAATCCCTTCATTTGGCAAAAAGTTGCACCTTTCACTAATTTGATAATCTTATCAAATCTATGTAGGCTATCATTTTCTAGTTGTCTTCTCTTTAATAAAAACTAGTCTAAATTTCGAAAGGTATCTAGTCTTGCAACATCAAGCTTAGGGGCTAAACAAGATTTACCTACCACCTTTCAAAAACAAAATGTACCATATGGTTAGACTTAAGATTCAGTCACAAATTCAAGTTTAGTACATTCAATTACCCACAAAAAACATGCCGCAGTGGGCCAAAAATGTCCCTAGTTCTATATTTGGTGAAAATGTTTCAGCTATTGTGGTGATTGGTCTAAAATTTAAATCTAGAATAAAGGTAAGAAGTTTCAACCATTGTAATATTTGTCAATGCCACTATCAATCTAATATTTACTTGTTATTTTCCTTATTTCACCAACGTTGCATAGACTTTCTTCCAATGTATGGGTCCAAACTAGATAAATAACACTTAAGTTCAAACCAAAAGTCTCAGTACAGAATCTAATGTGGAAGCATAGACAAGGCACGTGAACTACTTGACAGAATGCCTCAAAGAAATGTGGTCTCATGGACTACAATGATTGTAGGATATGCACAAAATGGATTTGTTGAAAAGGCTTTAGAAATTTTAAAGCAAATGCAATTGGCTGGTGTAAAGCCAAATTCCACAACCTTTGCCAACATTCTCCCTGCCTGTGTCAAAATGGGAGCTTTGGAATAGGGTATGGACATCCATCAAAATATAATGGAAGGGGGCTTTTTTTTCAGATATTATAGTTGGAAATGCTCTGGTAGACATGAATGCAAAATGTGGAAGCATAGACAAGGCACAAGAACTGTTTGACAGAATGCCTCAAAGAAATGCCATCTCATGGAATGGAATGATTGCAGGATATGCACAAAATGGATTTGTTGAAAAGGCTTTAGAAATTTTAAAGCAAATGCAATTGACTGGTGTAAATCCAAATTCCACAACCTTTGCCAGCATCCTTCCTGCCTGTGCCAAAATGGGAGCATTGGAACAAGGTATGGACATCCATCAAAAAGTAATGGATAGAGGAATTTTGTCAGATGTTGTAGTTTCAACTGCCTTGGTAGACATGTATGCAAAATGTGGAAGCATTGACAAGGCATGTGAACTATTTGGCAGAATGCCTCAAAGAAATGTCATCTCATGGAATGTAATGATTGCGGGATATGCACTAATTCACCCTCCAGGAAAACATTAATACAACTACATTCATTTGAAACACCAACCCAAAAGTTCCTATAACCCATTCCAAATGTAAACATGAATCCATAAACATCATAGTACAAGCAGATCTGATACCCACACCGGAATCCATAAGTCAAATAAGAAACATCTCATTTCTTCTCATTAGTAAGATTTACATCATCTCTCGCAAGAGATTACAAAAGTTACATAAAAGAATATACATAAGTACAATGGTATAGCCATGGATAAGATACAACAATAAATAGAATAAGTATAAGAGAGAACATCTCCAACTAGTGCTCCAAAACATGTACACCGGTCCCTAATGGTGGTGGCAACACCTCCCAACCATGTGGACTCACAAGAGACCACCCCACCGTGCTCAAAGATAGTCACAAGGCCCAAACAGAAGAATAAAGGCAATAGGGACAGGAAGGCATAGATATACTCAACCTCACTAGGGGTGCCACAAGACCCAGAGTTCACATGACCACATCATAAGCATATGCTTCATAGAGAGCATAAAATTAGGCACCTGGTATTCATGCCAGTGAAGTACCACACGAATAAGGAGGGTCCACTTTCATACCAATATTTACTAACATTGCCACAATCAACTCCATACACCAAAATATGCATTACAATATAATCAATATAACAACAATTAGAATATCCTTACAAGGCAACAATCACACAAAGTCTGGATATGGCTCCACGTGAGGTACTAATACAATATGATTTGATGATATCAAGTATCATAATCATATTATATTATAACATCCTTCTTGACAAATCACATCATGGATCAACAAGGCAACATAAAGAAAAAACATCTAAACTTCGAAAGACTACAGCAGTAATTTTAATCTTGCCTTAAGCATGATCAAAGCCCAAGTTGTACTCATGACAATCGACAACACTATAACCAAGAGATCATCATATGATGATGTGTACTCAATCATATTAATAGTAAATCTATTCTCAACCTTCTGATTCATTTATTTGGTGGTGCAAACCCATATTCTTATAATAGTCCAGTTTATAGACAAGATAATGTTTGCACTTTCCATTTATACTAAGTTTGACCTTAATGGTCATCAATAAGTGATTTCATATAACTGCTATATGCTTGCAAATCAACCCCTTACATTGAGTTGAACCAAGCCTTACCATGGATCATTGGATTCCACCTAAATACTTATAAGTCTGCATACTTTCAAAGTTGAATCTCAAGATTAACCTTGACATCGCTATCAACACAATCTAAGGCACAATTATCAATGGGAACGCTTGCAAAATCAATGGTAATGATGTCCCATTCAGACCGTTTTAATATTCAGCCATAAGTATATTAATTCTAGTCACTAATATCTCACAAGGTCCATTATCAAGTCCTCGGATTTAGTTATCATCGCTATCATCTATACATTGTACTCTAGTTGCTAAAGCTTTCAAGTGGTTCAAACTACCTACAACATTAATAGCAACCAACAGTCATGTAAAAAGGATCTTTACCAATGTTCATAACATTATGATACAATCAGAAGCAAGGAGGCCATCAGTTTTAAAATAGTATAAAGTTGGGTATATGAGTTCCATCACCAAAATGACCATATGCAACTATGTGTGAATTTTTTTATAACAGTAATCAATAAACATGAAACTGATTAAATCTCTGTAGGTTAGTAGAGCCCACTTTGTCCATCACATGAGGTGTTAGGCAACTACAAGGAACTTCACCTCTTATTCACACAATATAAACCATAAGAGAATTAATTGTAATTTGACTCATTCAGGAGCAGGTTGTGCATAACTTTTGTTTTTTGTGTGCATCGGTTTTGTCAAATATAATAGCTGGAAATGCTCTGGTGAGCATGTATGCAAAAGGTGGAGGCATAGACAAGGCATGATCTGTTTGACAAAATTCCTCATAGAATTCGGTCTCATGGACTGCAGAAGTTGCAGGGTATGTACATAATGGATTTGTTGAACAGTCTTTAGAAACTATTGAGGAAATGCTAATGGTAGGTGTAAAGCCCAATTCCTAACCTTTGCCAGCATCCATGTTGCTTGCACCAAGATGTGGCAGCAGAGACAAAGCACGTGAGCTGTTTGACAAAATGACTCAATGAAATGTGATCTCATGCAATGCAATGATTGCAGGACGTACACAAAATGGATTTGTTAAAAAGGATTAAGAAACTTCCAAGCAATGCGATTGGCAAAGGTAAAGCTAGGTTCCACAACTGTTGTCAGCATTTTCACTACCTGTGCCTAGTTGGGAGATATGGAAAAGGGTATGGATGTCTAACAAAGCATAACGGAAGGGGAATTTTTATC
The DNA here is from genome assembly GCA_027924645.1 of Cunninghamia lanceolata. Taxonomy (NCBI): domain Eukaryota; kingdom Viridiplantae; phylum Streptophyta; class Pinopsida; order Cupressales; family Cupressaceae; genus Cunninghamia; species Cunninghamia lanceolata. The sequence goes on along the minus strand of BSBN01000135.1, from coordinate 5,993,941 downwards.
AGATATTTTAATTGGAAATGCTCTGGTAGACATGTATGCAAACTTAGGAGCACAAGCAAGGCACGTGAACCGTTTCACCAGCTGCCTAAAAGAAATACAATCTCAGGACAGCAATGATCACAAGATGTGCACCAAAAATGGATTTGTTAAAGTTTTAGGAACCTACCTGTATGCAGTCGGCAGAGGATGCAAGCCCACTCCCAGCCACCTCTGTCTTGGCCACCCGTCCTCCTCCATTCTCTTCCAAACCCTCACTTCTCCTTCCTTCGTTTTTTCCCCCAAATGCAGAACCCCCTTTTTCCAATTCGTGAGACCATCTCAAAAATGAATGATCCCCATTTCTATTTTTTTTCTCCTCTTCCTTAAGTCAACCAAGACCACCAACCCATTAACTTGATCAGCTGCCCCGAAGATATTTTCCTCGCTGACTTAACCATCCTCACCAACCTCTTCAATTTGCTCACCTGTCGACCAAGATATTTCCTCCGTCTTAAACCAACTCACCCACCAATTCCCCAGAGCCATCGTATATGGCATGGTAAGAGTTAAAGAAATCTGACTTCTAAAAAAGTCCAACAAGGAGGGTTGTTACATCCTACCCCCTAGGACTAGGCTTACTCATGGAAGCCTACAAACGCTAAGATGCAGCAAAAGCACACACTAGCCATGAAACTTGATACAAATATAAAAAAAATCAGGTTATCACATGCACAAATACATGCAATCAGTCCCAATACATGGGTAAGGTATAGGCAAGGCACTCATTTCCTACAAAATATACATTAGCATGAAACAATTTTCTCCAATCAAAATAAAGAATGATGCCAAGGAAGCCACATCGAACAATCAATGGAAACCAAGGAGAAAAGCCTCAACCACCGCGCTGGCAAACTACACATGACCATAAGGGGTAATCCGGACATCACCGTTAGGTAACTGGATGATAAGACAACAACACGGCAACACTACACTAGCAAGGTATAGTGGCTAGGGTATAGGGCCTGTGACTATCTCTAGTAACCACCATCGGGGATAATAAGAGTACGCTCAGGCCTGTGAGTCCAGGTGGAGTCGATACTCAATACCTGCATCACTCCGATCACATGTCAAAGCACATGTGCATATAACATATATCGTATAACTGAAGCAACATCAATCATCAGGAAGAGGGTCATGATATCGTAAGCCTCTCAAATATGAGTGTTATGACATCATCCCTTTCTTGTCCATAATCATACAAAAGCAATGATATCAATATATAAACATATAAGCATGTAATCCAGCATGATAACCAATCATGTCAACATCATAATAGTATCAGAATCCATCAAGGAAAAGCAACAACCATCAATTTGCACATTTACACTAGAATAAATCACATAGTTTTCTCATTTGCAGAAATTGCACTTTCAAGACATAAAATTTTCAATTCTCTAACTTTTCATATCCAGCTATCTATAAGATGGAGTTCACAAACATGCATGTATGCACATTTATAGGATTTACGACCTCCACTTTCATAACATGCATGACATCTCTTTACATATAATGCAATAGTTTGTCACATTTCAAGGCATAATGATGTAATTCTTGTTTTCTTCTATGTTTTAATATGCAACTACATACATGACAATTGTACCACCTACAAAACATACATACTCATTCTCATCACAAGGCTACATAGGGGTTCATGTGGATGTCATAGTACCATCCATATTCAACATATCCATGAGTCCATAACCAATAACCATGTCCAATATCCATAACCATGTGTCTTGATGGCATTGACCCACCTAGTGAGCCCTTCCATACAAGCCACAATGACATATCTCTTGTTTGTGTAAGGGTTTTAGCCTCCAAGAGATAGTCAAACAATAGGAAGGTAGTGAATTAGATCTTAGAACAACTCACACATACCCCCATCCTCAAGGGTTTCCCTACGTCTACTTCCCCGTATACTCTCAAATGGGTGGATCTCACCATACCCGATGAGGAATCACATCACAACACAAGACCACTATTCAAAAATAGAAAAGTCAATTAGTTTAGCCACCAAAAATATAAATGAAGAAGAGTAAATCTCAATTCCAACAATGAAATAAGAAAAATATGCATAGTTTCAACAATAAATCAAATGTAACCGCAAAGAGTTACATGCCAAGAAAATCATCCATGGCTAAACTAATACAAGCAAGATAAACCAAAGTGCTGGTCCACACAAGCAAAGTAAAAATCACCAATAACCAAAAGGAAGATTCACAATCTTCGAAATATACACATTACAACACCAAGTGACTATCGCTAGTCACCACACGAGGAAGGAGGGAAATAAGCGTGACTGTCTCAACAGTCCTTCATGTGGGTACAGCCTACTCACGCAACCTCACATGGAAAGGTATTGTGTTGGCCACCTAGGTCACATACCTCATGCAGCACGACCACGCATGGTATATGCCAAGCAGAGAAAGCACACAATGGTTGTAGACTGCATGGCAATGCCCTACTCAGAGGAACATCCTGCATAGTGTGTACCCACAAAGAAAGCACATGCAGCAACACACCGAGCCAGAGGTGTACATGGCTAGGTTCCACTCGCATACCAACCGATCGGAATCGAGGCCCTCTTGAGCGAATCCTCTACTCTATGCGAGCAACCACTCCTCTTAGCACAAGTAGGAACACAACATATATACTATGCCTTCATGCATCTATGTACGTGGCATCGTGTCCTCGAGCTCGGCTCGCTACCATCAATGACATGGCATCCTCACTAGCACTGTGTCAGAACACGAGTGGGGGGGGTGGCATCATATCAAAAACATTCACATCAGGGTAAGATCATAGTTGTCACAGGTGCTCATACCATAAACTAATATGATCCTCAAGAACTGAGGGGATTAAGCTAACACTATATGAACCAAGTATCTAGTCCATTAATAAGGGGAAGTAGTGAGTACTTTCCTGGGAGGTTGAAACGATTGTTGTCGTTTCGCGTCGCCATTATACGTACGCTGTGCAATTCCCTCCCAAGGAACTTTGTTGCTGCTACTACCCTCCACATATTGACCTATCCACAACCCTCGAGTTGGCAGTCAATAGGGTGACAACAGGAAAACACATAGATGGTATGGTTTTCTCCCATACACATAATCCATACATATCCTCCATGGATGGGTACACAGTATCACCATCCCATGGGCCCACATCTCAAGCACTGGTTAATCACAACACCCAACAGGAATACATCAATGGATGTTCACATAACGGGGAATACAATCACAATTTCTCTTACCCAGGCATAACCATAGCCCACATATGACTATGCAACATGATGCAAAATATACAACTTTACCCAAAAATAAGTATTCCCAAACATCCATACCAATTTTCTCTTTCCACAAGGGCAACTCATTTACCCATAGCATCATAATTTCACTTTGCAATTCTATCATCATAACACAATAGTGTATGAACATGTATAGCATCATCACTATCACTTTTACATCAATGCATAAACATAAGTAACATTTTTCACAATCATTATTATAGTCACTTCTATATTCACATAATGTTATACATCTCATTTTACACCCATTACACTCTCATCTCATAATAACACATAATGTGACATCATAACACAAGTCTTAATAATAACATTTATTCACACGAAAATGAGAAACTAGCAACACAATTAAAACGAGTTTGGTAGAGGAACCCTAGTCATTTCTCAACATTCACATCCAACATATAAGCATAAGTAACCTTAGCTATGTCAATGGCATGCAATTGCTCATCAAGAAAGATATGCAACATTCCTATTACCCTACATCAAGTATTTGCAGTTGCATTAAAGTACAAGTGTTCATCTATATGATCTCATTAAAACCACAATGCAATAAAGGAGATCAAATTTCATCAACAAGATATACCCACTAAGCAAATACCGTTCTCATGTAAACTCAAAGTAAGGAGGTACTAATAAACATGTAATCATTTTCAATTGCATAACCATTGTAGACACCTAAAATTGGATTGCTCTGCAAACCAATTTTTTGTACCTCTGCACTCATCTATTCCCCCAATCTGCATATCCCTGGTGATCAATTAATTCACCTAATTAATCCATTGAACCTTACAACCCTATCCTATTAATTGAATGAATATTCCTAATATTCATTTAATTGATTTATCCATTTCCCTAATCCCTGTTAATTAGATAAATCATGCTTATCTAATTAACCTAGGCTTAAGTTAATTAAGATAAACACTTAATTAACCTTGTCTCCCACTCACCTCCACTCACTGAATATAAAATTTAGTTGTCTCCCACTCACCTCCACTCACTGAATATAAAATTCAGTTGTCTCCCACTATCCTCCACTCTTCCCAAAATGGGAATTTTTAATTCATCCACTAGGAATAAAAGATTCACTTTTATTCCTAGCCCTTAATCTTGTCAATTGAATCCTCACCCTCTATCCTCATCTCCAAAATTCTATAAATTGAGCCTCTTCCAAGCTATTTGGATGAGACCACTTAATGCACTAGAACTCTGTCAAAATCACTCCAAAATCCCCTTATCATGCCTCCATAATGTCCAAATCACTCCAAATCTTGTCTCAATCCCATTCAATCCATCATCTAATTTCATTCACCTTGTGTTGTATGCATTGAGCAATCCACATTAGTCATTCTGATCAAGGGAACAATCTTGAGGAGCTACGTAGGCGCACTCCTTCCCGCATGGATTAGTGAGGTCTTCATGAAGGTATAATCGTTTGTTTATGCATTAGATTAGTTATTATCTTCATTTTGATTTCACTTATCACATTGGCACGCCTAGTCTCAAATTTACTCGTCATTTTGTCAAGGTTTCTTGTTAAAATCTTTGTTTTTCTAACAATTTTTTGCGAGTTTTATGAAGGAAGTGTTGCAAGTTTCATTTTGAGCAGAAACGGGCATCATTTTTGTGCTCCGGACTCTGTTTCTGTGAATTTTGATAGTAAACATGCCTAGGTTTTGTGAAAATTCTTTTTGAAAAAAATTAAAAAATTTTAGGGTACAGTCTGTACCGTACGGATCCGTATAGTACGAAACTGTAACCTTTGCTGTGCTAAGTGGTGCATTCTTAGTTTTTTGTGATCGAGTTTTCTGTGCTACAAGGTTAATGTTTGTTTGCAGGTGTTGAAACCCCAACAACCGCTTCATCGCCGCTCCCTAGCAACCAAACCCCTGCCGCCACCTGGCTCCCACAACCGCTTCACCGCCACTCCGCAGCACACAGCCGCCCGCAGCCTACACTCCATCGCTCCCCACACACCAGTCGACACTTCCGGTGGTGACCTCCCCTTATCGCCACCCCCCAAACCCTTATATCTCCCATCCTCCACCGCTGCCAACACACCACAGCCTCGCCCAAGCCCCCCCTCCTGCAACCCCTTATATCTCCCGCCCTCCGCCACAGCCACCGCCGACTGCCTCCCACAACCTTCAGCCCGCCATTCCACCAAACTCTGCTTCCCCCAACTCCTCTCCTGCCGCCTCTAGTAAACCTCTTCCCCGCGGCCTCCCCCAACTCCCCTCTTGGCCGACCCACCTCCCCTCCTCCTACGATGCGCCACCATGCAGAACCCTATACCACTCGTTGCTCATTTTAGGTTTTAAATTTGCCTCCGGTTAGAGGCGTTTTAGGTTTTCACCTCTCATCTTATCTTTTTTTTTCAAGGGGATAAGCCCCTGGTCATATGTATGACCTGGGGCTAGTCTAAGTTATAAACTGCCAACAGTAAACCCTAACCGCCAGCTGGCTAACAACAACATGTGACTGGAGATTTAAACCTTTAGCGGTTATTTTTGACTGTTGCCTTCTATACACTGAAGGAGGCTATTTTTTTCAACTTTCATAACTTTTGCATACGGAGGCGAAATCGCGTAAACAAGGACTCGTCGGAAAGAGGACTCCAAGCACTTCGCAGTTGTGAGGTTTTTATCAGGTGACTATACCTTTTTCCCACCTTTTTCATCAGTCAAAGTCAAATAAGCTTAAAAACTTCAAATCATCATATCTTTTGCAAATTTGATCGGGTTTCAGTGAATTTTTTTTTCAAATTGCATAGAATCTCCTGAAGCATCTGTTTATGTACTTCTTTTCTTTGTATCTATTCATCTTTCATTATATTTTATCAAACTATCAATTTTTGCATCACAATCTCTTTGGCTAGTCTACTTGCTCTGTTTTCAGTTTTTGTGACTTGCAGGTGATCATTCGGGGCTGGAGCAACATCAGGAGTAGCAAACACATCAATTTGGATAGCAATTTAATCAGGTGCATTTGTTTTCATCCTTTATCTCTCAATCATTGCTTGCAAACACACTTCAGTTTGGGGCATAGAACAAACATTGTCTTCAATCACACATTGCAATTGGGGCATAAAACGAACATTATCTTCAATCACACATTGAAATCAGGCTTAAAATCAACCAGTGTCTTCAATCACACTTTGAAATTGGGCTAAAAAGAATCATTGTTTGACGTGTTTGACATCACATTTCAATTTTCTAAGGTAAATTAATCAACTACGAGTGTGAATCAAGTGGGTGTGTGTATGCTCTCTCCTCGCACCGCAAGGTGATCTTGGAGATCAAAAACACCTCACTTGATTCACTTTTGTGTACCCTATCCTAGGAGGCCTGCTAGGGGATTTCATCGCCCCTAGGGATGACCTCATTCGAGGATGAATCGAAAGACACCCTCTTTGAAATCAGAATCCTATCACTCTTGGCTAAGCCCCAAAGAACTTTCTACCTTTGGGAAGTGAAGGTGAAGGGTGGGTTACCCCCTTCTCCTGGTTGTGTGACAGGATTTCACTTTCAAATCCTTAGTTAACCTCGTCTAAATATTGACCAAACCTAACTGGCCATACCCATCAAACTAGACATTAGGACCTGTTGATTTGTTTTGCAAGTGTGCTTGTTAATCATTATCATATTCTTCAAATTCCAAATTCAAATTTGCTTGTGTCTTGTGCGAGTGATTCTTGTTTGTACATGTGATCATTTGCTAAACATTGCCAAATCAAACTAAACATCAAACACATAAGACAAGTCATTCCAACACATTAAAATCCAATCACATTCATCCTAATCACTCATTTTCTGCCATATCATTCCTAATCACACCCTAATCACTCCAAAGCACTCCTAATCACATCCAAATCAAATCCAAAATCCAACCAACATCAATCCATAATCTTCCAAACCATATTCCAAATCCAATCCAAAATCAACATCAATCCCAATCATTATCCAAATCCCCCAACATCATTATCAAACTCCAAATCCAAATCAACCCAATCAAAAATTAAGACCTTAATTGATCACCTAATCAAATCAACCCAATCAACCCTCTTGCTTAAGATCATTAGTCTATCAAGAGCATAGAGAACCAATCAACCCTATTGCTTAAGTGTCATTAGTCTACCTTAAGCATAATAGGATCATCACTCATCCATCCAATCAAACACAAACCAAATCATCTTAAGGTCTTGAAATTTTGATTCCCAACATCACAATCATCCATCATCCCCCATCATCCCATACTATCTCCCACAGAATGGATCTTTATGAATCAATACAACAAATACAAAGACTTAGACAAGTCTATGCGAACATGGATCCTAATGCTAAGGAACAATTCAAAAATGACATTAAAGATCATCCCTTAGCAGACATCATCATTGGTGAACCCCAAATCCCTCCCCCATCTTCATCATATCAACCCTCATCATATCAACCTTCAACATCTTACATATCCACACCATTGACATCATACCAACCTTCACCATATCAACAAACACCCTACACATCATCCCCATCCACATCATATCAATCGTCATTCTTTCAACCTTCATACCAATCTACATCTTACATATCCACACCATCAACCTCCCATCAACCTTACATGTCATCATCTTCAACATCATATCAACCTCCATCATCCTCATATCAACCTTCAACCTCATATCAACTTCCATCATATCAACCTCCATCATCCTCATATCAACCCTCAACTTCATACCAACCTAATTCATCCACCTATCATGTCAATGCCACATCAACAAATCAACCTCCACCTCAACATTATCCAATTCCTCATTCTCACATTCCAACACATCATCAAACCCATCCACAAGGTAACCAAGTGTCATCACAACAAGAACAAGTGAGCCCAAATCCACCTTTGCAACAAGAAGCACATACAAGTCCACGTGGTCCCTTGTACATAAATCCAATGAGTCCAAGTTATCCTAGGCAAGATCTAATAACCTTTGACAAGGGAGATACCAATCTAGAATGCCCTCCAACACCGCCATCTAATCCCACACCTATCCTTGAACCCACCCACGAACCATCACCACCTAATCCTATCACCCACCTATCCAATCCCAATCCCATTTCTACACCATCCACCATCATTATCCATCCATTATATTGTTCTTCCACCCATACACTCATGAAGGATGCCATCCATTGGCTATTAGCAAGGAATCAAACACCCTCATGCAAACCAACATCCACCAAATCTCTTGAACAACCCCCTATCATAAGTCAAGAACCATCATGCAGCCATGTTCAAGAACCCCTAAGTCAAGCACCTATCACATCAATCCAAGCACCCATCACATCTATCCAAGCCACTTCCACTTCCATGCAAGCACATGAGCTATGTCAAGAAACAAATCCAAAGCATGTTGAAACATCAACCTCTTCTCCTAATCAAGATCTAACCATCCCATCTAATCCCATCGTCGATCCCCTCCCATCTATTGGTCAACTTATTGATCCCACACCTTCTACCACCCCTTTACCATCCCCCATGAATCCTTTACCTTCATCTACCAATCCCATCCATCCCCTTATCCACTTGGCACAAGCACTTTCATCCGTGGTGACTTCCTTGTAGGAGGTGAACAACTTCCTTCCACCACCTATCTATCTCCAACAAATAATGGACTTGCGTCTTGTTTCCATAGCAACAAACATCCCATTGCATGTCGCATGCTCCAACTTATGAACTATCAAGGCAAAGGCTTAGGCCTTCATGAACAAGGCATCTTGGAGCCCATCCACACCACATTCCATCCATCCTCAGATGGCCTTGGCTATGCATCACAAGAACAACAATCTACACAAGCTGATACCATCCATCCACCTTCCAAAATCCATTCATCCAATCCCCAACATAGTGCATCTCATCGCACTTCCAAAACATATGTCACCATCCCTCCTCCATCATCCTACCATTTGCAAAAGCATGTGACCATCCATCTCCCTCCATCCAATTTACCTCCACTACTTCCAACTCCAAAGATCCCTATCAAATCCACTCTACCTCCTATCCTACCAACACCAAACATCCCTATCCACAAATCCTCTTATCCTCCCATCCTCCCCACTCCTAATATCCCAATCATCAAATCCCTTCATCCATCTATCCAAAAATCCACTTTTTACCCCTCCATCCATACATCTACTAAAATCCCTAATCAAGACCAACAAAAGCACACATCATCCAAACATGAAGCTTCCACCAAATCCATGGGATTCAAAAGTAATAATTTGAATGCTTCAACTCATAAAGCACAAAAGCCTAAAGATGTTATCCCTTCCAAGCAAAATCAAAAATCCCAAAGGCTATCAACGCCCACACCATCACAAGAAAAAGCAAAACCAAAAATGGTGTGGGTCCCTAAGCAAAGAGCAATCAAAACAGATGAGGCATCTACATCCCAATCCACCCCAAAATCCCAAACATCCCCCTCCCCATCTAAAAATCCCATAATTCTTAAGTCCATTTGGGTACCTAAAACCCCAAATCAACCATCCACAAATCTCCCATCCCAATCCCCATTACTCCCAACTCCACATCCAAAATACAAGCTTCCAAATACATCACGCTGTGTGCAGCCGTTGGTCTTGGTTCCCCTCCACCACTTGCAATTCCCACATACCCCCATCTCTCCATCTTTCATTCAATATCCTACATATCTTCCCCATCACATTCCTATGGTCCATGTTTTTACATAATCCGCATATCCACACCATAATCCATTATCCATAATCCCTTCCATCTTCTCCTATCTTCCAACAATCCATGCAATCATAATCCATAATGCTATCCAACATGGGACCATCTTCTCCTTGCTATGGAAACACATGCTCGAGTCCCCCTTCCATCAAAAAGCAAAAAAGAAAAAAATCAAAAAATCAAGAAAATAGTAAAGAAAAAAAATCCGTCCAATGGTGAAAACCACTCCTCATGGTGCCTTGGGCAAGTACCATGATGAAAACCCCTTGTGGGCATCATGCATAATCACTCCTCCATCCATTTTGTATCCCTACACTTGGGGGCAAAACCGTATCCTTCATCCACATCCATAATATCCTTGCACATCTTATCCACTGTCTTATCCTTATCCTATCATATTCTTATCCACTATATCTCCCACCTTAGATCTTGATAAAGACAAGGGGCAACATATCAACAACATGCTTTGGAAACCTCTTGGCATACTCCCTTTCAAAGTATATCCTCCATCCATCTACTCCCAAGTCCATCCATTTTGAGAGCATAACTGTGTTCTCGCAACCCGCCTATCCTCTCGAGGGGGCATCATTGGGGCATATGATTCCTTGCAACCTAGCCCTTGGAGAAAATCCTTATCCCCATCTCCCATCCATCTATCTTGCAATCCATCTATCATGAATCCCCTCTCTATCACCTTCCACTAACAATCCCTCCACATACTTATCATGTCTCCCTACTAGGTCCTTCATCCCCCATCCTACACCTTATCTGCATTTCTCTATCCATTTATCAAAATCTCCTATCCATTATCCTTTTATCGCCAATCACACTATCCAATCCCATCACTTTCACCTCTAGACTTGGTGTTCCCTTGTCATTGGTATTTAGCATAAAAGCTATCCACACGAAATCCAAGGCAACCATCATAATAAATCATGCCCTTTCACAAAATACAAAAATCCAAAAACATCACAAAATCAAAAAATCCAAAAACATCACAAAAATAAAAAAAATCCAAAAACATCACAAAATCAAAAAATTCAAAAACATCACAAATATCAAAAAATCCCAAAACAATAGAAAACACACAAAATTCCAAAAATAAATTATCCATCACAAAAATTGAATTCCATCACACTCTCATCATCACATTTTCCATCATCCCGTATCATCATCACATCTATCATCAATAAGCCTACACTAGATCCAAGCATCGCATCACCTATCAAAGCATTGTCCTTAATCAAAATCATCAACTATCAAATCAGCATCAATCATAACTTGTCACCATCATATCTTGAGCCAATCCAACATCGACTAATCATGATCCAATCATCAATTGATTCCTGCCTTAGGATATATCTTTCCTACGATATGCAGAATCTATCACATCATCATCCATTTTGGCAAAAGATACAATGGTTACTTGTTTGGTTTGTTGGTCTTTTGGTTTTTGATTTTTATCTTTTGTCCTATTCGAAGATCACATCAAAGCTACCTTGATCTTATTATATCATGGTATGTGGCGAAAACATCTAGAATGGGGCATGGTCTTGCTTTTGTATGCTGTGCTTGTGGGTTGGTCTCATTACTCCAAGCTAGTATTCATATCTTGATTGATCATAGGGTCAGTTCTAGCATATTGATCTCCTTATGCATCTAAGGTTCATCATACCTTTTATGTACTAAGGGCTTATGCTATGAGTCCCCTTCCCTCGTCTAGACAAGGTTGTACTATCTTGGGCATGCATGAGATCATCCCTTTGTCCATGCAAATGTCGGATAAACATCATCACCTTAGTCTTCTATACCTTGGTGAACATATTCACTTTGCTATCTCAAACCTAGGACTGCTCAAATTCAGTTTCAACACAATGATCATCCACTAATCATCTCCCAACATCATCATCCTTTCATCCCACCACTTATCCTCTGACCCGTTCAACCAATATAAGTCCATCCATTTCGAGAGCACAACCATGTTCTCGCAACCCACCTATCCTCTCGAGGGGGCATCACCCTTACCAATTATCCCCAAACCTTATTCTTCCAAACCAAAATCTTTTTTCTATCCAATCCAACTTTATGTTCTAACTTCTTTGAAATGATGTTACTTAGCTGCAACACCATCTCAAAGAGGGGCAAATGTAGACACCTAAAATTGGACTGCTCTGCAAACCAATTTTCTATACCTCTACACTCATCTATTCCCCCAATCTACATATCCCTGGTGATCAATTAATTCACCTAATTAATCCATTTAACCTTACAACCCTATCCTATTAATTGAATGAATATTCCTAATATTCATTTAATTGATTTATCCATTTCCCTAATCCCTGTTAATTAGATAAATCATGCTTATCTAATTAACCTAGGCTTAAGTTAATTAAGATAAACACTTAATTAACCTTGTCTCCCACTCACCTCCACTCACTGAATATAAAATTCAGTTGTCTCCCACTCACCTCCACTCACTGAATATAAAATTCAGTTGTCTCCCACTATCCTCCACTCTTCCCAAAATGGGAATTTTTAATTCATCCACTAGGAATAAAAGATTCACTTTTATTCCTAGCCCTTGATCTTGTCAATTGAATCCTCACCCTCTATCCTCATCTCCAAAATTCTATAAATTGAGCCTCTCCCAAGCCATTTGGATGAGACCACTTAATGCACCAGAACTCTGTCAAAATCACTCCAAAATCCCCTTATCATGCCTCCATAATGTCCAAATCACTCCAAATCTTGTCTCAGTCCCATCCAATCCATCATCTAATCTCATTCACCTTGTGTTGTATGCATTGAGCAATCCACATTAGTCATTCTGATCAAAGGAACAATCTTGAGGAGCTACGTAGGCGCACTCCTTCCCGCATGGATTAGTGAGGTCTTCATGAAGGTATAATCATTTGTTTATGCATTGGATTAGTTATTATCTTCATTTTGATTTCACTTATCACAACCATAACTAACATAAGTTATTCTTCCCTAATTCTTTTACTCATTGCATCTTTCACATGCTAATTAAATTCATAAGTCATCAATCTAACATCTTGACCAAAAAAAATCAAGTGTTACATAAAGTAAGCACTAACAACCTTAATTGCACAACCATTGACAACTAAGAAAGGAGAGCCAAATAAATTTCTCCTCAATCAAGACATTACATGCCATCAATATTCATTATACAAACATGCAAATTCTACTAAGGGAAATTTTAAGGCACCATTAGTATTCCAATGACTTCAATATGTTATAAAGGATGATAAATGGTAGCAACTCAAGCACATTAAGAGGTTATAAGAAAAATCAGCAATCATCCTAAACTTACAAGAGAGCATGGAGCAATCTAACTAATCTGTCCACATCCACAAACAGCTACATCCTATCATCCTTTACATCTATAATACAAAAAGGAATTACAAGGCAATTCATGACCAATTAGGGTCATTTCATTCACTAGCAACATAAAGGGAGACACGAGAAGAGCATGCCCAAGAAAGGTAATTAGGCAACCCAAGTTACCTTCAACCCACAAAGACACAAGGCAGAACATTCCTACCCTCGTCTTATAACATGGGAGAGTGATCACTCTTAACCATGGGAAACTCTCAACCAAGGTCAACACTCAAGTCCCATTGAGTGAGGTAAGGCCAAGGAGGCTATTTCCTCCACGATTTCTAAGAATGGGGTTGTAACTTAACCCACTAATGCCATGCTAAGGCATGAAAGCAATCAAGACTATAAAAACAATATAACAAGCTCATGCCTCACACGCCAAACACAACAAAACATAGAAGGCTCAAGTACGCTAGAGCTCCCAGTGTGTGAACATGGGTTGTGATACCAGATGTAACATCCCGCCAAGCAACCCCAAAGGGTAAGGGCCAAAAGAGGACAAGAATTTATTTTTTTTGAATAACAAGTGGATAACATAACCAGATATGGTTGTCGACTCGATATGTCAACAACATTCATGGCCAAGTATGGCCGAATGTACAACCCAAAGGAGAGGACTAATTCACCCTCCAGGAAAACATTAATACAACTACATTCATTTGAAACACCAACCCAAAAGTTTCTATAACCCATTCCAAATGCAAACATAAATCCATAAACATTATAGTACAAGTGGATCTGATACCCACACCAGAATCTGTACGTCAAATAAGAAACATGTCATTTCTTCTCATTAGTAAGATTTACATCATCTCTCGCAAGAGATTACAAAAGTTACATAAAAGAATATACATAAGTACAATGGTATAGCCATGGATAAGATACAACAACAGATAGGATAAGTACAAGAGAGAGCATCTCCAACTAGTGCTCCAAAACATGTACATCAGTCCCCAATGGTGGTGGCAATGCCTCCCAACCATGTGGACTCACAAGAGATCACCCCACTATCCTCGGAGATAGTCACAAGGCCCAAACAAAAGAATAAAGGCAATAGGGACAGGAAGGCATAGATATACTCAACCTCACTAGGGATGCCACAAGACCCAGAGTTCACATGATCACATCATAAACACATGCCTCACGGAGAGCATAAAATTAGGCACCTGGTATTCATGCCAGTGAAGTACCATAGGGATAAGGAGGGTCCACTTCCATACCAACATTTACTAACATTGCCACAATCAACTCCATACACCAAAATATGCATTACAATATAATCAATATAATAACAATCAGAATATCCTTACAAGGCAACAATCACGCAAAGTTCGGATATGGCTCCACGTGAGGTACCAATACAATATGATTCAATGATATCAAGTATCATAATCATATTATATTATGACATCCTTGTTGACAAATCACATCATGCATCAACATGGAAACATAAAGGAAAAACATCTAAACTTCGAAAGACTATAGCAGTAATTGTAATCTTGCCTTAAGCATGATCAACAAACATGATCAAAGCCCAAGTTGTACTCAAGACAGCCGACAACACTATAACCAGGAGATCATTGTATGACGATGTGTACTCAATCATATTAATAGTAAATCTATTCTCAACCTTCTGATTCATTTATATGGTGGTGCAAACCCATATTCTTATAATAGTCTAGTTTATAGACAAGATAATGTTTGCACTTTCCATTTATACTAAGTCTGACCTTAATGGTCATCAGTAAGTGATTTCATATAACTGCTATATGCTTGCAAATCAACCCCTTACATTGAGGTCAACCAAGCCTTACCATGGATCATTGGATTCCACCTAAATACTTATAAGTCTATGCATTCAAAGTTGAATCTCAAGATTAACCTTGACATAGGTGTCAACACAATCTAAGGCACAATTATCAATGGGAACGCTTGCAAAATCAATGATAATGCTATCCCATTCAGACCGTTTTAATATTCAACCATAAGTATATTAATTCTAGTCACTAATATCTCACAAGGTCCATTATCAAGTCCTCAGGTTTAGTTATCATCGGTATCATGTATACATTGTACTCTAGTTGCTAAAGCTTTCAAGTGGTTCAAACTACCTACAACATTAATAGCAACCAACAATCATGTAAAAAGGATCTTTACCAAGGTTCATAACAGTATACAATTAGAAGCAAGGAGGCCATCGGTTTTAAAATAGTATAAAGTTGGGTATATGAGTTCCATCACCAAAATGACCATATGCAACTATGTGCAAAATTTTTTTATAATAGTAATCAATAAACATGAAACTGATTAAATCTCTGTAGGTTAGTAGAGCCCACTTTGTCCATCACATGAGGTGTTAGGCAACTACAAGGAACTTCACCTCTTATTCACACAATATAAACCATAAGAGAATTAATTACAATTTGACTCATTCAGGAGCAGGTTGTCCATAACTTCTTTTTTTTTGGGCATCAGTTTTGTCAAATATAATAGCTGGAAATGCTCTAGTGAACATGTATACAAAAGGTGGAGGCATAGACAAGGCATGATCTGTTTGATATAATGCCTCAGAGAATTCGGTCTCATGGACTGCAGAAGTTGCAGGGTATGTACATAATGGATTTGTTGAACAGTCTTTAGAAACTATCAAGAAAATGCTAATGGTAGGTGTAAAGCCCAATTCCTAACCTTTGACAACATCCATGTTGCCTATGACAAGATGTGGCAGCAAAGACAAAGCACGTGAGCTGTTTGACAAAATGACTCAATGAAATGTGATCTCATGCAATGCAATGATTTTAGGACATATAGAAAATGGATTTCTTAAAAAGGCTTAAGAAACTTCCAAGCAATGCGATTGGCAGAGGTAAAGCTAGGTTCCACAACTGTTGTCAACATTTTCACTGCCTGCGCCCAATTGGGAGATATGGA
Source organism: Cunninghamia lanceolata (assembly GCA_027924645.1). Lineage (NCBI taxonomy): Eukaryota > Viridiplantae > Streptophyta > Pinopsida > Cupressales > Cupressaceae > Cunninghamia > Cunninghamia lanceolata. The sequence continues at coordinate 5,977,521 of BSBN01000135.1, read as the reverse complement.
ACAGGGTATGGACGTCTAACAAAGCATAATGGAAGGGGATTTTTTATCAAATATTTTCATTGGAAATGCTTTGGTAGACATGTATACAAACTTAGGCGCACAAGCAAGGCACGTGAACTGTTTCACCAGCTGCCTAAAAGAAATACAATCTCAGGACAGCAATGATCGCAGGATGTGCACCAAAAATGGATCTGTTAAAGGTTTAGGAACCTACCTTTATGTAGTCGGCAGAGGATACAATCCCACTCCCAGTTGCCTCTATCTTGGCCACCCGTCCTCCATTCTCTTCCAAACCCTCACTTCTCCTTCCTTCGTTTTTCCCCCAAATGCAGAGCCCCCTTTTTCCAATTCGTGAGACCATCTCAAAAATGAATGATCCCCCTTTCTATTTTTTTCTCCTCTTCCTTAAGTCAACCAGGATCACCAACCCATTAATTCGATCAGTTGCCTCAAAGATATTTTCCTCGCTGACTTAACCATCCTCACCAACATCTTCAATTTGCTCACCTGTCGACCAAGATATTTCATCTGTCATAAACCAACTCACCCACCAATTCCACGGAGCCATTGTATATGGCATGGTAAGAGTTAAAGAAATTTGACTTCTAAAAAAGTCCAATGGGGAGGGTTGTTACAACAATGATTGCAGGATATGCACAAAATGGATTTTTTGAAAAGGCTTTAGAAACTTTCAAGCAAATGCAATTAGCAGGTGTAAATCTAAATTCGACAACCTTTGTTAGCATCCTGCCTGTGATATCATGGATACCTACTCTCCCGCAAGCACTTCAAGTCATGCCTGCGGTGATACGGGGCTTTCCCGCATCACCTCAGGCATGACTTGAAGTGCTTGCGAGAGAGCAGGTGATGCAGGGCATTAGGCATGTATGCAAAATGTGGAAGCATAGACAAGGCATGTGAACTGTTTGACAGAATGCCTCAAAGAAATGTGGTCTCATGGAGTGCAATGATTGCAGGATATGCACAAAATGGATTTGTTGAAAAGACTTTAGAAATTTTAAAGCAAATGCAATTGGCTGGTGTAAATCCAAATTCCACAACCTTTGCCAGCATCCTCCTTGCCTGTGTCAAAATGGGAGCTTTGGAATAGGGTATGGACATCCATCAAGACATAAAGGATAGAGGAATTTTGTCAGATGTTGTAGTTGCAACTTCCCTGTTAGACATGTATGCAAAATGTGGAAGCATAGACAAGGCACATGAATTGTTTGATAGAATGTCTCAAATAAATGTGGTCTCATGGACTACAATGATTGCAGGATATGCACAAAATGGATTTGTTGAAAAGGCTTTAGAAATTTTGAAGCGAATGCAATTGGTTGGTGTAAAGCCAAATTCCACAACCTTTGCCAACATCCTCCCTGCCTATGTCAAAATGGGAGCTTTGGAACAGGGTATGGACATCCATCAAAACATAAAGGATAGAGGAATTTTATCAAATGTTGTAGTTGCAACTGCCCTGTTAGACATGTATGTAAAATGTGGAAGCATAGACAAGGCACGTGAACTGTTTGACAGAATGCCTCAAAGAAATGTGGTCTCATGGACTACAATGATTGCAGGATATGCACAAAATGGATTTGTTGAAAAGGCTTTAAAAATTTTAAAGCAAATGTAATTGGCTGGTGTAAATCCAAATTCCACAACCTTCGCCAACATCCTCCCTGCCTGTGTCAAAATGGGAGCTTTGGAATAGGGTATGGACATCCATTAAAACATAAAGGATAGAGGAATTTTGTCAGATGTTGTAGTTGCAACTGCCCTGTTAGACATGTATGCAAAATGTGGAAGCATAGACAAGGCACGTGAACTTGACAGAATGCCTCAAAGAAATGTGGTCTCATGGACTGCAATGATTGCAGGATATGCACAAAATGGATTTGTTGAAAAGGCTTTAGAAATTGTAAAGCAAATGCAATTGGCTGGTGTAAAGCCAAATTCCACAACCTTTGCCAGCATCCTCCCTGCCTGTGTCAAAATGGGAGCTTTGGAATAGGGTATGGACATCCATCAAAACATAAAGGATAGAGGAATTTTGTCAGATGTTGTAGTTGTAAATGCCCTGTTAGACATGTATGCAAAATGTGGAAGCATAGACAAGGCACGTGAATTGTTTGACAGAATGCCTCAGAGAAATGTGGTATCATGGACTGCAATGATTGCGGGATATGCACAAAATAGATTTGTTGAAAAGGCTTTAGAAATTTTAAAGCAAATGCAATTGGCTGGTGTAAAGCTAAATTCCACAACCTTTTCCAGCATCCTCCCTGCCTGTGTCAAAATGGGAGCTCTGGAATAAGGTATGGACATCCATCAAAACATAAAGGATAGAGGAATTTTGTTAGATGTTGTAGTTGCAATTGCCCTTTTAGACATGTATGCAAAATGTGGAAGCATACTCAAGGCACGTGAACTATTTGACAGAATGCCTCAAAGAAATGTGGTCTCATGGACTACAATGATTGCAGGATATGCACAAAATGGATTTGTTGAAAAGTCTTTAGAAATTTTAAAGCAAATGCAATTGGCTAATGTAAATCCAAATTCCACAACCTTTTTCAGAATCCTTCCTACCTGCGCCAAAATGGGAGCATTGGAACAAGGTATGGACATCCATCAAAAAGTAATGGATAGAGGAATTTTGTCAGATGTTGTAGTTTCAACTGCCTTGGTAGACATGTATGCAAAATGTGGAAGCATTGACAAGGCATGTAAACTGTTTGGCAGAGTGCCTCAAAGAGATGTCATCTCATGGAATGCAATGATTGCGGGATATACACAAAATAGATTTTTTGAAAAGGCTTTAGAAACTTTCAAGCAAATGCAATTAGCAGGTGTAAATCCAAATTTGACAACCTTTGCTAGTATCCTCCCTGTCTGTGCCAAAATGGGAGCTTTGGAACAGGGTATGGACATGCATCATAACATAATGGAAGGGGGATTTTTGTCAGATATTATAGTTGGAAATGCTCTGGTAGACATGTATGCAAAATGTGGAAGTATAGATAAGGCACGTGAACTCTTTGATGGAATGGCTCAAAGAGATGTCATCTCTTGGATTGAAATGATTGTAGGATATGCACAAAATGGATTTTGCATGGATGCCCTCAAAATATTTGAATTAATGAAGCACTCTGGAACATATCCTAACATTGTAAGTTTTTCTTGTGTTCTATGTGCATGCAGCCGTGCAGGTTCAGTGGATGAGGGTTGTACATACTTCAATCAGATTAGTAACCCTTATTACATTACACCTACAATTGATCATTATGTGTGCATGGTTGAACTTCTTGCATGTGCTGGCTATCTTGAGGACACTCTAAGACACCTCAACTACAAAGGTCAATCTAACTTTATGTAAAAACATTTGGAAAGATAGAACTTACTACCTGTAAGACTTGATTTCGAAACAAATTCAATTAAAAAAACATCTCAACTACAGTGTAACAATCAAATCTAATGATATCTGAAAGTATTAATTTGTAGCATACATACAAATCAGACAATCACAAATATAAATTTTAACAAAATGTCTAAAAAATTTCACAATTAGATAACTTCAGAACTTATGTACATAATCACTTTTTTCCATCTATGTCATAAAGAGGCAATTTTGATGAAATATAAGGTCAATCATTCATTTTACTTTAGAGGGAAGAATGAATGAAATCTCTCACATGTTCATTCTGATGTTGACATGCTCGATAAAGGGACCTCACAGTATATCCTTGAAGGTCCATAGCATTACTTATTGCAACAATAAGAGTATGGCAGACTTCATCTGTCACATAACTCCCAACCTGAAAACATGAAAATTGAAGAATGTAAAATAAATTGCTTAGAATCCGTCTCATGCACTTCAACAAGATCAAATACTAAATATAAATGAACATAAATATCAACATCTCATTAAATGGAGAAGAATATATACTTAGTAGTGGATGAGCCTTTTGTTGTCATGGGTCAGAAACTACTATGCCAAGATCAAAAACATTTTCTCATCAAATATTGGGGATGTGAAAGACGACCAATTTATCACTGCATATTTCATCTATTACTAATACCACACTTTAAAACCTTGAATGCATTATCTTAAAAAACACACTTGAAGCTATGCTTATGATCAAATCCTCTGTTATAATCTTACCATGATCTGGAGCCTGGTACATGACTGACTATGTCCAGGGAAACATGGTTGTGTTGTATATTGGTTTGTAGACAGGTTTGGTGTATGTAGAGGGGAAAAGGCTAGTTTTACAATTATGTATTTTACATTTGAAAAGCCTTTTTGATCCAGGAGAATCTAAGTTTGATCAACGTGTGCCATCCTATGGGTTCACCAAACATCATGTGATAGACAGTGTTGGCTTCATCATGGTTTCTGGCACTCATGGTGAAAACTACAGAGCCTAACTCCCATTACATAGCACTAGCAAACACTAACAGTGACAGCACAACCTTTGACACTAATAACGGAATAATGGTGGAAAATGACAAACTACAAATTTAAACTGACAAAGGACAAACTATAGCTCTTCTTGTAATCATTCATCCTATCTTTATCCTCTAAACCTAGATTAGCTATAAATATGTTATATGGCTACTCATATAATAGATCTCTAGTTTTGTAGTTCATGTTTTTCATTTCTTGAGGCATATGTCCAACCTTCTGGATTCTATACAGAACTTGCAGGTTTATGAATTAATATATTCTATCATTACAATTATAATATGTTGCTTTACAGGTTTCTTATTAGCGCATTCATTTGTAGCCTATTTCATGGCACTCTGATTATTGTTTAGAAAAAGAAATACTAATTCCTGAACCATTAGATCTTGACCAGAAGCAAAATAACAATGTTAAATAAACTCCTAAACCAAAAGATAGCCATACACATTTAAAACTCATCTGTTCTAGATCAGAATGAAACTTAAAAAAAAAACTTTGGGGAAAAGATTTAATTTCAAGAGAATGAATTATTTAGAAGTTGTCACAATATTACCTAGAAACAATTTTAATCATTTCCATAACAAACCAAAACAAATCTAGAGTCTATTTGCACATAAAGCTTAAGGGAAAAAAAGAAAGCCCAAGACATACTTGATAACCATATATCCCCCACCTGTAATTCAAAAAAATAGGCCTCATTTCAAAGACATGATTAAAATAAACTAGAAATCCATTTGACTCAAGGCATAGGCAGGGATATGTAGACCTCGTATTATCGTGGACCCTAAAAATTATTTAAGGTAACTTAAATTTCAATAGAGTTATCATACATTTTTCTTAGGGTTTCTAACTTTGTGTTTCGAATGAGAGTTGTTGGCGTCTTACATGACCTGCAAAACGGCTATGGCTATTAAAGATCCAGTGGTAATAATCTCCGAAAGGTCTTCCACAACTGCATTCTTTGTTACACAGTTGCTTGTTTCATTCAGAAGAGCAAGATTCTTCAAAATAAATATAAGGCGAGAAAATATATAAACCCTAAGCCCTAAACCATAATGCAAATCTATTATGTGAAAATACAAGATAAATTTTACAGAAATGCGATGGAAGAAGGAATGAAGAGAATAAAAATACCATGGCAACCTATCTATTTTGGTTCACTAATTAAAATAAGCTGTGCCGCTCGGCTCTACAAAATCCCATCACTCACAAGCTCCCCTCAAGATAATCAATAACATCCCCAAACATGGTAACTCACCCGCATTCCCACAAATAAACCCTAAGAACAGTGCGATGTTGCGGTCTACCATTCCTGGCAATAGAGATTTGCTGACTGACCCTAGCCAAGCTTGGAGCAAACAAATCATGAATCAATCAACCAACTCTCACAACTCTCCTTTCGCCATCCAATTATGATAGCTCACGAGTAGAAGCTTGAAAAGTGGTATTGAATGGTGGACCAGCATCGATAGTTGCACCAACAACAAAGGGTTCAAATGAGCCCTCTTCATATTAATCGTATTTTAGTGAAATGGATTTCACTTTTGGTACCCATCCTTTTCACTTTTGGTGCCCATATTTTTTTTAATTACCCACTTTAATTTATTTGCTTATTTGTGTGACTAATTATTTAGTCATTTATAGCTGTGATTTTATCCGACGATCAAATTAGTCATTTATTTAGTCATTTATAGCTGTGTTGCAAAAAATTACTAGAATTTAGTCATTTTTAGTTGTCGTGACTAAAAGTTTTAGTCATGTAGTCATTTATTTGCCCAAATTCTACTAGTGTAAGTTTGTTAAATTTGAAAAATATGACAGAGACTAGTTAGGTTTGGTGATGATGCAGCTGGTAAGATTTGTGAAAAAGGATCAACTACCTTTGATGGCAAGCATAATACAGATGATGTTCTTTATGTCAAAGGCTTAAAGCATAATCTTCTAAGCATTGGACAAATGTGTGACAAAGTATATAATCTGATGTTTAAGGACATTGGGTGTGAGATAAGGGAAAGCTCCGAAACCTTAATTGTTGCTGGTAAGAAGACTCATGGTAATGTTTATCATTTGAAGGGTACGAATAATTGTTGTTTGTTAGCTCAGACAAATGAAAGTTGGTTATGGCATAGGAGAATGTGTCGCATTAACTTTGATAATTTGGTGAGAATAAACACAATACAAGCAGTGAGAGACCTGCCTAAGATTGTGAAGCCTGCCAATGCTATGTACAAAGAATGTCAATTTGGGAAGATGACAAAGACTACTTTCAAAAGCAAAGAATAAATCTCTACCGGTTTGCTGGAGTTGGTGCATACAGACTTATGTGGCCCTACAAGAACAAGAAGTCTACAAGGTGACAAGTATTTCATGCTTCTTATTGATGATTATTCAAGAATGACTCGGGTTACCTTTCTTAGAGAAAAATCAGAAGCCCTAGACAAGTTTAAGGCATTCAAAGCTATGGTTGAAAATGAGATGGATTTGAGAATCAAGTGTTTGAGATCTAACAAAGGTGGTGAGTTTACTTCAAATGAGTTTAATGTTTTCTGTGAAGAACATGGAATAAAGAGACACTTGTCTACTCCCCAGACTCCTCAACAAAATGGAATGGTTGAAAGAAAGAATAGAACTATTCAAGAAGTTGCTAGAACAATGATCAAGGAAGCAAACCTATTAGAAGTATATTGGAACTTGAAGCAATACACACTACTATCTACATTCAGAACATAGTGCTAGTCAAAGCAAAATAAACAACAACACCTTATGAGCTGTGGTATGGAAGAACTCCTATTGTCAAATACTTCAAAGTTTTTGGAAGCAAATGTTACATCAGAAGAGATGAAGAATTAGGAAAGTTTGATGCTAGATGTGATGAAGGCATATTCCTTGGGTACTCTACTAAGAGAAAGGCTTACAAGTGCTATAACAAAAGACTGAGAAAAATCATTGAAAGTGCAAATGTTAAAGTAGATGAAGATATTTAGTCAAATGGATCTACTGATATAGAAAAGGTTGAAAATGACAAAGGAAAGGAAGTTCAGGCTGAAGTGCAAGCTACTCCTGAAGAAGAAGTTCAAGCTGAAGCTTCGGAAAGAATTCCTAAAACCCCCATGTATGTGCAAAGAGATCACTCTGAAGATCAGATTATTGGTGACAAAAGGAAAGGTGTGTTGACAAGAAGCAGAGCTGCAGGAGATCAAGTAAATATCTGCTTACTTTCAAAGGTGGAACCTAAAACAATAAATGAAGCATGCAATGATAAACATTGGGTCAAAGAAATGGAAGAAGAACTAATGCAGAATGAGAAGAACAAGACTTGAGAACTTGTCCCTAGACTTGCAAACAAGAATGTGATAAGAACGAAGTGGGTATTCCAGAACAAACTGAATGAAGTTGGAGAAGTTGTGAGAAACAAGGCAAGACTTGCATGTAAAGGCTACTCACAAGTGGATGGAATAGACTATGAAGAGACCTTTGCTCTGGTGGCAAGGATGGAAGCTTTCAGACTATTTTTGGCATTTGCAACACATAAAAATTTCAAGGTATACCAGATGGATTTGAAGTCTGCTTTCCTGAACGGTGAGTTAGAAGAAGTCTACATAGAGCAATCAGATGGATTCCATCTATCAGACAAACCAAATATGGTATACAAATTAAAGAAGGCTTTGTATGGATTGAAGCAAGCTCCCAAAGCTTGGTATGCAAGATTGGATAAGTACCTAATGCAACAGGGATTCAGTAAAGGGTTCGCAGATAGTAACCTGTACACCAAGATAAGTGGAGACCAAATTCTGACTGTTGAGATCTATGTTGATGACATTATATTTGGTGGAAATGAAGGTATGTGTAAGAAGTTTGCAGATGGGATGCAAAAAGAGTTTGAAATGTCTATGTGTACTAAAATGAATTTCTTCCTTGGACTGCAAATCATTCAAACTAGTAAAGGTATTTTTATTTCTCAATCCAAGTATGTTAAATAGTTGTTGAAGAAGTTTGGAATGGAGGACTCTAAACCGGCATGTACCCCTATGGTTACTGGTTGCAAATTGATAAAGAATGATGAATCTCCTAAGGCTGATAAGAGCAAGTATAGATCAATGATTGGAGGACTGCTTTATCTAACCTCTACTAGACCAGATATCATGCATGCAATTTGTCTTGTGGCCAAATTTCAATTAGATCCCAGAGAATCACTTGTTATGGTAGTGAAGAGGATATTCAGGTATTTGAAGGGCACTCCTGATCATGGTTTATTGTATCCTAAGAACAATGATTTTTCCTTAAGTTCCTATACAGATGCAGATTGGGCCGGATGTGTTGATGACAGAAAAAACACAAGTGGAGGAGCATTCTTCCTTGGAGATAGGGTGGTGTCCTGGCATAGCAAGAAACAAGAATCAGTCTCATTGTCTACTATAGAGGCAGAATATATTGTTGTAGCATCATGTTGTACTCAGGTGTTGTGGATGAAATAGACCTTAAAGGATATCAAAGTTGAGTATGATGAGCCAATCCCTATTCTTTATGATAATACAAGTGCCATAAATATTTCAAAGAATCTAGTGATGCATTCAAAGACAAAGCACATTTCAATTAAGTATCACTTTTTGAGGGAGAAAGTTACAGAAAACAAAGTGAAGCTTGAGTATGTGTCTACAAAAGATCAAGTTGCTGATATATTCACTAAGGCTCTTCCAAAGGATACATTTGAGTATCTCTGGGAGAAGTTAGGAGTTGTTTCCTCTCCTTCCTTGAACTAGATGCATAAGAAGATGCATTAGTCCAGTATGCCTCAAAGTACAATTCTATTTTTGGACTAATGTTGGAGGCTACCTCTCAAGGGGAGCAGGTAATAATTTGAGATGATTGTTGCAATCAGGGGGAGTAAAGAATGATTTCAAACTGATTAAGTAGTAGTGTGCAAGTATGTGTAGTGGAAGAGATGTGTTACCCTTTGCCATTGATGTAAAAGGGGGAGAAAGATCATGTGAAAAACTCAGGGGGAGAAAGAGTTCAGATGTGTAAAATGAAAGGGGGAGTTCTGATGCAGAATTATGTCTTGATGGAGGAACATGTTATTTAGTTTTTCACATCGTATGTTGCCATCAATGAAAAAGGGGGAGATTGTTGCAAGTATGTGCTAACTAATGTTGTCATTTATGTCAACATATTTGTGTTGTCATTGGTTCCAATTGTATTTTCTGATATTTTTGTTTGTTGATTGATTGAGTTGTCATGTTAAGAACACTGTTTGAGTAGTTTGCTCCACATTTCCTCTATGTTGAAGACTGGAGTATGAGATTTGGATATGTTTTAGAGAAGTGTTTGAAGATGCTAAATCCAAAATTTGGTGGTCCGGATCACTGTGTAGAAAAATTTCTATTCATCAGTTTGGAGACTGTGCCTAGCAATGTTGCAGAGTGACAAGGAGAAAGTATTTTTGGTGCAAGAGCACCTTGCTAGCTTTAAGCCTCCATGAGGCAACTTTTGGTTTTGATCTAGTTTTGGTGTTTTAATGATGTAATAAGGTCATGAATTGACCATTGGCTATGTATTAGCGGCCTTTGATTAGGTTCTAGTGGGATTTGGAGTTATTTTGTAAAGGATTGCAAAAATTGCAAAATTGTCAATATTGCAAAAAGTGCAGAAAGGGCAAACAAAAGAGGAATATGAAGGGTCATAGGGAGTTTAAAAGGTAGTTTCTCACGTGGGAGGAGTTTTATTTCATTATTTTTGTAGTAAATGTCTATGTAAGACCACTCTTATGTATTTAGAGGTCATTTGGTAGTGGAGCTTTAAGTTTGCTCAAGTTGAGTACTTTCTAAGTTGAGTAGTGTTAGTGGTTTGGCTATTTTTAGCCTCTTCTTTTTGCATGTAAAAGAGAGTGGAGTGATGGAATAAAAATTATGGATGTAAAGACATTATTTATGCCTTTACATTTCGTGCAAGAGGAGAGATGAAGTTTAGAGAGGAAAAATGAATAAAAAAGTTTCAGTTTTCTGCATTTTTACTATTTTTTTGTTGTTCTCGAGGCTAGTATAGCCTTGTACAGACTCCAAATGGCATGAAATTATATTTTTTGGAAAGGACTCTGAGTCTTCTTTCTTTTGGCATTGGTTGCATAAAATTTTGTTATGTTTTGTGAAGGTTATGATGAATTTAGTGATTAACACTTTCAATTTTTTTCACTGTAACAGTCATCTTGTTTGGAATGGTACGGATCAAGTATAGGTCTGAAACTAATGGGAAAATATGAATATATGAGTCTAGTTTCATATTCTTTTGATTTGGGGAATTTTTATTAAGAATTGAATGAGTTATGTCATTTTTGGTGAGGACAGGTATGTGATCTACTAGGGTATCCATCTCTATAACAGTCTATTTTTGAAGTATACTTTCAAAAGTAACCCCTAACCATTTTGAGATATGTTAAATAAGAGCCAAATGGGTATTTGAATCAGGTTTGCATTTTTGGATATTAGTTCTAGTTTGAAAGTTATGTCTGAAAAACCTCATTTGTTGTTCCACTTCAAATCTAGTCAATAGTAGGAAAAAACAAGATTTGACCTCTATGTTCCAAAACAACCCCACTTGCACTTGAAGTATGTTGTGTAAGAGGATAATGGGTATCCAAAACAGTTTTTAAATCATGGGTTTGAGTTGTATTTTGAAAATTATGTCAAAAAAATCTATTTGTTGTTCTCATCAAAGCATAGTGGAAGTTGTGAGAAAAGTCTTTTGTTTGAAGTGTGTTTGTTTTGGGTGAATCCTCCATGCTCTGCATCAATTTTGATTCGCAATTCTCCATAGTTTGGATTCTGGTCTTGCGGTTATGTACTTAATCTTATAAAGTCCTTAGCTATCTTCATTTCAAAGGATTTGTTATTTGGTGCTTCAGAAAGCAAGTTATTGATTAGCAGAGTTTGACAGTGTTTGTTATGAAGCAGTCTATGATATGTCTTCAAGTTATATTTGTTGTCCTCAAGTGAGATCTGTTGCGGTTGGATTTGTCAGCTCCCAAGTGATTCTATGATGTTTGTGGATGTCCCCAGAATGTACTGAAGGCATGTGCTTGATTTGCAAGCTATAATGAAGTTCTTGGAAATGTGTATCTAAGTATTCTTAATGTGTGCACTAGTTCTGGCTAACCTGGTTATTTACACTTGTTGTGGATGTGCTTCTTGGATTGTAGAAGCATGGTCAAGCATGTGAAGATGTATTTGGGTCTGAGATAAGCCATGAAGTGTTCCCCTTTCATTCATTTGATTCGAAAGTTTGTATAAGTTTAGACCTAATTTGATTTATGTATGTATACTGACCTTGGGGATAGTTCCAATGGTTGTATGTTGTATTGCCGACCTTGATGAATGTTCCAAGGTTGATGATTGGTATAAATATATGTAATGAATCCATGAGTGGTGTGTGAATGTGTGAAGATGCGAAGATAAAGTGTGAGTTATAAAAGCAGAGCAGAGCAGAGAAGATATATTGTGCTTCAATGGAACTGAACTCAGGCATGTTGTAGATGCTACTATATCAATTCATGGCAGTGAGCCACCCATCCTGGCAGTGAGACACCCTTTGGCAGTGAGCCACCCCTTGGCAGTGAACCTTTCATTTGGGTAGTGAGCCTCTTTTGTTATTCGGTATTGTTACTACATTATATTGTGAGCTAACACTCACCATGGTTTTTCCCTTTTAGGGTTTTCCTTGTAAAAAATTTGGTGTTCATGTGTGTATGGTGTTGATGTGTTTATGTTTTGATTCTACTATTCATGTTTAATCTTCATAACAGAATAAGGAGTTAAAGTAAGTGAATGTGAAAGTGATTTTGTTTAAATAAGTTAAAGTTTTTGATACAACTGATTCATCCCCCCTCTCAGTTGTCTTGTGCCTTCAACACCTGCAGCTCATCAAGTTCCTAATTTACCTTCTGCTTCAGACCATCAATTGATCAATTCTATTATGGTTGATTGTAGATCGTCTAATCCACATTGTTCCTCAGATTGTGTAGTGCCCTTAGATGAGAACTCTGAAGGAGTTTCCCATCCCTCTTCTCCTAGGTCTTCTAGTTTGGAAGACAACTCTTCATGGACAGTTGTTAAAAGGTGAACAAAAGGTCTTCCCAAGTTGTTTTCTCTACTGAGTCAATAGCATAATCAAATGAGTAGACCCAAGGTGTACATATTAGAGACATAGATGTGGGAAAATTTGACATTGCAAATGGAGGAATGAAACAATTGAAACTAAGTTTGATAGATCAGTTCTCTATGACAGATAAAAATCATGTCAAGTTGGCTACTAGATTTTTGTATAGTATGAAGTTGAAAAATTTAGCTTATTATCAACAATATGCATTAGTTTGAGAAATACTTATTTACTACTCTCTTGCAAAATAATGATGCGGCCAAAAGATATTTATTAAATTCTCTTCCTTATGGAATGGGAGAATTTGTAGAAGAGTACATTATGAACAAAAAGAACAAAATTGTAGAAGAAACAACTTTTGTTGAGATGGAATATCTAATTGGTCATAAACTGAATAAGTCATGTCTTCAAAAAGCTCTTGATAACAATAATGACTACAATCCTTCTTGTAATATGAAAGGTTACTACAAACAACCTCCACTTGACACTCTTCACAAATTTGTAGAATTGAAAAGCTTTGGTAAAAAGAGATGTCATTTCATTTGTGGATGCAGATGCTCTAAGAAGAAGAAAATTTGGTCAAAAGACACAAGATGGTCTAGTGCAAAAGATTTCAAGCACAAAAAGAGATACCGGATTGCCCCATTTCATAAAAGGTAATTTAAACGAAAAATTTCTACCCTTCCTCCATATCTCTTGAAAAAATAAAGCAAAAAGGTTCCAAGACATGTTAAATGTTTTATTTGTAGAGGACCTCATTATGCCACTAATTGTCCAAAGAAAGAAAAAATTATTCCTTCTAATGTTGCTCCCCAATATGTTGCTTTCTACCATATTCCTGAAAGTATTAACTAGGATATTCTATCTACCTCTCAAGCTTATTCTCAACCTAAAATTCAGTATTATGAGCTTGTTGAGATGTCAGATGCCTACAATATGGTAAAAGAAAAACATAAGAGAATTGTTTTTTCCTTAGAAGAAGAGAGTTCTGATGATGAAAATGCATGTAAACAATGCTTAAGCAAAAACTCAAAGAAGTTGAGAAAAGTCTGCAAGAGGAGAAAAATAGAGATCCTTACAAGAACATAGAATCCAGGGAGCAAAGGAGAGTTGTAGGGGAAAAAACACATTAAAAAATAAAAGATCTTACTGAAGAAAAAGAGTGTATTGGAAAAGAATTGAGAAGTTATGCTAAGAAAAATTTTGGATATAAAGCCCCTGAATGGCAATGAAAAGGACAATTTTCTACACAATCTTCTAGATCACACCACCATTCTGATACAGACAGTGATTCCCCAGATGACCAAATTGCCATTCTCAAAAAACTAGATATGGTCATTAAGGATGTTGAAAATCTCACCTGTATTGCTAAGGACAACATGAAGCAACTTAGACAATTGAATCAGTCAGTTGGGGAGATTCATGATGTTTTTTCAAAGATGATAATAAATTAGAAGAAAGTTCTACATCTTTTGATGAGAAATCACCTAGAAAGGTCACAGAAAAGTAGCAATAGTTTATCTTGTAAATAATAGTGTATATCTTAGGATAAGTATGATTTTTTCAAGACATAAGCCATTAGACTATGATGCTTTTGTTGAATTATGTTCCGCAAGTTCATTTGCAAAGACTAAAGCTATTCCTAAACATTTATGGAAGCCAAGGCTAGACATTCTCAAAGGACATTCCATTACAGGTCAGCAGATAAAAATGGGCAGGTATGCACAAGATGTCCATATCGAAATCAATGGACACATCTTCATTAGATAATTCATAGAATTTGATGAGATGGATACTGATGCATTTCTTGGATATTTATTTCTCACAAAGTATGAACCTTTCATCCTAAGGAAAATAGTGATGTCTTTAAGACATAATGATGTTCAAGTAAAACTCCCTAATCTTAAGTTTCCTACATATAGATTGCAAGATAAAAAAGAGGATAAAAAAAGGAAAGATAAGGGATGGATGAAAGACATCAAAGATTATTATCTCCAAGCCAACAATACTAAAGAAATAGATCCTTTATGTGCTATAAGAGAAACCTTTGAAAAGGATTGTTGCAGTATGAATCCATTACAGTTCTAGAAACCAGAACATGAAGAATGTGAGATCAACATCAAACCAAAATGCATAAGCATGATCCCACATGAACCAACATACCTCTTCATCCCAACAAAAGTAAAAGAAATGGATGAACATTTGACTGAGCTATTAGAAGGAGGATTTATCAAGAAAAGTAAAAGCCCTTTTTCATGTCCAACATTTTTGTTAAATAAAAGAGCAGAACAGGAAAGAGGTAAGAAGAGATTTTGCATAAATTATAAACCTATTAATGACATTATTTTGCTATTTAATTATCCAATTCCATTCAGTACAAATTTAATTAGAAGTGCTGTAAATAAAAAGATATTTTCAAAGTTTGATTATAAATCTGGATTTTGGAAAATAAAGGTAAAGGAACTAGATAGGTTTTAAATTGCATTTTTAGTCCCTCAAGGATTGTATGAATGGTGTGTTATGCCTTTTTTGTTACGAACAACTTTAGCATATTTCCAAAGAAAGATGGATAAAGCTTTAAGACATCTCAAATATTTTTGTGTAGTTTACATTGATGATATCCTTGTGTTTTTAGAAGATATTCCAGAACATTTGCATCATCTACAGAATTTGTATGCAGCCATTAAGAAGAATGGAATATGTTCATCAGCTAAAAATATGGTGATAGGGAAAAAGGAGATTGATTTCCTTGGTCTAATCCTGAAAGATGGTAAGATTAGACTTCAACCCCATATTCTCAAAACACTCTAAGAATTTCCAAATTTTCTCTTGAACATAAAACAAATTCAAAGATTCTTAGGATGTTTAAATTATGTTTCTCCCTTTTACCATAATATGTCTAAGGGAAGACAAAAAAATCCAAAATGTGCTCAAGCAAAATAGCTCAGGTTGGAATGAAGAAGCCATAGAAGCAATGATCATAATAAAAGAAAACTGCAAGAATTTTTTACCATTAAAGATTCCAAAATCAAGCAAACCATTAGTTTTATATACTAATGCTTCTGATATGACATAATCAGTTGTTCTTGTGCATGAAGTCCTAGGAAAAAATATCCAATTATATGGATATAGATCTGACACATTTTCAAATATAGAAACAAGGTATCATATCTATGAGAAAGAGATTTTGGCAGTCAAAAAATGAATTGAAAAGTTCAATATCTTCTTAAATCTAGTGTCATTCACAATTCACACAGATAGCCAAGCCATGAGAAACCTTAGAAGAAGAAAATAGATAAAGATATTGCCCAAGGAAGAATTGCCAGATGGTATTTTGAATTTATTGGTTATGATTTCAATATTGAATAGATCAAGGGAGTTAATAATCCTCTTACATATACTTTAACCAAAGAATTTGTAGCAAATACCAGAGAAATAGAAGTTGTGGCAACTATCATAGAAGAAGCTGATAAGGACAATGCGATTTTACCTATTTTGCCATCACCAATCATTAGTATTATATTGGATACTCATATCTTATATAAGTGGTTGTAAGAACTCAGGAATGTGATAAGAAACTGTTATGAGTTAAGATATGAATTAGATGAGATTTGGTTTGGATTGGATGATGCTCATGTTACAACATCCCCTCAACAATTTTTCTTTTAATGTCCAAATTAATAGATTTACTTCAATGAGTTGGCCCAAGCATTTAAAAAGAAATCTTTTGAAGTTATGTAAATTTAGATTAATTAACAGTCTGACATCATATCAACATGAGTTTGAAGATTATGCAAACATCTTTGACACATAATATGGAGCAGATATGGAACAATTCTTTGAATTCTTGGCTCCTAGATTCAAAAATGTAGTATCAAATGAAATGAGAAGTTACTTAAGGGATCCAAATTATCACTTGCTTCCTAGGATTGAATTCTATCCCCTCACACATCATTGGTTTCCCAAGGCTATAATTGAAGATTGCAAACCTGCACTTAATCCTGCCAAAGTAGCACGAAAAACTGAATGGGACATGGCTATGCCAAGAGAGAAACATAAAGTCATATTCAAATGTATACCTTGTGAAGAACATTGGGATGAAGCATACAAATCACTTCGAATAGATGATGAAATGATTGATCCAACTCCATTCTAGGATCACCTTAATAAAGCGAGCACATGCGCCTGTTGGTGTCGTGATGCCAACCACATTATGATCTGACAACAAGACACACCCCTGTCTAAAAAGCAAGATCCATGTAGCCACTTACAAGTGTTAAGTGGGTTGTTCTCACTTTACAGTGTACAAAAAGTGTCTAAAGATTCGTTCATGATAGCAATTCCTATTTATTGTTGTCTCCATCTTTAGTGCTCAATAAAGCTAGACGTGTGTCAGTTTTGTATGGTTGGATTTCAAATGAAATCTATAGAAATGAGGTAAAAGATCAGGGGAGGTTGCTATAAATCCATGAGCCTACCTCAATGTGAGACATTCAGATTTGGAGTATGATAGAGTTTAGAGAGTCTAGAGGTCTCGAACTTATGCTCTTATCCCATGCCTTGAGTGATTTGGGTAATCAGAAATCTGTTTAAGAATACTTGAATCCTATCGGTTTAATTATTATCTCATTCTATAAGTTCAATGTATCTTTTCCTGCACTCTGAATAAAATTGGTAATCATAAGAAATCCAAATATAAATTTAAAATTCTCAAAGTAAGCTAATTACAACTATAACATACATATTATTATTTTTAAATATCTGTGTAGCCTTTAAAGCGATCATAAAATGTAAAGTATTGATGTTTTGTTGCTACAAAAAGTAATATAATTGATGTAAAAATTAGTTTTCAATTTGATTGTAAATAAACCAACTATAACTCTTTCTTGATCTCATCATTTTAATCCAATCTTGTTGTGATTCACAAACACATACATACATTTGGCATATACCACGTCGTCAAACTATGCATATCACCTATATATACAAACCAAGAATAATAATAAATAAACTCACCCAAATAAATACATGGAAGAATAACTATTAGATCAAGGGTAAAATGTGAATTCTAGTAAAGTGTTGTAATCTTGATTACATCTGCAAGTTCCTAGGAGAAGGGACATCTTGCAAGCACTTTTCCTCCAACCAAAGATAAACAAGACTCCAAAATGTTTCACCTTGTTCAAGTGGGATTCTACCCTTCATGGGTGAGGTCATAATAGAGTACCATATAGGGAGAAAGATAATTGAATCTAGTATTAGGAAGTATTAAGTCATTCCTAAACTCTAGTGACATATAGATGAATAATCTCATAAGAGTCAATCATAGCCAAGGTTTAGGGGATGAGACATAATAACTTTGTATCACTAAGCTTAATAGTTAAAATGAGATAATATTATTGTATTCACCTAACTCTTGTGTGGATGCATCTTACCTACACACATCAATATAATACAATTCTACCCAAGTAAAGGCATGATTCACCTAATACCCTTAGTTCTTTGGGAAGACTACCCCTTAACGTTAACCATTAAACTCTCTCATACATGATTCAACATTGTTATAGTTATCAAGGTACATGTAGGGTGACTAGGAACAAATAATGTTAGATGAAGCACCCATAAGCCACATCTAAACTAAAACATTGTTGTGGTGATAGCTTGAGGCATGCCTTGAGAAAATTACTTTCACCTTGCTCAAGATATCACCTTGTTGATATTTTTCCCTTGCCTTTCTACTACTCAACATTCTAATGCACTAAAAATGGCCAAAAGGCCAACTAACCATCTGAATCAACACCAATAATCTAAAAATCTACTCCAATTTTATGGTGTAACATGCAAGTACAAACACAACACTCATAAAAATAACACACATGCAACCTCCACAAGTAATATAAAGCATGGCTAGTGCTCAACTTGAACCCATACAAAAAATCTCAAAACTCACAAATCTCAAAACAGTGCAACTTGGATCCACCATAGTGTAGATCCAAAAACATGTAGATTCAACTTTACGATGGTAATAACAAAAATAAGTCATCATGTAGATTCTTCCCTTGACACAAACATGAGATCCAGGAACCCTCAAATCTAATATGCTAAGAAATCCACAACTTGGAACTTCAATTCATTTAGGAAACTAACAAGAAACCAAAGCAGATCTAAAACTTTCTCCATCTAGAAAACCATTGGGAATTACAATTTGAAAAATAGTCTTCCACAAATCTACAACTCAAAGATTTTGATTAAATGTGAAACCTACAAAACCATACATGCTAAAGGCATCCATGCAAATTTAAATCCATTAATACATCCAAAATACTTAGCAAATCCCAAGACCAAGAATTCACAATTTGAATGACAAAATGTCACAAATCTATAATGCATAGATCCAAACATCATGAATATACAACATGTGTCCAAAAGTTGTCCAAGAGATCCAAGTCACCAAAAGGCCAACTCCATAACCTTTGCGTAACATTTTTTGATCTCCATTTTCTTTTATCTTGAAGTCCTCATCATTTCTTTATACTTGAAAAAGATTCAACCTATACAAAATACTCCCAATAATAACCAAGCTTAATACATGGTCAAAAATGTCCTTCCTTCCATAGATCAACCAAGCTACAACTAGCTTTAATACTAAATGTAGGAAATCCAATGCAAATACCAATCCTTTACAAGTTAACATTGATACTAATTATACAAACCATATTAATCTAATTAGAGGAATACTTTCAAGATAAAACATTATAATCAAAGCATTCCAACAAAGCAATAAACACACACAATATACCCTAAGAAAACCCTTTCAAGAAAATCCCAATCTCTAAAGCACACCCAATATATTATTAGTAACAAATATGTTACAATACAATATCAAAGTATCAATGTTCTATCGAGACCAAGATAAGATCAAATCAGCCACCCCATCACATGCTCTCCAACCTATGAATAATTTAGTAGAATCATAACCATACATCCATAGCCATACTACAATGTCATAGCTAAGAGCAACAAGAGATCAACACTCTTCAACCACAGATAAAATCTGACAACATAAATCTACCTTCTAGTTACTTCACCATGAATATCCCATCCCAAGCACTCTATAAATAGACAAGGATTGACTTAGTAAGTTGCAAGGTTGGCACCCAAGTTTGACTCTAGATCCAAGAGTCATTACAACCTATAGGAAAAACCCATACAACCCTTAATTTAATTCTTGTGCTCAAGATGACGTCTTCACATGACCCCCACATTTATTAAATGTATTTTTTAATGATACACACAAAAAATTCCTAGGAAAGTATTGGTTTACCCAAAGTGTGGCATCCCATTAATTTATAACATAGTAACTATTTTATGCAAGGTGTACAACATCGTTCTGAACACTTCAATATCCCTTTTTGGTTTCATTCTAGTCACTTTTTCTATCTTCATCACTCATCTTTATACCCACATCCTCAAAATTTTAAAATCTTGTTTTCATTTCATTTGGCACCTAAACACCTTGGTTGTTATGTTTCTCCTCCACAACTTATACTACTCTTTCATGTTTGTCCATCCTACCCTACATGTCATCCATATGTCTATTAGAAAATCTCAACAATGATCATATCTTTGACATTTTCTAGCTCACCTATTATATCTAGGATCAAGGTCTATAATTGAATATGCATCTATCTTTGCACATTTCCTTCCATCTCCTATGTGTCCCTTCATTGCTTACTTCTTCTTCCTATTTGGTCTTGTCAATTACTCTCTTGTGCACTTGCGTTATGTCCTCTCATGCTCTTCCTTCATGGCCTTTTATTCCACCTCACACACTTCATCCTTTTCTTTGGCACCATCCTACACTACTTTTGTGCACACTTTTCTTCTACATCCTCTTCGTTGCTTCCTTCTCCTAGATCATTCTTCCTTCCTTTATGCATCCTCCTTTTTGGAAATTCCTCCATTCTTTGACTCCTTTGTCTTCTTAGCATAGTCAATCTTGACCTTATATTTTCCTACTTTCCTTAATGCTATTATTGTGCTTCTCCCTACACCCTCTTCTTTCTCTCACAATCCAACTATTGTGTCCTTTTGTCCTTGGGTTTGGAAATATGCCTAACTATCTCTAGTTTGACGTATCTATATAACTACCTTGTCATTGGTGATTCAACCAAATTGCCTCGGTTCAACAATTTATCAAGTTGCCTCAAGGTTTGACACTCACTCCCATTCAAACTCACACTAGAACCATCTTCCTCCACCTTGTTCTATCCTTCATTCTCAATTACTTTCTTTGGTATGCATCACACTTCCATTGTTGTGTGCACCTCTCTCCTTGTGCATGCCCCTTGTGTGCACTTTCTTTCTTGTGTAAGCAATTTTGGCTCTCAATTGTCCAAACTAGGGATGCCCTTGCATCAAACATGCTATGAAATCATGTGGCGAATCCATAAATGAGTGATAGACTAGGTAAGAGGAATCAAACCAATATAATTCTCTATCCCTCAAAGTACTAGTCTAAATTCTCATATCATTAAGATATCATCAACTAAGTACTCATTGTTAGTAGGCAAAATGACTTAACATGAAAAAATGCATCATGAGAACCATCAAAGTCATCAAATGATAAGTCCTCACCATGAGAATGAATGTCATCATGTAATGTGGTAGAAGATAATGGAGCATCAAGACAAGCTAATGAACTATCATCATGCATTCTATAAACATGTAACGAATCACAACGTAATGTAGAATCATGAGATGAAAGAGGACTTTATTTGTAAGACACAATGCCATCATGAATGTAGAAAGGTAGCTCACACAAAGAACTATCTCTAAGATTCTCATGGGATGCCACACTAAGAGAACATGAACCAAAGTATATAAAGATGGGGCTAGCATCAAAAGACTCGAGAATACCATGTGTAGCTAAATTAAGTGTACCCTCATGACATAATCATCATCTCTAGATGGATTTTTAGAAGGGAGGGCTACATTATGCATATTACATAAGCAATCATCATATATCCCAACATGATGCAATGAAGGAAGAGTCCACAAAGGTAAGACATCATGGGGGAAATAGGAGCATCAAAAGAATTAACATCACCCAAAGGCATGGATGACTTCCTAAGGCATCCCAAGGCATGGCCATTAAAAAGTTAAAGTGGTGGAACATAAAAGAATATCACCCTAGGCCATATGCAATAAACATGGACTGACATATGCTTCATACGATTCACAAACACATACATACATTTGGCATATACCACATCATTATACTATGCATATCACCTATATATGCAAACCAAGGATTAATAATAAATAAACTCACTCAAATAAATACATGCAAGCATAAATATTAGATCAAGGGTAAAATGTGAATTCAAACAAAGTGTTGTAATCTCCATTACATCTGCAAGTTCCTAGGAGAAGGGACATCATGCAAGCACTTTTCCTCCAACCAAAGATAAACAAGACTCCAAAATGCTCCACCTTGTTCAAGTGGGATTCTACCCTTCATGGGTGAGGTCATAATAGAGTACTATATAGGGAGAAAGACAATTGAGTCTAGTATTAGGGAAGTACT
This sequence comes from Cunninghamia lanceolata, assembly GCA_027924645.1. Taxonomy (NCBI): domain Eukaryota; kingdom Viridiplantae; phylum Streptophyta; class Pinopsida; order Cupressales; family Cupressaceae; genus Cunninghamia; species Cunninghamia lanceolata. The sequence goes on along the minus strand of BSBN01000135.1, from coordinate 5,955,313 downwards.
AAGTCATTCCTGAACTCTAGTGACATATTGATGAATAATCTCATAAGAGTCAATCCTAGCCGAGGTTTAGGGGATGAGACATAATAACTTTGTACCACTAAGCTTAATTGTTGAAATGAGATAATATTATTGTATTCACCTAACTCTTTTGTGGACACACCTTACCTACACACAATAATATAATACAATTGTACCTAGGTAAATGCATGAATCACATAATAGCCCAAGTTCTTTGGGAAGACTACCCCTTAACCTTAACCATTAAACTCTCTCATACATGATTCAACATTGTTGTAGTTATCAAGGTACATGTAGGGTGACTAGGAAAAAATAAGGTTAGATGAGGCACCCATAAGCCACATCTAAAACCAAGATATTGTCGTGGTGCTAGCTTGAGGCATCCCTTGAGCAAATTCCTTTCACCTTGCTCAAGATATCACCTTGGTGATATTTTTCCCTTGCCTTTCTATTACTCGACATGCCAATGCACTAAAAATGGCCAAAAGGTAAACTAACCATTTGAATCAACAACAATAATCTAAAAATCTACTTCAAGTTTTTTGTGCAACATGCAAGTACAAACACAACACTCACAAAAAATAGCACACATGCAACCTCCATAGGTAATAGAAAGCATGGCTAGTACTCATCTTGAATCTAAACAAAAAATCTCAAAACTTGCAAATCTCAAATTAGTGCAACTTGGATCCACCATAGTGTAGATCCAAAAACATGTAGATTCAACTTTACATTGGCAACAACAAAAATAAGGCATCATGTAGATTCTTCCCATGATACAAACATGAGAACTAGGAACCCTCAAATCTAATATGCTAAAAAATCCACAACTTGGAACCTCAACTTATTTAGATAACTAACAAGAAACTAAAATGGATCTAAAACTTTCTCCATCTAGAAAACCATTGGGAATTACAATTTGAAAAATAGTCTTCCACAGATCTACAACTCGTAGATTTTGATTAACTGTGAATCATACAAAACCATACATGCCAAAGGCATCCATATGAATTTGAATCCATTAAAATATCAAAAATACTTAGCAAATCCCAAGACTAAGAATTCACAATTTGAATGACAAAATATCACAAATATATAACCCATAGATCCAAACGTCATGAATATTCAACATGTCTCCAAAAGTTGTCCAAGAGATCCACGTCGCCAATAGACCAACTCCACAATCTCTGGGTAACATTTTTTTATTTCCATTTTCTTTTATCTTGAAGTCTTCATCATTTATCTATACTTGAAAAAGATTCAACCTATACAAGATACTCCCACTGATAACCAAGATTAATACATGGCTGAAAATGCCCTTCCTCCCATGGATCAACCAAGCTACAACTAGCTCTAATACCAAATGTAAGAAATCCAATGCAAGTACTAATCCTTGACAATTTAATATTGATAATAATTATATTAAACCTTATTAATCTAATTAGAATAATACTTGCAAGATAAAACATAATCAAAGCATTCCAACAAAGAAATAAACACATAACACAATATATACCTAGGGAAACCCTTTCAAGAAAATCCCAATCTCCAAAGCAAACCCAATGTATTATTAGTAACAAATATGTTACAATACAATATCAAAGCATCAATTATCTATTGAGACCAAGACAAGATCAAGTTGGTCACCTCCAACACGTGCTCTCCAACCTATGAATAATTTAGTAGCATCACAATGGTGCAGTCATGGATGGAGGGTCCTAAGAAGGGACTGTCCAACCATGTAGCTAGAGTAAACACAACAGAAACAACACAATAATAGAATGTAATGGAAGATTCATATGCTCAATATATCAGATAATCACAATGCTTATATGCCGACAACATGCAAACTACAATCAAAGGGCTCACAAGCCTACCTTCTGGGTTACAATAGAAATGAAAGATATGGCATTGAAGTGCCTTCCGAAATGAATTTAACTATGTATCTTATGATATCCACTAACTTCCTTCCTAATGCATCTAAGAGATGTATATATATCATCTTCAAGCTCAAATGATCCTCTGCGTCAGCCTCAAGAAGTTACAAACTCCAATGAATGATGAAACATGTAGATAACATGTAGGTCGGCCTACAACTCACGGTATTGCTCCACAAATGAATGAAACATGGTGCATAACTCAAGGAAGGTCTTATTGATCCTTATTAGCCTTGTGATATGTTCCATTTGCCTTTGCAAGTCACGAAAGTGCTCCACAAACCTTCTGTTCTCATGCTGACTGAATGAATGCCCTATTCTATGAAAGCTGATGAACTTCTGATAGCGATAACTTTCTGTTGATGAATCCAAATCTCCTAAAATCTAAGTATGATGTAGCTGACATGGCATAGAAGCTAATTCTTGCTCCATAAGCTCTAATATGAAGATGTGGTAAAATACGATAGAAAATGATGAACTACAACTAAATGCAAGAAAGAAAAGAAAGCAAATATTTTTTTGGTTGATGCAAGATTTCTCTTCAACCTAGGATGCTCTTGCATTAGACACCTGGGGTTTTTGAAAAAGTGAGTCCCTCACTTTGCTGGGGCTAGAGGAAAACCAAGGCGGTCTACCTCAGCTTTGAGAAATCCATGATGAATCTTCTTCTGGTCTTCCTTTCCACTTAACCAAATGCTCTTTGTACTGCTTGCCTCTGGTGCTGTGTCCAACTTTGTTATCCAAGATCTGCTCTATCTGCTCTGGCTGTTGTTGCGGTAACTAGTCCTTCAATGCATCTTCAAGACTGTCACTTGATTCACCCTCATGATATTGATATAGATCTGTAATGTTGAATATAGGTGATATACCAAATGTCTCTGGTAGCTCCACTTCATATGCATTCCTTGAATCAAACTTCTTAAGAATCTTACATGGTTGAAACTTCTTCATCTTTAGCTTGTTGTATGTCCCCACTAGAAATCTCTCCTTTCTTAGATATACCATTACTTCATCTCCAACTAAAAATTCTTTATGTCTCCTCTTCTCATATGCTTTCTCCTTATACTTACTATTCATCTCCTCCAAATGCTTCTTGACTTGATTATGTAGTGTCTCCATGTACCCTGCAAATTCTTCTACCTCTGCACTTCTCTTGTTCTCCATATTAATGTCTCTCAGCTCTACAACTCCTCTAGGTTGTACTCCTATCACAACTTCAAATGGTGTGTTCCATGTACTTCTATTCACTGAATTATTGTATGTAAACTATGCTTGCGGTAGTATTAGATCCCAATTTCCTGCCTTGTCTCCTACTAAACATCTCAATAAGTTACCCAAACTCCTATTTACCACTTCCATTTGTCCATTTGTCTGTGGGTGAAATGTTGAACTGAACTTTAGGTTTGTCTTCATCTTTTTCCATAATATCCTCCAAAATATCCAATGAATCTTGTATCCCTGTCTAAAACTATACTCTTAGGTAATCCATGCAATCTCACAATCTCCTTAAAAAATAGGTCAACAACATGTACAGCATCATTTGTCTTCTTACAAGGAATGAAATGTGCCATATTTGAAAATCTGTCCACTACTACAAATATAGAATCATATCCCCTCTATGTTCTTGCCAAACCTAATATGAAATCCATGCTTATATCTTCCCAAGGTCTCTCTGGTACTATCAAAGGTTTGTACAATCTAATATTTTGATTACTTCCTTTTGCAACTTGACAAACTCTACAACTCTAAATGTTGAAAACTTCCTTACATCCTTATATATCTAAGGCCAAAAATAATGTTCACTTACCAAAGCTATTGTCTTGTCAATCCCAAAATGTCTTGCTAATCCACCATTGTGTTTCTCCTTGATCAAATTGTCTCTCATTGAACTCCTATGTATACACAACTGATTTCCTTTGAACAACATATCCCCTTAAATGAAATAATCTAACCACTTACTTCTATATGTCACAATAGGTTCCTTACATGCCTTCCATGCTTCCACAAAATCAAGATCCTCTTCATACATATGCTTAAGTTCTTCAAAACCTAATACTTCTACCCTCGTCTCTATCAGCAAATTCTTTCTTCTTCTCAATGCATCTGCAACTTTGTTTGACTTCCCACTCCTATGCTTCAATACAAATGTGTAACTCTGCATGAACTCTACCCATCTCATATGTCTCTGATTCAACTTTCCTTGACTGTTCAAATACTACAAAGCTTGATTATCAGTGTACAACACAAATTCTTTTGGCAACAAGTAATGTCTCCACTTCTTTAAGGCTTGAATTATGGCATAGAACTCCTAATCATAGATTGAATATCTTCTCCTTGCATCATTCAACTTCTCACTAAAATATGCTACTGATATCCCTTCTTGATTTAACATTGCTCCTATTGCACTTCCACTAGCATTGCAATCTACTTGAAATACTTTGTTAAAATCTGGTAGGGCTAATACTAGTTGCTCTGTCACCTTCCGCTTCAACAATTCTAAACTCTTTTGTGCTCTGGATGTCCACTTACAATCCTTTATGTCACCTCTCATTGTCTCTATCATTGGTGTGCATACAGTACTGAAATTTCTGATGAACTTCCAGTAGAAACTTGTTAATCCATGAAATGATCTTACCTCTCCAATGTTCACCAGTGTTGGCCACTCAACAATCACTCTAACTTTCTTAGGGCCATCTTCAATCCTTCCACAGAAATCACAAATCTCAAATATACCATTTTTTCCTTAATGAAACCACATTTCTTGATGTTTATCAACAACTTCTCTTCTCTCAACCTCTACAATACTTGTCTAATATGCCACAAATGTTCCTCCTTTGTCTTACTAAAAATTAGAATATCATCCAGGTATACAATAACAAACTTACCCAAGAATTTCTTCAAAACCTCATTCATCAACCTCATGAAATTACTTGGTACATTAGTTAATCCAAAAGGCATCACTAACCACTCATACAATCCTTCATTTGTCTTGAATGTTGTCTTCCACTTATCTCCTTCTTTGATCCTGATATGATGGTATCCACTCTTCAATTCCATCTTTGTGAAATATTTTACTCCACTCAAACAGTTCATGATGTCATCCATCCTTGGCAATGGGAATCTATACTTAACAGTGATCTTATTGATTGCTCTAGAGTCTGTACATATCCTCCATTCTCTATATTTATTTGGTGCTAGTACTGTAGGTACCGTACATGGGCTTAAACTTTCTCTAATCAATCCTTTCCTTAACAGCTCTTGTATTTGTCTATTCAGCTCTGTGTTTTCTTGCTAGTGTCATCTAGTGTGCTTTGTTAGGCAAACTAGCTCCCGGTATAAGGTCCATATGATGACTGATACTCTGGATTGGTGGAAATACTTCATGCACATTATCTGATATGATATCTTGGTATTGTGTCAAAAATTTAGTTATTTCCTCTGGCAGTGGTTCTTCTTCTTTTGCGGTAGTGGTTTATGCACTTAGGGTTCTATACTTTTTTGGAATCAAAGCAAAACACATATTCTCATGTCTCAATCCATCAAAAAAATTCCTTCCATCCACTAAATAGATTCTAGCATTCCCACATACTTCACTCTTAGGTTAATCTTCCAAAGGTATCAAGATATGTTTCTTCCCATTAGATGTTATAGTATAAGTATTCTTCCTTCCATCATGCATTGCCTTTCTATCATACTGCCATGGTCTCCCCAACAATATATGGCATACATCCATCAGCATAATATCACTCAATACCTCATCAACTTAAGATCCTATATGAAATTTCACCAGACATTGTTCACTCACTAGTACCTTGTGCTCATCTTGAATCCATGCTATCTTGTAGGGCTTCAGATGTTTTAATTTCTCTAGGTTCAGCTTCATCACCGTCTCTTCTAAAACCAAATTATTTGTACTACCACTATCAATGATCACTTTACAACATTTACCTCCTAATTTGTATCTTGTCTGGAACAAACTTTTCCTTTGCAGTGTCTCCTCAGTTCTCTCTGCTTGAAATAATGCTCTCCTCATGACCAATGACTCTCCTTTCTCTAGCTTTCCCATTGAACTAGGTGATCCAACCGGTTCTTCCTCTGCATACGTTTCTCTTTCACTATTTTATGTTCTCTTGAGAGTACTTCCTTGATTGCATTCAAATGCTCCATGTCCTTCTCATCCACACTTAAAACAAGTTCCTCTGAATGATCTTTTATCAGATCCTCTTTCATCTCTCTGGTATCCTTCATTGTGATAAGAATTATGATTCCCTCTGCTATTACGGTAGGAACTCCTATCATTTCTCTGGTATGAATTGTTATCTCTGTCTTCTTTCCGGTATGGGCTACTCTCCTTGTTTTGCTCCACATAAGGTCTTTCCCCTCCAGAATGGGTTCTACCTCTTTGAAATTTGCCTCCTCTACCTCTCTATCTTTGCTCAAGCCTCTTATTCAACTTGTCTTCAACTTTCAATATAAATTGATATGCTTCTTCTATTGTTGTCATCTTCATCAAACTTAGTTCTTCTTGAATGTTCATCCTCTATCCATTTATTCTCCTTGCTTACTTCACTATGTCCAATCCTTATGATCATCTTATGAAATTCTTCAGTATACTCCACAGATTTTTCCTTTTGCCTTAGGTTTTGCAATCCCTTCAACAATTCCAACTCATAGTCAACATGTTCTTCAACATTGTCACCATCCTATCCCATTTTATGATCTTCTCTTTTCCTCTCCTATTTCTAGAAAATTGAACTTCTTTCCACCAAATAGCAGCATGTCCTTTCAACTTAGTTTTTGCAAATCCTACTCTCTCTAGATCTTCAATTTCCTCATACTCAAAGTATTCCTCCAAGTCATTTATCCAGTCAACCAATTCCTCAGGATTCAAATTTCTAGTATAGTTTGATACTTCCATTCTAGGTCTCTTACCCATCTTAGAAATAACTTTCAACATCTTTACCTGATTGGATACTTCTTCTTCTAGAGCATTTTCATTTTGGTTAGCATCTTGAAATTCATCATCATCACTTTGATCTTCATGTCTAGGGTTTAGTCCTCTTCTTCTATCTTCTTCTACAACATCCAATCTAACTTTCATTGTCCTCATCATCTCTATCATCTCTTCCATTCTTCCAACAACATTGACCATAGTAGGCATCCTCCTTGGCGGCATCTCTTCCTAGGATCTGGTGCAACTGCCTCAATTCGGTGATCTGACTAGGTAGCAATTACCTCACAATTGGCGCTCTTTTGACAAACACAAGTAGATTGCCTCAGGTCAGTGATCTATTCACCACAAGATCTTCCAAAATGCCTTCACTCCCAAAGGATTTACAAACTTTGCTTTGATACCACTTGGTGCAGTCATGGATGGAGGGTCCTAAGAAGGGACTGTCCAACCATGCAGCTAGAGTAAACACAATGGAAACAAAACAATAATAGAATGTAATGGAAGATATATATGCTCAATATATCAAATAATCACAATGCTTATATGTTAGCAACATGCGGGCTACAATCAAAGGGCTCACAGGCCTGCCTTTCGGGTTACAACAGAAATGAAAGATACGGCATTGAAGTGCCTTTTGGAAAGAATTTAACCATCTATCTTATGATATCCACTAACTTCCTTCCTAATGCATCTAAGAGATGTATATATATCATTCTCAAGCTCAAATGATCCTTCGCGTCGGCCTCAAGAGGTTACAAACTCCAATGAATGATGCAACATGTAGGTTTGCCTACAACTCATGGTATTGCTCCGCAAATAAATGAAACATGGTGCGAACCTCAAGGAAGGTCTATCTAATCCTTATTATCCTTGTGATATGTTCCATTTGGCTCCACAAGTCACGAAAATGCTTCGCAAACCTTCTGTTCTCATGTTGACTGAATGAATGCCCTGTTCTGTGACACCTGATGAACTTCTGATAGCGATAACTTTCTATAGACGGATCCAAATTTCTTGAAATCTTAGTATGATGTAGTTGGCATGGAATAGAAGCTAATTATTGCTCCGCGAGCTCTGATACGAAGATGCGGTAAAATACGGTAGAAAATGTTGAACTGCAAATGACTGAACTGCAACTAAATGCAAGAAAGAAAAGAAAGCAAATATTTTTTTCGTTGATGCAAGATTGCTCTTCAACCTAGGATGCTCCTACATCACACAACCATACATACATACCCATACTACAATGTCACAACCAAGAGAAACAAGAGATTGACATTCTTCAACCATGGATGAAATCTCACAACATAACCCTACCTTCTAGCTGCTTCACCATGAATATCCCATCAAGCAATCTATAAATAGATAAGGATTTAATTACTAAGTTGCAAGATTGGCACCCAAGTTTGACTCTACATTCAAGAGTCATTATAACCTACAAGGCAAAACCCATATAACCCTTAATTTAATTCTTGTGCTCAAGATGACATGTCTTCATGTAACCCCCACATATATTAAATGTATTCCTAATAATACATACAAAAAATTCCTAAGAAAATATTGGTTTACCCAAAGTGTGGCATCCCATTACTTTATAACATAGTAACTATTGTATGCAAGGTGTACAACACCTTTCCCAACACTTCAATATCCCTTTCTAGTTGTCACTCTAGTCGCTTTTTCTATCTTCATCAGTCAACTTTATATGTCACAACTCATTTTTTTGAATTTTGAATTTCAAAACTAAAAGAGATAAATTTAAAAACAAAATAATAAACAAGATTAAATGTCAAATGGGGTAAGGACACTTCTAGAATAAGCATTAATAAGGAACCTTCCCTCCATTTCTCAAGTCAAGACCCCAATTAATAAGGTGAGTCCATTTTCCTCCTCCAAATTTATTACCATTGGAAAAATTGAGGATACATTGAAGATTTGCAAGTCCATTTCCACAAGCATTGAATGGCAACTTAGAAAATGGAGAGGTGCATTTATGATGGAGACTTGACTGAAGACTTGGAACTTCCTCCCTAAAGGTTGCAATTTTCTATAAATTTGCATGGGATGTTGGGAAGAAAAACAAGAAGAAGAGAGAGGGAGACATTCTGTCAAAGAGCAGAGCAGAGGTAAGTATGCAGCCAAAGCCAAATCTAGGTGAAATTTTTGTTAATAGCGCTATTTGTTTAAACTCTTGTTGGAGATAAATCTTAGCATGTATGGAATCGACCAAATTTGTATGATGAATGTTTTCTTTAACCATTTTATTTCTGATGAACTGTGTGTATGCGAATAGAGTTGTTGGAGGCATCTGTTCATTTTGTTTAATGACAAGATTTTGTAATTAGAAATATTCATACTCCCAAAGTCTTATATTCGGTATTCTCTTTTGCTTGGAGTTGACTCTACACTAGCTAATCATAGTTGTTTGAAAGTTTGTAAAGCCATTTCGTGTGATCCTGCAGCCATTGCATTCCATGATACAACCTCTATTTGAGGGATTTTGTTAAAATTGTTCATGCATACATGTCTATTAGATTATTTCCAACTAGAATGTCTGACAAAAAATTCCCCTTTCGCCATGCTGGATGGCAGTCCATACCCTGTTTTAAAACCCATGCAGGCACAGGCAGGCAGTACATTAGCAAGGATAGTGGAATTGGCCTTTACACCTACCAATTTCATTTGCTTGAAAGTTTTTAAAGCCTTTTCAACAGATCCAGTCATGCGATCCTGCAACCATTACATTTCATGTTACCACATTTTCTTTTAGGCATTTTGTCAAATAGTTCAGATGCCCTTCTCTGTCCCGTATAGTTTGATAGGTGTCCATCCCCTGCTCCAAGTTTCGGCCTGAGCTAAGGAGGATTGCTGGCAGAGGTTGAAGAGTATGGCTTTACACTCGCCAGTTCCATTTTCTTAAAAGTTTCTAAGGCCTTTTTAAATGCCCCCTTGCTGTTATGGCATTTCGTGAGATCACATTCTGTTGAGTGAGTTTGTCAAACGGTTTTTGTCTTCTGCATACGTGTCTATCTGAGTTTTTTTCTTTCCAACTATAATAGCTGACAAAAATCCACCTTCAATTACGTTTTGATGAATGTCCATACCCTATTCTAGGGCCCACGTAGGCACAAATATGTAGGAGGGTAGCCACGACAGAGGGGTCTGATTTTACCACTCGCCAGTTGCAATTGCTTAAAATTTTCTAAGGCCTCTTCAACAAAGCCATTTAGAACACCTTGTCTTCCATGAGATCGCATTTCTTTGGGTCATTTTGACAAACAGTTTTTGTGACTCGTCTGTGCTTCCACGTTTTGAATACATGTTTAACCGGTAGCTTGCAACTACAACATCTGATGAAATTTGTCTTCTTCTATTTTTTGATGCACCTCCATACCCTGTTCGATGCCAAGTTTGCTGAAAATAGCCCACAGTTCTAAGTGTCCAAAATCATTGAATGAAGCTGGAAATGTTTAGATAGTTAAGATAGATGATTTGAATGATACTCAATTTTATTAGAATCTTAAACACCGCTACCACTTTATTCAACGCACCATAACGTTACACAAATACCTATATTAATATTATTATTATTATTATTATGATCAACTCTCACACGGTGTATTGGAGACAAAAACAACAGTTGGAGTGAGAATTACGCCCACTTTCTCTTTTACTATGCTGATTCCTTTTGGTTTGGTATTTTTTTTTAGTTTATACTTTATAAAATGGCAGTTAATAATAAAATCAAAATCCCCTCCACACCACACAATCCAACATAATAGAAGGAATATGATAAATCACTTCTATCTAATTAAATTTGGTTTTAATAATTACATTTATATTATGCCATAAGATTTGTGTTAATTAATATCCATATATTTCAAACTAAGGCATCTTTTTCCATAGTGATTAGATTATGTATCTAAATGATACCATAACAAAATGTGAATCTTTATAGCCTTATATGCACTTATTAAAATTGGAGGCCTAAGGCCAAAATACCAAGTTACGAGTTTGTTTTATAAAGATATCATTAATCAACAAGTTTTAATCGTAATACTAAACTAAAATCTTATATTAAGAAAAATGTAGAACTCTTCCCACACTTTGAATGTAGCTATGTAGATCAAGTATCATTTAATGCTAATGTAGATGTTAGAATTTCATTGGAATTTATACGAATTTTGTTTTAAGGGAACTACTTGTAGATATGATATCAAATATGAATCAAAATTATAAATTTTAGAGTTGGAGTACCTATTTTAGTTGGTAGAGGAAGAATTTTATGAATTAGATATAAAAAGGCACTAATTCAAGATTATGATGTAAATGATACAAAAAGTGCAAGTCATACCATAATGGTACATAAGAAAATAAATGCATAAGGTAAACTAGTAACAAAAGTATAAGTAAAATGATTTGCAAAGGGTGAGGATATACCTGGAAAATGTACAAATAAAATATAAAGTAAGAATGGATGTTTTGTGGGTATGCTATCATGAAAACTCATAAGAGGCATAGTCCTTATGATACATGCAATTATTATAAGTAATTTTGCTTTTGGAAATGTGATATAAAGGGATTATTGAAATTGCTAATTTAGTAGTTGAATTAGTTATCAAGGATTCTTTATTTTGACCTAGATTAAATTTTACCTTATTGTTAGAATATCTTTTCTAGTTTATAAGTTGATATAAGAATCTTTCTAGTCATATGTTTTACGAAATTGATTAAGTTCTTTTCTAATTCTATTCATTATTAGCAAGCATCTTTTATCTGCATTTTGAATTAAGGAAGTATTTCCCTTTATCAATTATGCAAGTTTTTCCTTTGCTACTAGATAGGTAAACCTTGTAAATAAACATCCAAACTCAAACATTCACAATGTTCGGTATTTACGGTACCTCTGGGCCATGTTTACGGGTAATGCTGTCACGTTGAACCAAGTACCTCGCGCCTAACATAGCTGCAACAATGACGTCTGGGCACCGTCCCTCTAAATCGTCGGGGAGTAATAAGGAACATGTCAAGTTAAATCCGCAGGAAGGGAAAATCTCCTCGGATATCTCACTAAAAAGATTAACAAAAAAAAGAAAAAAAAAGAAGAAGGTGAGACTATCAAAAATTGTTGTAGGACGATCAATGGGAAGACCTTGTCGGGGAAGTATGCGTGTTAGGTAAACTATTCATACTTGAAAACCTAAACCTCAAACACTCCCGGGAGGTGTGTTTGCAAAATAGTTCCTTAGGAATTTCGTCCATTGTATCACTCGAGTGGGTGGCAATCGGCGAAGAGCTGTGTACCCACTCACAGCTACATTAAACATAGTGCAAGACAGAACTACATGTTCACATTCGTCGTGTAGATCACATCCGAAGAGGGCCTTGATCCCGTGGATACAGGGTATGTAGGCAGTCTGGACAGCGAAGGATGCCTCCAGTACTCAAGTCCCTCGGATATAGTATACTCCTTATAATCAAGTTCATAATCTTGATCCCTAGTTTAAAGGTTATCTAGGTAACTTAAGAACTCTCCTAGTACTCAGAAGAATCCTGGGGGTGGATTACTTGTACCCAGCTTTGCCATAAACTAAGGTGAGTACAAGTTGATGTTATGTGTTCCCTGGTCGACATCCTCAGTATAGTGTCTGGGTAGACTGTGGTCCCCAGGAAGTGACTCATGAACCTGTATTGGTCCCGAGGGAGTCAGAAGTCTCTGGCCAGAGCATAATGATTCCTGTCCTCTTTAGCCCGTTAGGCTATCATGTTTATTTATCCCCGATTGGATAGAGTATTGGTTCGTTTGACCCACTAGGCCTTTTGGCCACTGTTTGTTCTACCCGAATCAGGTAGCGATAAGGTCCGTTTGACCTAGTTCTGTATGAACCTATTTGCCCAAAGGATAGAAGAGCCCGGGTGGCTTAAGAATGTTCCGTTTGAACAGATGGCCCATTTTGGCCAAAGTTTTTCCTGAGTACTCAATCAAAGTCTTGATATATCTCATAAGAACTTGTTAATAAAGTAAAATTTTTGAAAATTCGAGTTTGAACCAAGCGGGTCCTTACATTATAGCCACATCCCTGTGCTTTAAAAATCTTGTTTTAATTTCATTTGGCACCTAAACACCTTGGTCATTATGTTTCTTCTCCATAGCCTATACTACTCTTTCATGGTTGTTCATCCTACCCTAGATGTCATCCATATGTCTATTAGAAAATATCAATAATGATCATATCTTTGACTTTTTCTAGCTAACCTATTATCTGTAGGCTCAAGGTCTATGATTGATTATGCATTTGCCTTTGGCATATTTCCTCCCATCTCCTATGTGTCCCTTCATTATGCATTTCTTCTTCCTATTTGTTCTTGTTAAGTACTCTCACGTGCACCTGCACTATGCCCTCTTATGCTCTTCCTTCATGGCCTTTTCTTCCACCTCACACACTTCATCCTTTTCTTTAGCACAGTCCTACACTACATTTGTGCACACTTCTCTTCTGCATCCTCTTCGTTTCTTTCATCTCCTAGATCATTATGCCTTCCTTCAAGCATCCTCCTTTTTGGATGTTCCTCCATTCTATGACTCCTTTGTCTTCTTAGCATAGTCACTCTTGACCTTATGTTTTCCTACTTTCCTTAGTGCTATTATTGTGCTTCTCCCTACACCCTCTTCTTTCTCTCACAATTCAACTATTTTGTCCTTAAGTCCTTGGGTTTGGAAATCTACCTAACTACCTCTAGTTTGATGCATTTGTCTAACTACCTCATCATTGGTGATTCAACCAAATTGTCTCAGTTCAACAATTTATCAAGTTACCTCAAGGTTCGACACTCATTCCCATTTGAGTCCTTGCATTGAACCATCTTCCTCCACTTTGGTCTATCCTTTATTCTCAATTACTTCCTTTGGTATGCATCACACTTCCATCCTTGTGTGTGTCTCTTTCCTTATGCATGTCCCTTGTGTGCACTTTCCTTCTTGCACTAGCCACTTTAGCTCTCGATTGCCCAAACCATGGATGCCCTTGCATCAAACATGCTATGAAATCATGTGGAAAATCTACAAAGGAGTGATAGAATAGGCAAGAGGAATCAAACCAATATAATTCTCTATCCCTCAAAGTACTAGTCTAAATTCCCATGTTATTAAGACATCATCAACTAAGTACTCATTATTAGTAGGCAATAATGACTTAACATGTAAAAATGCATCATTAGAACCATTAAAGTCATCAAACAATAAGTCCTCATTGGGAGCCCAAATGTCATCATGTAATGTGGTAGAAGATAATGGAGAATCAAGACAAGCTAATGAGTTGTCATCATGCATGCTATAAACATGTAACAAATCACAACATAATGTAGAACCATGAGATGAAAGAGGATTATATTTGTAAGGCATAATGTCATCATGGATTTAAAAAGGTAGCTCACACAAAGCACTATCTCTACGATCCTCATGGGATGCCACATTAAGAGAATATGAACCAAAGTATATAGAGGTGGGGCTAGGATCAAAATATTCAAGAGTACAATGTGTAGCTAAATAAGGTGTACCCTCATGACATAATCATCATCTCTAGATGGATTGCTAGAAGGGAGGGATACATTATGCATATTACATAAGCAATCATTTTATATCCCAACATCATGCAATGAAGGAAGAGTCCACAAAGGTAAGACATCATGGGGGAAACGAGAACATCAAAAGAAATAACGCCACCCAAAGGCATGGATGACTTCCTAAGGCATCCCAAGACATGACCATTAAAAAGATAAAGTGGTGGAACATAAGAGAATATCACCCTAGGCCATATGCAATAAACATGGACAAACATATCATGACACAATGTGAGAACACAAGGAAGCACACATCATACCATAAATCACATAAGTGATGTAGCATCATGTATGAGTAAATGAAACATATCCATAAAAATGTATACACATGTAAGCATCGACTATACATCCTAATTAGGGTTAGAAAACACATATGCAGCATGAAAAACATACCCATAACAAGGAACCTTAGGTAAGATATTAGAAGAGTAACCAACATAGAAATACAATCATTGCTTATGACATCATCATTAGAGCAATAAGAATAATCATCATCAAATCACAAAGAGGGACCCATGATAAAAGTCATATATGATGTGAGATTAGAAAAATTATAAATAATCAAATCTAAAAATCAAAAGCAAACCATAAATCTAGAGGGTGAGAGGGTACAGATCAAAGAGGTTTGGATCAATGAAAGTTCAAACCCTAGTCAAAATAGATCAATAAAGTAAAAGGAAGGGTGGATCCAAACTCTAATCAAATTTGCAATAAATGGTATACAATTGAAAAAATTAGATCTAAAACACTAATGTAGCAGGAATAAAGCCTAGGAGCAAAACCCTAGAGTGGTGTAAATGCTAATAGATTGACCAAAATGTAAGGAAATAAAATATTTCCTTACATAAATCCTAGGATAAACCAATTACACAAGCATTGATAAACAAATATCTTAGGACTAAGAGCTAGGACTAATGAAGATATTATATTAAATATTTGGAACTTAAATAAATAAAACAAGGCACTTACTCTTAGTTCGATATACAATCAAACCCTATCAAGTGTTCCAAACCAAATTGTTCCTACAATAAAAAATAGAATAGGTTAGTCAAGTACATTGGAATTAATAAAATTTTGTTATTAGATCATTTCTACAAAGTTCAAATGTGCACGGTGTAATGTATGCATGCCTTGTACTCAAGCACAATTAGGGGCCTCCTTCAACACCAACGAGGGTATGAGGTAGTCCCATATGCTACAAACCGCCTATAAACTAGGTCTTGAGGCATCGTGGACTATAAAAAGATTCCATTTCCAATCACACATATGACTGGAATTATTAATACAACTATAAATCTAACTCTCGCTAGAAAATGAATAAACCTAAAAATCAAGTTCCAACCCTAAAAGTTAAATGAAAAAAAAAAATCAGACTAAAATCAAATTATTTACCAATGTTATACAAAGTCCGAAAGAAAGAGAAAGTGTATGCAATTCTCACCATTCATTCAGTCAAATGTATGTAATAATGCAGGTATCTAGAAGTTTTGCCGTGCCCTAAAAATTAGCTTTAATTCTATTTTGAATTACCTCAAAGCTTGCCCTTTTCTCTTTAAAAGATGCCATTCTTCTCCAGATCCGGAATGGGAAGGTCGTCTCTGAAGGGGATTCCCCATTCTCCCGAGAAAAAAGCCTCTATATCGGCTTCTGCTGATATCCATCATTGCCTCATTATCTGCTATTGACCTGCAAATTGCATCAATGAATCTGGGCACAAATAGCTTTTTATGGAGTGCCCAGTTGCTTATTGAAGAGTAAACAGAGAGACATGGTGCGTATAGAGAGGGATAAGATGTAGCAGGAGGACACCAGGCATGGGATGAATGGTAAGACTTTGCTCATGGAATAAGTGAAGTATAGTCTTACCCGATCCTCCCATGCCCATAGCCCTCCCTACATATCCCTCTTATTTCACCTTACTCCAACAAATCTATGCCACAGGTATCTGTTCTGTATTGATTTCTATCATTTTTTTATTTTAATGTCTGACCTGAACTTTTTTTAAATTAAAAATAAAATCTTTGGTATCTGTGGATATCAAATTAATGAATGTAGATCTGGGTATGTTGGTAAGTGGTAGGGGATGTGTATCTTGACATTATAGATTTGTGTAAGCGTCTGGTCTAATGAGCAATAGGTAACTTACAAATGACTTGAATACTTGTGGAAGTGTTTTTACTGGTTTAGGAAGTGGTTCTATGCATGGATCTTCAGGATCTATAATTATGAAGTCACATGTTTTATGAGATGATGAAAATACTGTTACAAAATCTTATCTTGGATGATATAGAGTCCGTACTATTTACCTTGTAGATTTTTGATCTTTTATGAGATGAGGAAAAAACTGTTACAAAATCTTATCTTGGATGATATGGGAGTCGGTACTTTTTAGCTTGCAGATTTTTTATGGTTTATGAGATGAGGAAAAGACTGTTACAAAATCTTATCTTGGATGATAGGAGTCCTTACTTTTTAACTTGCAGATTTTCATGTTTTATGAGATGCGGAAAAGACTGTTACAAAATCTTATCTTGGATGGTATGGGAGTCTGCACTTTTTAGCTTGCAGATTTTTCATGTTATATGAAATGAGGAAAAGACTATTACAAAATCTTATCTTGGATGATATAGGAGTCCATACTTTTTAGCTTGCAGATTTTCATGTTTTATGAGATGAGGAAAAGATTGTTACAAAATCTTATCTTGAATAATATAGGAGTCCTCACTTTTTAGCTTAAAGATTTTCTTCTTACATAGGAGTCATGGGTGGGCCTGGGAAATTTTTGTTAACTTTTTTATTTCTCATTGCATTATCAAAAGTCATGATTTTTTTTTTTTTGTATTTTCAAAGATTTTTTTTTTTAGCATTAGCTAGGTTTATAGCACCTCCAACTACTTAAAAATTCTCAACTAAAATTTTAACATTAACTGCTAAAATCAAGGGAACCATGCAGTTGTAAAACGCTCAATCATAGTCGCAGGGCATTTTTAAACCCATTTCACTATAGATCTGTGTCAAATTAGCAGACAAAATTACCCAAAAATAAATGCTAACTTTCTCCATGACCTGGTAATGATTTCAACATCCGACCATAATGTTTCTGTTTTTGATCTCTCCCTCGAGTCTCCATTGGGATGGGCTGTGCAAGGGTTGTCTCTGAAGCTTTTTACTGTAAATTTTGGGGTGTTGGATGGATAAGTTTTAGATTCCAACTGAAAGTTTTCATCGAGTGTAACCTTCATGCATGTAGGTCTCATTGTTATCTTTGAAGATTGTTTGTTGTTTCTTAACTCTTAAAATGTGATCTGCACATGATATATGTTTGTAGTTGTAGAATGTTGAGTGATTTCTTATTTCCTTAATGAAGATAATAATTCAAAAAACATTTTTGTAGTCCTATAACTAATAAAAATATACTCAGTTCAAGCCTGTTTAATTCTTGTTTTTTGTTTCTGAAAATATAGGCAGCGCATGCATCACTTGACTTTTCAAAAGGTGCATCAGTTTTTTCTTCTTTAAGAATATGTCCCAGTCGGATTAATTGCCAAAAAAAACCTTAAGTGCTTTATTTGCGAAGGGTTTTTAAATGGTTTGGGACCTGGGTTGTCCCTGAAGAGAAGTCACTGCATCAAAGAGAACATGCAAAACGCCTTTTACCCAGCAAGGTGGATATGCTATTCCTTTTCCGACAATAAAGTGCAGTTGTATATAGGCAAAGTAGATATCTTTTTGAAAGTGCTAGATTTACGTTGGAAGTAATAAATTTAGAAGATTTCCTAGAAATATTTTGCGCTGCTAAAAAGATAAATGTTTAACAAATTGGCAATTTGGCAATTTTTTTGGGGTAAAGGCAATAGCTACTGCATCTTATGTCAGAAACAGATTTTGTACCATTCTCAATGGCATACCCCAATAGAGATCTTAAGATCCACGGTATGACTGTAAGCCATCAGTTGCGTGGCATACCTGAGTATGTTCACTAGATCCAACAGATACGTATAAGAAGATTTAGGGCACTGGCATGAAATGTGTCATGTTAGATTACAGTTTGGTGATTGGTCATACAGATTAATACTACCAATGGGTGAATGTGATAATACCCTTTTCAGGCTCAACCAACTGTATTTATATGTGATGACAAGAGTTGTATATATTCGACAGGAAATCTGATGCAGGATAACCTGTAGGTTCTAGGTTCACGGGTGATCAGCATCACACTAAAAAAAACAAACAGAAAATTTGTTATGTTTTGCTTTTTCTATTTTTGCAGATGGCTGACGTGGTCGACTAATTTGAAGATGAGCTGCCTTTGTTGGTTCGAGGATCATCAATTGGATGGCTGATGTGGTTCTTTAATTCCAATGCAATGGGCTTTCTTTGTTATATCAATCGGATAGCTGATGTGGTGTTATTGATTTCCAATGTATATCAGATCTTATTCACACAAGTTCTAGAAGTTTCCAAGCAGTTGAAAGTTGGTGTAAGCAGACCTATAAAAAGATAATTATGTAACCATTTGAGGACATCTTCCGGCAATTGAAGAGCCGCCTTCCTGTGTGTCTGCAAACAAGATCTTTTGTTGGCTGCATATTGATTCGCTTGGGTCTGAGGGACCAAGTATTAAAGCAGAGCATTTGAGGTATTGGTGATCTAAGACAAAAGTGAAAGTGTTGGTATGTGTTGTGGGCCTAAGTTGCTGTAATTGGAATTTGTTTCCAGATCTGTTTTGAGTCCATTGGAGTTTGGAACTTGCTGCCATTTCCTGTTTGGATGTAACAATACTGAGATATTGCCTGTTGTGCTGAGGCTGAACCTCATTTGCTTTGTGTTTGAAGTCTGAAAATTTTATATAACTCTGTGTTCACTTATCATTTTTTGAGTTTATTTTTTTAAAAGTTTTGTTGTGTAACTGTGATCTATGCTACCTGGAGTCCTTTGGATATATCTGACCCACTCCAGCTATTGTACGAAGTGGTATCAGAGCTTATTGAAGTATCTTAGAGTTGAAGAATGGTCCACAGGGGCAGAGGAAGAGGTGTACCTATTTGGGGTGGAAGAGGCCCCAGAAATGTTATAAACATTGAGTTATTGGAAAATATCAGAGCATACAGGGTCAAATGGAAGCCATGGAAACTGCCTAATGAAGAAGAGAGGCAGGAGTGAGTAATTCAGAAGAAAATGAAGAGAAGAAGAATGAGAGAAAAGAGAACCTGTAGAAAGGATAATTAGGATTATTGCTAAAATGGGATGCAAGCTTAGGATGGATTTACCCTATTATGCTGGTAGTATATATACCATCAAAGAAAAGAGAGAAACTGCTAACATCTTTACTAATGTTTTTACCATTTAGGAGCTCTTGCGGTATAATGATTCCTTGTATCTGTTTTGCAATGCTAAAGTCACAGCTGCTAGCTTCCTGGCTAATGTTTCTTGCCTTAGATCCCGTTCCTGCACATTTGGTCCACAAACTTACTGAATTTTATCACATCAATTTGTTTATCCATTTTGCATTCATTTACTGCGGACGTAAATCACAGTGCGGACTGTACCACGTTATCCATTAACTGCTACAATGGTGAAATGCTACCTGCTGGTACAAGTGGTGCTACATCATTGTAATATCCTTCCTCATCAAATAGTGGTTATGGGTATATCAATTTGAAAATCATCCTGAATTTCTTCTTCAACAAATTCCTATACCAGTTCGTTCTGTGATGGCCCCTGGACCTGTATATTATCTTCTTAAATACTTAAAATTTCCTTATATCTCCTCGTGTCTTCCACATTCAATGAGTGTTTAGGATGTGGCATAGTCTTGGATTCTATGAACACATCATAGCTCATTATGCCAATTCGTCATGTTTGCCAAATCTTTGCCCATAAAGAGAGGAATCCTTCTGTCCCTTTTCAACTAGTAACTGGAGCTCAACCTTTTGCATAGTGGAGATTGTGTTGCAAAGATGTTTGCCATTGCACCAAAAGATCAGCTCAACCTTTTGCATAGTGGAGATTGTGTTGCAAAGACGGTTGCCGTTGCACCAAAAGATCGACCTTTTAATGCCTGATACAAACGTCAGAGTTAATGAACCCATGAGAGGCGATTAGGCCTTGTCACGAACCCAAGTGTTGCATTGTACAACACAAGGAGACCAAAGGCGCACACCTTGCAACAATCCCCCCTAGTGCAAGTGGGGTTCGAACCCATGACCCAAGCTTTGATACCAATTGTTGCAAAGATAGTTGTCGTTGCACCAAAAGATCAACCTTTTAATCCCTGATAGGCGGTTAAGCCATGTCACGAACCACACTGCATAGCACAAGGAGACCAAGGGCGCACACCTTGCAACAAATTGGACTTCATTAGTGCAATCAATTTAAATTCTTCGACTAGCCACAAATTCATGTTGACAGTGTTAGATTGTTAGGAATTGTACCACAAAGGCGGTAATCAAATTTCTAAAACATGTGGTAACTAGGTTGGAATTCGTTACAGTCTTGTATGTGATAATAACTCTGTTTTCTCTTCTTTGCAATTTATTGAATTAGCCTATGAAAAAAAGTAATTTAAGTTTTTTAAGTTAGTATTCCCAAGGAAATGGAGTGGTTGAATCCACTAATAAGGTTTTTTTGGGAAGTAATTAAGAAAATCTTATATAGAAATCCCCAAGTTAAATATGCCATGTGATCTAATGGAATAAAATTAAGGCTTTCTTATGAATATCTCCTTATCATCTAGTTTATGGGAAGGATAATGTCTTTCCAACAAATCTTAGGATTCCTAACCTGCAATTTATGGAAGATTATATGGGAATTGATGATATTGAAGTCGATGCGTAGTGAAAAGTGGTTTGGTAAAAGAGTGAGGATATAAGCTTTTCAAATCTTTGATTTGGTGTTACTTTAGGATTAGGCACCTGAAAAGAAAGAAAGGAGACCAAAGAGTGAGGATATAAGCTTTTCAAATCTTTGATTTGGTGTTACTTTAGGATTAGGCACCTGAAAAGAAAGAAAGGAGACCATGGTAAATTTATCTCTCTTTGGTTATGTCTTTTCACATATTTGAGATTTTAAGCAAGAATACTTTTAGGTGACAATTTAATCAGAGATGTTGACCCATTACCAATGAATGGGCAATTGTTTAATGGTAAATTTATCTCTCTTTGGTTATGTCCCTTTCACATATTTGAGATTTTAAGCAAGAATACTTTTAGGTGACAATTTAATCAGAGATGTTGACCCATTACCAATGAATGGGCAATTGTTTAAACATTATTTTAATGCTTGAAATTTTGGTTTTTTTCTAAGTTAGTTTTGGTTTGCTTTCATTTTTGGCGTGTTTCTGCTTTTTCATTTCTGGTGTGAGTTTTTGGTGGTTGTGGTTTTGTTCTTAGTATCCTTCCCTTGAATAACAAATGCATTTTGGTTTTACATCCTTGAATTAAATTTAATAAATTTTTGGTGTGTTTGTGTTTTCTTGTTTCTTTTTTTTGGTGTGTTCCTTTTTGTGGTTGTGGTTTTGTTCTTTAGTATCCCTAGCTTTATTTGGCATTCCTTGTTTGAGAAATAATTTTGATCGTTATGGAATATTTTATTTTTGTTTGGATGGAAGACATTGGTCGTTAGCATAATCACACACTCGTACGATAAAGTTACTCACGGTTAAGATGAATCATATGAGTCTTGATACAATACAAAATATAATGCAAGAGGAGATGGGGGTACCTTACCGGGCAGCCCAATCTTTGCAGCGAACACAACACACTTTTGACTACACAGAAATTTATCAACATGCAGGCAAAAAATTGAATTTTATTTATTTATTGAACTCATAATAAAGATTACACAACTAGAACATTTTTTCAAACATTTCTCTACCAATCAACTCAAATACATTGTTCTGATCTTGGAATCCCATCTGTATTCTTTTCAAATCTTCTTTTCAATCACTCATTCTCCCTGTGCAATTTGCCTTTGAAAGTGCTCTTCAAATTTGCAACTTGCACTGTATCATATTAATCCTTTTTTCTTTAGAAGATCTATTCCTTTCTCTTGCAGATTGCCGTTAAGAAAATGCCAAAGGGTCGTTTTTATTGCAGCAACTGAGCTGCCCCAAAATGGCACCTATCCCCCTTCTGGTGCATGCACTTCACTCTCTACGCCTTTTCTATATATATATATATATATATTTTTATCTCTTAAATCTTTAGCAAGGCGTTTGCTTTCATTATTTCCAGCCCCCCTTTTGTCTTCTTTTGCTGACTAGTTTACACTTCAACGCCTTTATCCTTTAATTGCTGTTACGAGTTAGTGCCTCATTCTTCCTCCTGAACCGCCTTTTTATTTGGAGTTTTTTCTTTTTCTTTTCTAGAATGTTAATAATAATTATGCAGGAGAGCTTTAAGAATAAAAAGCTGCATTTTTAATTACATACCCCCTTTAATGTTCATCTAGAATGAAATAATCAAATTGAAGCTCTGGATGTACGGAATCAGTGCCGATAGGCAAAACACTCAAACTACTCTGTTTTGCACGAAAATTGGTGAGTACGCTTGAAATGACATAGTAAGATCCCTTGCAAAAGGATTTCACTCTAGCCATCCAAAATTCCAATATTTTAGACTTTCCATAAATCAACGAGCTTAAACAAAAAGTTTTAATATCTCCCAAACGATGCATGCTACAACTGCGAAATCTTCGCTGATGCTGTTGAAATGCAATCAAAATTATGCTTGTAAGAGGATTCACCCATAGCCTTCATAGTTTTCCGAAAACAATTGTTTTCGTGGAATTACCTGCGGAGTGTCAAAATCAAAATATGGCAAAAACTATATTCTTGCAAATCTGAATGTGCAAAATGTCCCCAACGCTGCAAGATGCCAATAAAGACCCAAAGCAAACCAAAATTGAAAGAAAACAAACTAAAATATTTTTGGTCGATGTCGATTGCCAGTCCACCCAGATGCTCCTGCATTAGACATGTTGGGTAGAAAAATTTTGTGAGTAGGACTCACAAAATAGAGTTGAGTAGTGGGACTACTCTTTCAGGGGAATGCAACCTGCAACAAACTCCATCACTGAGGGGTGTGCATTGAATTATTTCTTCCTTCTCTTCCAACACTTGGCTGGAACATTTACCATCCTCCAACAACTCCACACTTACTTTCTCCTCCCTCTCATTGACTCATGTCTACCATGAACCGTCCTCCAAATATTCTCTCCTTTCCTCTCCCCCTTTGTGGGATTCAACCCATCATTATCTGACCTCCTCCACCAAAATCCCTCTTCAACCACATCACACCTTGCAACATATAAATCTGCATCTACAACTTCATGAAAATTGAAAATTTCCATCTTCTCTTCTTCACTCTCCAATTCTCACCATTGCAAATGAAGGGAAATTAATTTCATTACAAAACACAAGAAAATTTACTTCTTCTTCCTTTGTTGCTGCAACTTTTCCCTCATCACTATCAGTTGCAAGATTCATCTTCTCATCCTTTGGTGCGACTCTTGTTTTTTCATCTCCATTGGTGATCTTCCCAAGCTACTCTTCTTCTATCGCCAAAATTTGTGACAACAATTTTTCTTTGCCATTGCCATCATCTGCAATATCTTCACACTCTATCGTTGTAATTTTACCTTCCATAATTGCATCCTCATCAACAGTTGCAAATTCTTCACTACTCATTTCTTTACCTTTGCCATCTCCAACCACTGCTGCTATACTTGCATCCTCTCTCACTCTCTTCCTTCATGCCTTCCTCATGGCATGCTTTCGTTGCGAACTCATCCCTCTTGTCTTCATCATGTTTGATCACTTGCATACGCTGCCATGCTTCCATCATGTCCAGCCTCGTATTTATATCAACCATCATCTCAAAAATCTTCTTCCTTTGATATTGCCTCATTGCTACCCATATGACGGGCTTCTTCACAAATATCCTCATCATGTTTGCTGTTGCACAATCTTCAACAAACTTTTATCATACGCTTTGCAATCACAATTTTCTTGGCGGCTTCCCAGCTCTTAATTGCTCAAGGCTTCTCTCTCATACTTGCAACAATTCTTTTGAGCTTTTCACAACCGCTTCCTCTTCTCTACCACTGGTCTTGGTGCATACTCTGCACATTTAGAGTCTTCTAGCTCTGATACCATTTAATACAAGAGGAGATGGGGGGTACCTTAATAGGCAGCCCAATCTTGCAGCCAACACAACACACTTTTAACTACATAGAAATTTATCAACATGCATGCAAAAACTGAATTTTATTTATTTATTGAACTCATAATAAAGATTACACAACTAGAACATTTCTTCAGACATTTCTCTATCATTCAACTCAAATACATTGCTCTATTCTTGGAATCCCATCTCTATTCATTTCAAATCTTCTTTTCAATTACTCATTCTCCATGTGGAATTTGCCTTTGAAATTGCTCTTCAAATCTGCAACTTGCACTGTATCATATTAATCCTTTTTTTTTCAAAAGACCTATTCCTTTCTCTTGCAGAGTGTCGTTCAGAAAATGCCAAAGGGTTGTTTTTATTGCAACAACTGAGCTGCCCCAAAATGGTGCCTATCCCCCTTCTGGCGCATACACTTCACTTTCTACACCTTTTCTATTTTTTTTTAATCTCTTAAATCTTTAGCAAGGTGTTTTCTTTCATTATTTCCAGCGCCCCATTTGTCTTCATTTGCTAACTAGTCAGGGTTTTTACACCCTTCAACGCCTTTATCCTTTATTTGTTGTTATGAGTTAGTGCCTCATTCTTCCTCCTTAACGCCTTTTTATTTGGAGTTTTTTTTTCTTGTCTAGAATGTTAATAATAATTATGTAGGAGAAATTCAAGAATACAAATCTGCATTTTTAATTACATACCCCCTTTAATGTTCATCCAGAATAAAATAATCAAATTGAAGCTCCGGAGGTATGGAATCGGGTGTTGGCAGGCGAAAAACTCAAACTGCTCCGTTTCACATGAAAATTGGCGAGTACGCTTGAAATGACATACTAAGATCTCCTGCAAAAGGATTTCGCTTTAGCCATCCAGAATTCCAAAATTTTAAACTTTCTGTAAACCGACGGGCTTAAACAGAAAGTTTTAATATCTCTCAAATGATGCATGCTACAACCGCGAAATCTTTGTTGATGCCGTCGAAATGCACTCAAAATTATGTCTGTAAGAGGATTTGTCGATAGGCTTTGTAGTTTTCCGAAAACAATTGTTTCGGTGGAATTGCAAGCAGAGTGTTGAAATCGAAATATGGCGAAAGTTGAATTCTTATAAATCTGATTGTGCAAAGTGTCTCCAATGTTGCGAGATACCAATTGTTGGTTATTATCCCATACTGGATGTTTGTTCCCAGTTATCCCTACAAAGTAGCCATCATTGATCAATAGGATTCCCGGGCCAGGGGCTAACAGTATAGGAGATAGACTCTATAAATATCTCCTCTTCTTCTTTAGGCTCTGCAAAACCAAGGGGGGTATTCCCTATTCAACATCTATGAAATGTATCTACAAATTAACTGGGATGTTGACACAAAGCAGATAAATCCTCTCTTATGCAGACCAAAACTGTGAGATAAGTGTAAAAGGGCTAGCTTTGGGCCTATGTTCAATTGTGAGACAGAGGATTTCGGTCCTAAACTATTCCTAATGTCCTAAAGGTTTGGATTAAAAGTTTGAGTTTGATTTGTATTTGGAAGCAAAACTGGGGCTTTGGTTGTAACCTAAATACAAGACCAGATTGGTGCTTATCCAGGGTTCGGAGTCAATAGACATATATATGTGAATGTTTATCAGAGACCTAAAACAACAATCAGATTTCAAGGGGGTTATGTAATGTCTGCCTTACAGACAACACCCAAGATAAAGTATTTAGTTATTTCTGCTTACAAACATCCTTACTGCAATGTATTCTTCTCAATACTTAACCCAAAACATTTAATCTACTTCTTGAGCAGAAGTAAAAGACTAAGCATTCAACATAGGAAACCCATATCCTAGAATCTCTCACACCCTTTAGCTGTTTAGATTCAGAAGAACACATTCAATTTGGAAACAAATAACAAAATACATGCTATAAAGCATTTCTCATTTAAATCAACATGAAACTGATGAATTCTGTATATAAGACATTCAACATACAACTCAAACTCACAAAATACCTAGAACAGAGCCACCAATGAGATTGTATCCGATTTCAGCACCAAAATTTGTCCATTTTTCAACCACAATGAATGACACAGCTTGCCCCTTATATAGCCAAACTGTATATCCAGCAAATTAATTACATGACAAGTCAAAAATCCCGCCAGATACAATGCATTATTCAAATTGGCGCTTAAAATAATCAATGCAACAGAGGGACAAAGAGGAAGGAGCAGGTAGGTTTAGGATTTGCACCGCTGCCTAAAGATCTTCTTTCACAAACCCAGTAGTTCATCTGTCATTTCATCCATCGATGCCTTTGCATTTCGCCATTAATGATTCAGCTACCCGCGGGATGCAACAATGAACACATCTGAAGTTTTCCCGCTCAAAACCGCTGCACACGCATAGGAAAAATTTCACACAGAAGGTTCAAAACAAAGCCGTCGATCATGGCTCCATCGCTGAGATCAAACGGCCCAAAAACCTACAGAAAAGCTAAAGATCCAATGATTACATGCCACGTAGGCACTCCATGTTCATATTGCTGACTTTTTGCCTTCTCCATTTTGCCATTTCGCCCTTGTATATGCAAGAACGGATGCATATACAACTGCCACATATAAGCCGCGGATGCCAAAAGATTATATAACACCTCTGATTCTTCCTTCGTGTCCGGGTTGCACCTCCCTTTCCTTGTATCATCACCTTGTATATCATAAACATACAAAGCAGATATACAAAACAAAATATACAATCCGGACCTATGTCTTTTTATCAACCAGAGTGCAAAATCCTTCAGGTCCAGGCCTTGCATATTAGGAATGCACATTCTCTTGCATGCTTGAATATACAAGCGCAAATATACAAGTCACGAATTTCAAATTCTTATAAGCTAGATTGGAAAACCTTTGGAATCCGGCTTGTATCTTATCCCACGCATATTTCTTTTGTATGCTCAATATACATTTCATCTTGTATATGCGCGGGCCTCATCAAATGTCTCTCGACCCTTGTATCTTTTGCATTGTAGCAAATGCATGTCGGGTTTCTTTGTATATTTTTCATTGTATAAACCCAATGTATGTCGGACATACATTCACCCCTTCACATACAAACTAAGAATCTTTCTTAGAATATGCTTGCAATGTATCCTTTCCTTGCATGTTGCCATTGTATCTAACCATTGTATGTCTGAACATTTAAACCATTGTATGTTGCAATGTATCCTTTCCTTGCATGTTGCCATTGTATCTAACCATTGTATGTTGCAATGTATCCTTTCCTTGCATGTTGCCATTGTATCTAACCATTGTATGTCTGAACATTTAAACCAAAAATACATGGAGACCCGATAAACAAACCGAGAATATTCTGAGAATCTATGAAAGATTCCCACTTGTACATGCAAACTCGATATGCACTTAGAAATGCATATAACTCCTTTTTTCACGATTTTTCAAAGGCCGATTGAAATTTCTCAAGCACGCCAACATACATTTGCAATTGCACATACAAAAACCAAGCATTTTGCTTATGTGTGATGGGAAAAAGCGGTGAAACGGTCAACCTATGAACACTAAAACATGAGGATGAAACCTAATAACCAAGAACCCACCACAGAAGGTCACCATCTGAATAGAAAAAGCTATGCAAAGCCCCATGACTCAGAAGTTTCAGGGTTTGAATGAGAAGACCTGTAAATGTTCAAGCTTAAAACCCTAGACATAAATAGGTACCAACACAGGCTCCGATTGGGGACGTGCAGGCGCAAGACTGCAGCGAGGACCAGACTACTCCGGGGCAGACCAGACAAAACACAAAACTCAAAACACGACCGACTATACAAGGCAAGTACAAAATTTTTACACCTAATTTACAATGTGCACATAAGACATTCATCTATGAGAAATAAGCTTTAAGGAATTTACCGTGCACAGGCAATTCCAGTAGTTCACCATTGAGGGCTTGGAGGAAGTAGGAATCATCTTCATGGATGTTACCAATTTGATATGGGCCAATCCATAGGGGCTCAAATTTACCATGCTTGCTCTTATCCTGGCTTCTTGCATTCCATACAAGGACCATATCACCTATCTGAAACTTTCTTTCTGTAACTCTTTTATCAAATAGATATTTCACTTTTATTGTTTCTTGATGTTTGTTTTCTGTGCCTCCAGTCTGATTTCATCTATAATGCAACCAACTGATTTATTCTGTCATTGAATCCCCAATCTCCTCATCGTTGCCTTGGATGAACTTATAAATTGGCAGGAGGTTGTTCACAGGGAATTTAGCTGCTGCACCATATACTAATTCAAAAGGTGACCTTCCAATTGCTCTTTTCACTATCACCCTGTCAGCGCATAATGCCAACTTCAGCTTTGAATCCCAAGCCCTTCTTGTTTTTATCTATCAGCGTTTTGATGATTTTCATGAGACTTTTGTTGCTTGATTCTGTTTGACCATTTCCTTGTGGATGGTATGGTGATGTATGAGACAAATCAATTCCATAATTATTGCAAAAATTAATAAATTCACTAGACCTGAAGCACATAGCATTATCTGTGACCATTTTGGTTGGTACTCCAAATCTGATAACAATATTTTCTAGAATGAAATCCATCACCACTTTGCTTGTAACCTTTTTAGTTGGAATGACCTCAATCCTTTTAGTGAAGTAATCAATAGCGACCAAAATCCAACTATGTCCTCCAGTCGATTTTTCTGAGATTTCCTCTATAAAATCAATCCCCTATTGTTGAAATAGAGCTTCTAGAGTTATAGTCTTAAGGGGCAATGCACTTTCATATTTCAGCTTTCCCGAGAACCTTTGGCAAGGATCACATTTCTTTACCATTCTTTGTACATCTGAGAGAAGAGTTGGCCACCAATAGCTTGCTCTGAGAATTTTGTGGGCTGTTGTCCGGGTAGTATAGTGTCCACCACACACTCTATTGTGCATGTCACTTAGAATATCCCTGGCCTGATTTTCATCTATACACCTGAGTAATACACCATCAGAATTTTTCCAATACAACTCTCCTTGAACAATGATGTATTTAATAACATGTAGCTTCAAGGTCCTCTTTTGATTATCACTGAGATGGGAAGGATAGTTCAAATTCTGTAAATAATGTACTATGTCCTTATACCATTTAGATTCTGACATATTTATAACTTCATTATGCACTACATTCACTTGGCATGCCTTTAGATTTGACTGTGTCATCGATTTTGCCAAACCTTGTCCTCTTACCAATTTTGTGATATATATTTCAATGTTGAACTCCTGCAATTTGTTTATCCATCTGCATCTTCTTCCGGTTACCTCCTGCTGAGTAAAGATATCTTTGACTGCTGCATAAGGCACATATGCAACTATGTGAGAGCCCACCAAATATGGCCTGAAGCTCTTGACTGCTCTAACCAGTGCATATGCTTGCTTCTCCATGATGTCATACTTCAACTCAGCAGCTTGCAATGACCTGCTAAAGAAAGCTATAGGTTGTTCAAAACCTTCTTCATTTTTCTGTAATAAGCATGCAACAATAGTATAGAAAGAAGCAAACAAGAACAACTGAAATGGCTTAGAAAAATTAGGAGATTTCAGCATAGGAGCCATCTTTGTAGCTTCTTTGATGTTCTGAAATGACTTAGTTGCTTCATCTTCCCATTTGACAATTGCACCTTTCTTCAACATCTTAGAGATATCTTTTGTGGCCTCCGCAAAGTTAGGAACAAATCTTCTAACAAAATTAATTTGTTCAAAGAGGGACTGAATACCTTTTAGTGTTCTATGGATTTGAATTTTGTCAATTGCAGCCACCCTTTCAGGATCAATCCTGACTCCATCCTTGGAAACAATGTGACCAAGCAATTTTCCTTCCACTCCCCCAAAAGCACATTTTTTTGGGTTGAGTGAGATGTCATATTCCAATGCTCTAATAAAGATTTGCTCTAAGTGCATGCAATGTTGCTTCTTCTTTTTTGAATAAGCTGTCAAGTCATCCTAATACACAGCCAAGATTGAGTTAATTAATCCTGCAAAAGCAACATCCATAGCCCTCTGAAATGTGGCACCTGTATTTGTCAGCCCAAATGGCATTCTCACATATACATAGGTTCCCCATGGAGTGGTGAAAGCAGTCTTGAATTGTTCAGATTCTTTTACTTTCACTTGATTGTACCCTAAAAATCCATCCATCATGGATAAAAGTTCATAGCCAGTCACCTTCTGCAACATGGCTTCCATGTTTGGCAATGGATAATTGTCCTTCAAAGAAGATACATTGAGATTCCTAAAGTTCACACAAAGTCTGATGTCACCATTTTTTTTCTAACTGGGACAAGATTAGACACCCAAGTTGAGTGTCTGATGGGCATAATTATTCCAGCCTCTCTAAGCTTCATAAGCTCTTCCTGCATTTTTGGAGCTAGAGTAGGATTAATAGGTCTTTGTTTTTGTCTAAATGGTTTAGCTCCAGGCTTTAAAGGGATTTCATGCTAAAATAAATCCTCTCTATAAGCTTTCAGGTCCTAATATGACTAGGCAAAGACATGCTTATATTTTTTTAGTAGTGCAATCAGCATAGTTCTGATGTGTGGTTTGAACTGTTTGCCAATATATACTTTTTTGGGGGCATGAGATGTCCCCAAGTTTATCTCCTCCAAGTCATTCTTGTTTGTTGGAGATACCTTTGTAACAAATTGGTCCCTATTGTCAAACGCTCTCTTTAAAGCAACCAGCCCTCTAGGGATTTTATTTGTCTTGAGCTGAATTACCTCCTTCCCTAAGAGAGTTTCTTTCCCATCCACAATTTCTACAAAGTTCTGAAAATCCACTTCCTGGTTCTCATATTCATCAATGCAATGTAGAAATCTCAGCATATCTTTGTCATTATCAAACACTTGCCAGCTGCATACATTATCTGGTACTACAGGTCTAAGTTTGACTTCAACATTTGTGACATCTGATAGAGTGATATCATCTGGCCTTATGGCTACGTTGGCTAGAAAATCTGCCTTGACATTTTGTGATCTCTCTATCCAGTTTATTGAAAAAGCATCAAACAATTCAATTGTATCCCAAATAGCATGCTTATACTGTTTTAACCTCTTATTTTTTGATGCATACTTATCTCTGACTTGGGAAACAACTAACTCTGAATCCCCAAATACTTTGAGCATCTTGATCCCATGCTTCAAAGCAACATTCAATCCTAACAACAGAGCTTCATATTCTACAATATTATTTGTACAAGCAAACTTCAGCAAGAAAGAGAATTTTAGAAGCTTACCAGCTGGAGACAAAAACACAACTTCAGCACCAGAGCCTTCTTTTGAACAAGCTCCATCAAAATACATGGTCCAGAGACCCTGTTGGTCAAGCTCCTGAATACAAACATCTCTCCCTTTACCCCCTTGATCATCTAAGACAACTCTGAAATTATCATAGTCAGTATCCACAAAACATATATGCTCATCTGATTCTTGATCCTCAACTGTGTCTAGTGATCTTTCTTCTCTAATCAATTTGACATCCCTACCATTCATCGGGATCATGGCATATGATAGATCTACTTGCATACTTCCACTAATCAACGCTGCCCATCTTCTTGACAACAACATGCCATATTGTGGCTTGATATCAACAACTGTTATATTCATTTTGTAAGTTTTTTCTGGATATGCTGCCAATCTGAAATCCACATCTTTCATGATTCCAATGACTGGTACTTCTCTAGTATCCATGGCGTAGCATTTTCCGCATGCCTTGTCTATCTTTAACCCAGCTTGCTGCATGATAGCCAGAGGCATGATATTTGTTGATGCTCCTGAGTCAAGCATACAATTCCTAACCACTTTTCCATTTATGACAAGGGAGACATAAAATGGTTCAACCTGTGAAGGGTATTTTGTCATGGTCACCCCCAGATATACTTCAGGGGTCTCATCCTCATCAATACACATGGATTGTTTCTTACCCAGAGTCTTAATATTCTGATTAGCTTGACAGGGTACTCCTGAAATTAGGGACAATGTTTTATTTCCGAATTCTTCAACCTTCATCAGCGCCATCAATGGAACAAAAACCTTTATCTGGGACAAGACCTGAGTTATGTCAAGCGGAGCATAATTTTGTATAATAGTTGTAGCCTGATCTATAGTTTTATTTTTATTCTAATATGATCCAGCTTTAATTTTTGTGGCTCCCTGACTGTCATCTTTGATCTGAGAATTTTTGTTTTGATCCTCAACTTGGGGAATTCTATCTTCTGGTCCTTGAGAATCATATCCTGTTTTTTGCTTAAAATTTTGTTTATTATTGCTCCATTGCTTCTTTTGTGGTTCAGTCCCTTTATGACAGTGCACTGGCTGGTTCACAAAAGTACTTTCTGGTTGGTGTGAATTACTTACCTAAGCTTTACCCCTGATATTGTAATTGCTTTTGACTTGAGCTACTGCTGCAGCTGTGAAGGCTCTAATTTCTTCATCAGAAGGTCTCCTCAAGTTATTCAAGAAGATATGTGAACCCTGAGCGTAAGCTTAATTATCCTCATCATCTTCATCATAGGGAAACTATTGACAGACTTGAATCTCATTATTTGTGCTTGCATCAACATTATGAGAAGGATACTTGTTTGTAGACAACATATTGACATTGTCATCTTCCATGCAATGTGGTTCATTACATTCATCACAGGCAACAACATTATTATATAGAGACTAAGCAATCATACATTGTGACTGTGAGTGAGGCATCTAACATATTATGCACCATGGGGTGTCATTAACACTATTAACAG
The DNA here is from genome assembly GCA_027924645.1 of Cunninghamia lanceolata. Taxonomy (NCBI): domain Eukaryota; kingdom Viridiplantae; phylum Streptophyta; class Pinopsida; order Cupressales; family Cupressaceae; genus Cunninghamia; species Cunninghamia lanceolata. The sequence continues at coordinate 5,921,818 of BSBN01000135.1, read as the reverse complement.
CCTTCTTCAAAGGATCAGGTGTTTCCTTAACATTTTGAGTCCTTGGATTTGGGTGGTTGTTTGGGAGAATGGGTTTACCATTATGCCAATTGGTACTATATGGCATATCATGTAATGATGGTCTTCTTTCTTGCCTTTGGTAAACTTGCCTGTCAGGACCTACCCCATTTTCATTTTTAGCCATTCTATAGCTCAGGCCCTTGACAATAGTTGTCAATTTATCTAATTTATCTTCAGAAGTAGATGCATTGCCTTGAACACTTTGAGATTTAGTATTTGGATTTTGCATAATTTTTACGTCATTTCTTCCGTTTGTCTTACCAGATGCTTTTCTGTTATTTTCAATATTTGTTGCTATTTTGAAAGCATCTCTGAGGCTAGCAGGACATTTATCCCTTAACTCGTAAGCTGTTTTGGCATCAAAAATGTTTATGTATAACACTATGCACATAGGTTCATTAGGCCTTAGGTGATGTGGAAATTTGTTCAACACCTTAGTGAATCTAGCATTGAAATCAGCAACCTATTCATTTGATCCTTTGGTAATGCCAGTGAATTCATTGATGAAGAAACTTGGATCAGTTTTGTCACCATATTGTTCTTTGAAAATTCTTCTGAAATCCTCCCATGATGAAATACTCCTGTCAGGTAGACCCTTGTACCATTCTCTTGCCTCATCAACTAAGGATTGCATAAATAATTTTATAAAAACATCCTTATGCTCAACCTCAAAGTTGTCCATGATATTCTGAAAAGCTTTTAAGTGGTCTTCTCTTGACACAGTATTATTTCCTGACACTTTTGGCACTTGCGGCCTCACATGTTTGTCAATAGGATTGGGGTAATTAGGAATGCCATCAAAAACCAGTTGTCTGAATCTGTCCAGCTGCATAGGTTGTCTATCAAACTGATTAACATTTACATTTCTATTTGCATTCTGATTTCTCATATTATTTAATGGAACTCTATTATTGTTTGCATTCTGTCTTTGATCATTATGTTGATCCTGAACTTCATTTCTGTGCTGGTTCCTCAGCACATTTATATTCTCAAGGGTGGGAATTGAATCATTCTGAGCAGTTCTAAGAGCCTGCACTTTCTGTCTCATGTCATCTCTGATTTTTACTGCTTGCAAATATTCTAATTCTGCTCTCAAACTCTTGATTTCTTTGGCTAATTCCTTCTCTCTAGGCATAGAAGAGGATGGTTTCATTACATTATGATCATCATTATCATCCCTTGGGGATTCAGCTTCTTCAAATCTATTAGGGGAATCAAGGAAAGGGCATTCCTGAAACACCTCTGACCTCATTCTCAATCCACTACCCTGCTGTCTTTCATACACGTTCTGGATTTCAGCCTCAGTGTTTGAGAAATAAGGTATTGTTCACTCTGAAGATCCTGGATTGTCCTGAATATTATCATTACTTCTGGGAGAACCCTCTCGACTGGCTTGAACAATCCCTTTTCTCCTGTACATCATTTTTATGGATAACTCTTCAAACAGAGGATTACGCAGAGATCTCCTCCCTTGCATACAAATTTTTTCTTTACTAGTTGGGAGATTGGTTCAGAGTCGCCACCTATAACTAGGAATTGTTTTTTTTTTTAAATCAGGGTTCTTTCACAAAGAGTTCCCCAGTAGAGTCGCCAAATCTGTTGGTGACTCGGATAGATAAAATATAATACTTCTTTTTTCATCAACTCCCCAGCTGAGTCGCCAAATCTGTTGGTTATTATCCCAAACTGGATGCTTGTTCCCAGTTATCCCTACAAAGTAGCCATCATTGATCAATAGGATTCCTGGGCTAAGGGCCAACAGTACAGGAGATAGACTCTATAAATATCTCCTCTTCTTCTTTAGGCTTTGCAGAACCAAGGGGGTATTCCCTATTCAACATCTATGAAATGCATCTACAAATTAATTGGGATGTTGACACAAAGCAGACAAATCCTCTCTTATGCAGACCAAAACTGTGAGATAAGTGTAAAGGGGCTAGCTTTGGGCCTATGTTCAGTTGTGAGACAGAGGATTTCGGTCCTAAACTACTCCTAATGTCCTGAAGGTTTGGATTAAAAGTTTGAGTTTGATTTGTATTTGGAACAAAACTGGGACCTTGGTTGTAACCTAAATACAAGACCAGATTGGTGCTTATCCAGGGTTCGGAGTCAATAGACATATATGTGAATGTTTATCAGAGACCTAAAACAACAATCATATTTCAAGGGGGTTATGTAATGTCTACCTTACAGACAACACCCAAGATAAAGTATTTAGTTATTTCTGCTTACAAACATCCTTACTGCAATGTATTCTTCTCAATACTTAACCCAAAACATTTAATCTACTCCTTGAGTAGAAGTAAAAGACTAAGCATTCAACATAGGAAACCCATATCCTAGAATCTCTCACACCCCTTAGCTATTTAGATTCAGAAGAACACATTCAATTTGGAGACAAATAACAAAATACATGTTATAGAGCATTACTCATTTAAATCAACATGAAACTGATGAATTCTGTATATAAGACATTCAACATACAACTCATAAACTCACAAAATACCCAGAACAGAGCCACCAATGAGATTGTATCCGATTTCAGCACCAAAATTTGTCCAGTTTTTAACCACAATGAATGACACAGCTTGCCCCTTATATAGCCAAACTGTACATCTAGCAAATTAATTACATGACAAGTCAAAAATCCCTCCAGATACAATGCATTATTCAGATTGGCGCTTAAAATAATCAATGCATCAAAGGGACAAAGAGGAAGGAGCAGGTAGGTTCAGGATTTGCACCGCCACCTAAAGATCTTCTTTCACAAACCCGGTAGTTCATCTGTCATTTCATCCATCGATGCCTCTATATTTCACCATTAATGATTCAGCTACCCGCGGGATGCAGCAACGAACACATTTGAAGTTTTCCCGCTCAAAACCGCTGCACACGCATAGGAAAAATTTCACACAGAAGGTTCAAAACACAGCCGTCGATCATGGCTCCATCGCTGAGATCAAACGGCCCAAAAACCTGCATAAAAGCCAAAGAGCCAATGATTACGTGCCACGTAGGCACTCCATATTCCTATTGCTGACTTTTTGCCTTCTCCATTTTTCTATTTCGCCCTTGTATATGCAAGAACGGATGCATATACAACTGCCACATACAAGCCGCAGACGCCAAAAGATTATATAACACCTCCGATTCTTCCTTCGCATCCGGGTTGCACCTCCCTTTCCTTGTATCATCACCTTGTATATCACAAACATACAAAGCGGATATACAAAACAAAATATACAATCCGGACCTATGCCTTTTTATCAACCAGAGTGCAGAATCCTTTGGGTCCGGGCCTTGCATATTAGGAATGCACTTTCTCTTGCATGTTCGAATATACAAGCACAAATATACAAGTCACGGATTTCAAATTCTTATAAGTTAGATTGGAAAACCTTTGGAATCCAGTTAGTATCTTATCCCACACATATTTTCTTTGTATGCTCAATATACATTTCATCTTGTATATGTGCGGGCCCCACCAAATGTCTCTCGGCCCTTGTATCTTTTGCACTGTAGCAAATGCATGTCGGGTTTCTTTGTATATTTTTCATTGTATAAACCCAATGTATGTCGGACATACATTCACCCCTTCACATGCAAACAAGGAATCTTTCCTGGAATATGCCTGTAATGTATCCTTTCCTTGCATGTTGCCATTGTATCTAACCATTGTATGTCTTAACATTCAAACCAAAAATACATGCAGACCCGATAAACAAACTGGGAATATTCTGGGAATCTGCAAAAGATTCCCACTTGTACATGCAAACTCGATATGCACTCAGAAATGCATATAACTATTTTTTTCACGATTTTTCAAAGGCCGATTGAAATTTCTCAAGCACGCCAACATACATTTGTAATTGCACATACAAAAACCTAGCATTTTGCTCATGTGTGATGGGAAAAAGTGGTGAAACATTGTATGGTAGCCGGTCAACCTATGAACACTAAAGCATGAGGATGAAACCTAATAACCAAGAACCCACCACCGAAGGTCACCATCTGAATAGAAAAAACCATGCAAAGCCCCATGACTTAGAAGTTTCAGGGTTTGAATGAGAAAACCTGCAATCGTTCAAGCTTAAAACCCTAGACATAAATGGGTACCAACACCAATAAAGACCCAAAGCAAACCAAAACTAAAAGAAAACAAACTAATTTTTTTTTTGTCGATGTTATTGCTAGTTCGCCTGGATGCTCCTGCATTAGACACGTCAGGTAGGAAAATTTTGTGAATAGGACTCACAAAATGGAGTTGAGTAGTGGGACTACTCTTTCAGGTGAATGCAACCTGCAATGAACTCCATCATTGAGGGATGTGCACAAAATTATTTTTTCCTTCTTTTCCAACACTTGGCTGGAACATTTTCCATCCAACAACTTTGCACTTTCTTCCTCATCCCTCTCATGGACTATGTCCACCATGAATCGTCCTCCTCCAAATATTCTCTTTTCCTCTCCTGCTTCGTGTGATTCAAGCCACCATTATCTGACCTCCTCAACCAAAATCCCTCTTCAACCACATCACAACCTGCAACATACAAATTTGCATCTACAACTTCATGGAAATTGAAAATTTCCATTTGCTCTTCTTCACACTCTCCAATTCTCACTATTTCAAATGAAGGGAAATTAATTTCATCACAAAACACAAGAAAATTTACCTCTTCTTCCTTTGCTGCTACAACTTCTCCCTCATCACTATCAGCTGCAACATTCATCTTCTCATCCTTTGCTCTGATGCTTGTTTTTTCATCTCCATTGGCGATCTTTCCAAGCCATTCTTCTTCTATCACCAAAATTTATGACAACAATTCTTCTTCGCCATTGCCATCATTTGCAATATCTTCACACTCTGTCGCTGTAATTTTACCTTCCATAATTGCATCCTCATCAACAGTTGCAAATTCTTCACTACTCATTTCTTTACCTTCACCATCTCTAACCACTGTTGTTGCACTCGCATCTTCTTTCTCACTCTCTTCCTTCATGCCTTCCTCATGGCATGCTCTCGCTATGAACTCATCCCTCTTGTCTTCATCATGTTTGATCACTTGCATACGTTGCCATGCTTCCATCATGTCCAGCCTCATTTTTGGGACTGAACTGTGGATCAATGTTGAGGTAAACTATCCTTGTAATTCTATCAAATGGGCTTAACACAATTGAATCAATACTTGAGATTTTCATGTTGATTTCCTCAGTTTGTTCCTAAATGCCAATCCGAGGATCGTAAACTTGTGAAAGATGTTGTGGCTATGTACTGAAGGGCTGAAAATAGTAAATTAAGTGGGGATGTAATGCAACTAATCATACGCAAGTTACTTACGAGAATCTGGTTCAACTTTTGTTTCTGTGCTGTGACAGGAAGTTTGACAGACACAGTGCAACATCAACATAACAGAATTGTAAATTGCTTTGTAAACAGATTGTGTTTTTAACAGTAAACGAAATACAGAAGTACTCAAACTGTTTATACTTTTAATCACTCAACAAATAACAATTGCATAAATGATGAATTGATTACACCAAACAAAATATCAGAATCTTTGAATATTGAAAGAAAATCGAATGGATCTAAATATTTTGTAAATTAATCTATAGAACATGTATTTTAATTGATTTAAACACAACAATTAATTCAAACTCACAGCAAATAATTCAAACGCACACAATCTCACCAAGCGTCCCGAGAGTGGGCCCTTCCTCTAGTTTGCAAGGCGAGTGAAAACAAAATGAATCTCATTACATGAAATTGATTATATGAAGAGTCTGATTTGATTTTACCAGAAGTTTGATATAGAAGACATACTTATATTTATTAGCTTATACTATAGCATATATATACAAAATGTAATGATAAGTTTAGGAACAGATCACGGTTTGTTTGTTATGGCCTATGGCCAACAAACTGAGATTTTAATAGTCTCATTTGGCCATAGGGCACAAACTTAAAATGTTACAATCTAATCAACATCAACAGTTACAAACTGTAATGCAAAATTAGGATTAAACAGATCTGTAGCCTCTTCACCGCATATCCTCATGGCTGGAAATCTTCAAAGATCTTCTCCTTCAATTAGGCCTTGTTTTAAACCAATCAAATTCATATTAATTGTTGGTGTTGAAAATAAGCCACACCCAGACCGACAATGGACTGGTCCAAGAGGGGCTAGTAGCTTAGTGGTAGAGCACTCCAGCAGGGAATGGAAGGTCCTAGGTTCGAGTCCTAGCCGGTCCATGTCTCAACATGGTATCAGAGCCAGACCCAGGCTAGACGCCCCAGACACATGAGAGGTGTGGCTTAAGGGGGGGTGTTGGTGTTGGAAATAAGCCACACCTGGACCGACGATGGATTGGTCCAAGAGGGGCTAGTAGCTCAGTGGTAGAGCACTCCAGCAGCGAATGGAAGGTCCTAGGTTTGAGTCCTAGCTGGTCCATGTCTCAACATTAATATTCTCATGGTTTTATAAGGTAAAACACCTTTTTATTCTTTTAAACATATCAAACATTTCTCTATTTTCCTATGATAATTAATGGCATGAGGACTTAAGAAAGACAACAAAGTAGGCATTAGGAGAAACATAAAGGCCACAAAACAAGACACATTTTAAGCCCATCACTCTTATTTATATCAGCCATCATCACAAAAATCTTCTTTCTTTGATACTGCCTTATTGCTACCCATATGACAGGCTTCTTCACAAATATCCCCATCATGTTTTCTGCTGCAATCTTCAACAAACTTTTATCATACACTCTGCAATCACAATTCTCTTCGCAGCGTCCCAGCTCTCAATTGCTTGAGGCTTCTCTCTCATACCAGCAACAATTCTTTTGAGCTTTTTACAACTGCTTCCTCTTCTCTACCACAGGTCTTGGTGCATACTTTGCACACTCAAGGTCTTCTAGCTCTGATACCATTTAATGCAAGAGGAGATGGGGGTACCTTACTAGGCAACCCAATCTTACAGTGAACACAACACACTTTTGACTACACACAAAAATTTATCAAGATGTAGGCAAAAATTGAATTTTATTTATTTATTGAACTCATAATAAAGATTACACAACTAGAACATTTCTTCAGACATTTCTCTATCATTCAACTCAAATACATTGCTCTATTCTTGGAATCCCATCTCTATTCTTTTCAAATCTTCTTTTCAATCACTCATTCTCCCTGTGCAATCTGCCTTTGAAATTGCTCTTCAAATCTGCAACTTGCATTGTATCATATTAATCCTTTTTTCTTCAAAAGACCTATTCCTTTCTCTTGTAGATGATAGTGTCAGATTGTCATTGATGTCAAAAGGGTCTTGCAGGATCTTGGGTTGGTATTAGTAAACATTTGAGTAGGAGACATCATCTCATGTGTTCTTTCTATTGTCATATCATAGCTTGTTCAGTATGGTAAAGTGTTGTGTCATTCAGATTGAGTTACATCAGGATGTCAGTGATAATAGATTCTCAAGTTTGAGTTACATCAGGATGTCAGTGATGTGTTTCAGGATGTTAATCATATAGGAGCTCAAATGGGTTACATGTATGTTCATGATGTTTGTTTTGAGTAAGGGTTTGAGATATTTGCTTTGAGTTGTTCTTCATGATTGAATTGTGCTTCATACTTCAAGATGCCATGAGTTATTATGGTAAGTCTTGTTAATGTATAAGATGTCTTTGGTGTTATAAAGATCTGTCATGAAACTTTTGAATGGAGAGTTTTAGTGGATGAAGCCTTTGAATGGAGAGTTTTAGTGGATGAAGCCTTGGAGTTGAGAGTTTTAATGGATTGGTTTAATTGTTCATTACAAGTGATTTTCTAAGATGTTTTGATTCAATGGAATCTTCTTCTTACTTCATTGGTGATCAGACTATATTTAATGAAGCTACCTTGAGCACATTTTGATGTTCTCATCATACATTATGTTTAGGGCTTATTGTTTCTCTTCATATTTAAAAGGAAACTCTATTGACTAACCTGTCACAGCACTTTATGTCTATTTGATCGCTGACCGGTTAGTGTAGGTGGTAAGTGACTTAAGTCACAACTAAGGGTTATAAACCCGTTATGTCACCGGCCCCTCCTCCCTTCATACCGGTGGCACGAGCTCTCTACATAAAGCAAGTTTTGTGTTTAAAACTTTATCACCTTTTAAAGAAAAGGCTCAAGCAGGAAAGTTTTTCAAATAGTGCATGAGTCAATGGAGCCCGAGTGGGGGCTAAGTCTAAGCTTCTTTTTAACTAGAAATAGCATCAAATGTATACCCGATACCTTGGAGGGATTAAATCTTGTTTATAAAGTTTATTTTTTTTATCGAAAAATGAGGATCTTATCTCATTTTATTTAAGGCATAAAATTATGTTTTTAAAGGAGCTTGACTTTAGAAGGAATATAGTGGTTTTAAAAGTTTCCTTCTAAGAAATAGACATCCATTCGATGGAATACTTTATAATTAGAAATTTTCTTTTTTTTCATCAAATAATATGGAGGTGATAATATATTTTGGAGCTTTTTTTTGTGATTTGTTTTTACTCTTCCAGATTAAGAAGAAGAAGAAGCTCAATGGTTTTGTATGTAAAAGCTTGGAAGTTTTTAAGAGATTTATTTTTACAGATGAGAATATGGAAGGTTTGGAGATCTTGAAGGATATGAAAGGTCATTGGTTTTTCAGATTGAAAGAAATTTGATACAGAGATGGAAGATAAAGTTGCTCAGATATTTTATTTACAGGGCATTGAAAGAGAAGATTAAGAGATTTTTTGAGAAGAGGATCTGGAGATATTTTGTGTGAGAAATTTATTAAAGAGAATGTGAAAAGTTTTATTTCAAGAGATTAATTTTATTTTTACATCTGAAGATGAAATTGTCCTTGCAGATAAAGATAATGTTTGAAAGAGATTTTATTCTCTTTAAGTGCAAATTTTTTATTGCAGAGAAGTTTGATTTATTCTTTGTAGATTGACAATTTGGTGAAGAGTTAATTTCACAGATTGAATTTGAAGGGGTTATTGAAGAATGCACAGAGAAATATGAAAAGATTTTTTTTTAGAGGAAAAGAATATGAAAAGATATTCAGAATTTGTATATAATGTTTTAACAAGTACATTGACGGTGTGTGTGTGTAACTGTATACAGAGAATGAATTGTTTGAGCATCAGATGCAGGTTTGGAGACATACACATGGAGAAATCACATATGTAGCTTGTTTGCAGAAGTATGTAAAAGAAAATGGTCTTGATTTGAAAATCAAACAGGAGATATAAGGTTGTATACAATGGTGCAAATCTGATTGAACGACAATCATGTCTTGCACACAAAGTTTGATGTTTTGTTAATAGTGATTGTGTTAGCCAGTGAAGCTTGTTGGTCAGTGAGACCTATTTGTTTACCAGTGAGGTATATCGGTGTTGGAAGTGGGTGCTTCTGTTTGGAGTTGGTGCTCCTAGATACATATTGTAGCCAGTGAGGCAGTTCTGGAGTGGTTTTTCTACTCCTGGAGGGTTTTCCACTCGTGCAATTCTTGTGTCTTGATTCATATTGATCTTCTCTCTATGGTTGTATGTTTTACTTATGAAGTTTTCTTCTCTTTCTGCATTCACAGTCATGTGCATATGTATTTGACAAATCAATGGTTGATTATGTATTTGACAAATCAATGGTTGCACATGTATTTGACAAATCAATAGTATCTTTCTCTCCTTGTGCTCTGAAAGTTAAAGTTTGTAAAAAGATTTGAAAATTCACACAACACTGATTCACCCACCCTCTTAGTGTTGTCCTTGACTCCTACAATTGGTATCAGAGCCAGGTTTCCCTTTTGTAGCTTAACCAGCTTGGGTAGGTCCTATGTGTGGAGTTCAATGGGTAAGTGTAGAAGAAATAAGAGCAAGAAAATTGTCAAGCTTCATTCTGGTCAAAAGACACAGAAGACATCATTCATATCAAATCCAGATGTTGATATAAAGTTAGTTGATAAAAATGTTCTCCAAGTTGAATCTGATATTGTCCTAGAAGAAAATGTTTCAGATGTTCCTCAGTTTGATGGTTCAAATTTTTCAGTTTGGTATGTTAGAATGCAAGTGTATTTATCCTCCTTAGGATATGATGTTTTAATGTCAGTTGAAAATGGTATTTCTGCAAATAACAAGGAGGCTCTTAAATGGAATCATATAGCCAAGAAGGTTATTTTATCTAGTTTATCTAATGATATTTCTTGTAAGGTTGTGTAGTGTGAAATAGCTCAAGATATCTGGAAAGAACTAATAAGAATTTATCAAGATAATGATAAAGAAGAGAACACTCTGGTGTGTGAGGAAAGTGGCAATGAAGGAGTTGAAGTTCAAACTCAATCAGATTCAGAAGAAGCTAGCATCACAAGTGATGATGATCAGGATTGTGAGATTGATATGGAAGGAGAGCTTATATATGCTCTGAGTGAGCTCAAGAAGTATAAAAGAGAGAATCATAAACTAAACTTGTAGCTGCAACAAGAAAGAGAATCTAAAGTCAATGCACTTTCAAAACTTGAAATTGTATCTACAGATCTTGAAGAGGCCAGATGTCAGATTATTAGTTTAAAGACATATATTGATGATTCTGACAAACTAATTGCTAGATTGAAGACAGAAGTTGAAGAAGCTAAGAGGATAGCTGATGTCTCAATATCTGACCTTGAAGTTAGAAGGAGTGAGAATCTAAAACTAGAGGGTGAAATTATCAAACTCAGAAAAGATTATGATGGTCTCAAGACTTTATCTAAGAAGTATCAGGAGTTTGAAGAAAGCACAAGCAAGTTACATGTGTTGTTGGGCAAACAGAAGCAGCATAATGACACAACTAGATTAGGATTTGAAGAATGAGAATGTTCAAAAGTCAGAGAGACTCCCAGAAAGAAGATTGATTTGAATACTACCACTGAAAACAAAATGCATAATCAAAGAAGAAGAAATTTCAGAAGAAGTGCTCCTGTTAGACAAGCATACATGTACAGGTATAACTATTCATTTAATGGTTTTTGTTATACTTGTAATCAATTTGGGCACAAATCAGTTAATTGCAGAAGGAACACTGATATTGTTTGTTACAAGTGCAATAATGTTGGACACATACAAAGAAATTGCAAAGTGCATAGAAGGTATAATCCTACAGAGAAGCTTAAAATCAGTGCTCAAAGCTATTATTAGTCAATTGATTTTGATTACAACATAATTTGTTATAATTGCAACTCTCTTGGTCATAAAGCACACAGTTGCAAGAGAGGATCACCTAATTTGAAAGGTTGGGAAAAGAAAAAGGTTGAAAAGGTTTGGAGAAAGAAAGCATCTATGAAAATTTGGAAGCAGAAAGAAAGTAAAGAGAAGTCAGAATCTAAGCTTGTGCATCTTGCACAAGTCATTACATCTATTGCATAACATAGCATGAAGTAAGGGGGAGGTATCAAATGTTCTATCAGTTAACCCAAAGAAGTTTCAGGAAGAAGATCATTTGATATGATGATCTTGTCTGTCTATCATTCTTACCATGCTTTGAAATTATTGATGATGATGTTGCTAACAATGTTGATTTTCAGTATGTCACAATGATACAGGTGATCTTTAGTTCTATATGCATACAAGATGTTAAAAGGATGGTCAGGGGTTCAAAGCAAAGAGTTTGATAGTGTTGAGAGTTTTGGTTTATAAATGATCCTATTCATATTTTGTTCATAGCATGTTGTTACTGACAATGGTTGAGTAGTTATGATGTTGCAGTCCATTGGGATCATGTTATTGAAAAGTATTGGTTATCATAGCAAAGAGCTTTAGTTGTTTCAAAGAGCTCTTATCAGATATTTGTCTGTGGTGGCTAAAAATGAAGATTCAATTCATAGAAATTATCTCTACTTTTGATTTGTGCAAAGTGTTGTTGCAGACGCAGTTTGTTTGTTTGAATGACAAAGTCAAGAGGCAGTAGTTCTTGTATAATACAGTATGTTTCAGATGTGGTGTCTTGTGCAGAACAGGAGGATAGTTCAGATGGTCTTCATTCTTTGTCATGTCAGAAAAGGTGTCAGAATAGTTTGGTTGCAGGATGATAATTTGATGGTCATATCTACTACCTTGTTGAGTAATGTTTTATGGCATATGTTTTGCATAAGTATTGAAGCTTTCAGGTGATTTGGAGATAGTGTTTCACTTGTTTCATTGATGATCTTCCTCACTAATATGTTTCAGACAGAGTTCTTCAAACTATGACATTGATGGTGATATCCTGCATTTCATCAGAGGAAGTTAAAGGTATGTTTTGAATCAGCAATAGCAGGTGGTAATGTTCAAAAAGGTTTGTCATGTGTTGGCCTCAGGATTGTTATCATCATAAATCATTACTTGTTGAAAGGTTAACAGGATCTTATGCCTTCAAAGTGTTCATATTTCAATATGATTAGAATGGTTATGATCATGCTATAACATCTTTAAGTGGAATTGTTCTCACGGGGAGTTAATCAGAGGATTGAGTTATCACTATCATGGGGGATTTGAAAAGAGATATTTTTTTAATCCTCATATTGGTATTTCTTGTCAGGACAGTTGCCAGTGACATTTATGAGTAGTGATTTGTTTGTGCATTTCAACACAGGGGGAGAAAAATTTTTTTAGTCTTTGTCATCAGATGTCAAAAAGGGGGAGAAAGAAAAATTGTAATCAGATGGTTTTGCCATCAATGACAAAGGGGGAGATTGATAGTGTCAGATTGTCATTGATGTCAAAAGGGTCTTGCAGGATCTTGGGTTGGTATTAGTAAACATTTGAGTAGGAGACATCATCTCATGTGTTCTTTCTATTGTCATATCACAGCTTGTTCAGTATGGTAAAGTGTTGTGTCATTCAGATTGAGTTACATCAGGATGTCAGTGATAATAGATTCTCAAGTTTGAGTTACATCAGGATGTCAGTGATAATAGATTCTCAAGTTTGAGTTATATCAGGATGTCAGTGATGTGTTTCAGGATGTTAATCATATAGGAGCTCAAATGGGTTACATGTATGTTCATGATGTTTGTTTTGAGTAAGGGTTTGAGATATTTGCTTTGAGTTGTTCTTCATGATTGAATTGTGCTTCATACTTCAAGATGCCATGAGTTATTATGGTAAGTCTTGTTAATGTATAAGATGTCTTTGGTGTTATAAAGATCTGTCATGAAACTTTTGAATGGAGAGTTCTAGTGGATGAAGCCTTTGAATGGAGAGTTTTAGTGGATGAAGCCTTGGAGTTGAGAGTTTTAATGGATTGGTTTAATTGTTCATTACAAGTGATTTTCTAAGATGTTTTGATTCAATGGAATCTTCTTCTTACTTCATTGGTGATCAGACTATATTTAATGTTGCTACCTTGAGCAAATTTTGATGTTCTCATCATACATTATGTTTAGGGCTTATTGTTTCTCTTCATATTTAAAAGGAAACTCTATTGACTAACCTGTCACAGCACTTTATGTCTATTTGATCGTTGACCGGTTAGTGCAGGTGGTAAGTGACTTAAATCACAACTAAGGGTTATAAACCCATTATGTCACCGGCCCCTCCTCCCTTCATACCGGTGGCACGAGCTCTCTACATAAAGCAAGTTTTGTGTTTAAAACTTTATCACCTTTTAAAGAAAAGGCTCGAGCGGGAAAGTTTTTCAAATAGTGCATGAGTCAATGGAGCCCGAGTGGGGACTAAGTCTAAGCTTCTTTTTAACTAGAAATAGCATCAAATGTATACCCGATACCTTGGAGGGATTAAATCTTGTTTATAAAGTTTATTTTTTTTTATCAAAAAATGAGGATCTTATCTCATTTTATTTAAGGCATAAAATTATATTTTTAAAGGAGCTTGACTTTAGAAGGAATATAGTGGTTTTAAAAGTTTCCTTCTAAGAAATAGACATCCATTCGATGGAATACTTTATAATTAGAAATTTTCTTTTTTTTTCATCAAATAATATGGAGGTGATAATATATTTTGGAGCTATTTTTTTTGTGATTTGTTTTTACTCTTCCAGATTAAGAAGAAGAAGAAGCTCAATGGTTTTGTATGTAAAAGCTTGGAAGTTTTTAAGAGATTTATTTTTACAGATGAGAATATGGAAGGTTTGGAGATCTTGAAGGATATGAAAGGTCATTGGTTTTTCAGATTGAAAAAAATTTGATACAGAGATGGAAGATAAAGTTGCTCAGATATTTTATTTACAGGGCATTGAAAGAGAAGATCAAGAGATTTTTTGAGAAGAGGATCTGGAGATATTTTGTGTGAGAAATTTATTAAAGAGAATGTGAAAAGTTTTATTTCAAGAGATTAATTTTATTTTTACATCTAAAGATGAAATTGCCCTTGCAGATAAAGATAATGTTTGAAAGAGATTTTATTCTCTTTAAGTGCAAATTTTTTATTGCAGAGAAGTTTGATTTATTATTTGTAGATTGACAATTTGGTGAAGAGTTAATTTCACAGATTGAATTTAAAGGGGTTATTGAAGAATGCACAGAGAAATATGAAAAGATTTTTTTTAGAGGAAAAGAATATGAAAAGATATTCAGAATTTGTATATAATGTTTTAACAAGTACATTGACGGTGTGTGTGTGTGTGTAACTGTATACAGAGAATGAATTGTTTGAGCATCAGATGCAGGTTTGGAGACATACACATGGAGAAATCACATATGTAGCTTGTTTGCAGAAGTATGTAAAAGAAAATGGTCTTGATTTGAAAATCAAACAGGAGATATAAGGTTGTATACAATGGTGCAAATCTGATTGAACGACAATCATGTCTTGTACACAAAGTTTGATGTTTTGTTAATAGTGATTGTGTTAGCCAGTGAGGCTTGTTGGTCAGTGAGACCTATTTGTTTACCAGTGAGGTATATCAGTGTTGGAAGTGGGTGCTTCTGTTTGGAGTTGGTGTTCCTAGATACATATTGTAGCCAGTGAGGCATGTTTTATTAGTTAAGCCAATGAGGCAGTTCTGGATTGGTTTTTCTACCCCTGGAGGGTTTTCCACTCGTGCAATTCTTGTGTCTTGATTCATATTGATCTTCTCTCTGTGGTTGTATGTTTTACTTATGAAGTTTTGTTCTCTTTCTGCATTCACAGTCATGTGTATATGTATTTGACAAATCAATGGTTGCGTATGTATTTGACAAATCAATGGTTGCACATGTATTTGACAAATCAATAGTATCTTTCTCTCCTTGTGCTCTGAAAGTTAAAGTTTGTAAAAAGATTTGAAAAGTCACACAACACTGATTCACCCCCCCTCTCAGTGTTGTCCTTGACTCCTACAGTAGAGTGTCATTCAAAAAATGCCAAAGGGCTATTTTTATTGCAACAACTGAGCTGCCCTAAAATGGCACGTATCCTCCTTCTGGTGCATGCACTTCACTCTCTCCACCTTTTCTATTTGTTTTTTTTTCTCTTTAATCTTTAGCAAGGCATTTTCTTTCATTATTTCCAGTGCCCCTTTTGTCATCATTTGCTGACTAGTCAAGCTTTTTAAACCTTTCAATGCCTTTATCCTTTATTTGTTGTTATGAGTTAATGCCTCATTCTTCTTCCTTAACGCCTTTTTATTTGGATTTTTTTTTCTTGTCTAGAATGTTAATAATAATTATGTAGGAGAAATTCAAGAATAAAAATCTACATTTTTAATTACACACCCCCTTTAATGTTCATCCAGAATGAAATAATCAAATTGAAGCTTTGGATGTATGAAATCGGGTGCCGGTAGGCAAAAAACTCAAACTGCTCCATTTCACACGAAAATTGATGAGTACACTTGAAATGATATACTAAGATCTCTTGTAGAAGGATTTCGCTCCAGTCATCTAGAATTCCAAAATTTTAAACTTTTCGTAAAACAACGGGCTTAAACAAAAAGTTTTAATATCTCCCAAACGGTGCATGCTACGACCACGAAATGTTCATCAATGTTGTCAAAATGCACTCAAAATTATACTTGTAAGAGGATTCACCCATAGCCTTTGTAGTTTTCTAGAAACAATTGTTTTTGCCTGTAAAGTGTCGAAATCGAATTATGGTGAAAACTAAATTCTTGCAAATCTGATTGTGCAAAGTGTCCCCAATGCTGCGAGATGCTAATAAAGATCCAAAGTAAACCAAAACTGAAAGAAAATAAACTTTTTTTTGGTATTACTTGTACATCACATTGTTTACATTTATAAGTTTTCTAGATTTGGATGAATGAACTTATTATAGTTTGAGATATGGGTAAAAATATTTAGAAGGATTACTCTTTGTTTGTCACAGTGGTCCCCAACTCAAGAACAAGCTTTTCATGCATGTAAATTGAGCAAAAAAAAGATATCAAAAAAAGAAAATGACTAAGATAGTTGAAAAGAAAATGGCGCAAAACTCAATCCTCGAGTGATTTAGGTATCTCTATTGGGACTATGGAAGCCTAGTTGGCTCTAGAGAAATACCTAGAGAGGGACCAAAGATATTTTCGTAGGTGCCTAATGGTAGTGGAGCAATGTTTGGCAATTGGTGACATCTATTTGCATGAAAGCATATATTTAGTAGATCTTTATTCACTTAGGGGTTAAATTGTTTATTACATGACCTTGCTTCTTTGACTGTAATGATAAATTATATTGAACTCAAAAAAGGAAAAAAACTCATGCACACTTTGGGTTGGACAATATTGGATGTTGCTTTCGGGATGAATTTGTGGTTTCCTAGCTATGAATAAACTTTATTTGTTGTGGTTTGGTTGCTTATTACTCTTTTATTTCTTTAATAATTTTTTTTTTAATTTTAAAATAGTCTAACATTTTACAGTAGTTACAATTTGTTGTTGCTTGCACAACACAATCTATTTTTTGAGGTTCTCATGATCTTAAGCTATATCAATCTTGATCCTTTGTGGCCTTAAATGAATTGGTATTGTGAGCTTGTGTCAAACTTATTGTCATTTGGTCATGCAATTTGTTTGTGCCTTATGGCTTGGGTTCATGTTTGTTGCATTAGTCAAAGTAATTTTGTCAAGAATGTTTCAATGATATTCTAGGTGTTAGGGACAAGGGTTTTTATTACTAATCTTAGATTAAGTGGGAGCTTGCACATAAAATTATGTTGTAAGAAAAATGGTAAGAACATCAAAGATAGAAATGAAGAAGTTCTCGGGTACAAATTTTGATCTTTGAAAGCTCAAGGTGGAGGATATGCTCATGGATATGGATTTATGGGCTGCAATATCTAGATCCATACGTATTGCTATATCATAAAAAACATTAGGACAAAATGGATAGAAAATTGAATGGTCTCATTAGGCTTTTATTGTTGATTGTACATGAAGAAGCCACCATTGCATCTCTTGTAAGAAGTTGGGTGAGATTTACCAGACTAAATCTTTGGTAAATAATTTTTTTTGAGAAAGTTGTATATCCTCAAGATGGAGGATGGTGGTTTTGTGGCCGAGAAATTGAATGTTTTCAACATGATTATTACCTATTTGCACTCCATTGGAGTGAAGATGGAGGAGGGGGATTGTTGCATGATTTTGTTATGTTCTTTGTCAGATTCATGGGATCACTTGGTGATGGAAATTGAGAGTATTTCCTCTAATCTCAAAATGGATGAGGTAGTTGCATCATTACTTTCAGAGGAGATGTAAATAAAAACATTTTAATTTGCCAAGGAGGCCCTAGTTGTTTATAGAAGACCAAAAGAAAAAGGCAAGAAGGACAAGAAGAGAGACGAGTCTAGATTCAAATCCCATGAGATCCAAATCTCTTGGAAAGACCAAGGCTAAATGTTGGAACTACGACAAGCTTGAGCATTTTAGAAGAGATTGCAAGGAGTAGAATTTAATGTCCCCTCTTCAAAATTAAACCAAGATAAACCCAAGTGCCTATCATGCAATTAAGAGGATCATAATGTCACAAAAGGGGCCACTTAAGTTATATTATGAAATTATAATAAAGTAAAGTTAAAATATTAAATAAAGGTCTCTTATAATTAAAGTTTATATTAAATAATAATTCCTCTCAAATATCAATCAAAGGTCATGAAGGAAATATGAAGAGTCATGACTTTTGGAGGGAAACTATATTAATAAAGGCCAAGCAAGGAGAAGGAGACATATAATGATGAACAATTCTATTTTATGAGTTCTACTCCTTGTTGGAGCATTGGACTTTGGTTCAATTGATTTGAGGACAAAAACCCCTTGATTTCTATTACTGGATTAGTGGATGAAAACTCCTGATTCAAACTCGAGGCAATCTTATCTAGAGATTGCATATGAGTTTCAAATTGACAGGAAAATTGATATCATGGTGAAATCTTTCTTGTCTTTGTATTGAAGGTTATCTTGTACATAACAATATGCAATTATATTTGAGTTTCAAAAATTATGTATGCACTTCATCTGCATTTAATATCAAACTACTAAGAGCAGATCATTGGCAGCAACTTAAACCCCCTCCTATTCCTTTTGGTACGATAGAAACTTACAATTCATATTTATGCATCTTGTGCATGAAGGTTCACAACAAAATTGGGTGAAAATGATCCTTTAGAGGATAACAATTTTCCAAAACATGACTTTCCATTGCCTAGTATTGATATCATAGTGGATTTAATAGTAGGACATGAAATTCTCTCTCTCATGGATAGTTTTTAAATATATAATTAGATACAGATAGCTCTATAAGATCAACACAAAACAACTTTCATAACTCCTTGGGGGCACTTTCTATTATCAAGTCATGCCTTTTGGACTCAAAAATGCATGAGCTACATACCAAAGGGCTATGCAAGTACATTTCCATGACATGTTGTATGATATTATGGAAGATTATGTTGATGACCTCCTTGGAAAATCCAAAATAAGAGCAAAACATCCACAAGTACTCCAACAATTTTTTTATAGATTAAGGGATTATAAAGTCTAGTTAAATCCAAAAAGTGTGTTTTTGGGTTACATTAGATAAATTCTTGGGATTCATTGTTTCATGTAGAGGTATAGAGGTGGATCCAACTAAGATTTCCTCTATCACAAACATGCCACCTCCTTGTAATCTCAAACAACTCCATAGTCCCTAAGGAAAATTACAAGCCATCAAAATATTCATAGCATAACTCACTAATGAATGCCAAACTTTCTCTCACCTCTTGCAAAATAATACAACATTTCATTGGGATGAATCATGTCAACAAGATTTTGATCATATTAAAGCATACTTTGCCTCTCCTCTTGTGCTCATGGCATTGATTGTAGGCAAGCCCCTATTACTTTATATTTCAACTACATAAGTTGCATTGGGGGCATTATTGGCAAAACATGACAAAAAAGACAGAGAATGAGAAATATACTACATGATTTGTGTTTGTTCTTCCAACTGATTGTCTAAATCCTCTAAAGATTCAGTCAATTTCTTATGGTTGAGGATTCAAGGTCAGTGGCCAATGAATAGGATTCAACAAAGAGTTGAAATCCTCTACACCTTTGGTTCTGCAAGACCAAGGCAGGTGTACCTATACAACATCCTAGGATATTCCTTACACATTCAAGATGTTGTTCTTAAACATAGGGTTATCAATTGAAAATATACCAAGGAAATGAATGATCCCTATCAGATTTGGCTTGATCCTTTGGTAAATCAATTCAGATCAGTATTGAGAACATATTCTAGATCTAATCTACTACTAAAATAGTAATGGAAATGGAAATGGTTCAGTTTATAGATGTGGATCTAAACAACACTTTGAAACAGTAATGGATCAGTGCTTAATCCTAGAGCCATAGAGTCAAATTACAGAAAATGAATGTATCTTTCAAGCAACCTTAATTCATTTCAAATGGACCGATGATATTAATGCCTTACACTAATACCTCCTTGACATGAAATTGTAAGATTATCCTTTAAACCATGATATAATATGAGATTAACTGTATGTTACCTAAGCATTTACTTCTTTCCTTGAAAGAAAGCAAGAAATAAAACACACATCACAGATAGACTACAAAGATGAACTCAAAATACCCTTGATACTTTGCATTCATATCAATTTCAAAAGTACATGAATGGGGACAATGCTACAACCAATGTGATTTGACATTTAGAATTAAAATGACATACACTGCTCTGCAGACTTGAACAAATATAGTCTGCAACTATCCTCTATTTACTAGAATAAAACACTAATACACTACTATCCAAAATGAGATTCAAAACACCTTACAAATGGCCTTGAAATCCCTTTTATAGAACAAGGGAGGAACATGCTACAGGCCATATACAATTCTTGTTAGAAAAGAATATGCCAAAAGGCATCTTTTAGGTACTACAAGACAAAACACAACTTCCCTCTCAAAGAATACAGTTGAAGCTGGTACAAAGTTTGATGAAGATGTTCATTCCTTTTGGAAACTGACTTAGCCCACATTTTAGAAGCTGCAACCGTATGTTTGGACAGATGCATTACCTCATAATGATGATGGAAGCATGGTTGCAACTTGTTTTCCAAATGAAATGCAAATTACATACATTTCATTACATCTTTATTTCAATCGATGACCTCCTGTAGTGAAGATCTTGAAGAGGTTGGTCCACTAGCTGATAAAACTTGAAAGAAAGTGCCCTATTATTGCTGAGGTGGAAAAAATTGATGCACACTTGCCGAGTGATCTGTATATTCCTGATTTGAGGGGAGGGAAATCAGAGTGGTGATTATTGCCATTTCAAATTCAATCCTCGAGAGTTCATCTAGAGCTCAGCTCAAATTGTCGATGACTCTATCCTCATCCTCATTTATCTCAAGAATAATTGGAATAGTGAGCTATGAGCATTCATGCTTCCATTCATCCAAGTCTTTTAATGACCTATCCTGCCTCCAAAATTGTGGCAAATATGTTCCTTACAGTCTATAAAATAATTCAATTCCTTGGCAATGTCATTTAAAAACTTCCTATGCTTCCTTAGCACTTTCCTAGTGGCTTTGACCGTGTCCATCAACTCTATTAAGTGCTTGATTGAGATTTCATCACATATTTGCATTTTTAATAGAGCTTTGAAAATTATGAGCCGAGGTGTCATGTGCCTCTCTAATGTTTCCATTTTGATTCCCAATCTCTTATGTTCTTCAAGTATGTTGCTCAGGGCACTAAGATTTTCCCAGGTTCTTTCTACATATGCCATTATTCTATCTAATTTCCTTTCCAATAGTCCTTGAACAAAATCAAGCTTCACTTGTTTCACCTTATTCAAGGCATTCTCCTCATTACTTTGCTTTTGGCTAACTCTTGTTTGAGCCTCTCATCTTCTCCAGAGGAAACTAGAAGAGTAATTGGTGGGAGGGCACCAATATATATATTCAATTTCTCTTGTAGAAACATATTATGCTTATTCATCTTTTCCCTTGCATCTTCTTGACTGCAACCTCTGTGAACATGGTAGAATGTGTGGTTAGAGCAGCAAATTCAACAAGACTGGTATCCTCTAGCCTGTGCACTATCAAGCTTCCTGTTATCTTACTAGGATCCTCAACAATAAGAGGCTTCTTGCCTGAGAGAGAAATAGACCAGATGAATAAGGCATTTGTATCTAGATCAAATGAAGAACTGAAGTACATCTTATGTGTCATCTCCTCTTTTATGTTCAAATCAATGTTCTCATGCCTTCTAATGGTGTCAAATTCAATAGCAGAGGATATGTCCCATCTTAGCAACAACATGCAACCATTCTTCCTGACAATTTCTCTCCCCTTTTGTGGGGTTATACCATCCATTTCTTCATAGACCTTCTTCCAGAAGTCTGTGATGGCCTTCTCTTTATTCTCAGGGGTTAATTTCTTTATTTGTCTATGTATTTCTTGTCCCTTCATTTTTAGGACAAACTCTCTAAACTCCTTTGAATGAATAAAAGAATCATCATCAATGAACTGCTTACTAGCTAATGTCCTAACATCATTTGATAATTCATCAACACCCTCAAAATCAATAATCATCATCTCCTGAGGAGGTGTTCTTACTTCCACTATAGGAGGTTGCATTACCTCCATTACATCTGGTGAGCCTAGAGTCTCACTCTCATCCACTGAAAAACTAGGAGCAGGGGAAGGTTGTGGAGAGACTTGATGGAGTGGGGTGATAGCTCTAGGAAACTCAGGGCCTGACACTTGTCTTGATGAAGAGGGGACTAATGTTGAAGGGGGATGCATTTTCTTGGGCACCATAGGTGAGTTGGAACACAATTCATCTACACTTTGCAACATAACATTGATTCTCTCAATAGGGTTCTCTATTTGCACAAGAGCTCTATCATAGGAAAGATCAACCTCATGTCTAATTTTATTTGCTCTTTAGATCCTCCCCCATAAATATGTTCTTCTACTAGTTTCCTGCTCAGTGTGACAATTCCTGTTGAGGTCCTCTAGAAGGTAGAATTCATGTACATAGGTAGCAGAATCATTAGCTAACTTGGCTCTATTTATGAATCCCTCAGGGTCACATCTCCTTTGCTCACCCTCTGGCAGTTTGTAATGATCCAATTTTGATGCCAACAACTCCAGTCCTTCCTTTGATGCAGTGACTTAAAATTCAGAGAAGTAAATGGTCCCAGGAAGGAAAGAGGCCTTCTTGTAGTTCCTAAAGTGAGTCTTATTAGATTCATTCATCTACCACATAACTTCTAGGAATGCAATCTTGTCAGGGACTGTCCTTGGCAAGATGTGAGGGGCACCTTCAAACCCATATTCTCTAATTATGGTGACCTCATCATAGAGGTACCAATCACCCCAATTGTGGCCAATGCTGAGATCTGGACACATGTCCTTTGGCCTTAGAAACCTTTGCATCCTTTTTGAAAATCTATAATCCTTATAGCCAAGTGCACTGAAGATTTCCTTGACAAAGAACTCTTCAAAAATAAGATTGTTGGCCTTAGGGCAATTGTTATCCTAGATATAAGTCCATTCCAGGATTGCCAACGCTCTACCTAGCTAGTCCACATATCTGATTCTCATTGGAGGCTTCCACACTTTATCTCCTGCATACAACATGTAACATAATAGAGAATACCATCTGAAGTGGACCACTAAATTATTGTTTTTCACACTTGTCAGGGCCTGGTTGATCTTATTCTCTAAGAATGATGCATAATCATAGTGCCCATTATTTTCCCATTTCTGAATGTCAGCGGTTAAAACCATGGCATTGATAGGCATAAAAACAATAGCATCCACTCCAAAGACTTGGCATACAACAAAGTAGGTCTTCTGGAAGTAGTCCTCAAACAAGTCATAGTTGTCGAGTTCCTTGTCACTGTTTGAGAATCTATGTAGTTTTCCATTCACCCTCGGCATATGAGAAGGGAGGAACTTTACTCTAAAGTCACACCTGTGTCTGTGATATTCCCTGTGAAGTGCCCCTAAATCCAATGGCGTTTGCAAGTTGGGGTCTAACATGAACACCTGACAAATATATACCCAGTCCAGTCGAAGAAGTTATTTTCCATTGTCAACATAAATGACTTTCTTCTTAGGGACATAACTCTTAGCCAATGCTTTTATCATCTCAACATTTATGAACACATTAGGGACCACCAACCTAGTTGGCCCTAATCTCCAAGGGTTGTTCAAAGGGGGTTTCCTAAAACACTTCCTAAAGTGGTACTTGAATAGTGCATATCCATGAATTGGAAGAATGGCGTCCCTGCAACTTTCATGAACATCGAAGATTCTGTCTGCTTAGATACCGAGCCTTGTTGATGGTGAGATCTTTTGGTAGATCCAGGCAATTGGGCCAAAATGTCATCATTGAATTCCCTATCCCTTTTCCTTTCGATGTTCTTCTTAGCTTTCTAATATAAACTAGCCATGCTGACTATACTAGGGCTTTAGGGTTCTAGTGTTTTTGGTACTCAGGTTCTTTTTTAGTTTCCACAAGACAACCCTATGACCACACTTTCAATTGGATATCTCTTATGTGACTCTCTAGATAACTTAGGGCACAAACAACTATTAACTACCACACAGATGCTTAATTCTTGTGAAAATAACCCCAACATAGAGGAAGAGGTGGAGAGAACTTACAGGTTTCAATGGTGGATTTTGGCTTGTCGTTGACAGTGTAATACCTCGCAAAACACATGAACCTAAAACTTCTCAGCCTGGGTGATAATTGCAGAGCTTGGGTACTAAATTCACGTTCACAATTATGTGGGAATGATGGAAAACATCACCCCAAACTATTTAGGGTGCCATTAATTGTCAAGTGTATGGGGTGGCAAACAAAGGATATCCGTTCTTCAACTTTAAATGTTCACCGTAGATCATATCGAATCAATGGTCCCTACTGGGGTTTAAAATTACTCCAACAAAGATGAGAAACCTTTTAGAACATGGATTTTATTGGCCACTTTGGCGTCTTCGCTCCTTCACCTAGAGCTGTTAGGAGCCTTGGCGAAGCCTTCAATTCCCATGAAACACAACTAACGATGACACTGTGGACACCGTCAACATAACAGTCCACATAATCCCTTTCGTGGTCCTACTGAAGACTTTGGATGGCTTCTGAGAAGGAAAGAACCCCCGCGAAGCGTTGCTAAGTCATTTGAAAAGCCATGTTGGCTTTGCCATCTCATGGAGCCTATTTGTGAGCTCCAATGGAGAGGCAAGTCTCTACAAAACATTGTTCATTGTAGAGCTGTCACGACATGTTGGTTGGTAAAAGCACCTTGCAGTCCCACAGAGGCATAAAAGGAGGCCCCACGAAGGAATAAACTTCAGCAAAAAAGGAGAGCGACTGACGTGGATAACCGATGCGATTCAACTTAAGAGACATTTAGCGCACATGTGTATAAGGTTGTTTTAAAAGAGGGCCTACTACTGGTGACCTAGGGAAGGGGCTGATAAACCTACATGGTAAAGAACATTTGAGTTATAACTTAGGCAATCGGGAACAATTGATGAATGGTCAACAAAAAATCAAAACGCAGGCAAGAGGAGGACCATTGCACTAGGGTTTGAAGGCTTATAAGGGTGTTCTAGGGTTTATCAAACTTAAACAAATGAAACCATGGATACAGAGGCATGAAAATGTAGGTCTTAACAATGGCTCTACTTGGAGATAGCTGACCGAAGGTCAACATGAGGATCTAGAATCTCTGGAGGGCAGCAGACCAAACAAAAACACACAGAGTAGGGAACAAGGAAACAAATCAGGACAAGACATATATACATGTATAGATATGCATGGATATGAGTCAAGCAAAAAATTGCTTCAAGAACTATCCATGCATTGGAGGTTCTTGGATTTCACCATAAGGCCTAGATGAAATATGAGTCTTCCCCATGATGATCTGTGATGACATATGGCCCTAACCATAAAGCTTCAAATTTTCCATGTGTACCCTTGTCTTGTGCTCTAGCATTCCAGATTAGAACCAGGTCATCCACCTTGAATTGTTTGTTAGAAGATCTCTTGTCAAATAGATATTTAGCCTTTTTTGTTGTAGTTTGAGATTCTTCCTCTGTGCATCTCTTCTGACCTCATCAAGTTCAACCAGTTGTTCTATCCTTTCTTCCATGGGTTCAGGAATATCCATGTCCTCTTCTTGGATGAACTTGTAAATAGTTAATAGGTTATTCACTGGCAATCTGTCCTGAGTGCCATAAACTAATTCAAATGGTGATTTACTATTAGCCTTTTTAATAGTCACCCTATCAGCACATAAATCCAAACTCAACTTGGAATCCCAGGACCTTTTGTTTTTTTCCAACATCCTTTTGATGATCTTCATCAAAATCTTATTGCTTGATTCAGCCTAGCCATTACCCTAAGGGTGATAAGGTGAAGAGTATGACATTTCAATGCCATAAGAATTGCAAAAACTTGTAAAATCACCAGATCTAAAGCATATGGCATTATCCATGATTATCCTGATTGGTGCTCCAAATCTGATAATGATATGATTCAAAATGAAGTCCATCACCACCTTGCTTGTATCTTTTTTAGTGGGGATGGCTTCAATCCACTTGGTAAAGTAGTCTATGGCTACAAGAATCCATTTATAGCCTCCACTTGACTTTTCACTGATCTCTCCAATAAAATCAACGGCCCATTGATAGAAAGGGGCTTCAATTTGCATGGATCTAAGAGACAATGCACTTGAATATTTGAGTTTCCCAGAAAATTTTGGCATGCCTCACACTTTCTTAAAAGCTTATGGGAATTTGAGAATAAGGAGGGCCAATAGTAGCCTACCCTTAGGAACTTATGGGCAGTTGTCTTAGCTGTGAAGTGACCACATACTCCATGCATTTCCTTCAACACTAGCTCAACTTGATATTTATCCAGACATAGCAATAAGATACCATCGTTGTTTTTCCAGCATAAGTCTCCTTTGATAAAAACATACTCTAGGGCATGCAGCTTCAAAGTTTTTTCTTGATTCTTAGTGAGCCCATCAGGACATATTAGGTGTGTCAAATAATAAATGGTGTTAGTATACCATGAGGTTCTTTGCAGACTGCATATTACACCTATTTCTTCCTCAATGGTATTGACTTGAACAACCTCTAAATTAGTCTCTACCATCAGCCTAGCAAGTCCTTGTCCTATGACCAACTTTGTAATTTGTATATCAATGTTAAATTCTTAGATCTTGTTGATCCATCTGCACCTTCGGCCAGTGACCTCTTGTTGGACAGAGATGTCTTTCATAGATGCAGTAGGTACATATGCTACTACCCTTGCTCCAACTAAGTATGGTCTAAAGTTCTTCACAACTTTAACCAAAGCATATGCTTGTTTATCTGCTATGTCATATTTCAACTCTGTAGCTTGGAGAGACTTACTAAAAAATGATATAGGTTGCTGGAAACCCTCCTCATTTGTTTGCAACATGAGTGTTGCAACAGTATGGAATGAGGCAAATGAAAAGATCTGGAAGGGTTTACCAAAATCTGGAGACTTCAAAACTGGTGCTTCCTTAATGGCTCTCTTTATTTCTACAAAAGCATTGATGGCATCATCTTCCCATATGATCTTGGCACCTTTCTTCAGCATCTTAGCAATAGGTTTAACTAATTCTGTAAAGTTAGAAATAAACCTTCTTACAAAGTTGATATGGCCAAAGAATGATTGTATTGCCTTGATGATCTTGGGAATAGATATCTTGTCTATAGCTGCAATCCTGTCTAGATCTATCTTAACTCCATCTTTTGATATAATGTGTCCTAGCAGCTTCCCTTCTGTTACTGCAAATGTATATTTCTTGGGATTGAGAGAAATCCCATATTCTAGAGCCCTTGTGAAGATTTGTTCAAGATGTATACAATGATCTTCAGCCTTCTTTGAGAAGGCAATTAAATCATCTTGGTATACAACCATTAATAGATTGATCAAATCTAAGAAAGCAACATCCATGGCTCTTTGAAACGTTGTCTCAACATTGGTTAGCCCAAATGGCATCCTGATGTAAATGTACGTGCCCCAAGGGGTGGTAAAAGTCATCTTATATTTCTCTTGACTTTCACTTGATTATATCCTGAGAAGCCATCCATCATGGACAACAACTCATTCCTTGTGACTCTTTGGAGCATTGCCTCCATATTGGGTAGAGGGTAGTTATCTTTTAATGAGGATACATTCAAATTTTTGAAGTCTACACAAAGTGTTATATCCCCATTCTTCTTCCTCACTAGTACTAGGTTAGAGACCCATGCAGAATATTTGAATGGCTTTATGATTCCACCATCTCTCATCTTCATCAGTTTATGTTGCATCTTTGGAATCAATGTTGGGATGATGGGTCTCTGCTTTTGCCTAAAAGGCTTAGTATTTGGTTTCAAAGGGATCTCATGTTGGAATAGATCCTCCTTGTAAGCCTTTAAATCATCATAAGACCAAGCAAAAACATGCTTAAATTTCTTCAGTAAGGCAATGAGCAATGTTCTCACCTTAAGACTGATTTTCTTTCCAATATATACTTTCTTTGGGGAGGTTTCAGTTCCTAGGTTGACCTCATCCAAATCATCTCTGTGAACTAGTGTAGGCCTTGAAGTATTGCTATCATTGTTATCAAACACTTTCTCAAGAGCCACTAGCCCCCTTGGGATCTTATTTGTTTTCAACTGGATGATTTCACTCCCAAAAATAGTTTCCTTGTCATCCACATTTTCTACAAATGCACTGAAATCTATCTCTTGTGAATGGTATTCATCTACACAATGAAGGAACGTTATCAAGTCTGCATCATCATTAAAAATCTTCTAGTTGCAGATATTATCAAGCACATATGGTCTGGTCTTAACTTTGACCTTGGAGATTTGGGATAGGGTAATGTCATCACTCCTTAAAGCTATGTTGGCTAAAAATTTAGCCATCACATTCTTATTCCTCCCTATCCTATCAATGGAAAAGGTATCAAGCAGCTCTATAGTAACCCACACAACATATTTATACTATTTAAGCCTTTTTTTCTTTGAAAAATATTTATCTCTTACTTGAAAAACAACCAACTCAAAATCTCCAAAAACTTTCAAAAGTTTTATGCCATGTTTAACTGCCATGTTGAGACCCAACAATAATGCCTCATACTTTGTAGTATTATTTGTGCGAGTAAAAACATAATAGAAAAGAATATTTGAAAGTTATCCCACTTGGTGCAATGGAAATTATACCAACTTCTGATCCTATTTTAGAACATGCACCATCAAAATACATTTGCCATAATCCCTCTTGATTAGTTTGAATTTCAGCTTCTATTGGGTCACTATATTTTGACTCTTCTTGATTTGACTCAACTTTGAAGTTCCCCATATCAATATCACAGAATTTAACCTGCTGTTTAGTGGGAAAATGGGGAAGCAAGATAGAAGACTTCATGTCCCGTACTGTCACACACTAAAGCAATAGGGAAGCAAGGAGTAAGTTTAGGGATAAACTATTGATTTCCTATGTTCCCTTTTTCTGTTAATTATTAATATGTAACTATTTTGATTAGGTTTTTGCAAGCTAGTATCATCCACTAAGCATGAAACCTTAGATTTCCAATCAGACTGTAATAACTTAATTTCTGACATAGATATTGATGAAATTATTACAGAAATGTAGAGGAAATAGCACAGAGACAGTGTACCCAGAAACATAGGACTTGATGGACTGGGGCGCTAGTTCCAGTGTCTTGAAAGTTTCTAAATGTCTGAATTTTCTACAACAGCTGCCTTATAATCTCTAGAGGCTTCCAGATCCTAAAGAAATCACCCAGTTGGACTAGGGTGTGAGTGTCAATGTCTTGAAAGTCTTGCAATCTCAAAATCTAAAACTCTGTGACAATTGTGTCCGCAATATTCATCTTCTTATCACTCCTTTTCACCGGATCTTGACGAATTCAACCTGTATATGCAAAAGGAGGAGAAAGATGGTTGTGGCTATATAGGAGCTTGCCTCAGTCAAGCCCCATTTTTGGTATTCCTCTCTCAACAATAGCCAATGATAAAGATCTGCAGATGTGTGTGCTCATCTAATAAATGTGTATGCAGAAATATAAAACCCTAGATGACTCAAGCATCAAGGAAAGATCAACAATTTGCTTCACTCAATGAACAAATGCAACTTCACCTCAAGGAGATGAAATCAATGAAGACTTGCATGAACAAGAAGGCGAGGCAGTCGTATTCGTGGAGGATTCCCAAGCTCAATGTTGGAGGCTTCATCCCTTCTCCCGATCATGCAAAATGTGTACAAACCTTAGGAAGATCAAGATAGTCTCAAGATCTTGATTCCTATTCTCCATCCATTGTCTCCATGATAGCAAATTCAAATAGCTTCAAGAGATTCAACAGATCACTAATCTTCAATAGCAATTTTGATAGAGTTTTGGCATAAAGATTGCATCAAGATTGTGTGTAATAAAATGATTTTCAAATGTCTTTAAATATCTAACTTTAGGAATTTCAAAATTTGAAATAAGATGTCGACATCGCGTGAAAAACAAAATTTTGAAAATGGAATCCCAAAATGTACGGTGAGAGCTGACATCCTGCCAAAATTTAAAACCCTGAGAAATAGGGTAGGATAAGGGCGTGAGTGCCCAAGGCCAAACCCTAATTTCCCAATCAGGTCTACTTTAAGGGAGTCCCAGAATCCCAAATTCAAACTCTCTTTTTCACTTTCAGTCTTCATTTATCTCGAAACATGACATTTTTCTAGTTAGACATAAGTCAATTAGGGTTTAGGAAGGTCTAAAATAAATTAGGTTGAAAGGACACTAAAGGAGAGGAGCTAAACTATGGGAAATTGTACCATTCCATGCAGGAGGATAATTTTTGACATAACATTTAGCCCCCACTTTAGTGGCCATATGACACTACATGCATATGCAACAAAAGGAAAGTAAATACATCAATCATGAAAAGGATACCCAAAAGAATACTATAGAGAATGTCAAAGTGTTGTCCCAGAAGAGGAAGAAGCTCCCAAGTCTGTAATCCTACAAGACCACAAAGTTAGGAACTGTAACTTGCAAAGGAACGCTTGTCAGAAAATCATAAATCAAATCAACCTGCAACCACCACCAATAAGTTAGTCCATAAACACTAAGGGGGTTGATTGATGAGATGTGATGAGAGAGGAAATCGAGGGAGATATATGCCCCCCCTTGTTTTTTCTTGCTTAGTCTGAAAAGTAGAAACAAGGAGATATCTACACGCGTCGATTCTAAGGAACCTTGATGAGAAATGCATTGTGAGGGTTGTTTGGACAAACAACACCCAAGCACAACACATTGGGTAGGATAGAGAGCGAAACTAGGATTCCAATGCAATAGACGACGTGAAAATCTGAGTTCGACAGCTCAAGATAAAGGCTTAAGAGTAAAATTGTTCAATTTTGCACCTAGATAGTAATAGGAATTCTCATCCACTTACTATATGTAAAGGGAGTTTTCACTTTTCACTATTCATTCTTATCTCGTTGTGTAGGGGATAGAAGGAGAAGAAGGAAGAGACCAATGATGCCAACCCGATGTCCATACCAGCTTCCGATACTGGAGATGCTTCGAGCCCGAGTGGTAGAGAGACACTTTGAGGCTGAGGTAGGGTCCTAATCCTTGCTTTTTCTACCATTCTTTCTGTATTCTTTAAGTTTTGTTGTTTTCTGTGCCGTATAGGACATTCTAGACAAGGGTCCCCAACAGGGGCGCCCAAGTCCACTTAGGGTGCTCAAGTCCTCCTAGGGCGCCCTAGTCCACCTAGGGCGCCCAAGTCTAGAAAGGACAAGGGCCCCATGGATAGGGCACTGATTGTTGTTGTAGATACTAAGTGATGATTTTATGCTATATATTGATTCAACTTCTCACTATTATTGTGTAGGTTGTTCCTGAGATGCAATAGCATACAGGCAATCACCTAATGTTGCTTCTTCGAGATCACATCGGTACCATGACCAACACAGAGAGAGGCCACCTACAGTCAGTAGGGTTCTGGTGGGTGTTTGATATGATGACAATCAGTTTTCATTGTAGTATGCTAATGGATTTGATGGAGAGGTGGAATGCAAATACTTCTACATTCCATCTGCCCATAAGGGAGATGACTATCACACTAGAGGATGTCTATTGGATCATGCACCTGCCTAAACATGGGGAGACAATGAGGATCGTAGAGCATCGCTCAGCAGAGTACACACAAGAGAGTCAGTTATACTGTCTAGGCTGCACAATCACTTGGGTAGAGTGTGGGCACATTCAACTCCGGTTACTAGAGTAGGGATGCGCTGACATCCCTCTGATTCAGAGGATTATGATTGTTATAGTGGCATTAGCAGTTGCATTGGATGGATGAGACACTCACCTTCATAGGGGCCTTGTTCATACTATCAAGGAAATGGAGGAGCAGGGGACAGTCTACACATGGGGGCATTGTATGCTTGCGTACCTCTACCGTGAGTTGGGATGGTATGTCCATTATGAGGCACAAGGCTTGATGTGTTTCACTTTACTACAGGTCTGGGCCTTTGAGCACACCAGATGCATGCGACCTACAGGTTTTCCCTTAGAGCCAACATTTACTCATCCACGTATCCACGCATATCCTCTTGTCAGGTACTAGAGACATGGTGATCTACTATACTGGAGAGTTATGTTTGACATATTATAGCCCAATGATATCATTTGGAGACCATATTGTGGCTATATAGTATGGCTAGGTCAGCAGAGACAGTGAGGATGCAGAGGGATCAGTTGATGGTCGGTCGCCTCAATCACATTGTCGTATGGTTTTACTTTGATAGGGTGGCAGGATAGTTCAGATGCTAACATGATGTCCCTATGATGTGTCCAAGCTATGCTTTCTCTATACGTAGCACAATTAGGGTGAACAACGTTCGACGACCGATAGTAGTAGATGTAGTGGTTAATGATGATAATGGTATAGAGGATGTAGAGCTGATATCTGATGTAGACGATGTCTAAGTTACCCAAGCATACCAGATCTAGTGGCAAAAACCGCGTCCCGCTCCTATCTATCCTCCCCGTCACCCCATAGGTGATCCTCGACCTTGGGCCGGTCACGCTAGTGACACAGGGGTAAAGGATGACATTAGTGACTTCACCAAATATTATGTTCCAGACGATGAGGAGGAGGTCCCGTCATGGTACATCTTCAGGGCGAGACATCAATGAGATCAACAGGAGGCAAACAACGACAAGGAGGCCGAGTTTCAGTCATAGTCGAGAGCTCATGGTCCAGCTCCTACAGATGTGAGGAGATTGAGCCAGCACAAGCAAGGGGAGACCTATATTTGTATGCCCCCAGCTACAGAGTCGGTTACAGAGATATTCACACCATCAGCTATCCGAGATCCATCTTGGCGAGATGGAGATCTAGGTAGGATACTTTTTATACAGATGCAGTTATGTTTGATTATTTGTTTATGATGTCTATATGAGATATTGATATCTATTTTGTTTCCTTTTTGCAGTTGGGACAGATGCATGGCTTGACCTACTGAGTCACGTCATAGCAAAAATAGTTCCAGTTGATGCGACCGAGCAGCAGGTGCAGATGGGATACTCGCCACAGCCATCCGTAGGGTGACATGCAGAGATTTGTATGCCATTTGTGAGATATAGATTGGTCATAGAGGCTATCATAGATCACTCTACGCAAGAGAGAGGATTTACTTCATAGAGTTGAGCGCACAGAAGCCGAGCTCCGAGCACAACAGGATTGGGTTACAACAGTATCCGCACTTGAGAGAGATCCTATCACAAGTGAGATCTTACTTCTTGAGTTATGCCAAACGAGAGCTAATTGAGATAGGCTCTGGGTAGAGCTAGAGAGAGCCATATCTAAGAGAGACTGATATCAGCAGATGTACTGGGAGTCATACGACGAGGTTCTAGGACTAAGAGGAGAGGTCAGGGGGTTACAATTGTGAAGTGTCTCTAGAAGTCATTTGTGATCCATAGCCACCCATAGTTAGGCCTCTGTCACATGCACACCACGGGGTCCTGAGGGGACAGGTGACCGAGGGTTAGCTATGTGATGTGTTTTATGTACTACGACATCCTATTTTGTTGTACAGGATAGTTGACTCTGATGTATATGTAAACTGATGATGATATATATATGATGCTTTCCTATTATTGTTTCTAATGTTGTCTAATCTATCACATGTGATTTATATAAAATGCAACTAGTGATAAAAGTTAAATGTTCATGTGGAAATGTGATTAATACTAATGTGATACTTAAACAATTCTTTGCAAAATATAAAGTAAAAAGAACAATGATTAATGATTTCACACATAACCATTATTCTATGCTTAACTCAAGGTGATCTTCAATAAAATATGTTTAAATAAGATACGACAATGATTAACCGAAAAAGATTCTATGTTAAATGAATTAAGACAAAATAATCATATCTTGTCGAAATTGAAGCTAAACTAAGTAGGAAGTTTGCTTTTTAAAGTAATATCTAACATATAATCTTAAGCATAAAATTTCTTGAGGTGCGTAGCATTAATAGGTTCTTTAAGCGACGTACCTTGTTCATCAGCTAATTTATACACTCTTGATCCAAAGGCTTTAGTAACGACGTATGGTCCAAGCCAATTAAGGTTGAACTTTCCTTTTTCTCCAGGAGGTGCGTTCACATTGCATTGATTCTCATACAATACCAAGTCTCCAACATCGAATGAATGATGTATAACACGTTCATTATACGATCTTTGGATACTCTTCTGATGTGCCTTAAGATGCTTGAGAGCATTAATACGCTGTTCATCCAGCATCTGAAGTTGTTGTAATCTCTTTTCTCTTTCCATGTCATCATCAATAACATCTCTCAAGGAGACTCTCAATGAAGGAATTTCTAACTCAAAGGGCAATACCGCATCAATGCCATAGATAAGATTATACGGAGTAGTTCTAGTAGCCGTATGAATGCTTGTTCTATAAGCCCATAACGCATAAGATAATTGAGTACGCCAATCTTTCTAATGTTTGTTAACAATTTTGCATAAAATTTGTCCAATAACCTTGTTTGAAGCTTCTGCTTGGCCACTCGATTAAGGATAATAAGGCATAGAGAAGCGGTGTTGAATATGATACTTTTCAAGAAATTTCTTCACATCCTTGTTTGTAAAAGTCATGCCATTGTCAAAGACCAAGGAGGAAGGAATACCAAATCGAGAGATTATGTTATCTTGTATAAAACGATAAATTACTTCAGTAGTCGTGGATCATAAAGGGACAGCTTCAACCCACTTCATGACGTAATCAGTAGCGGTAATTATAAAGGTATGTCCTTGAGAAGAAGGTGGAGAAATTTTACCGATTAGATCCAAGCCCCAAACAGAAAATGGCCAAGGTGAAACTTGGGCACGAAGTTCTTGGGTAGGTGCTTGGATTAAGTGTTGATGTTGCTAACATTGCAGACACTTCTTGACATAAGCAAAGGAATCTTGTTCCATACGTTGCCAATAATACCCCATACGTATTAGTTTTTGTACCAATGATTTTCCTCCAAAATGTCCTCCACAAGCACCAGAGTGAGCTTCTTCTAAAGCTATTGGAATCTCTGAATTACTAAGACATCAAAGAAGAACACCATTATAGCTTCGTCTATATAAGACATTAGATAGAATGATATAGTGTGCTGCAAGTTTATTTAGGCAAACTCAAGCATTTTTAGATGTTGAATTAGGGATGGATCCATCACACAAATAGTTGAATATATGGGAGAACCATTCATCAGAACTTATATCACAACATAGATCAGTACTTGCAACTACATGATCTTCTACGAACAGTGTTTTAAGATTATGAATAATGAAAGTAAATTCATCGGGAGAATAGTCAAGGGATATAAGGGAAGTTGTGCTTTCCATTGCATTCGCATGTCGATTGTCTTTCCTTAGAATAGTATCAATTGAAAAGGATGTAAATCGCTTTAACAGAGACAAAGCGAAATCATGATATTGAGATAATTTGTCTTGTTTAGCTTGATACGATCCATTTATTTGTCTTAAAATTAGTTGTGAATCACCATATATAGTGAGGTTTTTGATGTCTAGAGCTAAAGCGGCATGAAGTTCTGCAATAAGAGCTTTGTACTCAGTAATGTTGTTTGTGCATGATAAGATTAGGCGGTAAGACATAGGAATCTGCTTACTTGTAGGGGGTACTAGTATAACACCAACACCAGAGCCATTTTGACATCTTGATCTATCAAAATACAATTCCCATTTATCATCCTTATCAAGAGCTAAAATTTGATCATTAGGAAATGTCTCCTAATTTTGTATAGAAAAGGGGGAGGGTGCTTCAGCTAAATGGTCGGTTAACGCTTGTCGTTTAATTTATTTTTGAGATATAAATTTGAGATCAAATTCAGTTAACAACATAACCCATTTAGCAAGGCGACCTGAAAGATCTGTTTTAGCAAATAAATGTTTCACAGGATCAAATTTTACGATTACATGTATCTCAGTATTTAGGAGATAATGCCCAAACTTATGTGTTGCAAAGATAAGAGCTAAGCATTGTTTCTCAATGACAATGTATTGCACTTCATAATTGAGCATTGTTTGGTTGATGTAGTATACAACACGTTCCTTACCTTTAGTATCATGTTGTGCTAATAATGTTGCAAGGGCATTATTAGATGCTGACGTATAAAGAATAAAAGGTTTATCAGCAGTAGCTGGTTGTAAAACAAGAGGTTTAGCGAGATAACTTTTTAAGTCCTCAAAAGCCTTCTGACACTTTGAATTCCATTGAAATTTTGAATCCTTCTTCAGTAGTTGAGTAAAATGGTGAGTCCTATCCGCAAGTTGAGACAAATCAATGAATGGCTTGTATCTTCCCTTGCAAACTACGAAGTTGAGATATGTTTTTAGGTGTTGGCATATTAACAATCACATCAATCTTTTTCATATCTACTTCAATACCACGATTCAAAACTATAAACCCTAACAATTTCCCACTATCTATGTCAACTATGCACTTACGAGGATTTAATCGCATGTTGTATTTCTTTATTCACTCAAAGATCTGTCGGACAGCCATAGTATGATCTTGGCAATGAATAGACTTTGCCAAGATGTCATCGAAATAGTCCTCTAAAATACTATGCATGTAATCATGAAATATAAATCATAGCATGTTTGTAAGTTGCTCCGGCATTCTTAAGTCCAAATAGCATGACTACCCAACAAAATGTTCCCCAAGGCATTATAAAAATTGTTTTATATTGATCATGAAGGTTTATAAAAATTTGATTATATCCTAAAAATCCATCTATGAAGGAAAGTAGTTCATGGCTGACTATTGAATCAACAATCATATCAATGTTCAGAAGTGGGAAATCATCTTTCAAAGATGCAAGATTCAAATCTCTAAAATTGGTACACATTCGAATACGACCATCAGGTTTAGTAACAACCACTTTAATCCAAGGTGAATAGTCAGTAGGGAAGATAAAGCTAGATTGTAAAAGCTTTTCTATCTCAACCTTAACAAGTAACGCAATATTAGGATTCATCTTACAAATCTTTTGTTTAAATGGCTTAGCATCTCATTTCAATACAATATTATGTGTTACAATCTGAGGATCAATACCAGACATATCCAAATAATTCCAAGTAAACAATTCAAAAAAATTGTGTAACAACTTTGTCATATCTTATTTTTCTTCTACATTTAAGCAATCACCTATAGGGATAACTTTTGGTGTTATTTTTCTCTGTGAAAACATCATTAGTCTTTTCATTAAGTAGAGTACTATGGTCTAGGAGATCGGGTGATTGTGGTAACTCTTCAAATTCTTCCTCAGATTTCAGAGTAGTATTTATCATGCTAATGGACTTTCCAAAATATGCACCACTGTTCAATTAGTAAGGCAATCCATGTTTATGATGCTAACGGGGAATATTGTCGTAAGCACCCAAGAATTTAATTATCGTTTCATTTGTTGAAAAGACATCTAAGGGAATCTCTTCTGGAGGACAATTAGTGTCAATCATCTCAGGAAAGATTAAGTTAAGCATATATATTGTATTCACATTAAGAGTAGGACATCTACGGGCTTTAGGTTCCTTAAAAGGGTTATATCCAATGCCATTTGAGTAATGTCACGAAGGAAGTTCTATAGGCACACGAATCTCTCATTGATTAATGCCACAACCATTACCTACATAGTCACAATTCTTATAAAGGATCTGAAATCCTCGACCATAGAGAGAAGCCATTTCCTTGGAAGAAGGTGGGGCTTCATAAGTCTCATAATCTGTAGTGTAAGTAAAAGTATTATTTGTATTTGTTAGCAAAGAAATTTTAGGTTTTGTACTTGAACATTTAGATGAGATCGATGCAACACTTGATGTTTCAGGAGCGGAGTTAATTTTATATTCACCTATAGAGGGGGATGTAAAATCTAATGAACCCCAATCATCACCAAGAAATGCATTCAATTTTTTAGACTCTTGCACAAAATTGTCTATGGCAAGAGGAGTTGACGAGCCAACTTTCAAGTTATTTAAGATCTTGTGATGAACAACTAGCTTTTATGATTCAATTTGTAAAAAATTATCTGGTGCAGGATCAACATGAATAGTATGAAGTTTATCTTGACGAACAAACTTGATTGAACAATGAAGGGTAGAAGGAACTACCTTCAATGCATGAATCCAAGGTCTACCAAGAATCATGTTGTAAGATAAAGAACCAGGCATGACATGAATCAGGGTAGATAGAGTCATAGGCCCAACTTGTACAGGTAAAGTTATAGTGCCTACAGATTGTCTTCCAACATTATCAAATCCATAGATACTTATCCTATCCAGCTTAATCAAAGATGTATCGACTTTAATCTTATGTAATAAATTGATGCCACAAACATTAAGAGCTGATCCATTATCAATCATAACTTGTTTAATCAATTTCTTATTTATTGTAATGAATATAATCAAAGGATCATACTGATTTTAGACTTCAAGAGATGGTAACTCATGGTGTTGAAACAAAATGTCCATTTTTGTCGCATGCATACAATCTAAAAGAGCTACTACTTCATTAGGTTTGACAGCAGGTGGTACAATCACCTTTTGTAAAGCTTCTTGGAGCATTCCATGGTATGTAGGTGAAGTTTGTATAAGTTCCCAAAGATATATCTTAGCAGGAATAGCATGAAGCTACTCAACAAGATCATAATCTTGACCAACTTTATGTGTTAAATGAGGTGCTTGAGGAAGCATAGGTTGAGAAGTTGGTAAAGATGTCAAAATGCTCAATTGTTGTTTGCTTTGTTTATTATTCTAAGTATTGTATGTATGAGCAACCATAGTATGACTAGTTTCTTGTGAATTTTGATGTGTTATTTGTTTAGCATAGTTATAAATGTAATTAGGAGGTCGAGAAAAGGGCGGAAGACCTCTAACAGTGAGCACTAGTTTAGAAGATAGTTGAACCACATCTAAACACAAGGTGACGACTATTTTTGGTTTCATTGGTTCTTCTTGAGGTTTAGGAACACAAATTGCATTTACTAATCTTTGAAACAACGACGGTTTAGGAGTCGTAGTGGAATGTTCAATCAAGATAAAGTCCTCAAGGGCTTCATCTAACATATTGAAGTCATCACAACTAAATGGCTCATCATACACATGAAAGTCTTGCAAAAAGTAATCTCACATTATAACACACTCAAATTAACCCAAGACTTAAATGTAAAATAGATATAATCATAAACTTTGTGAAAATAAAATAGCACTATGCAACACACAAAGTTGTAATTTCAAACTCTTTTAATGAAAGGACAAAGGAAATCACTCAAGTTTTAGTATATGTACTTTCATAAAAGAGGGTTTACAATCTAAATATGTTTTAGGACAACAAACTAACTTAGATTTGATGTTTAAAAAGGATGCTAATTTTTTAGAGCATGGGTTCACCAAAATGTTTAGTGGGAAAATGGGGAAGCAAGATAGAAGACTTCAAGTCCCTCACTCTCACACACTAAAGCATTAGGGAAGCAAGGAATAAGTTTAGGGATAAACTATTGATTTCCTATGTTCCCTTTTTATGCTAATTATGATTGTGTAACTGTTTTGATTAGGTTTTTGCAAGCTAGTATCGTCCACTAAGCATGAAACCCTAGATTTCCAATCAAACTATAATAACTTAATTTTTGACATAGATACTGATGAAATTATTATAGAAATGCAGAGGAAATAGTGCAGAGACAATGTACCTAGAAACATAGGACTTGATGGATTGGGGCGCTAGTGCCAATGTCTGGGAAGTTTCTAAATGTTAGGATTTTCTACAACAGCTGCCTACAATCTCCAAAGGCTTCTAGGTCCCAAAGAAATCACCCAGTTGGACTAGGGTGTGAGTGCCTGTGTCCTGAAAGTCTCGCAATCTCAAAATCTAAAACTCTGTGATGACTGTGTTCGCAATATTGTCTTCTTGTCGCTCCTTTCTATCAGATCTCGATGAATTTAACCTGTATATGCAAAAGGAGAAAGATGGTTGTGACTATATAGATGCTTGCCTCAGTTAAGCCCCGTTTTTGGTATTCCTACCTAAATAATAGCCAATGATAAAGATCTGCAGATGTGTGTGCTCATCTAATAAATGTGTATGCAAAAAATATAAAACCCTAGATGACTCAAGCATCAAGGAAAGATCAACAATTTACTTCACTCAATGAACACAACTTCACCTCAAGGAGATGAAAGTAATGAAGACTTGCATGAACAAGAAGGTGAGCCAACCGTATCCACAGAGGATTCCCAAGATCGATGTTGGAGGCTTCAACCCTTCTCCCGATCATGCAAAAGGTGTACAAACCCTAGGAAGAGCATGATAGTCTCAAGATCTTGATTCCTAATCTCCATCCATTGTCTCCATGATAGAAAATTCATATAACTTCAAGAGATTCAACAAATCACTAATCTTTAATAGCAATTTTGGCATAAAGCTTGCATGAAGATTGTATGTAATAAAATGATTTTCAAATGTCTTTAAATATCTAACCTTAGAAATTTCAAAATTTGAAATAAGATGTTGATATCACATGAAAAAATGAAATTTCAAAAATAGAATCTTGGAATGTACGGTGGGAGCCGACATCCAGCCAAAATTCAAAACCCTGAGAAATAGGGCAGGACAAGGGCACGAGTGCCAAGTCCAAGCCCTGATTTCTTGATCAGGTCTACTTTAAGGGGGTCCCAGAATCCCCAATTCAAACTCTCTTTTTCACTTTCAGTCTTCAGTTATCTTGAAACACAACGTTCTTCCAGTTAGACATAGGTCAGTCAGGGTTTAGGAAGGTCTAAAATAAACTAGGTTGAAATGACACCAAAGGAGAGGAGCTAAACTATGAGAAATTGTACCATTCTATGCAGGAGGACAATTTCTGACATAACACCTACTGATTAGGATCAATAGATCTATCAATATACTCCACCACTGTATAGGACCTAGGTTCCCTATCTAATCTTACTTCTTTCCCATTCATTAGAATGGTAGCGTATGACAGATTTAGTTGTATACTTCCTCCTACTGCTGCAGTCTATTGTCTTGATAGAAGCATTACATATTATGGTGGAATATCTACAACAATTATATCTATTTTATATGCTTTCTCAGGAAATGTAGCTAATCTCAAGTCAACATCCTTCGTTATCGATGGCATAACAACTCTATTATCAATGGCATAACACCTACCATAA
Source organism: Cunninghamia lanceolata (assembly GCA_027924645.1). Lineage (NCBI taxonomy): Eukaryota > Viridiplantae > Streptophyta > Pinopsida > Cupressales > Cupressaceae > Cunninghamia > Cunninghamia lanceolata. The sequence goes on along the minus strand of BSBN01000135.1, from coordinate 5,880,515 downwards.
TCTATGTCAACTGAATGTCCTAATTCTCTCATGATCTCTAATGGCATAATGTTTATGGCGGCTCCTGAATCTATCATACAGTTTGTAACCATCTTGTTGTTGATAAGCAGGGTAACATAGAAAGGGTCAACCTGAGATGGAGATTTGGTTAAGGTTTCACCTACATAAACTTTAGGGATTTTCATCTTTCTTTGGCTTCATTAACCTTTTGATTGACCTTTTGGGATACATTCAACTCCTTCTGACTCCTAGATGGTGTCTTAGGTATATTTGTAACCGTCTCCAATGCATTCTGCTTATGGTCATCTATTCTCATCATTTCTAATAGAGGAGCTGAAAGTTTTATTTGAGACAAAGTCTGATTCATATCAAACATTGAAGCAAAAGAAGAGTTTGGAGTCACTTTACTTACCTCTACTTTCTTGGTCTTTTCTTTCTCGGTGGAGACATGAATTTTAGGAGCATTATATCTACTTGGATCTTTCTCCACCTTGGTCTCTTTCTGACACTTGGTAGGCACATCAAACTACACCTTCTAAATTCTAGGAAACTTGCTTTTCTCATCTGACTCCTTCATGGTTTCAAAACTTTTGGCAGCATTAGATGTTTCCTTGATGAAGAGACTACCAAGTTTACTTTGGTTTGCATTCACCATTCTATTTCTTAAATTATAGTTGCTTCTTGCTTGGGAAACAATAGCCACAGTCAAGGATTTAATTTCTTCCTCTAAAGGTCTTTTTAAACTGATCCCTCTTGCACCTAAATCTGTAATGCATACAGTTGCACTTTCTATTTCATTATCTTCACAATCAAAGAAAATTTGCTAGTGGTAATTCTCTTTACAATATCTCTGATTGTCTATATCATTTTTGGTATATTCTTCTTTTGAAGAAGCATACTCCTCTATCATCACATATGGTTTAGAAGAGAACATGTTGATTGTATGATCTTGATCATAATTATCTTCACTATATTCTTCATCAGGCATATCAGACTCTTGAAGTGACTGAGCCACCACACATTGAGTTGGGGAATGAGGCATTTGACATACTACACACCAGAGATCATCTTCAACCATATTTGCACTGGGTCACTTCAATGGATCAGGGGTTTCTTTATTTCCATAACCCTTTTGAATGTTCTGTATTGGTTTTCCATCCTTCCATGTAGTATTATAAGGCATGTATTGCAACCTTGGTCTTTGGAAATTAGGTTTGTCATGAGTTAATCCCTTCTCATTCTTAGCAACTTTATAATTGTGGTCCTTCAAAGAACTGATGACCCTGTGTAATTTATCCTCTTCTTTTGGTTGTTTTAGATGATGTCCTTTGGAATTCTGCAATATTCTGACATCATCTCTCTTCCCTACCTTTCTAGCTACCTTCCTATTATTTTCAATACTCATTGCAGCTTAAAAGCATCCCTTAGTGTTATATGGTCCTTTGTCCTCAACCCATAACCCACTTTTGAATCAAATGCATTCAAATAGAAGATTAGGCATATGGAATCATTAGGTTTCAAATGGTTCAGAATTTTATTTAAAATCTTCATGAATCTAGCATTAAAATCAGCCACTGCTTCATTGTATCATTTCTAAATACTTGTGATCTCATTCACAACAAACCTAGGGCCTGTGTGTTCACTTATTGTTCTCTGAAAACTCTCCTGAACTCCTGCTAACTGTCAATACTTCCATCAGGGAGAGTCCTATACCAATCCCTAGCATCTTCCGTAAGAGAATGCATAAACAACTTCATTATAACATCTTCTGCTTCAATCTCAAAATCATCAATGACATTATGAAAGCCTTTAAATGTCCTTCCCCTAATATAGCATTGTTTCCAGTGAATTTTTGTGCTGCATTCTTGACTTCATTTCCAATACGATTTGGGTAACTAGGTATACCAGTGAAATCCAACTACCTATATCTCTCCAATTACACTGGTCTCTTGGCAAAAGGATCTATTAGTGGTTGTCCACCTTGATTATTCTAATTCACTAGAGGATTTTGTGGGTTTTGCAATTATTGTTGTTGTGGCACATGTTGGTTTGGATGTTCTGTTGAGCAATAAGATTATGGGCTGCTTGATGGTTTTGGTATTTTATCCCTCCTTGACTTGCGTAAGGGTTGTAACCTACATGTTGACCAGCCATTCTAGCATTTGTATTGTGTAAATATTGTTGGCTCTAAGGCTGACATGTAGGTGCTGACATAATAAGATCATTCATGGGAGGTGACACAGCTACTACACTTGTTTGGATGATCTATTGTTGTGACATAGATGATGCAAGTTGTATCAAAGGTTCTAGCGGGGAAATGGGGGCATGATGTGTTGTGTGTTGTATGTTAGCAACGGATGAATTGGGATTAGAGTAACTACTAGTAGCATTGGAATTGCTCAAGGCTTGTATTCTCAATAGAAATTTATCCTCTCTTTAAAGCCTCCATTCTTACCAGTCTAAGACCTAATTCATCTACTTCCCTTTCTAGTTCATCTATCTGGTTAGAACTAGAAGCTACATCAAGTATAGAGCACACATTTGCATCAGTGGACTTAGCCTTCTCGGATGAAGGGGAACTTAATCTTGTTAGTGTAGGTTTTTATTTCCTAGTTGGGTTATTTATTTTTCCCTATATTCCTAGTTTTTTCCTACACTTCTATTAATCTCGCTTAGGTTAATAAAGTATGTCTTATTAGGTGAGTGGTTGTGAGGTGTCACCTTCCTACATGTGAGCATCCATTAGCTATCTTGGGAAGATACTTTGCTATCTTTAGTTCGATAGATGGTTGCTCCTCATTGGTCGGTGTTGCCACCTCCTCTCTCTTCCTAGTCTATATAAGCATGCTACCTGGCTTGTATTTGGCATCTTTTGCTTTTGCATCCTCTTAATGCTATTTTGCTTCTAACATTTGCATTACTCTCTTGGAGACTAACTCTGTGTTGCTATTTTGATTCCGTATCATTTGCATTCATAGTTTAGATATCTATTCTTAGCACTAGTTTTCTGAGTTAATAATCTTTTTAGATTCTAACATGGTATCAGAGCCGTGCTATGTGCAAGAGTAGATTTTAGTTTCCATATTTGAGAGATTGGGGGGGGGCTAATAAATCTTATTATAGTTTTTGAAGAACACAGTATGCTCTTCTCTTGCATCTTCGGATGATCTTGAGAATCAGAAAAGTTTGACGAAAACTTTTTTAATCTCTGGGGTTTGCACATGTGTTTATGAAATCTAGGTGATTGCAACATTTCTAGTTATACTGGCAGCATTTCCAGCTATTCCAATGCATCCAAGAGGCTTGAGAAAGTTAGATTTGGCTTTCGTTTCACCGAAATCGGATATCGTCATACACAGTTGCAGAACCGGGGTTTCGAGCTCAAATCTGACAACCAGCTTGCATATTTGGTGTCTTCAATCAATATTGTAGGTTCTAGCATGCCATTTCTTGTCTTAGGTAGCTGATTCAGCCTTTGCATGTCATTTTTTGGTTGTTGGGGTCGTTTTTTGTAGCTAAAGGCGTTCTATTTACACTAGGTCAACATTGTCTGTACATCAACAAGAAAAACGCCTTCTGGGTTTTGTTCCCAGCACAGAAAAACCATCTGGGTATCTTTCTATTTTTGAATGCAATTTGTATATTTTGTAGAAATGCGCTTAGAAAGCTACAGCAGCACCCCTCTCCGTTGGCAGTTGCAGTTTTAAAGACATTTTTCAAATGCTCCGTTCTTGCTCATACGGACTCCTTTTCCCACGAATTTTTTTTTTATTTTGGCTATTTTTTGTGCTCTATGCACTAGTGTATACACTTTTTTGATTTTGATGCCAAGATGTTTCAGAAATTACAGATTTTTAGTCGTGACATTGGACAGTTCTCGTTTTGGGAACTTCAGAGGATCATAACTTTCACATACGACTTCATATCGAGGCAATTCTTTTTTTGAAAGTGCATGATTTTTTGAGTAGATTGCAGTGGTGCTGTTTATTTCTCTGAGTATTGTGCCATAGTTGTATTTTCAGCATATGCTCTTCATGAGGGTTTTGTCATGCATTGAAATCAAGACCACTTAGTATTTATTGCTAGTGGCAGTTGTAAATGCACTAATATAAAGTGCCAAATTATATTTTCTTTGGGGGGGTCCTTTGATTGAGTGAAAAGGGGGGTTGTCTTGGTTGGGTTCTCTTCTTTTTGACACTTCTTCTCTGCATTTCTACATCATGGATCAAACAAATCTGCCCATCCTAACTCTATACAATTACTTTGAGTGGAAATCATGCATGACAATTCACTTAAGGAAAGCTGGATTAAATAGGATAACTATGGGACTTGAAACTGAACCTAATGAAGATGAAGATAAGCCTAAGTGGTTTAACAAATGTGATGAGGCATATGTAACATTGTGTTTGTCTGTTTCTCTTGATTTTCTCTTTCACATTGAGTCTTTGAATACACCAAATAAAATCTGGACAAAGCTAGAAACACTATTTGGCACACAAGATTCAATGAGGGGTCATATGTTGGAAAATGAACTAATTAGTTTAAGTCCAGGCAATTTCAACACAATCCAAGATTTCTTCACCAAATTGAAATCACTAAGGCTGCAGTTAAAACAATGTGGAATTGAAAAGAAAGATGAACAACTGATTCTTAGTATTCTCTTTAAGCTAAGTTCAGAATGTTCTGTGTTTGTTTCTACTTTCTATGCTACTAAGGGTGCACTTGGTACTTAATTCACCATGTCATCTTTAGATGATTTTGCTGTCAATCTCACTCGGGAACAAGACAAGCTAATCCAGATGGGCACTCTTAAGTCCTCTAAGTCACATGCCTTGGCTGCCAACCAAGGCACAAAAGAACAAAAAGGACAAAGTAGTAACAACAATAGTAAGGTTAAGAAATAGAAGAATAGCAAGGAGAAGAAGGATCAGATATCGGTTGCCTCAAAAGCAACTAATGAGACCCAATCTTCCAAGGGTGACAAGCCTAAGAAAGAGAGGGTCCAATGTGCCTATTGTAAAAGACCCGGTCATGATGAACATAAATGTCTGAAGAAACAAATTGATCACTTGACACACATTCTTGAGAAGAAGAATATAAGTGTTCCTAAGTCTATCAAATAGAGTTCTAATGAGGGGTCTAACAAGGCAAAAGAAAATAGCAAGGGGAAAGGAAAGGGCAAGGCCCTTGTTGCAGTTACTTCTTCACCATCCACTTGGGTTCTTGATTCGGGTGCTTCACAGCACATGGCTTCATCTAAGGAAGAACTTGCATCTTTGGAGCCATGTACTATGCCTTCTATTTTGATGGGTGATGACACTCCTGTTGAGGTGTGTGGGAGAGGGTCTGTTGATGTGGGGGTGGCACATTCCATGATGTTCTTTGTGTGCCCTCATTATCAACTAATCTCCTATCGGTATACCAGATCACTCACACAGGTTCAGGCAAGCGGGTTGAGTTCACTCCTAATTCAGTGGAGATTCGTGAGTTGTACAGTGGTTCTACAGTTACAGTTGGGAGAGCAGATCATCAGTCACGGCTCTATCTGTTTTCTCACTTTGTTCCTAATCCTCCTTCGACTATTTTGCTGACTCATTCTAATTATGTGAGTAGATTATGGCATGAGTGGTTTGGCCATCTTAACTTCCACTACTTGCAATAGCTCAACCAATAGAGCATGGTCACAGGGTTGCCTTCAGTTCAGTTTTCAGGTGGTGTTTGCCAAGGTTGCATTCTTGGTAAGCATCCTAAGGAAAAGTTTGACAAAGGTAAGGCATGGAGAGCTTCACAGATACTGGAGTTAGTTCACAGTGATTTGGCTGGTCCATTTCAGCATCCTTCTTTCAGCAGGGCTAGATATGTCACATTCATTGATGACTTTTCTCGATATACTTGGGTATACTTTCTCAAACAGAAGTCTAAGGTATTTGATCACTTTCAAGACTTCAAGACTTTTGTAGAAGAGCAATCTAGGAAAGCCATCAAAGTTTTGCACACTGACAATGGTGGTCAGTATGTCAACCATCGGTTTGATAGGTTTTCAGAGGGGATTGATTTGCAGCATTCAGTTCCATACAATCCTCAGCAGAACGGTGTAGCAGAACGAAAGAATAGGTCCTTGAAGGAAATGGTGAACTGCATGATTCACTCTAGATCTCTTGCACCACAGTATTGGGCAGAGGCCATTAACTGTGCTTGTTATATCTAGAACCGTGTTCCTCACCGAGCCTTGAAGGGAGTCACTCCTTTTGAAGCTTGGAGCGGTCGGAAACCATCAGTTAAGCACTTTCAAGTTTTTGGTTCTCCTGCATGGGCCCACATTCCTGTAGAGAAACGCAAGGCCTTGGATCTGCAGAGCAGACCTTGCATATTTGTAGGTTATCCTGATGGTGTGAAGAGTTATCGGTTGCTCCACCCTACTACACATGAGTTGTTCATTGAGTGGAGTGTTTAGTTTGAGGAGGGCTCTTTGAGCTCACTTTCTATCACTTCTCCAACTCCTACTTTGACATTAGAGTCACTTGGGATACATGACAGATCTTCTGATGAGTCAGATTCACCTGAGCAGTCTTCTACCTCCACTTCTGATGCAAAGAGCGATTTAGAGGACTCACCTCCTTCCTCTCCTAGTCATCATTCAGAGGTTGATGATTCTCCTCTTGATTCTCCATCTTTCAGTCCACTTTGGGCTAGACAGAGCTTGCAGTCTGCAGGTGATTGGGTTGGGGATCCATCAGACACCAGGCGGACTCATTCACAGTTCCAGGATGCTCCACATGTCTTCATTGCTACTGCCTCAGATCCATAGTCTTTTCATGAGGCTTCTAGTATTCCTGAGTGTGATATAGCTATGCAGGAGGAGTATAGTTCCTTGATGAGGAACCACACTTGGGATCTTGTCCCTCTTCCTAAGGGAAGAAAACTTGTTCGATGTAATTGGATCTATCAGACAAAATTTGCAGCAGATGGGTCGGTTGACAAGCATAAGGCTCGCTTGGTCACCAAAGGATTCTCCCAGGTTACTGGGATTGACTACTCTGAGACTTTTGCTCTAGTTGCCCGAATGAATTCCATCCGACTTCTTCTTGCCATTGCTGCAACTAATCGTTGGGAAGTACACCAGATGGATGTGAAGAGTGCTTTTCTTCATGGTGACCTTCAGGAGGAGATCTACATGGAGCAGCCACAAGGGTTCCTTCGGGATTCTTCACTTGTGTGCCGTCTTTGGAAGTCTCTCTATGGCCTCAAATAGGCTCCTCAGGCCTGGTATGCCGAGATGGACTCATTCCTTCTATTAGTTGGCTTCACTCGGTGCCATTTTGATCCCAATGTCTACATTCTGCAGCAGGATGATTCACTCCTATTTTTAGTTCTGTATCTTGATGACTTGCTGATCACAAGGAGTTCATCCACCATTGGGGCTGTCAAAACTGCCCTTCATGACAGGTATTTGATGATTGACTTGGGCTTGTTGCATTACTTTCTCAGGATTGAGATCTACCAGTCTGCTTCCGGGATCACCATCAACCAGTCCAAGTATGCTCTAGATTTGCTCTCGAGGTTTCATATGGCTGACTGTAAGCCTGCTTTGACTCCCTTCCTTTTTGGAGTCAAACTTGAGGCTCAGTGTTCTTCTCCACTTGTTGATGGCACTTTGTACCAACAACTTGTTGGGAGTCTCATTTATCTGACTCATACGAGACCTGACATTTCATATGCTGTAGGCATGGTCTCTCGATTCATGCAAGAGCCTCATGAGCTGCACTGGAAAGCAGCCAAGCGGATCCTTCACTACATTCAGGGTTCTCACAGTTTTGGGATTCACTATGCAGTGGGTATTGAGCTTGACTTGGTGGGCTACACAGATTCAGATTGGGCAGGTGATTCTCAGGATCACAAGTCTACTTCAAGTTACAACTTCTCACTTGGTTCAGGTCCTGTTTGTTGGTCGAGCAAGAAGCAGTCTGCTATTGCTCTATCTTCTACTGAGGCCGAGTATCGGGGGGCTGTGAATGCCGCCACTGAGGCCATTTGGCTTCAGAGTCTTCTCACTAAGTTTGGTATCCAGATTAGATGGCCATCAGTCATATTTTGTGACAACCAGAGTGCCATTCAAATCTCACAGAATCTGGTCCATCATCAGTGGACCAAACACATAGAGGTCCACATGCACTACATCCGGGAACTCATCCATGGCCACATCATCGACCTTCACTACTGTCTGACTTCCAAGCAGGTTGTTGATATCTTCACCAAACCCTTCACTGAGAGCAAGTTCCTTCATTTGCGAGCTTTGCTGGGGGTGCGGGATGCTTCATCTTCTGGGGGGACTTCTTCCTCTCACTCGGAGTCTTGACTCTCTCTACTTTTGGGGGGGGTCTCTTCTCTCTCTCTTTGGGGGGGAATTTTATGTACATGGGTACCTCATCAAGCTTGATTTGTTGGGACCCATTTCTACATCCACCTAAGCTTCGCTTATGGGGGGTGTTAGTGTAGGTTTTTATTTCCTAGTTGGGTTATTTATTTTTCCCTATATTCCTAGTTTTTTCCTACACTTCTATTAATCTTGCTTAGGTTAATAAAGCACGTCTTATTAGGAGAGTTGTTGCGAGGTGTCATCTTCCTACATGTGAGTATCCATTAGCTATCTTGGGAAGATACTTTGCTATCTTTAGTCCGATAGATGGTTTCTCCTCATTGGTCGGTGTTGCCACCTCCTCTCTCTTCCTAGTCTATATAAGCATGCTACCTGGCTTGTATTTGGCATCTTTTACTTTTGTATCCTCTTAATGCTATTTTGCTTCTAACATTTGCATTACTCTCTTGGAGACTAACTCTATGTTGCTATTTTGATTTCGTATCATTTGCATTCATAGTTTAGATATCTATTCTTTGCACTAGTTTTCTGGGTTAATAATCTTTTCAGATTCTAACAAATCTTACATAAGGGGTTAGGCTTAAGCATTCATGTGTAGATTGAATAGCAAGCATAGATACTGATTGAGATTCATTTTGCAAAGGGGCCCTCACACTCTGAGAAAATGGGGGGTTTAGCATAAACTATTTCATCACCATTAGAATCAACCTCACCCTCAAGAACATTTTGAGGAATATAAAATCTAGCATGCCTATTTCTCATTTCTTCTAATTTAGAATGGTCTCTACTATCACCCAATAGGGGTGTAGTAATTGTAATGAGATCAGTAACAATAGGAATATACTCACTAGATTCCTTAGCCCTCTATTGTTGATTTACAGGCTCTGCACTCATGAGCTTGTTGGGATGTCCATGTTGCATTGACCTTCTCCCATACATACTCGAAGCTCTTTCAACTTTAAAAAGTTTGGATGTAATAGCTTTAGAAGTATATAGAGATCTTTCTTTTACACAATTATTTTCTTCCTTAATCAACTAGTAAGGAGAATATCAAAGTCACTACCCTCTAAAGGGAATGATAATGCACTACACATGTGCAAACTCTAAACACCCATGATAGATCACTGGACTAAGTTTTGATAATTATAAAATAGTTCCTAATAGAGTTGTCAATCTATTGGTTCTTCCAACTGATTGTCTGAATCCTCTAAATATTCAGTGAATTTCTTATGTTGAGGATTTGAGGTCAGTGGCCAACGAACAGGAATCAACAAAGAGTTGAAATCCTCTACACTTTTGATTCTACAAGACCAAGGCGGGTGTACCTATACAACATCCTAGGATATTCTTGACACATTCAAGATGTTCTTAAACAGAGGGTTCTCAATGAAAATATACCAAGGAAATGAATGATCCCTATCAGACTTGGCTTGATCCTCTGGTAAATCAATTTAGATCAGTAATGAGGATAGATTCTAGATCTAAGCTACTCCTAAAACAGTAATGGAAATGGAAATGGTTCAGTTTATAGATGTGGATCTAAACAACACTTTGACACAGTAATGGAGTGGTGCTTAATCCTAGGACCATAGAGTCAAATTGTAGAATTTAATGAATGTATCTTTCAAGCAACCTTAATTCATTTCAAATAGACCGATGATATTAATTCCTTACACTAATACCTCCTTGACATGAAATTGTAGGATTATCCTTTAAACCACGATATAATATGAGATTAACTGTATGTTACATAAGAATTTACTTCTTTCCTTGAAAGAAAGCAAGAAATAACACACACATCACAGATAGACTGCAAAGATGAACTCAAAATACCCTTGATACTTTGTATTCATATCAATTTCAAAAGTACATGAATGGGAATAATGTTGCAACCAATTTGATTTGACATTCAGAATTAAAATGGCATACACTACTCTGCAGACTTGAACAAATACAGTCTATGACTATCCTCTATTTACTAACTAAAACACTATTATACTGCTATCCAAAATGAGATTCAGAATGCCTTACAAATGGCCTCGATATCCCTTTTATAGAAGAACAAGGGAGCAACAAGCTATGGGCCATGTACAATTTTTGTTAGAAAAGAATATGCCAAATGGCATCTTTTAGGTACTACAAGACAAAACACAACTTCCCTCTCAAAGAATGCCATTAAAGCTGGTACAAAGTTCGATGAAGATGTTCATTCCTTTTGGAAACTAACTTTGTCCACATTTTAGAAGCTACAACAATATATTTGGACAGATGCATTACCTCATAATGATGATGGGAACATGGGTGCAATGTATTTGCCAAATGAAATGAAAATTACATACATTTCATTGCATCTTTATTTCAATCGATGACCTCATGTAATGAAGAGATTGAAGAGGTTGTCCCACTAGCTGACAAAACTTGAAAGAAAGTGCCTTGTTATTGCTGAGGTGGAAAAAATTGATGCACACTTGCCAGGTGATCTGTATATTCATGATTTGAGGGGAGAGAAATTAGAGTGGTGATTGTTGTCGTTTAAAATTCAATCCTCAAGAGTTCATCTAGAGATGAGCTTAAATTATCAATGACTCTGTCCTCATCCTCATTTATCTCAAGAATAATTGGAATAGTGAGCTGTGAGCATTCATGCTTCCATTCCTCCAAGTCTTTTAATGACCTTTCCTGTCTCCAAAATTGTGGCAAATATGTTCCTTGTAGTCTATAAAAATAAGTCAACTCCTTGGCAATGTCATCAAAAAATTTCATATGCTTCCTCAGCACTTTCCTAGTGGCTTTGACTGTGTCCATCAACTGTATTAAGTGCTTGATTCAGCTTTCATCACATATTTGCATTTTTAACAGAGCTTTGAAAATTATGACCTGGGGTGTCATGTGCCTCTCCCATGTTTCCATTTTGATTCCCAATCTCTTATGTTCTTCAAGTATGTTCCTTAGGGCACTGTGATTTTCCCAGGTTCTTTCCACATGCAATTATTTTGTCCAATTTCCTTTCCAACAGTTCTTGAACAAAATCAAGTTTCACTTGTTTCACCTTCTTCAAGGCATTCTCTTCATTAGCTTTGCTTTTGGATAACTCTTGTTTGAGCATCTCCTCTTCCCTAGAGGAGACCAGAATAGTAATTGGTGGGAGGGCACTAGTAGCTACATTCAATTTCTCTTGTAGAAACAAATTCTACTTATTCCATTTTTTCATATCTTCTTGCATCTTCTTGATTGCAGCCTCTGTGAACATGGCAGAATGTGTGGTTAGAGCAGCAACTTCAACATAACTGGTATCCTCTAGCCTGTGCACTATCAAGCTTCCTGTTATCTTACTGGGATCCTCAACAATAAGAGGCTTCTTGCCTAAGGGAGAAATAGACCAGATGGCTAAGACATTTGTATCTGGATCAAATGCAGAACTAAAGTACATCTTATGTGTCATCTCCTCTATTATGTTCAAATCAATGTCCTCATGCCTTTTAATGGTGTCAAATGCAATAGCAAAGGATATGTCTCATCTTGGAAACAACATGCAACCACTCTTCCTGACAATTTCGCTCCCCCTTTGTGGGGTTATACCATCTATTTCTTCATAGACATTCTTCCAAAAGTCTGCAATGGCCTTATCTTTATTCTTAGGGGTTAATTTCTTTATTTGTCTATGTATTTCTTGTCCCTTCATTTTTAGGACAAAATCTCTAAACTCCTTTGAATGAATAAAAGAATCATCATCAATGAACTTCTTATAAGCCAATGTCCTAACATCATCTGCTAATTCATCAACACCCTCAAAATCAATAATCATCCTCTCCTCAGGAGGTGTTCTTACTTCCACCATATGAGGTTGCATTACCTCCATTACATCTGGTGAGCATAGAGTCTCACTCTCATCCACTGAAAAACTAGGAGCAGGGGAAGGTTGTGGAGAGACTTGGTGGAGTGGGGTGACAACTCTAGGAAACTTAGGGCCTGACACTTGTCTTGACAAAGAGGGGGCTGATGTTGAAGGGGGCTGCATTTTCTTGGGCACCACAGGCAAGTTAGAACACAATTCATCTGCACTTTACAACATAACCCTGATTCTCTCAACAACGTTCTCTATTTCCATGAGAGCTCCATCATAGGAAGGATCAACCTCATGTATAATTTTCTATTCTCTTTGGATCCTCCCCCATAACTCTACTCTTATACTAGTTTCCTGCTCAGTATGACAATTCCTGATGAGGTCCTCTAGAAGGTAGAATTCATGTACATAGGCAGCAAAATCATTAGCTAACCTGGATCTATTTATGAATCCCTCAGGGTCACATCTCCTTGGGTCATCCTCTGGCAGTTTGTAATGATCCAATTTTGATGTCAACAACTCCAATCCTTCCTTTGATGTGACTTGAAATTCAAAGAAGTAAATGGTCCTAGGGAGGAAAGATGCCTTCATGTAGTTCTTGAAATGAGTCTTATCGGACTCATTCATCTGCCACACAACTTCTAGGAGTGCAAACTTGTCAGGGATTGTCCTTGGCAAGATGTGAGGGGCACCTTCAAACCCATATACTCTAATGATGGTGACCTCATCATAGAGGTACCAATCACCCCAATTGTGGCCAACGCTGAGATCTAGACACATGTCCTTTGGCCTCAGAAACCTTTGCATCTTTTTTGACAATATGTAATCCTTATAGCCAAGTGCCCTAAAGATTTCCTTGACAAAGAACTCTTCAAAAATAAGATAGTTGGCCTCAAGGCAATTGCTATCCCAGATATAAGTCCATTCCTGGACTAGAAATGCTCTACCTAGCTTGTCCACATATATGATTCTCATTGGAGGTTTCCACACTTTACCTCCTGCATACAACAACATGTAACGTAACAGAGAATACCACTTGAAGTGGACCACAAAATTATTGTTCTTCAAACTTGTCATGGCCTGGTTGATCTTATTCTCTAAGAATGATGCATAATCATAGTGCCCATTATTTTCCCATTTTTGAATGTCAGTAGTTAAAACCATAGCATTGATAGGCATAAGAACACTAGCATGCACTCTAAAGACTTGGCATACAACAAAGTAGGTCTTCTGGAAGTAATCCTCAAACAGATCATAGTTGTAGGGTTCCTTGTCACTGTTTGAGAATCTATGTAGTTTGCCATTCACCCTTGGCATATGAGAAGGGAGCCACTTTACCCTAAAGTCACCCCTATGTCTGTGATATTCCATGTGAAGGGCCCCTAAATCCAATGGCATTTACAAGTTGGGGTCCAACATGAACACCTGACAGATATATTCCCAATCCAGTTGAAGTTCTTTTTCATCACCAGCATAAATGACTTTCTTCTTAGGGACACAAGTCTTAGCCAATTCTTTTATCACCTCAACATTTATGAACACATTAGGGACCACCAACCTGGCTACCCCTAATCTCCAAGGGTTGTTCAAAGGGGGTTTCCTAAAACACTTCCTGAAGTGGTACTTGAATAGTGCATATCCATGAATTGGAAGAATGGCATCCTTGCAACTTTCATGAACATCAGAGATTCTATCTACTTGGATACCCAAGCCTTGTTGATGACGATGTCTTTTCACATATCTGAGCAATTGGGCCAAAATGTCGTCATTAAATTCCCTATCCCTTTTCCTTTCGATCTTCTTCCTAGCTTTCTGAGACAAACTAGCCATGCCGACTATACTAGGGCTTTAGGGTTCTAGGGTTTTTGGTACTTAGGTTCTTTTTGGTTTCCACAAGACAATCCTAAGACTACTCTTTCAATTAGATATCTCTTATGTGACTCTCTAGATAACTTAGGGCACAAACAACTATTAACTACCACACAGATGCTTAATTCTTGTGAAAATAACCCCAACATAGAGGAAGAGGTGGAGAGTATTTATAGGTTTCAATAGCAGATTTTAGCTTCTCGTTGATGGTATAATACCTCGCAAAACACAGGAACCTGAAACTTCTTAGCCTGGGTGATAATTGCAGAGCAGGTACTAAATTCATGCTCACAATTATGTGGGAATGATGGAAAGCATCATCCCCAAACTATTTAGGGCACCATTAATTGTCAAGTGTGAGGGATGGTAGATAGAGGTTAGCCATTCTTCAACTATAAACTTCCACAGTAGATCATATCAAATCAATAGTCCTTGCTGGGGTTTAAAATTACTCCAATGAAGACGAGAAACCTTTTAGAACATGGATTCTATTGGCCACATTGGCATCTTCGCTACTTCACCTAGAGAAAAGCCTTCAATTCCTACAAAACACAACTGTCATTGACACTATGGACATAACAATCCACATAATCCCTTTCGTGGTCCTACTGAAGACTTTAGATGGCTTCTGTGAAGGAAAGAATCCCCACGAAGCGTTGTTGAGTCACTTAAAAATCCATGTTGGCTTCACCATCTCATAGAGCCTATTTGGAAGCTTTATCAGAGAGGAAAGTCTCTGCAAAACATTGTTCATCGCAGAGCTGTCACAACACATTGGCTAGTAAAATCACCTCGCAGTCCTGTAGAGGCATAAAAGGAGGCCCCACAAAGGAATAGACTTTAGTGAAAAGGGAGAGTGACTAACGTAGATAAACAACATGATACAACTTAAGATGCATTCAGGACACATGCGTATAAGGTTGTTTTAAAAGAGGGCCCGCTACCGGCGACCTAGGGAAGGGGCCGGTAAACCTAAACAGTAAATAACACTTGAGTTATAACTTAGGCAACTTAGAACAGCTGATGAGCTTTCAACAAAAAATTAAAACGTAGGCAAGAGGAAGACCATTGCACTAAGGTTTGAAGGCTTATAAGGGTCTTCTAGGGTTTAACAAACTTAAAGAAATGAAACCCTTGGCATAGAGACATGAAAATGTAGGTCCTAACAATTTGCACCTTGGTAGGCTATGAGTTAAATGACACAGTTATGGCGAGGGTATGTTTGGTAGTTATATTCTATACACAAAAGTTGAGATAGCTTAACCATCAAACTAAACTTATATCCAAATATGATCCATTGAAATATCTTCTCTCACGTGTTTCCCTTATAGGATGCATGGCTAAATGGGTTATGATATTAAGTGAATTTGATATTGCGTATGTAGAAAAAAAGCAATCAAAGGCAAGTACTTGCAAATCAGTTAGCATATGCACCTTTGGTTGATATAGATCTCTTGGTTGTCAATTTTCTAGATGAATCAATTATGAACTTGATACTCTTGCTACTACATGGAAACTCTACTTTGATAGATCTTTCACTAGTCATGGATTAGGCACAAGCATCCTTTTTGTCACACCTCAAGGAGATTTTATTCCAAAATATTTTAAGCTTGCCTTCCCTTACACCAACAACATGGAAGAATATGAGGCTTTACTCATTGATCTAAAAATAGTATTATAGTGGAACATCAAAGAACTCCTTGTTTATGGGGATTCTTAGCTTGTCATATGTTAAGTCAATGACAAATACCAAACAAAGGATGATAATTTAATCCCCTACAAATGGATGGTTGGCAGTTTCCAACAATACTTTACACACATCTAGTTTGAACAAGTTCCTCACCTAAACAATAAAGCAACAAATGCCATGGCTACCATTGGTTCCCTCCTTGACATGCCATAGGAAAACAAACAATATGAATTCTTGATTGAACAATCTTGGTCCCTGCACATGACACCCCTAAAGATGAGATGATATGTGCTATTTTTGGACCTAATAACCTTTGCTATCATGACATTTATACATACCTCCATGATCACACCCTTCTGCTTAATCTCACATCTAATCAACACCAAACCTTCCCCCAAAAGACATCTCATTTTACCCTCCTAGATGACACTTTATACAAGAAGATTTGATGGTACTTTACTATGGTGTTTAAACTTGGAAGGGGCCAACTTTACACTTGAGGAAGTTTATGATGGTATTTGCAATGCCCATACTAGTGGCATGGTCCTAGCAATAAAGCTCTTGAGAATAGTTTATTACTAGCATATAATGGAACATGACACCTTCCAATATGTGAAGAAATGTCTTGCATGTCATCAATATAGATACTTAATTCACACTCCATCGCAAGCATTACAACCCATTACTACTCCTTTTCCCTTTTCCATGTGGGGCCTTGATCTCATTGGAAAAATCTATCCTTCATCCTCTAGTGCCCATAAGTTCATTATTACTTCCACTAAGTGGATAGAATCTATCGCACTTACCTATACCACAAGTATCCAAATATCCACGTTCATTATCTACCATATTTTTTTATGGCACCACTTCCACTATTATCACATACAATGGTAAGTCCTTTAAAAATCAAGAGGTTCACACCTTGAGTGAATGATTCCATATTAAACAATGTTGGTCTACCCCATATTACCCCCAAGGTAATGGTCAGGTTGAGGCATCTAACAAAACCATCATTAAAATCCTCAAAAGTACTGTCAATGATGTCAGTTGTGATTGGCACCTCCAACTTCATCCCGCTCTTTGGGCATACTGTACTAGCACCTACACCCATACAAGCACTATACCATATTCCCTTGTATTCAGTGTTGAAGCAATTTTACAAATTGAGATCGAACTCCCATCATTGAGCATCTATTATAGAAATGAAGGTGAACAACTATAGAATGGAAATCTGATTACAACTGTAATTATTAATCTAGTGTAGAACCAAAATGGAGACAGTATGAAATCAACACAAAGAAATAATGGAACTAAAGATCAAACACATAACATAGTGTTTACGTGGAGAAACCCTTTTGGGAAAAAACTCCACACAAGAAGAGATGCACCAGTATGTATTAACTTCAATCAAGTTTACAATACAACATTATCAATCTCCTCTTCAGTCTTCAATCCAGTAGCACCTGTAATACTCATCCATAGCCATAATACAATATCCTCTTAAAAGAGTGTTGCCTTCTAGGGCAAAAAAACCCTAACATAACTTCTACATTCATATTTGCGACCTAATGATGAACGGTCCAGATTGACTATGAAATTACAATATTTTACAAGGTAATTTTTAAAAAAAATTCTCTTTGGGAGTGCTATCCCTGAACCCCCACCAGGGGGCTAGAAAGTTTTCACCACTCCCCTGGACCCCTTGATGATGGTAGTGGGGGGAAACCCCCCCACACCCCTCCGTCGAGTACAAGGATCCAAAGTATGACTGAAACAAGATCGCTACTTGGTGAGTACTTCATCCCTTATGAATGATTTATATATAATATTAGGAGTAATTAAGTACATAGGATTTACAAGGTTTATGACACCTTAACCCTAACAATCTCTTTGTGTGATCTCATTGATGATGAGGAGTATCAGGTTACAGGCTTGCACGAGATTGAGTTATTGGATGAGCGGTGCCTCAATGCCTTAAATCATCTTCAATCTTATTAGTACCATCTCTATAGAAGCTATAACAAGAAGAACAAAGCTTGAGAGTTTGAGATCGGTGCCCTAGTGCTTAAAGAAAATTAGAAAAACACCAGTTTGGATAGGCACAAGAAAGGAAAGTTTAAGCCTAACTAGTTGGGTCCCTACACCATTACTACTAAATATGGATTGGGTTCTTATCAACTAGCTACCTGAGATGGTCATACATTGGATGAGCCCTTGAATATAGTTCACCTTAAGTGCTTCCACACTTAATCTTTAGTAGTACCCCAATTGTCACAAAAATACAAAAAAATTAAAAAAAATTAAAAAATAAAAAAGTATCCTAGTGAAAACCTCTTTGAGGCGCTATCAGACATAGAAAAAGTAAAGAGAAACAATTCATCCTATGGTGAAAAACACTCATTGTGGCACCTTGGATAAGTACCATGGTGAAAACCTTCTTGCAAGCACCTTGTGTATAGTCAAATCATGTTATCCTCCAAGTCCTCTTCTATCATTATATCTCCATTTCATTTCCTAGTCTACTATTTCACCCATATCCTTACCTATGACCTTGATTCATATTGGGGGTTGTCGATTAGGTTATGCTTTCTTCTAGAATTTTGGTATTTACCTTGATAACCACTTAGCATCTTGGATGAGTCCCTTATCATACGTTAAAGCTTCATATACTTGCAAATAACTTGGCACATTATACAGTTTACACTTGCAATTCAACATCTAAAACATTTGACCTTCATACATCCTAAATCAAGACCCCACTTTACCTTCATAGACTTGTAACATTAAACCAATTTCTATAGATTTATTCATTCCTATCCTTTTCCTTCATAGGATATATGGTTCCCCATATTAGGTATCATCCTTTTCATCCATTTCAACACCTTGGCGAGAGGTAAACTTTTATATTTCAATTGATTGCTAATCTTGTATTTTTGCTTTATCTTTTTTCCTATCTCTTACCTTATCAGGGTCACCATAATTGTTATATCATGGTGTGTCTTGAGTGGTATACACTAGGGCAAGTGTCTATTGTTTTTGAGCTATATTTGATGGTTGTCTCATCACAGTTTCTACCAAGGTTATCAAACACCTTGTGCTATGCTGAGAATATCCCTTTTGTGTGATGTGTTTGTTGGTTATCCCATCATGGTTCTTACCAAGGTCGTCAAATGCCTTGTGCTATGTTGGGGCATCCTTGATTGCTATGCTTGTTTATCAATCCTATGCATGTGATACATCATCACCTTGGTCTTTATACCCTGGTGCATAACATCTCATGATATATTAAAATAGGTACTCACCATGTATCAGCATAATACCTGCAATTCATGATCATTCACTCATTATCCTTTATCACTTATGTAGTTCTATTCTTTTATCCTTACTGTAACATCCACATTCTATAAACAAAGTAAAAATCAGAAATTTACCATTAAGTAATTTAAACAAGGTAAAATGAGATAGAGAAAATTTTTCTTTTATTTAATATATAATCAAGTAACAACAATTACAAGATTTCTCTTTACAAAATTCAATAACCACATTGTCTTTCTCAAGTACCATGTTTACAAAAGTAAATCAATTACAAATATCTGCTTTAAATAATGCTTTACATAGTCTCAATAATCACAAGTCTTGAAGATATACTGCATCCAAAAATCTGACATCTTTATCACAAGCCTCGACATGTCTTCTGCTAGAGAGAGAGAGAGAGTATCTTTCCAGTGATTTACCTCCAACCATAGATCGGCGGTCTCCCACACAACTTCCACATAGGAAGTGGCCCTACCCTTCACGAGAAGTATAGACCAAGGTGACCAGTGGTAATTTGCCTTTCTGAGTACATAGTGTTGTATCTTACACAACTCTATCCATCATACAACCCTAGATACCCTCTAGCTAAGTATGATTCCCGATAGGATGTGCAATGCAGATACAGTGAACCGACAATGCATGCAGAGACATATGCATTACTATGGCCATAGTTTTCAATATAAATTGACGTTCGCAATGAACGTTGTCGTAATGTTCACCCACCCCAACTTGACTTGGATACTATCATATTCCTACAGATCGACTTGGTCAACCTACATTCAACTTATGAAGTCATAGCATTTTCATTAATTTAGTCTTCCCAACTCATACATGATTTCTTTCACTATCTATAATCCATAGACCTATTCAACTTTCTTTCTTTACAAGGACTCTCATTGCATTTTTGCAATACCTGAGGTCCATGACTTATTGTCTCATAAGAAAAATATATATAGATTAATTATGACTAAGATGATAACCTTACCCAGGTTAAGCAATATAGTCTAGGAATCTAAATCCCTTCTTGCAAGTAAGAATAATTACACATAGTCAAGGCACTTGACCCTTCAATCACGATCTAAATAATGATCTCAATGCCTTAATATAATAATTACCATATCTAGGTTAAGTCAAGGTTTAACTAAAGAGTTTTGACTAACTCCAACCTAGTCTTTATGATTTAGGTGGATTTACACGACACTGTCGTCACTCCATAATCCTTATGAAATGATTATCCATTCTTAGGTATCCCTTGCATCTTTGCATTCATTTGAGATTCCTTACTTTCAATAAGTAATAACTAAGAGAAAATGTGACGAAAAGGTATAATAAACTTTATGTTTATTTATCCATTTAACAGTACCCCTTGCATGCTTGCAAAACCTAAAGCTTATGATTGATGTTTCAAGTCAAATTGTAGCCCAATAAATAGTTTTCCCTACCTAAGGTAAAACATTGTCGACTAATAACAAATCTCATTCCAACAAGATAGATATGAACATTTACTAAATTAGAGTTCGCGACACCTTAATGTCTACTCATGAAATAAGTTCACCCACTTGAATTAATCACAATCCAACAGTTACCTATTTATATGTTCTATATAACAACCTTGATAACCTCAAGGTGTTTGAAATTCATCATGCATTAACGCATGGCATAAAGGTTTACTCTATCTCTGAGCTCATGGACACCTCTCCGTCTACATGATAAATGAACGGCTTCCTAGCATATCAATTTTCCAAATAACGGTATATGTTGTTATAACAATCTCAAAATTTATCCCATTGTATATTTCATCCATTCTTGAGTGGGCATTAATCCCAACTTGTTGTTTTCAGAAGGGGATTATGACAAAACCAATTTATAAAACATAAGTATTTGAAGTCCCTAAGTTTAAAATTAAACATTCTAAGTAATCTTCTTTGACTATTGCTTTTCGACTGTCGATCCTACGACTGTCAATTATTCAACATAGCTTCATATTTGTTGTTTTGGAAGGGTTTCACAATAAACCAAAACATAGAATACGAATACTCGAAGGCCCCGAGTTAAAGTTTAAGGAAACTTAAAGGTCTTCTATGACTATCAAAATTTTTGAATAAATTTGTTATTGATTGTTTGACCATTTGACATGGTTGATATTTAAAGAGACATTCTATCTCTCTATCTAAATAGAATCAAGAGTGCCCTTGAAACTTGAACTTTTTAAGCTAGGGCTCTTTTGGGCATTGTAGAGGTTGCAACTGAGCTTGTGCCCACAATGGAAAACGACAATCGTTTCTTTACAAACCAAAAGAGTTGTTGAAGGATAATATATCTCATCTAGAGGTTAAAACATCTCATAACCTTTCCCATGTTATAGATGAAGTCTTAATAAGGAATAGTTTTATTATAAGCAGAGAATTCGACTCAGAGTTTTACACCTCAGGTCGTCTTTCTCACTGAATACTCACATACCCAATGGCCTCTAATTATTGGCTTGTATTCACATGAATACTATTAATAAAACAAAACATACTTAAATAATGGTTTTCTTACAATGATGATCTTATTGAACTTAAGAAATACTCAGGGTTTCATACTCATATTCAGCTTTCTTTGTATGAGATTCAAGGCCTCTTTGGTCTAAAAACATTTGGCCCGTATTTGCAAGACTTAAATGCAAGTGTAAACAGAGATAAGTAAATATATTTTAACAAGGAAAACAATGCACATATCTAAATATCTTTTCACCTACACTTTAATGTAAAACAATCCTCCATTGGCTTATTTAACTCATAATACATACTGCCCCTTTTGGGCCATGGTTTTTAAAACTTTGTTGACTAATGTTTTACCTACTACAGCTTGCATCGACTGAGTGACATTTTAAACTGACTCTAACTCAAGTTGCATTCTATGTTGACTTACAAACTTTGTGAGGCAAACCAAGGACTCCTCAAACATTTTTGACCTTCACCAAAAGCATACTATAGACTGTGGTTTTGGCACTCTAGGTACGTCATAGTGCAGTGAAATAGTTTAATCATAAAGCTTTCATTTTAGAGGTAAGAACTCACACGGCATCGTTTATAAATATAACTACTTTGCCACATCAAAATACAGTCAAGTTTACTTGCAAAGTTTCCTAAGAACAACACACATAAGCGAAATTTATGACTGCGTAACAGGAAGGTGAAAGAACTTGTTGTCTCTCCCTGGAGCTTGCTACGACTGATCCCACTTCTTGCTGTTCGCAGTATTCCTAATGTTGCTCCTTGCTCGGACTCCTCTAAGGATTCTCCCCCGAATCTCCTCCACACTAAAACCAAGAACTCCCTTAATCCTGCCCATGGCCAACCGCCCAAAAACTGACTCCTCTGTCTCTACTTTTAACCTTCTCATGGCGAAGGAATTCCCGCCCATCATGCTGCCGACCATGCCTGTTAGAATGGCGATTAATATGGCATGTGAAAATAGTTCCTAACCTTCAACGAGCTCTCTCTCCATAATGGAGCTTTCTTAAGCGATGTGGCGGTTGGATAAGGTAACAACCTGCCCACTACACATGAAATAAGGGCCACTCATCCAATTGATTCGCCAATACACAGACAAGAGGTGCTCAAATTCTTACAAGGTGGTAGATTTTAAATAGATCAAACATCCCTCTTATTCTAAACCGATAAGAGAATAAACAATTGCTACCACAGCAAAATTAGTTTTGGTCGATAACTATTGGTGGTCTAGAACTAGAAAACAAAAAGAGTCGTTCAAAAGAAAAGACATCATAAAAAGAACTAATATGTGTCCCTCTACAACTCTGAATCAATACCGACGACAAACTTGAATAAAGAAATACCTCACGATTACCAAAATATAACTAATGTAATTTTGGCATATTCCTCCAAGTAACGACCAAAACAAGTTATGACACGCCTTGGTTTCTAATTCGACATCCGTCGATCTCTGAAAAGAAAAAGGTTTTACAACATATGCTCAAAGCGTTTTTACGACAATCACGACGGATTGGGCTCAACGCAGAACAAGACTCAAGATTTCGTTTAGTTATCACATAGCTATGAAAAACCTCTACCCGAGTTTATTAAAAACTCCTCTATTTGTCTCATTTTGATCACTAAGGATTACAGATGGTGTGAATGGGTCGAGTTTACCTCCCCATCACAATCCGTCGACAATATTCGCGTCATCTAACTTGATGAAAACCTCTTGACATTATGAATCGACAATACGACCTCAAGTGACTCAAGAAGAATAACACAACCGTTTTACATCTATGACGTTGTTTACTTTACAAACGACTAAGTCGACTCACCATCAACTTGACTAGATGATAATCAAGATATCGACTACTTGTTGATTAGATTCAAAAATAACTAGCAAGACAAGACTTACCTCATACGACTCATTGGTTCACATTATCATTTAACACTAAACTCGTTTGGCAAATAGACCACTTGTAATCCAAGGTCTATATCTCTCTTCTCAAAAGATACTCTCTCTCTCTCTCTTCTCTGAGAGTCATCTGATAACTTGTAATCCTATTTCACTTGTCATCACACAATATGTGATCAGTGCATCATTATTCAATTAATTCAACTAATAAATCAAATCTAATAACACAAATAGTAAATTGATAATAACATAACCATTTCCATGATTTCATAAACGATATTCAATATAATTCCATGTCATATCTTGTCATAAATCTATAACATCACAATAAATTTACTTATGTCCAAGTAAAAAGTAAAAGTATAGCAAGTCAAAAATTAGGTATGTAACACTTACACCCTCTTATAATCCAAATAATCCTTTCATCATCCATACCCCTCTTTACCATTCCCCCTTTAATCACTTATATCTATTAACTTTTAATCCATTTTTTCCATTCAATCTTCTATCTTCATCTTTTTGTTCCATTCACCATTAAGCACTTTTACCAACATCTTTTTTATCCATTTCAAGAGCACACCTATGTTCCTCAAACCTATTTTCCCTCTCAAGGGGGCATCCCTAGTTAATTCCTTCCTCCTCTAAGTGATTGGGGCATCTTCTTTTTAAATCCTCATATTTTATTCTTCTTTGAAACAACGTTACTTCAATTCCATCTCAAAGAGGGACAAAATGTAGACACCTAAATTTGACTATGTCCTAATGCCACCTATTGCCTCCCACACTCCCATGTCTTACCATCATATAATTATCAAACCAATCATCTTGCTAACATTAATTAAATAAGTTATGATTAACTAATTAATTAGTTAATCAATTCATTATATATCATTATTTAAACACTAATTAAATAAATTAAATATTTATTTAATTAGATAATCATCCTATCTTATCCCTCATGATTTCTTTCCATTTCTAACTCACGTGCACCTAATTAATTAAAATAATTAGATAATTCTATTAATTATCCTCTCACATCTTGTCTTATCCCTTTCAATTTCTTTCTATTCTCTAACTCATGTGTAACTAGTTAAATGGAAGCAAATCAAGAATCTTATCCTTATCCTGCCTTTTTCACAAAACCAATCCATCAAAAATCTATAAATTATACCTCTTGTAAGCCATAATCATTAGAATCAAATGTTTGAATGAAAACTTATGCTATTGAGCTAAGCACCTTACATCCATACATTCTCAACCAAATCAATCTTGGAGCACAACTACCATTGCTAGTGTAACAAGATTGCATTGGTGAGATCTTTTATCGTTTTCACTCTTTTGTACACAAATTTAGGTTAATCAGAGGTAGTGTTAGATATGAAATAGTTTCTATTGTTTGTATTACTTTGGTTTCTATTTGTTTCATATTTTAGCATTTACACATTGAATTTAAATAAATATAGATTAAGAAATAACCATACTATTATGATCTATTTGGATTTGTCAGGCAATCTGTGATCATGAAATTATCACAAGTGTTTATCTACTGTTATACTTATGACTGAACTAAATCATGTGAATGCAAGGAAGGAAAAAAAGGTCTTATCACTTATTCTTGGAGCATGGGGTAGATAAATACAAATAGCATTGAAAATGTCATATGGTTGATTTGATGGTGGGATTTTCTTATGTGGGGTAAAGTGCTAGGGAGAAAGAAAAATATTATCTTGAGGAATTCAACCCCACATGTGATCATCAACAAAAAGCCTACATGGGGGCTAATATTATTTGGAGAGAAAAGATTCTTATTGCTTAATTAAGAACTAACTCTCATCAACTCTGGTGTGAAACAAGGAGGTGTAAAAGACCAAAAGAGGCATGGGAAGAAAGAATGTGTAGTTTTTGAGCAACCGAGGTAGTGGAATCAGAAGAACACTTTACTTTGAAGTGTGATGCCTACAAGGACATCAAGGCCAAAGATTATAGTATCCTTGCAGCTATTTCATTGTATAATTTATTCAGTGAGGGGATAGTTGAGAAAATGGGGGAGCTCATCATCACTTTGAATAGAAGAAGAAACGAAATGTAGAAAACAAAAATGATAGGGTTGGTTTTGTCCCATGGGCTATTTTTAGCCTTGTGGATGTTAAAATTTATTCTATTCTATTATATTCTATTCTATATATAAAATTTTTTATTGGGGTGCTTGTATTATGAGATTATATCTAGCTTTGAACCAAGGGTGTTAATTTGAATATGTGAAGTGTCTTATTCTTGGATAGTGTAAATGATATGTTCTTTCAAATAAGAAATGGTGCATGACCGTAGCCTTATTGCTCACAATTTTACAATACTTTTGTTATTATTTCTCATTTGTAATTGAGGCTTGAGTTGATTATAACAAATTCTCTTCTAAATAAATATTGTGGCATGATGGATTGTATTTTCTATGTTCTAATGTAGGATTCAACATTGGTGTGTACCCAATGGGTCATTTATAATTATTACGTTTGGCTTATAAGATATTGAGAACTATCATTAGTTGACATAGTATGGATAAGAGGTGTGAGTGTTTGGTGATAAGTGTAAATATTGATTATTCACAATATTTGTATGATACATTTCAAAAATGCATAACTTCTTATGTGATGTGCTTGCCATGGGTTGTTTGTGATTACTATATCTACACTAGTTATCAGGGCACGAATACACCATTACAATATGCTATTAAACTTGTTAAGGATTATTTAATGGATGGATTAAGAATGTAAGGACTGTTGGCAAGAGACACTATATGGATTCATGGTTGTTGTCATTGATGGCAACAAAGGTCATCCCACATATCCGCAAGTCATGATGTGCCTCTACCGGAAGTCAGAATAAAGAATGTTGTGGTCCGGTGAAGAAGAACAGAGCATGTGGCAAGGTCCGACAGATTGGTCCGGATCTCTCAGAGGAAGTGTCTTGGTGCAGTGCGGATTTGGGGAAGTCAAGAGGACTACCTTGAGTGGTATATTCCAAGGATTTAGCCTCCGGTGATGAACAAAGAAAAAGATATGAATGGTTGAGTACTGGATTCCTGAGAGACAGTGAAAACAGAGGAAGAACTGACTGGCAGAGTATCAGATTGCTTTCCGGATGGGTTACTATTGATGACAGAGGTTGTGAAGGCATGAATCATGTTTGGCCGACATGATTAATGATATCTACAAGTATATGCTTGATCCGCATTGCTTGGTGAGGAAGGATTCAGCCGACAGAATGAAAGTTTATAAGAAACTAGACTGTTCCGGATGCCGACTAGAAAGGTGATGAAATTACTTGTGCGGATATATATAGAGGATGGATTTAGTTGTGAAGTGTTGTGGTGTTGTGGAGATATATGCGAAGAAGTCCAGATAAAGAGCAGAGGTAACAAAAAGGATCCGGTATGTGAAAGATAGCAGAATAAAGAACAGAGGAAAGATGAAGTGCAGCAGATCAGTGTACTGAGCCTAACCGGAACTGAACTCCAGCATATGCAGATGCTTCCAATCAGTTCAAGACTGTGATTCTCATCACTTTGTAGACAGTGTGTCTTCTTGTAGGCAGTGGGCCTCTTGTGAGCAGTGTGCTCGGGCAGTGAGCCCTAATTGGCAAGTGCCATCTTTGTAATTTCCTATTCTTCTAACAGAGAATAATTTTGGGTTAATCACCCCGTGGTTTTCTCCCTTAACAGGGTTTCCACGTCAAAAATACTGTGTCATGTGTTTCTTGTTTTATGGTTAATGTTTTATGTTTGATTTTATGCTGCATCAATTAAAAGGAAAGTTCAATAAGGGAAATAATTAGGATAACTGATTCACCCCCCCCTCTCAGTTATCAACAATTGGTATCAGAGCTAAGTTCCTCCTAATAGAGCCTAACAGCTTGAGGAAGATCTGGGATTTCAAATGGATGCATATGGTTTAAGGGAGCAACTCAAGACTGCTCTTGAGGATCTTGAACAGTCGAATTCTGAAGTCAGTGAATTAAAGGAAAGACTCAAACAGGCTGATGAATTCATGAGAGAATTAAAAGACAAATTAAGTCTCTCTATGAAAAAGAGAAAAGAGCTGCTTCAACAGTTGGCAAGACAAAGTGAAGAAAGCAATACAAATGAAGAATTGACTGAGCAAACCAAGTTATGTGAAAAGTTATCAAAAGAAGTCATTATGTTAAGACATGAAATGGAATCAGGAACTATAAAGTTTACTCAAGAGATTGAAGAAAAAAGAAAGGCTGAAGACAATCTAAGACAATCTCTTAAAGAAAAATCAGAAGAATGCCACCAGATGGACAGGATCATCAGACATCTTGAATCTGATCTTGAAGATGCCAAAGATAATGAAGGAAAACTTGAGGATCAAATTGCCTCTCTCAAAAGAGACCTTCAAACAGCAAATGAATATAAAGAGAAATTCAAGATAAGTTCTGCTCAACTTGAAGTTCTTCTTGGAAGTCAAAAGAGGACAGATGACAAGTATGGTTTGGGATATGAGAAAGGAGAAAGCTCCGGATCCGGTCAGAAGAATCTTGGATCAGAAAATCCAAGAAGCAGGCCTAGAAGACCTCCGGTAAGACAGCCAAATGCTCAAAGATATCCATCCTTCAATGGATACTGCCACAGCTGCAACCACTTTGGTCACAAAGCTAATCAGTGCAGAATGAGAATGAATCAAATTAATTCATCCTTCTCCGGACAGTGCTTCAACTGCAAAAGGTATGGACACAAATCCCATGAATGCAGAAGTATGCAAATAAACAAATCATTCAAAGGTAGATGCTTCACATGCAATAGAGTAGGTCATATGGCTAATCAATGCAGATCAAGAGGATATCAGTCAAATATGCAAAGAAATGTTATTTGCCAAATCTGCAATAGGTCCGGTCATAATGCTAAAGTTTGCAGAAACAAGAATCAGGACAAAAGAGGTCCGGTGTATAATCAGAATCAAGACAAGGGTAAACAAAAGATGAATGCGGATGAGGTTAGGAATCAGATGAGCAAGATTTGGGTGAAGAAAAGTTCAGAGAATGTAGAGGTTGGATCCGCACCAGACTCTGGTGCTGATATTTCTTCCGGAAATTAAAAGGTGAGCTCAGGCTCAGGGGGAGACTCAAAGAAAATCTTGTTCCCCCAGCCAAACAAGTGGTGTCGGATGTGGCACAAGATGCGGATCAAAGGGTTTGTAGATATGAGTCTTGAGATACTTCAGTCAAGTTTTCAGAGGTCCGCATGGAGTTATGAAGAAGCTGTGATCGATCAAATAAGACCTGTTCAGGGAGATGCTCCGGTATGATAAAGGATTACAAAAAGGTCCGGAAAGATCCGGAAATGCACTATCTTGTTCTGCGGATTGGACAGAGTGTTTGGGATGTTCTTGTAATATGTTACCTCGATTTATTCATGATTGAAAGATCCGGATGATATCCACAGATCAGGACTAATCCGGGATACTCCAAGCTATCCAGACAAGGCAAACTGGAATGATGTAGGTGAAGCATTTATTGCAGACAGATATTAGGGTTCGCGGAGCAATTTAAGGGATTTCTCAAAGGTCATTTGCTCATTCTGCACTCGAGAAGAAGCGAAAAGTGGAGCTCTGCAACAAGGTTCATCAAGCACACCAAGGATCTCCTGCCGAAGCTATTGCATAAAGAAATCAATCCAACCACTCCGTGCAAACCGAAGGCGCATAAGGTATTCTCCGTTTTTCATTACCTCACTGCAAATCTTTGAAGAATGGCTACTCCAAACATAGTTAAGATCTCTGATAGACCTCGCCCCTCATTTAAGAAACATCCCTACAAATCATTGGAGGTAGATCCACTAGGAGCCTTCTCTAGTGTTCCTCACGGAGTTTTACACACCGAAGACATTAGGGTTTACATACATGCAAACATTGAGGAATTTGGGGAATTCAAATTAAGAGACCTCTATCACAAGCAGCTGATAGACAATGCTTTTGAGCTTAAACCAGAGTATAAGGATATTCAGAAGAAACAATTTGAGCAATTTATTCATTTCCCCTACTTTGAAGAAGATGAATGGGTCCGGTATGTACTGAGCAGGATGCATGACAACTTTCTATGGCTAGATAGACCCTGCAAGATCACAAAAGAGGCAATTAGAGCAGTAACTGGTCTATACTCTTCCGGAGGGGTACCTATCCTCAAATCTGTCAAGAACAACATTGTAACTGAGGCCACCGGATCAAAATTTGACAAGAGGGCAATGACCATTGAAGATATTTCGGATCCGGATATCAAATATGCATCAATGATAATAGGATACAAGATCTATCACTCCAGCAGGGAGAATTCTGTATCCGGAACTGCAATATACACTGCTTATGAAATGCTAAGAAAGAATGCAGAATATGATCTCTGCGAACTACTGCTAAGCCAATTAATGGAAAACATACAGAAAATCAAGAAGGATAAGAAGAATTCCTTTAAGTATGGTACTCTTATTGTATGTCTATTCTTCTACTTCATGAATGAGCTACCCGGAACAAGTGGATGGGTATGGCAGAATGACAAACCTGTTGCAGTCCAGATAAGAGACTATTTGCATGGACTTGGGGATGCAAAAGCGAGAAATACAGCTCTATGGGGGTACTTCAAAAACTTTCAGAGCATGATGCAAGCAAGAGAGAGAATTCCCCAGTCTCTCATTGAGAAATACAAGGACTCAGTGTGCTTTATGGTTGACACTGATCAGTGCCTAATGGAGGCAGTGGAGCCAAGGACTGTCTGGATCATGCCCATGGGGTATGAAGTGGATGAACAGATAGTGGAGCTGCATGTTCAACACATGCTGAGTCAGCCCAAAGATCCTAAGGCAGAAAGGTTTGAAACCTTTGAGGAGCTGAGTGTAAAAATACATGTAGAACTCAGGGAACCTGAGATTAAAAGAAAGGTAAGAAAAGAAGTAGAGCACATTGCTCAAGGCCTAGGTATCTCAAAGGAGGCACTTGATGCCAGCCGGGAAAAGAGGAGGAAGGCCGAGGAAGAAGAGAAAAGCAAAGAAAGTGCTCCGGTTGAAGCTCCCACCCGGACCAGATCATCAAAGAGACCTGCACCTCCCACAACCAAAAGTTCAAAACCGGAAGTTCAGGCATCCGGTAAGAGATCCAAGACAAAAGCCACAAGGGCTTATGAAAGCCAAAAGGATGAAGAGGAAACAGAATCAGATGAGGGAGTAAGAAAAGTAAAGAAACAGAAGAAGAAAGGATCCGGTAAGCCCTCCACAGGCCAAGACAAGGAGGAAATGGCAGAGGTATCTGTTGAGAAGCCCACTCTGTCTCTAGAGAGCATAATCAAGTCGGTCACGGTGGATGGAAACCTTCAGCCAATGACTGAATCATATGATGACTTCAGTGAGGCCGACCAAAAGACTGAATCATATGATATGTTCCTCTGATACCTCTTAACATAATTATTTTAAAAATAATATCTACTATTTCATTTACTAGAATAATTATTTCATTAAAATTATTTTATTCACTACAATAATAGCCATTTGGGCCAAGTAAAAGAGGCTACTAGCATCCAAGTCAAAAGTGGAATAAGTCATTCTGTATTTGTCTTTGCAGATAAAATACTAAAAACGTTAAGGTATGCTGATATTCATTCAATCTCTGAGATAGTATATATGCATTTAAAGTCCAATATTTTTAAAACTTTAGTATTACTAGTTGTGACTTTAAGGTTGTTAGTGTTACTATAAGTACTAATAATTGAATGAAATGTGCCCTTTAGATTTAGAAAGCAACCAATCATGTGATGCCACATCAGCGCACCAACAAAACATGACTTAATGCACACCTATTGGTCCACCCTTTTTTTTGAGAACTATTTGACACCTCAACAAAAAACATGCTAATGTGGCATCATATTTGATGACGTGGCCTAAAACTTTAATTATAAGCAGGGGCCTTGCCAAATAAACTACTGTAAAAATTTTAGAGTAATTCGAAATTGCCACTTATAATTTTGAGAGGCATGAACTAGGTCCTCTCCCCTAGTACATGTCATATCTTTTTATTTCTTTGCCCTTGAAATTTTACCTTGCTACAGGCATATGAGATAGTTGTTTATTTCTTTGCCCTCGAAATTTTACCTTGCTACAGGCATATGAGATAGTTGGACCCACTAAATGGAATAAAGCTGGTATTCTGCAGTTGTTTATGATGTCTCTGATTAATTTGGGCGGGAGTGTTAGGTTGAAATGTACTTTAAATGGCAAA
Source organism: Cunninghamia lanceolata (assembly GCA_027924645.1). NCBI lineage: Eukaryota > Viridiplantae > Streptophyta > Pinopsida > Cupressales > Cupressaceae > Cunninghamia > Cunninghamia lanceolata. Next base: position 5,848,752 of record BSBN01000135.1, on the reverse strand, counting down.
GAATCAGCATACCTATGACACATATGGGTATTTGCTGCAATGCCAGATGATGCACTGTACGTCATGATAATGAATACCATTGACCTACTTCCACATTTCTCCCTATTGTTATCTTGGAAGGTGATAGGATTTAAGCTAAGATATATCAGTATCTTAAAACTGTTATTATGATGGGAACAGTCTACTAGTAACGTATATTCTAAATGTAGTGGATGTTACTTATATGAGGTACACCGACCTACCACTTGCGTAATATAGATTCCTGACACAAAGATGATAAAGCAGGCCTTAGAGAATCCTTGATTTATTTCCCTTTCACATCCTCCTTCCGGAGCTCTTTCTACTTAAAAAAAAAACCTCTATCAAGAAGAGTGGAAGGTGCAGATTCAATCCATAAAGCTTGGAGTGCATGTACACCGTCCCGTACAATATTTCTGCCCCGAGAATTTGGGCAACATTAATCTCTTTCTTTTTCAAATGCTTCTTTTTAAACAGGAGAGGGCCCAATAGTGTACACCTTAATTTTACAGTTTGATATGTTAACACTTGTAACATTGGTTCTAAAAATTTATATCACAGAACAGGTATGATGTGGACAATTTAAATATTTTGTTTCATCATTATTATGACCTTCAACCTTATGTCATCAGCATATTTTTTGTTGAGGTGTCAAAATATACCCAGAAAAAAGTTACAATAGAAGTTGTACATTAGAAACCAATAATTGTATATGATTTGTTGCTTTTTGAACCTAATGAGTACATTTTATTCAATTATTAGTAGTGGCTGTTCAACTGAGTGCCCTCTTCCAACTATTAGTACCATACTATTTAAAATATTAGGCTTTCAATGTAGCATTACTGTCGCAACTACAATACCCACACCACTATTAGCCCTCTTCCCTATAACTATACATTAACATTGTTTAAGATGATAATAATGTTTTGGCCAAAATACATAAACCATAAACCAAAAATATTCGAAGTTACAGATGAAACAATTACAACTCTTTAAGAGGTATAGGTCACGTAGACTCCACCTGGATTCCATTTTGGTTCAATGTTTTAAAATGATTAAGCTTTGGTGGCCCAAACAGTCCACTTTTATAATTCATTTTTATAGTGTAATGATATATCACTACCTGAGAGGAATTTCAAAAAAAGACACACCAAAATGAATGCATATCTAGTCTTTCTAATAAGTAAAGAAATATTTAAACAATATGTAAGTGGTGTTCTCCAGTATCTTGCAGTTATAAGCAACCAGACCAAACAATGCGGGCATTTCATATCAACTGCTATAGTAACTCATTGTGATGATCTCATTCATCACACTCAGAAAAACCATGTGTTTGTACAGACATCAATCTTCTGCTCTGTTTGTCTATGCTGCCCACAAATAAATATTGTATGAAACAAAAGAAAAACAGTTCTTATGTTGAGAGACAATATTCAATTTTTTATTTCCCAACAAAACTGTCTGTCTTCCCAACTAGATTGATTCCTTTAACTTAACCTCCTACTTGAGCACAAAAACTGCTAGCATTCAACAGACGTGAAGATTTAAAATCAAATTTCCACAATGGCACTCTTTATTGAGAATCAAATGCTAGTAGTATATAGCATTAACACTGCATGATTCATTAAACATTCTTATAAAGAACCCAACACATCTTTAGGGAGCTCCTTCAGCTAAGCATCTGCTACGATACTACTTGTATTACAAAAAAATACAACTTCACATGGCCTCAGAAACATTATTGCAACAAAATGATGTCAGAAAAGCACCGTCATGGCATAAAAGTTCAGGTTTCCTGTCAAATATATACAACTCACATCATCACATGTAAATACAGTTGGTTGAGCTTGAAAAGAGGCATTATCAGATTCACCCATTGGTAGGTATTAGTCTTGAAAAGAAGCATTATCGGATTCACCCATTGGTAGGTATTAGTCTGTCTGATCAATCACCAAACTGTAATCGATCATGACATGGCATTGCCCTCAATCTTCTTATGCTTATCTGTTGGACCTTGTGAACATACTCGCACACTGAAGGTATGCAGGTATGCTATGCAAATGATGGTTTACAGTCATACCATGTGTATCTTAAGATCCCTATTGGGGTGTGCCATTGAGAATGGTAAAAAATCTGTAATGTCAATGGTTAAAAATCTATTTCTGACATAACATGATGTAGCGATTGCCTTTACCAACAAAAACTGCAAAATTGCTAATTTGTTAAATATTTTAGCTTTTAGTAGTGCAAAGTATTTCAAGGAAATCTTCTAAATCAATCACTTTAACATACATCTAGCACTTTCAAAAAAATATGTATTTCCTATATACAACTCCAGATTATTGTTGGAAAAGAAATAGCATGCCCATTTTGCTGGGTAAAAAGGTATTGCATGTTCACTTTGATGCAATGACTTCTCTTCAGTGACAACATCCAAACCATTAAAAATTTCTTCGCAAATGAAGCGCTGAAGGTTTTTGGCAATGAATCGGACTGGGGACATATTCTTAAAGAAAAAAAAAAACTGATGCACCATTTGAAAAGTCAAATAATATATGCACTATTTTCAGAAACCAAAAAAAAAAAAATTAAACAGGCCTGAACTGAGTATATGAACATGAGTTAGAGGACTAGAAAAATGTTTTTTGAATTATTATCCTCATTAAGGAAATTAAAAACCACCGAACATTCTATAACTACAGACATGTGTCATGTTCAGATCAACCTTTAAGGGTTAAGAAACAACAAGCAATCTTCACAGATAACAATGAGACCTAATTTATTAAGATTCACTAGATGAAAGTTTTCAGTTGGAATCCAAAACATATCCATGCAAGGCCCAAAATTTACAGTAGAAAGTTTACGAGACAACCTTTGTCTAGCACATCCCGATGTAGAGCTGAGCACATCCCGATGGAGAGCCAAGTGAGATATATAAAAACAAAAACATTATTGTCAGATGTTGAAATCGTTACTAGATCATGGACAAAGTTAGCACTGATTTTTGGGTAATTTTACTTATTAATTTGGCACATATTTATGGGAAAATGGGCTTAGAAGTGCCCTAAGTGTATGGCTGAGCCTTTTACAATTGGGTGGTTTAGTGGATTTTAGAAGTTAAGCCATGCTAAATGATTTATAATAATGTAATTCTGTGTTTAAAGATTAAACTGTGTGATGGATTTTTGTCTTAATGTGATCCACCATCAAGAAAATAGAGAGTAAGAGAATAGAAGCTGTAAATATCTAGGATCCTACAGGATTACAATATTATGGACTGTAGAAATTTGATGTCTGCTAAATGATTTAGAAGCTGTAAATATCTAGGATCCTACAGGATTACAATATTATGGACTGTAGAAATTTGATGTCTGCTAAATGATTTAGTTTAGGAAACTGCAAATCTCTTGGACCTTTAGAGTACTGGCTAAAGCTAAAAACTTCAATTAAAAATTATAAAAATATGTATTTTAATGCCCATATGTGAAATTATTAGAAAATTTTCAGCCCCAAGCAATTGTTGAAACCTAAGAGTTAAAAAAATAAGTGCTCTTATATTATTCAAGATAATATTCTAATTTATTCTGTAAGTCATTTTCTGTTTTCATAAGATCTGTCACTCTGTACATATAGATCCTGAAGTCCCCTGCATAGAACCGCTTCCTTACCTCATAGGCAAAATCCCTTCCACAAGTACAACTCCAATGGTGTCTTAGCCTCAAATCATTTGCAAGTTAACTAATGCTCATTAGATCTGATGCTTGCACAAATCTATAATCTCAAGACACCAATCCCCCTACCACTTACCAAAAAACCTAGATCTACATTCATCAATATAATATTTGCAGAAAAAAAAGAATTAACTCTATAATATGAACAAGTTCAGATCAGGCATAAAAAAAAATGATAGAAAACAATACAGAACAGATACCTTAGCATAGATTTGCAGGAGCAAAGTGAAATAAGAGGGATATGTAGGGAGGGCTATGGGCATGGGAGGATCAGGTAAGACTACACTTCACGCTCATTATCATTATTTAATGAGCAAAGTCTTGCCATTCCTCCCATGTCTGGTGTCCTCCTGCTACATCTTATCCCTCTCTATACCCACCATGTCTTTCCTTTTGCCCTTCAACAAACAACTGGGTACTCTCCATGAAAAGCTATTTGCGCCTATATTCATTGATGAAAATTGCAAATCAATAACAGAGAATGGGGCTATGATGAATATCATCAGAAGCCGATATACGGTCACTATTTCCTCGGGAAATTTGGTGAAACCCCTTCAGTGAAAACCCTTCCCCGTCCAGATCTGGAGAAGAATGGCCTCTTTTAAAGATAAAGAAGGGCAAAATTTTGAGGAGGAGATCAAGGGAGAGGGCCCATAGTGGGTCACCCTAACTTGACCTTTCTATGTCATTTGAAATTAAAAAAAAATTGCCTCTGCCACCTGGTCAATGATTTGGACACCTTAAATATTTTGTTTGGAGGGGTGAATCGTTTTTTTGCCGCGTGGACGACGTGTGATTTGGGGGGAGCAAAATTCCGCACCTTTTTAAACGCTGACCCCTGGTCATAAGGAACCTCGGTGGCGGTACATTACATCGTGGTCATAAGGAACCTCGGTGGCAGTACGTTACATCGTGGATAGTGCTCAGCATGCCGTGTGGCATGTGAGCACAGCGCCACCTTTATTTCTCACACTCGCGTTAAGACTACACTTTAGGCTCATTCAATTCCCTGTTGCCGTATTTACTACTTTGCAGTCTGCATTTCGCTGGAATTTGTGCCACTCATTTGGGAGCTATGGAGCCTTCAATGCTCCAGTCCTTTCCATTCATGAAATGACAACACCACATTATCGACGCTACTTATCGTGTATGGTCGTTGCAGATGGTTTTCGCGTGGGAGATGGTTGTTTAAGCTTTGGGGATGGCTCACATGAAGTTTGAAGTTGTTCGGCTTGTTGCTCCTTCGACGTTGTTCAGTGACGGCTTCACGCACGACCCTGGTATGGATTCCACATCCTGCTAAGGCTATGATTCGGTGAACTCGAAAAAATTGAGGTTTTTTTGGGTTTTTTTGGTATGGTTTATGCATGCACACTCACTTTTTCCTTGTTGTTTGCAATGGGATTTATTCCATCTATTGTTGTCTGTGGTTGTAAATAGAAGGTTCTTTTGGTTTTCTATCTGGTTGTAATAATGAGGGTTTTGTATTCAATGGGGTTATTGTTTATCCATGTGTATTAAAATATTTTTATTGTTTGCAATGGGATTTTTTCTAGCTATTGTTGTTTGTGGTCGTAAATGGAAGGTTCTTTTGGTTTTCTATCTAGTTGTAATCATGAGGGTTTAGTATTAAAATGGGGTTATTGTATATCCATGGGTATTAAAATATTTTTTATTTTTTGCAATGAGATTTTTTCCATCTATTACTGTTTGTAATCATAAATGGAAGATTCTCTTGGTTTTCTGAGTGGTTCTAATCATGAGGGTTCTGTATTAAAATGGGGTTATTGTTTATCCATGGGTATTAAAATAGTTTTTATTGTTTGCAATGAGATTTTTTCTGTCTATTGCTGTCTGTAATCGTAAATGGAAGGTTCTTTTGGTTTTCTGAGTGGTTGTAATCATGAGGGTTCGGTATTAAAATGGAGTTATTTATCCAGGGTATTAAAATATTTTTTATTGATTGTAATGAGATTTTTTCCATCTGTTGCTGTCTGTAATCGTAAATGGAAGGTTATTTTGGTTTTCTGAGTGGTTGTAATCATGAGTGTTTTGTATTTAAATGGGGTTCTTGTTTATCCATGGCTATTAAAATATTTTTTATTGTTTGAAATTCAAGATTTCTTCCATCTATTGTTGTTTGTGGTCGTAAATGAAAGGTTCTTTTGGTTTTCTATCTGGTTGTAATTATGAGGGTTCGGAATAAAAATGGAGTTATTGTATATCCATGGGTATTAAATTATTTTTTATTATTTGCAATGAGATTTTTTTCTATCTATTGTTGTCTGTACTCATAAATGGAAGGTTCTTTTAGTTTTCTGAGTGGTTGTAATCATGAAGGTTTGATAATAAAATGGGGTTATTGTTTATCCATGGGTATTAAATTATTTTTTATTGTTTGCAATGAGATTTTTTCCATCTATTGTTGTCTATACACTCGTAAATGGAAGGTTCTTTTGGTTCTCTGAAAGATTGTAATCATGAGGGTTCGATATTAAAATGGGGTTATTGTTTATCCATGAGTATTAAATTATTTTTTATTGTTTGCAATGGGATTTTTTCCATCTATTGTTGTCTGTACTTGTAAATGGAAGGTTCTTTTGGTTTTATGAGTGGTTGTAATCATGAGGCTTCTGAAGTATTTAAATGGGGTTCTTGTTTATCCATGGCTATTAATTTTTTTTATTGTTTGCAATGGGTTTTCTTCCATCTTTTGTTGTCTGTGACCGTTAATGGAAGGTTGTTTTGTTTTCAGTATGGTTGTAATCATGACAATTTTGTATTTAAATGGGGTTCTTGTTTATCCATGGCTATTAAATTTTTTTATTGTTTGCAATGAGATTTCTTCCATCTATTGTTCTCTGTGGTTGTTAATGGAAAGTTGTTTTGTGGTGGAATGTCTAGTTCAATGCTTAAGGCTTTTTGTTTCTTTAACTTTGTACTGCAAAGATTCAAAAGATTCTAAATATCAAAATTGGTGTTCAAGGGTGTTTTTGTAACACTTTAACTTATTTTTGAACTTAGTGTTTATCAACACAACTTAATGGCCATCTTCTGTGTTTTGTAACACATTTATTGGTTTTGGAAATTACAATATTTTGTTCGAGCATCACTGTGACTCTTTAATTTAAGTTACAAGTTTTAGTTTACAGTTTGTAATTGTAGAAATGGATTGACAGATGTTTTAATGGTTGCAATTTTTTTTTCTTAGAACTACATTTACTCTTTAATTTAATATCATATTGAATACCTTGTAAAAGCATGCTTACTTTAAAATTCAATTTGTAATATCTCATAATCAATATCTTAATAATACAATCGGGCCCATTCACCATTTTTAATTGGAATCAGCTTTATGTCCTCTTTTCATACATATTCATAATTGTAAATCTCCTTTTAAGACATATATTTTCATACACATACGTTTCTTCTATCTCAACTCCATGTAGCAATTAGTCTTTATGTTTTGCAATATCTCCTAATCAATATCCTAATAATACAATCTAACCCATTCACCATTTTTAATTGGAATAAGCTTTATGTCCTCTTTTCATAGTGGGTCACCCTAACTTGACCCCTCTACCTGGCATGCCACGTCATCCAAAATTTAAAAAATTGCCTCTGCCACTTGGTTGATGATGTGGACACCCTAAATATTTAGTTATGTTCTCCATGCCCTTGTCCATGATTTACTTTTTATGTTGTTCATGCCCTTGCTTTAGCAATCTACACCCTCTAGTCACAATCTTCATTCTCCATGCATTACATTTCACAACAACAAATGTTCTTCATTATGAATAAATTAACATGATCTAAACATATAATTCCTTTTGGTTTACTAGTGGATGAGTCTAATCTCCTTTATCTATATACACACACACACACACACACGTGTGTGTGTGTGTGTGTGTGTAGACACATAAAACCAAAGCAACCTTCCATTTATGACCACAAATAGCAATAGATGGAAGAAATCCCATTGCAAATAGTAAAAAATATTTTAATACCCATGGATAAACAAGAACCCCATTTAAATACAAAACCCTCATGATTACAACCACACATAAAACCAAAAGAACCTTCTGTTTACAACTAGATAAACCACTGTCATACCATATAGGATTCCCAAATAAATAAGAAGATGAAAACAAGCACATAAGATAGTCACAAACATAACACAAAAAAGAAATGAAGTTGACCATGAATAACTTGGAGAAGTCGAGTACAAATAGGTGAGGAGAGGAAGTTGTGAGTTGAGGAAAGGACTCCTAAACCATGAGTGGTGGTGAGTTGTCTCCCTAAAAACTAGCGTGAGGTGGCTAGTTAGTGGACAACTTAGGGACACCTCTCCTAGCCGCCCAACAATCTTGACACCTCAATGAGGCATGTGTCAAGATTGTATAAAGGGACATCTAAGTAGGCTTAAGCCTAAGTGTATGAAATATATATACGTGCTAACACCCCCCTTTAAGCATAGCTTATGTATGTATATATACATATGTGTGTGTATGTATGTATGTACAAATATGTCTATGCATAGATGCATGTATATATATATATGTGTGTGTGTGTGTGTGTGTGTACAAATATGTCTATATATATATATTACATACTTACAAACATAGATTGACATATGAAGCATCCACACTCGGAGGTGTAAGGTTCACCAAACAAGCAATCGAAACAAGAGGACAAAAATCAATCAACTGTCAAACTTATTACCAATTTCTAATTTTTTAACAAGAAGTCTAAAAACGAGGACATAAATTTAAGAGTTCAGACCACACTATAAGCATTCAACCAAGCCAATTAGCCTCTCACAGTATACCTCTCCATTTTTCCATTTGACATTAGAAATATGGGGGAGGCCCCCATACTGTGTCACCCTAACTTTCAAAGTCCATATGGAGTGCCACGTCAGTTGAAGATTCATTGTCCTTTTGTTATACATTTCCTATCTCATATACATTTCTACTTAGTTGTTTTACAAACTTAATTATCCTAGAAAACTATGATGTATTCAACTGTGTATGTGTATAAATGTCAGTTGCATTTATGTTTTGCAAATCCTTGCAAATCATTTGTGTATACCACCTAATACAAATAAAAAAATACTAATGAATAAACAAATATGATCTATACATTGATTGGTGCATAATTATGCTCTTTTTAGAAATATTTTGACTATTAATTGAAACAATAAAAAATGATTGCTAGCCCCACTTTGGTCAACTCATATACCCATGATTAAGTTGTGAAATAGATGGCTTCAAAAGCCAAATCTAAATGCATGAAAATCCTATCAACTAGGACTACATTTTACTAGTGAACTACTCTATATGAACAAACCATTCTACTAGAGAACTGTATTGGGGAGACTTGGTTACCCAAAGGCATTTTGGCTTAATGTATGTTGTAGCCTACATATCAAACTAATTTGTGGATAACTGCAACATAGCTCAACACTAAACCAACTTTAGAATTATCAAGACTCCCCATCTGAACTATAATATAGGGTCAAAGAAAACTATATGTTAGCATGAATAAGTTATGAAATAGATGGCTTAAAAAACTAGATCTAAATGAATGAAGAAACCTATCAACTAGGACTACATTCTACTAGAGAACATGGCTACATGAACAAACCATTCAAATACCTAAAGTTAAACATGAAGAAACCTAAGCTAGTATGAGGTGGTAGCAGTAGGGAGACATGGTTACTTAAAGGCATTTTGGGTTAAGCTATGTTGCAGTCTACATATCAAACTGATTTGTGGATAACTGCAACATAGCTTAACACTAAAAATGCTTTAGCATTATCAAGTTTCTGGACAATGTCGAACTTCATACGAGCTATCACCAAAGTAGAGGCATCGCCAAAGCCTAAGTGACCATATTTTGGTGTTGTTTGCAATGACCATACATGAATACAAGCATTGGTAGTGGGGTGCCAATGATTCATCAATGGAATGCACTAGAGCATTGAAGGCTCCATTACTTCAAAATAAAGTAGCACAAAGCCCGAGGAAATGTGAACTATAGAGTAGTAAGTGCGTAGCATGAAATTGAATGAGCTAGAAGTGTAGTCTTAATGCGAGAGTGTGAGAAATGAAGATGGTACTATGCTCACATGCCACATGGCATGCTGAACACTATCCACAATGTAACGTACCTCCACCGGGGGTCCTTATGACCGATCATCAGTCAACCTTTAAAAAGGCCTAGAATTTTTCTCCTACCAAAATGACACATCGTTCACGTGGAAAAAAATGATTCACCCCTCCAAATGAAATATTTAGGGTGTTCACTTCAATGCACACATGTTAGAGTATAAAGTTGTATGACTGAAATGAAGAAATGCCATTTAAAATAGTAAAGAATGTGAAGCCCATGTCAACCTTGAAAGTTGCACCATTATCATGCCCTCAACATATGATTGTACTCAAACAAGTTTTATGTTGACCATTGGATATTTACAAAATGCATATCATTGACATATGCCAAACATAGATCTGAAATCCCCTTTCATTAATATAAGCCAAAATAGACATCGTGGTATTACAAAATACAAAAAATGCCTCCCTAGGCTGCAATTTCAAACTTGTTTGTGTACAATGATTGGTTTCTTCCAATCTCATTCAAACCATGGTGGAAAAACAAGTGGACTTGATGTGATAGAGCTTGTTGTTGCTTGGCTACTTGAAAAGTTAATCCCAACCATGTTCTCCTCCCTTGGTGGTGGAGTTAGAGTGCTTCTCAAATGGGATAGGGTTAGAGTAGGAAATTGAGTACTACTCACATGGGATGGGGTTAGAGTTCACATGGGTTGGGGTTAGAGTTGGAAGTAGAGTGATGATCACATGGGATGGGGTTAGAGTTGGAAGTTGAGTGCTTCTCACATGGGATGGGGTTAGAGTTGTAGGATAGATAGGGACATGAATGTTCATCATCTCCCTAAACAATGCATGATATTTTTGGCAAAGGGTTTAGTGGGGTTCTTAAAAGTTGTCTCTCTAGATTGTTCCTTACTACTTCAAGCTCTCTTTCCTTTCTATCTTTCTCCCTTTGAATCCTCTCTTTCTCCTTTTTCTGCTCCTTTTCCCTACGTTTTTAAAACTTTTTGATGTTCTCTTGCTTGTCGTGCAACATCTCTATCTAATCTGGCTTGATCCTTCAATTCCCTTGCAAAAATACGAGCTGCCTTTCTGTCCTCAATTTATTGTCTCTTTTGGAGTTTTATCTCCTCAATTTCTTTCTTCCTTTGCTCTTTATGCATTAAAAGGCTCATGTAGTCATCTATTGTTAATAGTTGGGACTATTGGCTCAACCAAATTCCACTATCCTCTGTAGTCTTGGGTCTTTCCTTCATAATGTGAATGGGTAGTTTAAGGAATTTGCTAATGTGTGAATCCCATTGGGAACTCAATGATTGGCTAGAATCTCCATGAATGGTATGCTCAGCTTCATTGCAAATTGCCTTGGTATCCTGGCTCAACTATGCAATATCTCCACCATTAGCTTCTCCACACTCAGCATAGTAATGTACCATTTCAGGTGCATTCAATGTGGGCAGTCGCAAAGGGAAGGAAAATGTGTTGTCTTCTTGCTGGAAATGAAAATTAATTCCCAAATTCATGGTCCATCCACCAACCATGATGGTTGGCTTGGCTAAGACAGAAGGCTAAGTTTGTCTAGGCTTTGTTCTTGTTGACTTTCAACCATGTCAACAAGCAGTTGACCCCCCGCCGTAGGTTCAGGTGAATCATGAAAAGTGCTTTGAGTTGAATCCTACATAGTTTCCTCTCCCACTTTGTCTATTGTTGTAGGATGTAAATCAACATCTGCAAGGCCTGATAGCAATGTGTTGGTAACTTCCACTTGTCAAACATCAACCCCGAAAAGACTAAGGATGTTCTACACTTAAAAGCATCATCATGCATGCTGAATTGAAAATTGTTGTTGGGGTGCATGTCCTCCTTTAGAGCATCAGGATTGAGGGTCCATATACCTGTTCTTTTAAATCTAGCCATGATGTTTGAAACAATGAGTGCTTTACGAAACGACTTGCTACCCAATTCTGCCAATTCTGCTATTTTTCTTTCTATGTTTGGAAACCTTGCCAGCCACACTACTCTTTCCTATTTGAAGTATGATTTAAATGCTGAAAATACACTCATATCTAGGTAAGTGTACAAAGATGAGGGACAAAAAGGGGGTCTTAAGATGCCACTTTTTTTTTTTGAAATCAGGAAAGATTGATGTTTGATGAGAAATTAAAGATAGTTACACTCAAAATTTAAAGATACAACAAAAACAAGAGTCGTAGTGCTCCAAATCTAGTTTCTAAACTACTATTGTTTTTCAAAAATGGTTGAGATTAAGGGGTTCAAAAAGGGGAGAACACAAATTGGTCATGTTTTTCTCAAAAAAAATAACATAGTGTCTGGTGTGCTCCCCCTAAAATGTTAACTTTTTTTTAGTATTTCAAAAATCACTTTAGTGAGAAATTAGCTAACACCATGTAGTTTATCTCTTATTTTTCTGATAATTTTTTCATGAATAATTGATTTTTTACTAATTTTCAAAGTGGACACATCCTGAAAAATTGAAAATTGAGCGTGCTTCCCCCTAAAATTTTTGAAAACTAATCGAAAATCAAATTTTTTTAATACGTGTAGAATGGAGTCTAGTTTTTAAAAATGTAACTTATTTGAAATTTTGATGAACGGTTAAAAAAAAAGTCAAAAATACCATCTACAATGGTTTTTGACAAAAAATAGATACACTAACAAAATAAATTAAAGATGAAACCCTTAATGTACTCAAAATGTGAAAAAAATTATATGGTTAGATAGCTAACAGAGAGATTAAGATTATGGTGGTATTTTTTAAAACTTTTCATTGAAAAAAGTGCAATCCTAATGGGGAACACACTCCAGATTATCTAAATTTTGTTAGAGTTTGGAAAAACACATCCTTAGACAAACTAAACATAGTCCAAGTCTTTGGGTTGGAAGCCCAAGACAAATCCAAGCCTTAGGCTTGGTAATTTCCAAGCTTAAGCATAACGTGAGAATGTTATAACATGCTTGCATTATGGTGAACTAAAACATCTCTCTCTCTCTCTCCCTAAATCTCTCTCTCTCTCTACTTCCCTCTCCCTCCCCTCTTTACCTACTACCCTCTCTCTCTCTCACCTATCTACCTCCTACTTTTCCTTTTCCTTTCCAATTTCCCTTTAGATCCCACTAATTTTTCCCTATTTTACTATTTTCCACCTCTCCTCTCATCATTCTTCCCATCCAATCAACTTTCATTTTATCTTGTTTCCATTTCATCCTCGCAATTTATATCCTCATCCCTCTTTGCATGTCCTAGTTTTCTTATTTCCATTTGCTTTGTTGATAAGGGAGAGGGAGAGAGAGGGGAGAGAGAGAGGGGAGAGATAGGGAGTTAGAGAGATAGAGAGAGAGATTCCTAGTTTTCTTGTTTCCATTTCCTTCGTCGATAAGGGAGAGGGAGAGATAAAGGGGAGAGATAGAGAGATAGAGGAATGATAGGGGAGAGAGAGGCAAGAGATAGGGAGAGATAGATAGGTAGAGAGAGAGGAGACATATAGGGAGAGATAAAGGAGATAGAGGGGATAAATAGGGAGATAGAAAGTGAGCAAGATGTCCAAAGAGATAGGGAGAGAGATTAAGAGGTAGAGGGATGATAGAGAGAGGGAGATAAGGGAGAGATAGGGAGATATAGGTTTAGGGTTGCTCGGGTTTAGGGTTTAGGGTTTAGGGGTTAGGGATTAGGGGCATTATTTAGGGTTTAGGATTTTTGAGAGATAGAGAGAGTGTGTGCTTTTGACATGCAACCCTAAACCCCTAAACCCTAAAAAATGTCGTTAAACCCTAAACCCTAAAACCAAGAAACCCTAAACCTCTATCTCCCTATCTCTATTGTCCCTCAACCTCTGAATCTCTCTCCCTATCTCTTTGGACATCTCACTCACTCTCTATCTCCCTATCTCTCCCCTCTGTCTCCCCTATCTCTCCCTATATGTCTCCTCTCTCTCTACCTATTCATCTCTCTCTCTCTCTCTCTCTCCCCTATTGTTCCTCTATCTCCCAATCTCTCCCCTCTATCTCTCCCTCTCCCTTATCGATGAAGGAAATGGAAACAAGAAAACTAGAGGGGAGAGGAAGAGATAGGGAGATAGAGGAATGATAGGGGAGAGAGAGGCAAGAGATAGGGAGAGGTAGATAGGTAGAGACAGAGAGAGATGAGATAGATTGGGAAAGATAGAGGAGATAGAGAGGAGAGATAGGGAGATAGAGAGTGAGTGAGATGTCTAGAGAGATAGGGAGAGAGATTGAGAGGTAGAGGGATGATAGAGAGGGAGATAAGGGAGAGATAGGGAGATAGAGGTTTAGGGGTTACAGGTTAGGGATTAGGGGCATTATTTAGGGTTTAAGGGTTTAGAGAGAGAGATTGCTTTTGACATGCAATCCTAAACCCTAACCCTAAACCCTAAACCCTAAACCCTAAATAATGCCCCTAAGACATAATCCCTAAACCCTAAACCCTAAACCCCAAACCCCTAAACCCTAAACACTAAACCTAAGAAACCCTAAATAATGCCCCTAAACCCTAACCCCTAACCCCTAAACCATAAACCCTAAATAATGCCCCTAAACACTAAACCCCAAACCCCTAAACCCTAAACACTAAACCCAAGCAACCCTAAACCTCTATCTCCCTATCTCTATCATCCCTTTACCTCTCAATCTCTCACCCTATGTCTCTAACCATGTCCCTCACTCTCTATATCCCTATCTCTCCCCTAGGCTCCTTTATATCTCCCTATCGGTCCTCTCTCTCTAAACCCTAAACTCTAAACCTCTAAACCTTAACCCCTAACCTCTAAATAATAAACCCTAAACCTGAGCAACCCTAGGAGAGAGAGAGAGGAGGAGATGAGATAAAGAGGGGAGGGAGAGAGATAAAGATAGATTGTTTTTGACATGCAACCCTAAACCTGAGCAACCCTAAACCCTAAATAATTCCCCTAAACCCCAACCCCTAACACATAAACCCTAAACCCTAAACTTGAGCAAAAATAAACTCATAAACCCTAAATAATTCCCCTAAACCCTAACCCCTAAACCTCTCTCTCTCTCTACCCCTAAATCCCTAAACCCTAAATAATGCCTCAAAACCCTAACCACTAAACCCTAAACCCTTAACCTCTATCTCCCTATCTCTATCATCCCTCTACCTCTCAATCTCTCTCCCTATGTCTTTGGCCGTGTACCTCACTCTCTATCTCTATATCTCTCCCATTGGTCTCCTCTATATCTCCCTATTGATCCTCTTTCTCTATCCCATAAACCCTAAACCTCTAAACCTTAACACCTAACTCCTCAACCATAAACCCTAAATAATGCCCCTAAACCCTAGCCCTAAACCCTAAACCTAAGAAACCTTAAACCTCTATCTCCATATCTCTCCCTTATCTTCCTATCTCTATCATCCCTCTACCTCTCAATCTCTCTCCCTATGTCTCTGGACATGTCCCTCACTCTCTATCTCTCTATCTCTCCCCTCTGTCTCCTCTATTGGTCCCCTCTCTATTTCTTTCTAAATCCTAACCCCTAACTCCTAGCCCCTAAACCCTAAACCCTAAACCTGAGCAACCCTAAACCCTTAAACCCTAAACCTGAGAAACCCTAAACCCCTAAACCCTAAACTTGAGCAACCCTAAACTCATAAACCCTAAATAATGCCCCTAAACCCTGACCCTTAACCCCTAAACCCTAAACTCTCTCTCTCTCTCACCTATCTACCTCCTAGTTTTCCTTTTCCTTTCTAATTTCCCTTTAGATTGCACCAATTTCCCCTATTTTACTATTTTCCACCTCTCCTCTCATCATTCTTCCCATATAATCAACTTTCATTTTATCTTGTTTCCATTTCATCATCCCAATTTATATCCTCATCTCTCTCTCACACCTATCTACCTCCTAGTTTTCCTTTTCCTTTCCAATTTCCCTTTAGATAGGCAATTAGAGAGATAGAGAGAGATTCCTAGTTTTCTTGTTTCCATTTCCTTTGTTGATAAGGGAGAGGGAGAGATAAAGGGGAGAGATAGAGAGATAGAGGAATGATAGGGGAGAGAGAGGCAAGAGATAGGGAGATATAGATAGGTAGAGAGAGAGGAGACAGATAGGGAGAGATAAAGGAGACAGAGGGGAGAAATAGGGAGATAGAAAATGAGCAAGATGTCCAGAGAGATAGGGAGAGAGATTGAGAGGTAGAGGGATGATAGAGAGAGGGAGATAGAGGTTTAGGGTTGCTCGGGTTTAGGGTTTAAGGGTTAGGGGTTAGGGATTAGGGGCATTATTTAGGGTTTAGGGTTTTTGAGAGATAGAGAGAGTGTACTTTTGAAATGCAACCCTAAACCTCTAAACCCTAAATAATGCCCCTAAACCCTAAACCCAAGCAACTCTAAATAATGCCCCTAAATCTTAAACCATAAACCCTAAAACCAAGAAACCCTAAACCTCTATCTCCCTATCTCTATCATCCCTCAACCTCTGAATCTCTCTCCCTATCTCTTTGGACATCTCACTCACTCTCTATCTCCCTATCTCTCCCCTTTGTCTCCTTTATCTCTCCCTATATGTCTCCTCTCTCTCTACCTATCTGTCTCTCCCTATCTCTTATCTCTCTCTCCCCTATCGTTCCTCTATCTCCCAATCTCTCCCCTCTATATCTCCCTCTCCTTATCGATGAAGGAAATGGAAACAAGAAAACTAGAGGGGAGAGGGAGAGATAAATGGGAGAGATAGGGAGATAGAGGAATGATAGGGAGAGAGAGGCAAGAGATAGGGAGAGGTAGATAGGTAGAGACAGAGAGAGATGAGATAGATTGGGAGAGATAGAGTCAAAGAGGAGAGATAGGGAGATAGAGAGTGAGTGAGATGTCCAGAGAGATAGGGAGGGAGATTGAGAGCTAGAGGGACGATAGAGGGAGATAAGGGAGAGATAGGGAGATAGAGGTTTAGGGGTTACAGGTTAGGGATTAGGGGCATTATTTAGGATTTAGAGGTTTAGAGAAAGATTGATTTTGACTTGCAACCATAAACCCTAATCCTAACCCCTAAACCCTAAACACTAAACCTGAGAAACCCTAAATAATGCCCCTAAACCCTAACCCCTAACCCCTAAACCATAAACCCTAAACCCTAAATAATTCCCCTAAACCCTAAACCC
Source organism: Cunninghamia lanceolata (assembly GCA_027924645.1). Lineage (NCBI taxonomy): Eukaryota > Viridiplantae > Streptophyta > Pinopsida > Cupressales > Cupressaceae > Cunninghamia > Cunninghamia lanceolata. The sequence continues at coordinate 5,831,737 of BSBN01000135.1, read as the reverse complement.
CAAACCCCTAAACCCTAAATACTAAACCCAAGCAACCCTAAACCTCTATCTCCCTATCTCTATCATCCCTTTACCTCTCAATCTCTCTCCCTATGTCTCTGGCCATGTCCCTCACTCTCTATATCCCTATCTCTCCCCTAGGTCTCCTTTATATCTCCCTATCAGTCCTCTCTCTCTAAACCCTAAACCCTAAACCTCTAAAGCTTAACCCCTAACCCCTAACCCCTAAATCCTAAACCCTAAACCCTAAATCTGAGCAACCCTAGGGGAGAGAGAGAGAGAGAGGAGACAAGGTAAAGAGGGTAGGGAGAGAGATAAAGATTGAGAGATTGTTTTTGACATGCAACCCTAAACCCTAAATAATTCCCCTAAACCCTAAACCTCTCTCTACCCCTAAACCCTAAATAATGCCTCTAAACCCTAAACCTCTATCTCCCTATCTCTCCCTAATCTCCTTATCTCTATCATCCCTCTACCTATCAATCTATCTCCCTATGTCTCTAGCCATCTCTCTCTCTCTCTCTCTCTCTCTCTCTCTCTCTCCCCTAAATCCCAAAACCCAAACCTCTATCTCAATATCTCTCCCCTATCTTCCTATCTCTATTGTCCCTCTACCTCTTAGTCTCTCTCCCTATGTCTCTGGACATGTCCCTCACTCTCTATCTCCCTATCTCTCCCCTCTATCTCCTCTATCTCTCCCAATCTCTATTGGTCCCCTCTCTCTATCTCTTTCTAACCCCTAACCCCTAATCCCTAAACCCTAAATAATTCCCCTAAACTTGAGCAACCCTAAACTCATAAACCCTAAATAATGCCCGTAACCCCTAACCACTAACCCCTAAATACTAAAATCTCTCTTAGAAATGACATGGGTGATTCAAACTCCAATGAGAGAGAGAGAGAGAGAGAGAGTTTTGTTTTTTGCAAAACGTGCTCACATTATGACTTGTATGGGACCAAAAAGTCCTGTGGCGATACACCACCTAGAACTGATTGTGCAAAATGATGCAACCAGTTCATAAACAACTCTAGTCATCCAAGCATGGGGTTGGACAACCATGCAAGCACCCGATTCGCAACCAACAATGTAATTTTTAAGCTTCCTTTAACCTTTCAAAAGATATAACCTTGGTATGCTCTATCTGGCAGCATTAACACAACACAAAATTGTTATCCATTCCTTGCTCTTCAAAATGATGTATGAAACACTTCTACTACCTCTTTTGGCCAACACCAACATGGCTCCATTTCTCCTTGGTTGAATTCCAATTTCATCACAATTCCAATTTCTATGTGGTCCATATGGGTTGGCTTCATATGATTTGGACAATATCTTGTAGAATGTAGAAACAACTACAAGCCTGAGGTTTAGAGCTCTATCTCTGTCAAGGCCTTCCGCTGTCCTTAATGTTAACTCAGGGTGACGCCTTTTAAATCTAGTCCACTATGACTTGCTAGGTAGCCCATCTTTAAATGGGTTTGGTTGTGTTTGGCATTTTTTGTGACTTCTGCTTTGAGATTAATAATATTCAGCCCATGGCCCACTATAGAAATCTCTTTACACCATTCTACTATTAAAGCCTCTTCAGTTATTGTCAAGACTGTGGGAGGACCTTTTTCTGATGTTGATGTTAAACCACCTAGCTAGTTGTTGAGCATTGTGGTCGGGACTCCCCACTTCTTTGTTGCACTCCTTGTCAACATGCCATTATCCTCCACATCTTTTAGTGTTGATTCCATATCCTCTTTCATCCACTTCAATTGAACTGAAACCTTCTTGCTTCTAGCAGCTGCATTGACTTGAATAATTGGCTCAACTAGTTGAGGACTTCTCTCATTAACAACTTGAGTGTCTTCATCTGACGGGAATCTAACTCCTCTTTTTTTCTAGAGGCATGGTTGTCTTTAGTCTATTCATACCATGACAGGTCCACATTTGAACTTTGTTCTTCATCTACACATTGGAACAAACACCTTTGAACACCTGTTTTGAAATCTAGAATCTTTTGAATCTTTTTAGTATAAAATTAAAGAAACAAAGAGCCTAAAGCATTAAACTGGAATGTATTCCACCAACCTGTGTTAGGAGAGAGGCCTGTAGGGTGGTGCAACCTAACTATCAAGTTCTACTTGGGCTCGTATGTGATAGGTAGAGCATTTATGTTTACTCAGGCATGCATGCAGTGAGGTTGATAGTGTAAACTCTCTGCAACAAGATAACAATGAAGAGAAACAGTTAGCTTTAATAATATTAATAATATATTTCACAAACAATACAACATTTTTCATACCATTTTTTCATCTTTGTAATTGCAGTTTGTAACTTGAGTTTGTAAGTTCAATCAGAGAGTTCACAGTGATGCTCTGAACAAAAGATTTATGATGTTCTATGTTTGATTTTATAGTTTTACATTCTAATGTTGAAAGATTGGTAGTTTGATGTTTACAATTTGACATTTAGATGTTCAAAGTAATACAATTTAATTCCTATAGAATGTAATTGTTATGGTTACCCTTGTTTGAATACTGTAGAATAACAACTCTTAACAACCCTGTTGCACAACTTGATTTGACTTTTATGCAAATTGATCATCATGCTAAGTAGGTAGTTGTTCAAAAAGTCTAAGCTATGATCACATCTGAAAGTGAATAGATATAGACTATTAGAAGCTATGTACTCTAAAACTATTCTATTATGTTATGTCATTGAAGTGCCGTATGAATATGTATTGTATTTTCTAGTGTATGATTAGTCAGTGAACAATATGAAGGGCTATGTGGTTGTTTTGTTCTTGGCTGATGGTAGTGCCTCGGTGATTACATAGATGCTTGTTTCCATTTCAATTGTTCATCTTTCAGTCAGAGGATAGTTGTAGGAGTAATTAGTGCTAGCTAGGAAAACATCTAATTTATCCTTTAGAAAAGCTAAACAAAGAAGGATAGGAGGCTGAGAGGTAGATGATTGAGAGTAGGAAGACTCAGTTGAAACCTTTGTTGGTTCATTTTTTATATGGTATTACATCATACAGGGGCAACATCTAGGGTTGTACATGATGATTACAAGTGTTATATAGGAATGTTTTTTTATCAGTCATCTCAAAGTTTTTCCCATTTAAGGGTTTGCTCTAGAAACAACTTGTTTTCTAGTAATGTGTGACTTCATTCTATCTGCTTTGTTATTATTATTATTATTATTATTTATTATATGTTTAAGGTATAAAATGAACTAGAAATATTTCTATGTTTTCTATTGTTGGTGGGATAATCTATGTTTGAAGATGTTTTTTGTTGTTGGTGGAATAGTCTATGTTTGAAGATGGTGGAACAGTCTATTGTAGATGCATGTTAGCTAGAGCAATATACAATGCAAAATAGTTCACTACTAACAAACATGGATTCTGGCCACTACCAACAAACATTTCACCTTTCATGCCACTAAGATGGAGTTAATCTAAGACTCAATCTTGCCATAAGCTTACAATATGCAATAGTTCTATAATGACATACTTTGAAGGTGTAAATAACTTATGCATATATAATAATTATTACAATGTAATGTTTCATGGATCTCCTCAATATTTTGTGAGCATAACACTACCTTTATTTCCCACACTCTTGCATTAAACAACATACATTTTAAGCTAAAAGGTTTTAAACAAAAACAACAATATAGTTTAAACCAAAACAACATACATTTTAAACCAAAACAACATACAGTTTAAACACATGAAGCATACAATTTAAACCAAAACAACATACATGGGAAGCAAAAACAACATACATTTAACATTCATAAGGATAGATATTTTTTGTGAACTTAAAATATTGTTGAAACCAGTGTGAAATTCGAATCCTTTAGGACTTTTCTATATAAGATGTTGGAAAATTGAACTAGAAAAATGGAGTTTATCTAGGAATATGAGGAAGGAAATGTTGGTGATCTATGCACTCTCATTTGATTGGTTCAAACAATTTTGTGTGGATTTATTCATTTGAATGATTTGATGGACGTCTATAAATTTGAATTTGGTATTAAATTTGAGAGGTGATTGATTTGGTCAAATGCTTATTTGGTCTGAAGTCTTTGAATTCTATCATGTTTTCTTCACAACTTGATTGGTGAGCCTTAATCCTTTGATTGTGTCTCATTAAATGGAAGAGTTGATTGATTTGGTTGAATGCTTATTTGGGCCGGAGTAATAAATTTTTGTCCTCTTGTTTTGATGGCTTGTTTGGTGAGCCTTACACCTATGAGTGTGTTGGTTTTTTGTAGGTATTGTATTGAAGGAACTAGTAGTTGGTCATATTTGAGTTAGAGTGCACTTCAGGAGGAGTTATGGAGTGGGTGGACTTGTTCAATGTGACACTTGGCCATTTGTTGTTTTTACTTGGGACTCCAACTTTAGAAAATATGAAACTATTCTGGGACATAGCTTGATATTTAATGGGACACTTTCTAATGTTAAATGTTTAAAACTATTTTTTGTAAACTGTTATGGAGTAAAAAGTGGACACATGCCTTTTTACCACCTGGTTTAGCTCTTAGGTCCCTGTGTTTACACTCTACATGCAAATTATTCATCCTGATGAGAAATCCCCTAAAACCCATGACAAATGGGGACTAGGGGCCCATTTTATATCTAAGTCCTGACCAAAAAGGCCCCTTGGGACTTGGGTGCTCATGCCCAAGTCCACGTTGATTGGTCAGGGTAAAATCAAATCTATGTTGGCCTATGACTCTTAAATGGGCCCTCTCTTGTCAGCTCTTTCAATTAATTTGCAAAATTTTAATGGATAAACATATATAAACAAGTGTTTAGATTCATTTGTAACTAGGTTGATAATAGAAAACTCGATGATAGTAAGGTTATGATATTGTGCAAAGGTGAATTCAAGGCATTCATTATGTTTGTTGCAGACTTGTGTTAGAATTGTGTTTATTACAGATTTGGATTCATCATCAACATCCTTATGAGTTGAAGAGTCTTCATCCTCCTAAGGACTTCACCACCAAGGTGACATCATCATTGTGTTTGAATCATTTCATCATCATTTGGATTATATTTAACCTTTTCCTTGCTAGGGCACACTCTCTCATTAACAATGATGCTGGGAAAACTTGAATGGTAACTCAGGATTTGACAGAGGCAAATCCCTAAACACCACAACCCCCAAATCCCTTTCTTCATGTGTGCAGATTATAAGTGCAAGAGTTGTGGAAGTGAAGGTATAGGGAAGCTATTTAAAGGATAAAGATTCTAGATCCAAAAATGAAGTTCAAAAAATCCACTGTAGCAGACTAGGGCACGAGCCCTATTGTCCAGTAGGCCAAACAAACTTGAAATTCAACATCAGAGCATCTTCTGTGACATTTTTCTAGTTTTGAGTTATCAAAGATCTAAACTTTCTAGACTCGGGTACTAGACCCCATGTCCTTCGACATTTTAGCTTCTAAGGGACAGGTTTGGACATCTCACTAATCATCTTGGCACTCTCAAATTCTATTTTGTTGTTTCTTTTTTACTATTATAAGTTGATTATCACAGGTCTTGGGTTTTGAGCATTTATTGCCCTAGAGTTTGACAATAGGCCTGGTTGAATCACATCTTTCCTCTGCAAACATGAGCACAAAACCTATAGCTGAGCCCTCTTCCATCTTGTAGTGTCTTGGCTCAATTTTTTCCTTGAATGTTGTAGTGAAAGGAGGGTTTGATCTAGTGTATTCACATACTTTGCATCTCATCCCCCTTTTAACATATAACATTTTGGTAAACCCATGTTTTTAATGAACTTGCATCTTGTTGAGTGTTGAAATCAGATTTTGCATTGCATCATATCATACTTGTCATTCTTCATTGAAAAATCTAGCATACATTTGAAAAAATTGAAAAAAATAAGCATTCTAGGCTTGCATAAAGGCATAGTTTTGCATTATTTCCATTGGATATCATTTTTTTTATCAATAAGCATTGCTAAGGGGGTAGCTCCCATTTTATATAAAAATTAAAAATAAAATATAGAGTTGGCATCAACTCAATCAAGCGTACCAGAGAATACACTCCCAGATAGGGCATTTAAAGATGCCATAAAAATCTAAGACCCTTGAGAAAAGAGATTGTTTGGATGCCTAAGGGATATCACATAGCCATCACACACCTGCCAAAACAATTTAGCCAAGCCATCTATGGCTACAACACAGCTTGGGTCCATAAAGAGCCTCCACAAAACAAAGAGGACAATAGCTAGGAAAGGAGATCCTGACGAAGCAAAGATTTCATACTGTTGCTACCCTATTTGTTAACTAAGAAACTTTCATTCTGACCATGATTACCCCCTTTCGTGGCTGATCTAAGTAACATATGGTGTTTGCCATCAGCAGATTTCCTCCACTTAATCTTTGTCCATTCATTCTTAGAATGAGAGGAAGCCAAAGTGTTTTGGTCTATTTCTGCTACGGGGTTCTTCTCCCTCAAATCTCCTGCCCTTTCCATGCTAATCTGAAATTCACCCCTGGGACTAAATCCATTAGACTTTGACAGCCCAGAGACAATAGAAAGTCCTAAAATTGTTGTCTTTGTCTCCCTTGGAATCTGTAGAAGCTGCTACCTCTATAACTCGTGGAAGGGTTCTAGAATTCGTAGGTTGATCTTTGTCTATGAGAGAAGATGGAGCTAAATTTGTGCAACTAGACAAAGGAGCATCAGTGATGCTCGGCTCCACTTGAAATGAGATGAGGTAATGGTAGGACTCAACACCAATCCACCAAGTAGGGGTACGACATTCAGCCTGATTTCCAATATTAGGACTACAAAGTTTTGGACATAGAGATGTATGATGCTCTGTTGAGAATCACTTCCTACATCTAAAGGCAATCTTCTCATAATCTACTTGTTGCCTCCAATTTCTCTTACCTACTAGTAAAGAGATTGCTACTAGTAGACCATTGGAAAGGTCCATCTCCACACAAATCCGTGCACATGTGGTGCTGGCATAATTGAGAGTCTCCTTTGAGGCATATAAAAATTTACCTAGGCCATTGCCAATGGATTGCAAGCAATCCAACTCCCAAAACTGAATGGGGAGGTATGGTAATCGAACCCATAGAAATATAGAAGTGAAGATCTCTGTCCGAGGATCAAAGAAGGGGTACCAAGCCTTCATACATAATAAATCCCCCTGAAAAACCCACGGACCATTTTGTAACACTTTCTCCTTGTCCTCAAGGGATTCAAACTCAAGGATGAAAAAGCCCTCGGTATAGGGGAAAATGTTGATCTCATCTTCCAAGCTATCTTTCCAATAGGTAGTGATCCAGGCGTGAAGATCACATAGTTTGGACCATATTTTAACAAATCTACAAATAAGTGCATGGTCTCGCAAGAAGTCCTCCCTATCATGCACTGGTTCCTTAACGAGGATCTTTGTAATATTCCCAGAGTGCTGCAGTAGAAAAGGAGAGAAAATTTTTTCTCCCCTAGCTGTCAAGCCACCCTCCAACTTGCTCTTGTCGAGACCGATCTGGTTTATGAGATCAGAGGCACTCGAGGGTTCGCTCAGCCTACTCAGTTGGGCATCAAAAGAAGCATTGTTCAAACCCTCTCCTGCTGGTGATTTACCAAGCTCTATGCTAGAAAAAGAGGGATGCGACCTTTCCTCAATCAATGGTTTACCATGTAAAGAGGCCCTAGGGCAAAAGGAGTGGCGCTGAGCAGGATTCACCGAGGATTTGCAAACCCTAGCCCCCAATCGTAGTGCATCCACAAAGCTGCTATCATTGTTTGGCCCAATACCAAAATGGGAGTGAGCAAGGCCACCTACCACTAATCCACCACCCACATGGAGATCTCTCCCAAGAACATTGCCCTGGGAGCCACAGTCAGAAAAACTGGATGAAGAAGATGAGCTGAAAAATGCAGTGCACGACATTGCAAAGTCCATTTAGTTATTTCCATTGCATATCATTGGAAGCATTTGAAAATATTATTTTTTTACATTAGATCTAAACCTAATTACATAAATTAATCATTTCATGATCTCACACCTTGCATTTGCATATCTCATTTGCTAGGGTTTTGTTGAAATTTTACATTTTTCATATAACCTAGTTTTTGGTAAAAGCTAGGGTTAGTAGTCAAAATTTAATTTTAGATATTTCTGCTCCTTTAAACACTCATTAAAATCTTATTTTGAGTTGTAGTGTTTCTTCATTGTGTGTCCTTGCATTTAGAATACACAGTGTGTATTTCAACATTAAAGGTTTCACACACTTTCTTAACACATCTTTAAGAAAACTTTTAAATTCAACTTGCCTTATTGTGTAGCACTATATCCATCATACTTGCTTTGTTTGTCATGAAATTCATGTGTTTTTTCTCTTTAAAAACCCGATTTCCTCAAACAAGTGCTTTGGTGTGAAACAGTCTCACATACATGGCTTCTCATCACAACAATAATGTGATGGTCCCTCCTCAAGTTTATAGGAAGAGGAAGACTCCTGAACTTGAAATAACATTTACACCACATGATAGAAAATTTGGAGACATTGAGGGACCTCTTTACATCACCACACGTATAAGTGGAAATCCTACAAGAGGGGTCCTTATCGATCCTAACTGTATGAAAAATGTGATTACTGAAGATTTCCTCTATGTGCATGATTTGATACAAGAATCTTATGAGCCCATACATATGATGATTAAGCCACATAATGGAGCTTTCCTCCTAGCTATAAGGAAGATTACATTATTGATTAAAGTAGTGGAGAAAGCTTTAGAACAATCATTTGACAACATTCCCACATCCGACCTATTTCATGTGAAACTAGGCCATCCATTGCTCAAGTCCATGAAAGCAGTCCCCTCTACAATTCATAAATGTCTAAAATTTCCTCACTAAGGGAGAGTGTATGTTGTCCACCATAGTATATGGAAGCCTATGGTTACTCATGGAAATTTTAGCCTAGACTACTTTTGGCCACAACCTACTGAGCCTCCTCAACCAAGAGAAGATCAATTCTTCCTGGGATACCAAAGATACAAAACAAAGTTAATAACAAAATTGGCTAGACTTCCTATTGAACAAGTTGAAAATGAAAAGCAACCTGAATTGAATGAACCCCCTCCCCTCGCCCACGAGGTTAGCGAGTCTTTGTTGAGGTGCCTCCTTCGCCATCCTTACAAGGATCGAGAGATGCCCATAAAGAACAAAGCATTTCATCACAAAGATCAATTTTGTACCAGCTTCCTCCTCTGAGATGTTGAAGATTGTGGAAAATCATGAGAATCCCTTTACAAACATCACTAATAAAACAAAAAGGAATAGACAATCAAGAGAAACAAGGAGGAAGAGACAAGCCTTAGCTCGACAAGGAACACCTCAACAAGAAAACATTCCACCAACTACTATTGAATCAAATAAAGAAGAGCTAAATGTTGAAGAGATTAAGGACAATGATTCAAGTTGGGAAATTGTACCTTATGTACCTCTTTCCTCTTGCATTTTAGATTGGGAGGAAGATGATTTGCTCAATGACAACCGCTAGTTTGGTTGTGTAAACATGTAAGTATTTTTAACCCTTTTTAGCCACCTTTATTGTAGCATCCCTTTGAGTTTCTTGCTTACATGGCCTCCTCTTATGTGTTATGTTCCCTCCCATTGTGTTAAGTGTTGTTTCGGTCTCTTTGGATGATCCTTGATACTCTTGTAAGGTCAGGGATACAAGGAGCCCGCCTTTGTTGTGACCATTCTTCTATTTGTCTCTACATTCCTCTACTTTCCTCTCCTCTATTTTATTGTTGTGTGTTGTGCCCTGGGGGCATAACATCATGGAGGATGTCTTGGGGGTATCTTCTCGTGTTGTAAACCCAAGTCACTCTTATCTCCTCTCTCATTTTAATTGTTTACATTCTTTAGTGGCTCTACTAGTCGGTGGAAGATGAAAACAAACAAATACTAATAAGGACCATGTGTCCCTTTAGCAAGAAAGCAAAAATGGACCTAGTCCATATATGAAGATTAGGCTGATATATATATCCAATGCTTGGCTAGTAGAATCACTCCATGTTGTGATTCGTGTTGTGAAATCTCTTATAGCAAATCCTTGCAATACTCTCAATCTGCTTCAATGCACTTTGGATGGTTTTGTATATCACCTTGTTCCTACACTCAGTTATGAGATACTTGTAGTATAGCCCAATGACTATACTCAGTTCCAAACTCACAAGTGTAGCCTTGGTCCTTGATGTGATCTAATATATGATTTCTGCATAGCTTCCATGAATTGATTTGGTTATTATCTTAGACTAAGATTTTCTAACCAAAGTTTATATCTTGTTGATTATCTTAGCAAATGATATTGATGTGTTTGTGGGAACATTCGACGATCATGGCACATGTCACTTTGGGGCATGGGCTTTGCGAAATCCCTTGTTCCCTTGTGTGTTTTCACTCTACCTTAATGTGCTTGATATCGGCAAGTGAGATCAACCACCTTAAGGTGGGGGCATATATAATGGTATCTACTTGATTACTTTTACAATGATGAAGTGTTTTTGAAAGTCCTCATCACAAGACAAGATGGTGTATCTCTTGAGCTAGTGCACATCCTTTTATACAAAGCCCTCATCATGAGATAGGGTTGGATCTTGAGTTATTCACCCTTAAACATGTTTTTGGCAGTTGTGGTAGCGTAGCTCAATCGTCAGATGTGTTTGGCATGTTTTAGATAGTGGAGTAGTGATGAGCTCCTCCCTATCACCTGTGTTTGCCATGTATAAGACGTATAGTGTGTCTATGGCATACTATGCAGCGTTTGTGTATTCCGTGTGTCTTCCGTGTGTTTTATGTGTCTTCCTTGTGTGTCTTGCATGTTTATGACATGGTCTAAAGTTGTGTTGTGATAAGTCCCTCCCCATGCTGTATGTATTTTGTGTACTTGTGCGTGGTCTAAAGTTGTGCAACAATGAGTCCCCCCCACGTTGTGTGTTTTATTTACTTTAATTAGCATTTTATATATATATGCAATTGCTTAATCATGTCTTCTCTTCATGTATACTTTGTGTATTGCGTGACTATGTTCATGTCTTCTCTGTGTATTGTATGCTTTCATTGTCTTTTCTGTGCATTGTGTGCATCCTCAATGTATTCATTGTGTCTTATGTGATTGTTTAGTGTTTTCTTATGCTTTGCCTAAGTTTGGGGGCTAGAAATAGTCCTTCAAGCTTAGGGTGTGTCTTCATTCTTGTGTTTGATGTGTTTTAATATGATTTGACCATACTTTAATGCATGTGCTGTATCGTAGGATTACACACACATTAAAGTGGGGGCTAAATGTTATGGAGTAAAAAGTGGACACATGCTTTTTTACCTCGTAGTTTAGCTCCTAGGTCCCCGTGTTTATACTCTACATGCAAATTATTCATCCCAATGAGAAATACCCCAAAATCCATGACAAATAGGTACTAGGGGCCCATTTTATATCTAAGTCCCGACCAAAAAGGCCCCTTGGGACTTGGGCACTCACGCCCAAGTCCACCCTGATTGGTCGGGGTAAAATCAAATCTATGTCAGCCTAGGACTCTTAAATGGGTCCTCTCTTGTTAGCTCTTTCAATTATTTTGCGAAAGTTTAATGGATAAGCATATATAAACAAGTGTTTGGATTCATTTTAACTAGGTTGATGATAGCATACTCGATGATAGCAACTTGGTTATGATATTGTGCAAAGGTGAATTCAAGGCATTCATTGTGTTTGTTGCAGACTTGTGTTAGTATTGTGTTTATTGCAGATTTGGATTCAACATCAACATCCCTATGAGTTGAAGAGTCTTCATGCTCCTAAGGACTTCACCATCAATGTGACATCATCATTATGTTTGAATCATTGCATCATCATTTGGATTATATTTAGCCTCTGCCTTGCTAGGGCATGCTCTCTCATTAACAACAGTGTTGGGAAATCTTGAATGCTAACCCGAGATTTGACTGAGGCAAATATCTAAACACCACAACCCCCAAATCCCTTTCTTCGTGTGTGCAGATTATAGGTGCAGGAGTTGCAGAAGTGAAGGTATAGGGAAACTATTTGAGGGATAAAGATTTTAGATCAAAAAATGAAGTTCAAAAATCCATTGTAGCAGACTAGGGCACAAGCCCCAGTGTCCAGTAGGCCAAACAAATTTGAAATTTAGCATCAGAGCATCTTTTGTGACATTTTTGTAGTTTTGAGTTATCAGAAATCTAAACTTTTCATACTCAGGCGCTAGCCTTCGTGTCCTCTGACATTTCAGCTTCTGAGGGACATGTTTGGACATCTCACTAATCATCTTGGCACTCTTAGATTCTGATTTGCTATTTCTATTTCACTGTTATAAGCTGATTATCATAGGTCTCAGGTTTTGAGCATTGATTGGCCTAGGGTTTGATAATAGGCCTGGTTGAATCACATCTTTCCTCTGCAAACAAGAGCACAAAACCTATAGCTGAGCCCTCTTCCATCTTGTAGTGGCTTGGCTCAATTTTTTTCTTGAATGTTGTAGTGAAAGGAGGGTTTGATCTAGTGTATTCACATACTTTGCATCTCATCCCCCTTTTAACATATAACATAAAACAAAAAGGTACTATGTAGTGGTTGATCACTGCTTGTCCTCTTGGAATAAAGTACTATGTGGTTTTTAATATAAACTCTATATATTATCAATTAGTCTTATGTTGGATTCACCTATCTATGTGTACAAACCATGTCAGTTGCATTTATGTTTTGCAAATCCTTGTAAATCATTTGTGTATGCCACCTAATATGATTAATAAAATACTAATGAATAAACAAATATGATGTGTACATTAATTGGTGCCTATTTTTGCTCTTTTTAGATACATTTTTAATATTAATTGGAACAATAAAAAATAATAATTGGCCCCACTTTGGTCAACTCCTATACCACGTATAGGAGCCCACACCACTATGGGGCCCTCTCCCCTATTTTAGGTTATGACAAAACTTTAGAAAGTGCCCTAGACACATATGTTTGACTGAGTGAGAATTGAGATACCTTCCACTTTTCTCTTATTCGGGTTCACTTTGAAACTTTGCTTTGAATCCTCTCATTAGGTATACAATGTGGAAAATAATATATTTTGTATAGAAATTGGTAAATAATTTAATTCTATAGTCTCATTTTACTTCATTTATTTTGATGGTTTGAATTTGATCATTAATTTTATACCTTCCGTTTTAAGGGTTAGATTTGTAGTTGGGAAAATGACCTCTCATATGTGCCATTACAAAAATGACATAGGCAACAAAATTTTATTAATTTAAATGCACTTGATTGATTTACCTTACCTTTTTTTATTGGAAGAATGAATTGATTTGGAATACTTACAGATTTTTGTTGTATATCAAACTAAGGGTTGCATAACTCATTTTATTTATTTAAGTTTCAAGTATTTAATGTAATATATTCATCAAAATTAGCTCTTATTCCTAGGATATTTATTTATCAATGCTTATTTAATTGATTTATCTTAAGATTTATAAAAAGGGAGTATTTTATTTCCTTACATTTTGGTGAAACTATCTACTTTTGCACCACTCTAGTACTTTACCCAAGGTTTATTTATGTCACATTGGTGTTTTAGATCTAATTTTTCTAATTGTATACCATTTTTGTTGCAGATTTGATTAGGGTTTGGATCCACCCTCCCTTGTACTTCATTGATATATTTTGAGTAGGGTCTGGAGTTTCATTTTTCCACACCTCTTTGATCACTACCCTCCCACCCTTTGGATTTATGGTTTGCTTTTGATTTTTAGTTTGATTATTTCTAATTTTTCTAATCTCTTATCATATCTGACTTTTATCACATCGGCCTCTCTTTGTGATTTGATGATTATTATCCTTGTTGCTCTTGTGATTATGTCATAGGTAATGATTTTATTTCTATCATGGCTACTCTTCTAATATCTTGCCTAGGGTTCCTCATTAGGGATATGCTTTTTGTGATACATATATATGTTTTCTAACCTTCATTACGATGTGCACTATGATGTTTACACGTGCATACACTTTTATGGATATATTTCATTTACATGGTGCTAGATCACATATGTTATATATGGTATGATGTGTGCTTCATTATGTTCTCTTGCCATGATATGTTAGTTCATTTTTATTACATATGGCCTAGGATGAGCTCTTGTGCTTCACCACTTTACCTCTTCAATGGTCATGCATTAGGATGCCTTAAGAAGTCATCCATGCTTTTGAGTGATGTTATTTTTTTTTATGCCCTATTCCCCCATGATGCCTTACCTTTGTTGGTGTTTCCTTCATTGCATGATTGTAATGAACCAATCATATATTTTTGCAAATAATATCAAATTTGAAGTATACACAACAAATAAAACATAAAATGTACTAAAATAACCTCCACCTAATTTGTGTGTTAAATATTGTAACATAAAATATTGATTTTATAATTAACTATGTCATAGAAGCACTCAATATTTATGCAGATAAAATAACTTCACTAAAAAACTAGAGCTAGTTTATATTGATAGAATGTACAAATTTTTTTTCCATAAATAAAATAATAATAACAATACAAATTATATTCAGATCTACAAATAAAAATCTATATGCTAAAGCTCCTTTCTTCAAAATCCTACAAACAAACTATTGAAAACTATGTTGAAATCCAATCTTTGAAGTGCAGATTATAACCTTTATGTAAGGGGTTTTGTCCTTTGATTTTGACACCCAAGGGGGTTTATCTTAGATTGATGAATGAACACAAGTGTTTAAACAATTTTGGAAAAGTTTTGGTATATATAAAAAATGAGATACCGAAATGAAGAAATTGCTTACATTTTATAGACGTTGAAGGCCTGACTTGGGCACCCAAATTCCAACACCCCCATGTTTCCAAGAAAATAACAATTAATATTATTTTTAATATCTTCCTTCCAAAAGTGCCCACCAAAATATAAGTCATAACCTCCATTTGATACTTGGCTAAAAATATATGATAACTCCTCTGTAAAAGCTTGTCATAGAATATGCTAAAAATAGTGGGAGTTACTTAAGGCCCATGAAGAATCTCATGCCTCATTGGAAGTTGAAATGGATAGTCAAACTAAGACATAATAACCAAAAAATTAAATAAGATGTACACATATATTTATTTTTAGGTACCAAAACTTGGTGAGGTCCTAACTCCTAGTTTGTTGGGAGAAAATCAAACTTCTTTGGTGCATTAGAAAGATCTTAGAAGACCTACGCTAAAAAACAACAAATCCTAAAAAAATTCTAGACAAACTAGGGCCTTCAAAATGCAATTTATGAAAATGTGAAAATGTAGAAAATAACAAAAAATTAAATGTTAAATGGAAATTATTTCTTTGTCACTTTCCCTAAGACCATGAAAAATATGGAATGGGCTTTTAGGTCCTCGGAATAAATTATTTGAAAGGGGACATTACAATGATGATGTGATATATGACAATTGCTTATGTAATATGCATAATGTAGTCCTATCTTTTAGCAAATCATCTAGAGATGATATGTTATGTCATTAAGGTACACTTTTAGCTAATCATGGTGTTGCTGAGCCTTTTGACACTAGCCTCACCTCTAGTAATAACTTTAAGAAACCCTCCTAAAAAATTATATAAAATCTTGGTGAATCTTGACCCAATGGATTAATTTTTGTGGCAAATGTATGCCTATTTTGGGGGTAAAAATTATGTGGCAAATTTGCTCTTATTTGCCAACAATGTTGGTTTTTTCTGATAAATTATTGATGTATAAAATAAGATAATTTAGTTGGTGAATTATTGATTGAATTTGAAAAATAAAATAAACTATTGGGGGGATTATCTAATAGTTTTAAAAAATTCATAACATGGTTGGAAAAAATATTCTGACACTAAATAATAAGGATTAAATTATTTAGTGAATTTTTAGCTTGATAAAGATTGAATTGTTTGACAAATTCTACATCATTTGACTAACATTAATCAATGACTTAAGTTATATTTCATAAGGAAATTCTAACATGTTCATATTTGAGGATAAAAGTTTTAGAATAAGCATTATCATTAAGTCGTTAAGGGTGTGGTGGATTGGTAAAAATGTGGCAATGTTATAAAAACCACCAAGGTTTAAACCCTTGTTGGGCTATTTGAGCTCGTAGGCCTTGTGCCTTTGTTGGGCCGTTAAGCTTGTAGGTTTGGACCTCCCATGTTAATGCAGGTGGGGTGATAATGCCCTTGGGAAAAGGTCCCCAAGGTAAGCTAAAAATTCCTATGTTTACCAAACCAAAAAAAACATTACCATTAATATTATAATATAGATACCTTATGTCATGCATGCAAAAAATATTGGAGTGGGAATTAACTAATAATTTTAAAATCTAAATTAAAAAGGGATGCAAATGGAGGGAGGTCAAGGGTTTTTGGCAGCTTAAGCCGCAACTCTTGCCTATGTTAGGCAGTGGGTCTTCAACCAGGGCTGTGACCCCAGTCTTTTTGGGTGTAGTTTTTCTGTGGGTAGTAGGGGAGCATGTAAACCCCTCCCATACTTTTTTCTAATATTTGGTCTATTTTTTATTTAAAGATCTGAATAGAGGAAGGCTGCATGGAGACTAGTAGGGGTCCAGGGGATCCCTTGCCTTTATCTTTCAAGAATGTGATCTTCGGGGATGAGCTCTCTTCATCCAATCATGCAAATGTAGTTCACTTTCTTCTGCATGCAACAAAAGATGTCAAATCATCTCAAATTTCTAGATTTTATTCGTGACCCAATGGGTGTTTGGAGAAAAGTAGCAATTGTCCTATTTTGGTGATTGACCTAGAGGCCATTACGAATGATGTGCTCTATTTATCTGAGCATTCCTTAATTTGTAAGTTCATGGGGGCATGCATCTCCTTGCCTTTTTGGAAGCATGGGTTAGAAAGAATTGGAATCATGAAGGGGATATGGAAATTATATTAGCTATAGATAGCTATTTATTTGTGGCATTTTCCCGCTTAGTAGATCATCATATGATATTTGAAGGAGGACCTTATTTTCACAACCAGGTGGGTTTATTTATCAAACCCTGGCATATTGAGTTTGATCTAGTGGAAGAGCTCCCATCCAAGATTCTAGTTTGGGTCTATCTCCCTCAGCTTCCAATGGAGTTTTGGAGTTAAGATATCCTGCAATCCATAGCGGTGATTATTGAGAAACCCTTGGGTCCTTCTCACCAAACCCTTGACAAAAAGGTAGCCACTTTTTCTCATCTTTGTGTTGAAATAAATTTGAATAATCTACTACTTGGATCTATGGAAATTATATTGGGGAGCATGAGTTGGATCCAACAAATTGATTACAAAGCTTTACCCTTTAGATGTCGTGCTTGTCATGTGAGTATGGAAATTTATAGAGAAATTTCCCAAAAGTAGGTCCTAGATCTCCTCAACTTGCTCCTATGGCGCATGCATCCAATCTAAGAGAAAAAGGGAAGACC
This sequence comes from Cunninghamia lanceolata, assembly GCA_027924645.1. Classification (NCBI taxonomy): domain Eukaryota; kingdom Viridiplantae; phylum Streptophyta; class Pinopsida; order Cupressales; family Cupressaceae; genus Cunninghamia; species Cunninghamia lanceolata. The sequence continues at coordinate 5,814,226 of BSBN01000135.1, read as the reverse complement.
ACAATTCAAAATGATGGGCCAAAATCAAATGGCTTTATTTCTATGAGATCTCAGTCCAAGGTGAAGTCCACGAATTCATAGAATAAATTGACTTCTAGAGCAACTTTGAGCAACAAGTTTGATGTCCTTGAATTTTTTGAGGATTTGGATTCAATGGAACATGATGTCAATTTGGATGGACATGATACAATTCCCTCTCATTCTAGTTTATCCAATGCTCATGTCCCTGATCTAGTTTTAGAGATGCTGGTGGATTTACAGGAAGTGGGTGGCTCTATACGATTAGAGGCTAGGACTCGGGAGGCTTTCAAGATACCTTCGAAAGGGGCCATCATGATATTAGTGCTAGAAATACAAATGGAAGCGATTGAGGTTCATGCTATGTCATTTCCTATACATTTTTTGGAGGGAAAACAAGATGGAAAAAAGAGGGCTCTTCCTCCTCTATTAGGTCTGCAGCAAAAAAACCTCAAAAAAGGAGGCACTAGGAAGGTAGTAAAGGTAGGAAGGAAGAAGGATCAGGAGAAAGTAAAATTGGTAGGGGACTCAATGGTGGAATCAGGGGTCATCAAGACACTTAATACTCACTTTTCTTTTCCCCCAAAATGATTATGATATCTTGGAATTTGTTAGATGGGAGGATTGGTAGTTTGGTTTGTAGTGATTGTGTGACTGCTTGTAAGTTAGGATGGTTTTACAGGTGGCCCCTCTGCATTCTTCTTTTATTGTATGTCTTGATGGTTGTTGCCATTTGGAATTCCAGTTGGTGGTTTTGTAAATAATTTTCTTGTAATAAAGTTTAATTTTTACCCCCCAAAAAATTTAAAATCTAAATATAGATATTTTTTACAAATATTCTGCATCATCTGATATATGATTATTAACAACTTAAGTTCTATTTCGAGTTGAAGTTCTCACACACCCAAATTTTGACTTAAGTTTTTTAGAATAATCCTAGTTAAGAGATAAGTGTCAATGATTGAATGACACTTTGATTTGTTATGACGTGATATTAATGTATTATTAATTTATTGACCTTCAACAATTTTAGTGATTGAATGGTCAGTAATGCTCATTCGAGCAAGAATTAAATAATAATTTTTAATATAAATATAGATCTTTTTTTACAAATATTTTGCATCGTTCGATATATGATGATCAATGGCTTAAGTTCTATTATGGGTTGAAGTTTTAATAGCCCCAAATTTTGAGTTAAAGTTTCTATGACATATTGACTTGTTATGATTCAACATTAATATTTAATATATTACTAATTTATTAACCTTCAACAATTTTAATGATTGAGTGGTAAGTAACGCTCACTCAGGTGAGAATTAAATAATAATTTTAGTAGAAATATAATTTCTTGTTTACAAATATTCTACATCATTTTGAATCTGATCAATGACTTAAGTTCTATTTTAAGCTAAAGTTTTGACATGTACCCAAATTTTGAGTTAAAGTTTTTAGAATAGGCATATTTAAGAGACAAGTGTCAATGATTAAGTGACACTTTGACTTGTTATCAATGCATTAATATGTTAATAATTTATTAACTTTGATTGACAATTTGGCAAATTAGTACTGTAGTAGTATGATTAAATTAATAACACACACCTCATGCACGTGAAACATTTATTGTAATAAATATAGAGAATTTTTTATAAATAGTTTGGATCATATGATAATGATGATCAACGACTTAAGTTATGTCTTGGGCTAAAGTTCTGATAGACTTGTATTTCAAGTGTCATGCCCACATTTCCCATGCGGTCACGACATGCAACACACGTGTCATGTGGTCATGACATGAAATATCAAAAAATTTTCCACGTATCCCTAGAAACCCCCTCACATGCGTCAACGTGCTAAGTGGCAATACGCATAAGGCATAAACATGTCAATCAAACCTTGGGGTAATGCGATTACATATGCAATCCCCTGTGTGATGGTAGCTGACTAGGGGGTTATACGACGTGATAAGCATCGCCATTAGGGTTAGGGTTGATTTGATCCAAACCCTAAGTTTCCTAAATGAGTGGCATGGTTTCGACATGTGTCAAAATCAAAACCCTAATGCTAAAGTAAAAAAAGATTAATTAACAAGCTCATCCACACCTAATTATTTTACAAAAAATCATTAAATTAATAAATCACACATAGATAAAATCATATAAATAATATTCTTGGAAAAAATCTGGTAGCATAACGGCTCTTGGGCGTACATGGGAAAATTTCTTAAAATAAATAAAATAGTTACCTACTTTAAATCCTTCCAAAAATTTAATATAATTAATGTTTAATTAAACTCACCTACTAATCCTTTCCCAAAACATTTTAATAAATTAGTAGAATCGACGCCAATAATTCATTAATGAATTAATAGGTTAAAAATTACATTGCCAAAATAAATCCTCAATACCATTATTAAATTTCATTAAAGTTCCCTATAATTATTTAAATAACCTCTACCTCCCACAATAGAATTTATTTCCCTAGGCAATTTAAAATGAAGTTTGAAATAAATTCCCACTCAAAAGTCTCCAAGCTAACCCTATGGATAAATTAATTTTCCAAACTATAATTCCCACAAAAAGATCCCATGAGCTAATTGATTAAATAAAAAAAGTTATAAATGAGGACAAGGGATGAAAAGGGATGTGTGCTCACGTGCATCAAAAATAACAAGGGATTTCAAATTCCTTTGATAGTTATTTTCCCACTCACAAAAACCTAAAAGTTTTCTACAATAAAATAATCCCCAACCCTAAAAGAATAAAATAATAGTTTCCTTATGAAAACCCTAACCTAACTTTATCTCTATTCTATTCTTCCATTTTGTTTTTCCTCTCCTCTCATTTTCTCTTCTATTTTCTTTTTGTTTTGCAGGATAGGGTTTCTTCAAGTTTTCTTGGGCAGCCATGGCCGCCATACCCACAAAGGTATATTTAATATATATATATATATATATATATATATATATATATATATATATATATATATATATATATATATATATATATATACCATTTTGTGTTAACCTGAATCAAGGATAAAATCCCCCCTTTTTTAAAGGATATATATATATATATATATATATACATCCTTTCATTTATATAAAATGAGTATATGTTGCAGGTTATAGGCTTATGTTTCATGGCAGCCAACGAAATATACACATGAGTATATATATATATAATCTGCATCATTCAAAGTATACACAGGTAGGTTCAATGGCCGAATGACCAAACTTTTTAATGGAGCGGCTGACAGAAGGAGAACAGTGTATGCCGTTCGTTTTATTTCCAACGTAGTTTTAAGTTTGAGAAAAGGCAATGGTGGGGGGGGGATCTCCCACCCACCCCCACCATATGGTGGGGGTGGGTGGGGGATCCATCCCCCACCACTCTTCTCTTAGCACACAGACCGCAGGGAGGGGTCGGCAACCAGGCCGTCGCCCCTCTCTGCACCATTTTTTTTTCTTATAACAAAAACACAAAAAGAATAAGGAATGCGGTCGCTAGGGTAGGAACATTCAGTCTATTTTATATTATTATTATTTTTGTTTGTTAAATAACAAAGCATATTGAGAGGTAATATATATATATATATACACACACACACACACACACACACACACAGTTTCTTCTCTGTCATATTTGTTTTTCTTTTGAAAAGAACATTCTTCCAGCATAATAATAAATGTATATAGATTATATATATATTATTCTCTCAGCCACACAGAAGTTTTGTAAAATAAAAGTATAGTTAGATCAATACATATATATATATATATATATATATATATATATATATATATATATATATATATATATAAAAGATGTAAAACCATGTATATTTAAATATTTGCACATATTCAAATGTTCACACATATATTTTTCCCACTAACAATATAAACAGATTTATCTCTAATCTTTTTTTTTTCTTGCTGTCATGAAGAAAATAAAATTACAGAATTTAAATCAATCTTTCCTTTGCAAAATAAGGGTATATTTAACCATTTTCTTTTGAAATAAGTACAACAGTTTCTATTTATTTCTCTTTTTTTTTGTTGCATACTATTGAGATGTAAAATAATAGTAATTATACTTTCCTTTTCACAGTCCATTTAAATAGCAACTAATTAAGTGTTTCCTTTGCCACATAAAACAATGACATATAAATATTTTTCTCACAAACAACATAGACTAAACATCAACTCATTTCTTTCCTTGGAAGCCAAGAATATAGATATTTTCTCTTGTTTGGACTATAGAAAAATTAAAACAACCTAGATATTTAAACAAATCCTTCTGTCTCATTTCTGTTTAATCACACAACAATACCAATACCATGGAAAGATATTTTTATCTACTTTTGAACAGAATAAAGATTTACAACATCAAGCATAGTTGCATTATGAAATAGAAAATCACTAGATTACAAAGGGATATTTTTTAGTTTACATACAACAAGTGAGAGCTCATTTGCTCTTCGTAAAACCATACATCAAGCCAAATGGCCATGGTTCTCAAACAACCATCAAAACAATGAAACAAAAATTTATTTGAATTCCCACCAAGCTCCAAATGCTATAACCAACAAACCTGCAAAAAATAAAACAATGGGGATACTTCCAAGCCACCAAAATGCTCTCCTCCCTACCATAGACTGATCTTGGAGGTTGATCTTCACACGGGTCTCATACCACAACACAACAAAGGTAATCACATAACAACAAGAAGAACACCCATAAGGCTGAAACAACACAAAATCCATAAAAAATGGATTTGAGGGGGTAGGAGAGTGGACTCTCTGTACTCAAGAGGTCACTCCTACATCCAAATCTCTTGATACCAAAACAAGGCCTCAAGCCTAAAAATACCTCCATAGAAATTATATTGCTCCAAACAAGGCCTCAAGCCTAAAATACTCAATGATAATAATAATACACCAAGGCACTCATGCCAAACATATGATCACCAAAAATCTCTTCCCAACCTCAAGGCCACAAATATACCAATGCAAAGAGGGTTACCTCAAGGGGGTTCACTCCTCTCCCACCCCTCACATGAATGGACACACCAAGAATGGTAGTCTGATTCAATACACCCATGAAACCCAACACAACAATAATGCAAAACACACAAAATCATTCACACAAGAAAGTAAAAGTACATGAGGAAGGCTCGATGCTTGAGGCTTACCTTAAAAAGCCCAATAATGGAAGAGGGTTGTAGAAGAGCTATCCACTTTCTCCTTCAAGCCACCTTCCAAGAACTCCAACTCTCTCAAAAAATCCTCCAAAGATAGCCAAAAAAACCAAAATGAAACAACCCCTTTCCTCTCACAATGAGGAAATGAAATAGACTTCATTCCAAAGCCTTGAGGAATGAGAAGGTGACACATGTCACCTTCTCCTTCCTCTTCCCAAGCCACTTGCAAGGAATATGGAATGTGGGGGTGACATGTGTCACCCTCCCATCCATTCAAACCTCACCCTCTCCACATGTGCTCTCACACATGTGTGAGAGCAAAGGTGGAGAGGTGGCATCTCTCCAAATGGGCTCCAAGAGGATAAGGGATGACACATGTCATCACCTTATTCTCTAAAGGGAGCCCCTTCACTCCAAGATGCTCTCACACATGTGTGAGAGCATTGGAGGAAGGATCCACACACTTGGGGGTCTTGAAGACTCCCCAAGTCTTCAAGGTGATGGGAATCCATGCCTTGGAAAAGGGAATGGGTCATGTTTCAAGGCATAACTCATCTCCCACTCCAATTCAAATTTGAATTTCGTCACTTTACTTCAGGCTGAAGTTAAAGTGACTAGACAGAGGTAACCCTAGGGTTTGGCATGCTCAAATGGGCCCTAGACCCTAGGGGTACTACCTAGGATTAATTTTAGCCCATAAAATACACTTTAGGAGGTAGAAAATCACATAAAATGGCCACAAAATAGAAAGACTCCAAGAGGTGTAAATTAAATCACATAATTTTCACAACACTTCAATTAAATAATACCAAAGGGTGAAATCTAAGCCAAATAATAAATGCAGAAATTTACAAAAGCATCATACAAATTCACACATGATCTTGGTCCCCCAGGGACTAGATCAGTCTAACATGAGAAACACATTAGGTGTGAGATCGATCTCCAATTTTCTGTGGCCTGGAAAATCACCTGCGCACTTGAACAAATAGATTAATCCAACATATATCTATATCATAGCCAAAGCAAGGAAATGCATACACTCACGCCATTGCATAATCATTTAGAACATTATAAAAATCACATCATAAATAAGATTCATAAATGCATTTCTATATACTATCTCAAGATCAAAATCACATAGAAAATCCATATAATGATTTCACAACTAACATCTCTAATATCATCAAAATGCATATCACATGTCTAATCATCATCAGTGAATCAAAATTAGGATATAGTCGCATCACAACATACTAAACATAGCTAACCAAAATAAATGAATATAGTCTAGAGAATCTACATATCAAGATCAACAGTCCCCAAATGTCAAAATGTCATCAACTGTAAATATGAAATAATCAAAATAAGGGAGTGAAATAAATAGGCCTCACATCAAGTTAAAAGTTTTGGAATAGGCCTATTTAAGAGACAAGTGTCAATGATTGATCGACATTTGTTATGACTTGTGAGTTCCATGTAGATTAATATATTATTATTTTGATCTTTAAATGTGATCTAAGGGGATCACACCTATATATTAATTTAATATACCAACAAAATTACAAGAAATGATTATTACAATTTAATAATACTAAACTTCATGAGACCTTAGACTTGTAAATCATTTATTGATGGCATTAGTGGTAATTTCTTAATGTTTATGGTAGTTGTAAGTATGCATGGGAATGATTTTTGTAGTCTTATGATTCATGAGAATTTTCTCCATTAATGTTCTTATTTGTGATTCACTAGGAAGATCTTAAGAAATATTTATGATGTTGAGTGCATTATTGGCAAATACATAGATATCTAATTTAAGTTATCATTATCTCACATTACGCCACTTCATTAAATACTCAGTTCACTTGTCGGAAGAGGATTATATCAAAGGTGATAAGCTATTTTTAGAGATCACCAAACAAGACTGGAGTTGAGCATATATTTATTTTTTGGGCCTATGTGAGTTTATGCTTGTTTAAAATGGGAATAAATCTTAACTATAGATTTTTTTTGTTCATTTATGAGTGGAAAGAGTGGCATCTTGGGATTTATGATCTAGAGAAGTTAAGGAGGGTTTTCATCATTGGGTCTCCACTTGTTGACAGTGCAATTAGAAAGGTGGTGGGACAATAAATCTTATTGGAATACCCTCAACGTAATTCTTTTAGCATTGTGACTTCCACTTTTATATCTAATGTAATGGATTTGCTTTGTGACAAGGAAATGGTGAAAGATTTAGCCAATACTTATATCCAAGAGTATCTAATTTTTGACAAAAAATTGGATGAAGAAATTGCAGTATATGATTGGAAGATTGTTCCTTGGTATTTATAGGGGGTGTTTGCCAAAGCATTTTTGGAGAAATCAAAAGCTACTAAATGTGTTCTCTATGTGAAAAGAATGGGGTTGTTTTGTAATTCTCTTGAAGAATTCAATACTTCCTTGATTTTCCATGAGAAGGATCTTTATGGTTGTATCTTCAATACTTCCTTGATTTTCCATGAGGAGATTTATGGTTTTCTTATACAAGGGATAGGGAATGTGATTAATGAGGTCTCTTTTCTAATAAGAAATTATATGATTGGGAGGAGTCCTAGGGTAGCTCATGCTATTCACTATGAGGTGATTAAAATTGATAGTGGAAGTGATAGTAATTGAATGTTTTTTACGATGTGTGATTACCTCAATTTTTTTGTTCATATTGGTCTTTGGTCCTTGTTAAGATTGATGCTATGCATATATTTGTGTTACATACCAAAGATTCGCATCCATAGAATCTCTTTAAAGTTTTGTGATATTTTGATGGTTAATACAAATGGGTGTGGTCCCCATGGACCACTTTTAACTATTAAAAAATCTTATGATATAAATTTAATATAGGTACCTTTAGACTAATATCTCTCGATGTCTTTTAAATACATATATTTAAAATATCTATACTAGTTTTATGCAACCATATACGTCACACTTAAAGTTATTACTAAACCAAAAATATCTATACTAGGTTTAATAAATTGAATGTTGGGGTAAAGAGAGGATAATAATAATAAAATCAAATTTTAAAGTCTTTGGCTTTAATAAATAATTTTATTTTAATTGCAAAGGAAGATGTGGGTTATGGGTGGAATTCAAATGCATGATAATTAAGACAGATTAAATCAAAATTCCAATAAAAATAACCCTTAAGTAAATTAAAATTTATGTGTCCATGATCCATATATATATGTAGTAAATAAAATAGTTCTAAAGGAGAATAAAATAACTCTTAAGAGTGAGTGCATGGAAATGGGACACAAAAAGTGGCTAAATGGCCAATTTTGTCCATAACATGATTGCGTTATATTGAAAATCACAAAATGTGCTCACGTTATGGCTTGGTAAATACCAAGCCATAATGTGAGTGTTTTTTGTAAACAAAAAAATGTGAGCACATTTTGAAGTGTTAAAAAGAAAAAAAAACCTCTACCCATAGTGCATTGTTGTGATCCACAACAACTATCTACTCATGTTTTTTGCTCAAAAACCCACTCGCATTTTGCAAATTTCATCATTCTACAATCTAATTTGTCATAATTCCATGTCATAGAAGAGGTAAGTCCAAGATTTAGGGTTTTGTAATCAAATTGTGCTTACATTTCAATAAATTATACTATTTTTGATGAATTTATTATTTAAAAAGAAATTATATCAAATCCTATAGACCCTAACTTAGAACCAAATTTGGATGAGGAAATGCTCGAAGAGAAGCCTACAACACCCCAATCTCCTCCAACACTTCCAAGAAACCTTGGACAAAGCCAAGAGTATTTGTTAGATCATTTAGAAGAAAATTAAATTCAAGTTACATAAATAATTTCAAAACTGAAGGCATCAATATCAAACCCCAACCATACATCACTTGCTTCATCATTATAAGCAATGATGAAGAATGTTGACTTAGTGATGATTCAAATAGATCAATGTAAAAGTTATAAAGAATCATGTCATCAATTATATGCAATGAAATTATCCTACAATGAAGTGAAAAAAAAGAGATAACAAAAGGACAAATTTGTGCTCTTTTTATTGATCCTAGAATCAATGCACCCCTTCTTGTGACTTCGAAGAGATTTCCCATATATTTGTGCAATCATAATAAAATAAAATAAGTTTTGGGGTAGGTGGTGGATGGTCTTTGACCAACCTCCATGTAATAACCATGAGGTGCCACTATATTTTCTCAAAAAGCTTTACTGTGAGTTTGTTCTTCATGAAATTCCCAATTATTTTGATATGAGGGAGTTTCAGGGTAGAGGTGTAGGCTCTGCCCAAGATAGACTAGGAGCTCGTTAGGTAGAAAACTGTCAACAAAGACCGCTAGCACAAAAAAGAGACCAGGGATCATATGATGATTCTATTAGTCGTCAAGGAGACTATGGAGGTGTAGACTCTCCATGCTATTGCTAGCCTCACTGACACACTTATAGAACATGGAACACATATATCTCATTCTTGTGCTTTAATAGATGATCAGGCAACATGACCATCTAGCTCTAGTGATCCTAGCTCTCACCTATGCTTTAATTGTTATAATTTATGCTTTGGAAGAGACTATAATCTAGAGGGTGCCACCTCCCACAAGTGCACTCATTGTCATTTTAAATGTTTTGGGAACACAGAGAGTGATCCAATAGTATGAGGTGGTCAATCAGATAATGTGGCGATGAATAATGAGCTATTACATGATTTGTTTGTTGATCACACACATGTATTTTTATGTGTATTTATAACATTTTATATTTTATACTCAAAATTCTTAAATGTAAATTGATTTTTAATTATAGAATTGAATTAAAGTTATGCATATATTATACATTTTAGGATGTAATGTCACTGCCCAATGGTACAACATTGACCATCCCACCAACAAGTTGTACAGTTGCATCTGTTTCAGAGGTAAAATTCTAATATAAAATAAATTAGTATTTTATATTCAGAATAATGTTGAATATTTGAAAATGCATTTTTTGTTGAATAGGTGGGCATTACATCACCATCTAACATGCCTATTCATAGGGTTAGTTGTGGTATTGGATTCATTGAGGTACACTATAGCACATTTTAAATTTTTATTTTGCAAAATTTAATTTTATTGTTTATGCGTATTTGAGTTTCTGAGTTAAATCTGTTATTGTTTGTTTAGTTGACAACTTCAGTTGTCACACCTTTTGATATATGAGAAAATTTGGATGTCGGTGTTTCTGCAACAATTTCATCATCAATGTCTCTAACACAGGTATGAGTATGAACATATATGTTGAATTATGATTATTTTTGTCAATTGACATCATTAGGTATTTGAAAATAATTGATAAATATGTTTTTGTTATTCTATAGATTGATGTAAACACTCCTATTCGAGGACATACCTCTCTTGATGATGCCAAGCATCATAGGCAAGAACAACTAGACTACCAATATGTTGTAAGTGTGCTTATTATTTTATATCATTTTAAAATAATATTTTTTAGTTATAGACTTTGGAATAGTCTCTAATTTTATAATTTGTATTTATAGTTTGAGCTGCAAAATAGAAAGGGGCACATGAGATCAAAATGACATAAGATAAAGAGAGGCTGAATGTTTCAATAATTTAGTGTTTTCTACATAGATGAAGAAACTAAGTATGCCTTTACATGACACATTCATAATGTAATTTGTATGGCTATATATATTGATGACATTTTGTAGTTTGAGAGACAATGTTGGCATAATGACATTGTATAACATTTTGTATGTCTTCACAGCCTTATCGATACTAATATATATAAATATTTTTATGTGTATTCATAGCTTAAATGGTTTTAAGGCTTTGTACATATTCTATCTCTCTATCTTTCCCTTTGTCTCCCAGATCTCTCTATCACTATCTCTCTCATATGTACATGGTATGCATAAGGGTTGAATGACATAAATGGCATATACATGTATGGTGTGCATAAGATTTGAATGGTTTATATGGCATAATATCATACAAGTGTATGCATGAATCATGGATAGTGTGCATCAAAATAACATGACTATGTGCATAGTCTTCTTATTCATACATCATGGTTACTGAAATTCAATCTTGTTCATGATCATGACTTTTCTATGAAGGGTATAATGAAATATATGTCATTGCATTATATGGGTTTTTTTTGAAGGTTTTATAGAATATATGTCATTTTATTATATGGGTTTTTTGTTAGAAATGAAGGTGCAAACCACACAATAGAAATCTGATTCAAACCTTATTAATATCCTCTAGATAATGTAGAATCAATGGAGATTGCAACAAAAATAAAACCCACTACACAGTTTTAAAATGCATTAAGAATTGATCACATAACACAGTATGTAATGTGGAGAAAACTCTTTCGGGTAAAAAACTCCACCAAGAAAAGAGGCTCCAAGTTGTATTATCTTCAAATATGAGATTACAATACATGCACTTCCTCTTCTTTTTCAGTCTTCAATCCAGTGGTGCCGGTTACTCTCAACTCTACTAAAAACAGTATAAATATCCTTATAAAAGGGGGTTAGCTTCTAGGGCAAGAAAACTGACATAATATCGACTGTCAGATCTGTGACCTAATGATGAATGGTCTAGATTTACAATGATAAATATAAATAAAGTGTGGTTTCGGGGGTGTTGCCTTTGAACCCCTGCCAAGGCATGTGGCCCTTGGACCCCCCTCTAGGAGGATGATCTCCCTGGACCCCTCACAGGGGGGAAACCCCCCTGCGAGTCCCCTTCGTGGATGAATTAGTGTCGGGTACTAGATATAAACATGCGATTGAAACAAGATTGATGCTTGTGAAACCTTTCATCACTTATGGGTGATTTACAAACAATTATAGAAATAATAAATCACATAGGATTTACAAGGTTGATGACACCTTAATCCTAACATTCTCCCACTTGACATCATACATTGTAAATACCCATAGGAAAAAAATAAAATAATCAGGCACTAGAAACAAGGCCCATGGCCTCTCTACACCAAAAAAATTTCTCTATGCTTACAAGCTTGGTCAAAGCATCTGCAACAATCTCTTGAGTGTCTACCTTCTTCAGCTCAATCTATCAATTTGCAACCATTTCTTGAACAAAGTCTACTGCACATCAACATGCTTAGTCTGAGCATGATACATAGGATTCTTGGCCAAACAAATAGCACTCTGGCTATCACAACCAATCTAAATGATCCTTCAATCAAAACCAATACCTATACACAAACTGTTGTTAACATTTTTTGCCTTTTAGGCTCAAATAGTCATAGGAGTTGTCTTGAGAGATGTTTAAAGTCTTAGGTCCTGGTTCATAGGTCCCCAAAGGTCTTAGTAGAGGTTTTTTAATGCAAACAAATTACAAAAAATGTATTAGTTTGTTGATATATTTGACACATTTTACTTTTAGGCCTTGAAAAGGAGTTTGGAGGGTTTTTTTTTGTTCACTTTAAACTTTATCAAAATCATGCTTTTCTCATGCAAAATGGTCTTGATCCCACGTTATATATAAAAGGATTCTTGGTCAACATCATTCATGAAGATTTTTCATGTCCCAAAACCTCATTTCTTTCAAACTGCCACATACAAGTTATGGAGGGAACTTTCTTTTCTTCAAATAATCATGTCAAGTTTCCTTTCACCTTGAGGTCGTTGATAGTGGAGTGGAGTTTGAGTTTGAGTTTAGTTTGAGTTAGACTTAGGTCTTTTGAGTCGGCTAGGGTTAGGTTTTGTTGTCCCAAGTCTCCTCTCTTCATGTTTCACGCTTTATGTAGGGTTTTCTAATGAGAGTTACAGGTTTTGGTGTCTTGAAAGCATGTCTTTTGTAACTTGAAAACCTCATAATGACTCAGGCGAAATCCTTGAAGGATCCTCATTAACACCCATGCAAGACAGTAACACGTGAAACATTGCTGGGAATGATGGTATCATCAACAATGTTATCAGAAGGTATATGTATTAAGGTTGTTTTGATAGGCCTCAAAGAGATGTCATGGTTGTTGCAGTTATAAGAAGATTTGTAGTTTCCTATTTATTCTTATATATTAAGAAGACTAGTTTTTCTTCTTTCACTCTCAACAAAGTGTATCTGGGTTTTTTGTAACCTAATAAATTCATAAGGCTATGATAAAGCAAAGGATACCTTGTCAGTCATGTTTGATGGTGAAACTTTAGAAATGAATAGTGAATGCATCAAGGAACAATACTCACATAGATATAGAGACTAATATGGACTTCCACAAAAGAGTAATGAAGATCTACTTGGGTAAATGATACATGAAGATCATGACAATGCATTCATTTTTTGAGAGAAAATGAAGTAAGATGAGGAGCAGTTCGGACCATCATTTTTATAGTTATGGTAAGTAGTTGCCATGAAAGGATTCAGGGCAGCTACATCTAGGTTGCATCTTAGTTTTCAACAACTTCCAATTGCAGTGACAGTAGGCAGATGTCAAAACTTAGTCCGATAGAGTTCAAAGTAGAGCAATAAAAGACTATAACAATAGAAATTAGGCAGACTGGGATGAAGGACTTGCATGAGATAGAGGTTGAAGAACTACCTACACAAGATGGATCTAATGAAAGTTCTTATTGTTGAAAATGAATGATGAAACAATCATTAATTACAAGGAAAAAACAATTGTCTCAATGATTGTCATAACGGTCAACTAGTAGAGATGACTGTGTATAAGAAAACTGTTACAACAGACAAAATATACTACAAGGAAAGACAATCGCATGCAAGGGAAGAGTAAGGTCAGTGAAAGGGTCCTATGCTGAGTTAGGATGGAAGAGGAGTTTGTGCAAGTGTTAACAATCATAAGGGCACTGAAGAAAAAAGCAACCTACTCAAAAAATAGTTGCAGCTTATCCAACAAATAGTAGAGGACTATCAAAGAGGACAACAATCAATGAATGCATATAAGAAGGCCTTTAACAGTTCAAGATAGAGGGGACACAAATAAAGACAGTGGTGAATCTTAGACTAATAAAGATAATGATAAAGTAGAGAAGACAATGCAAAAACCTAGAGATCCGCCAAGACAGAGATCTATAAGGTATAATAACCCTAGGAGAGACAGTCATGAACAAAAGGCAAAAAATACAGTCTCAGACATGTTGTCCAAGGTATAAAAGAAATAGATTTTGTCAAAGTTTATAGGACAATCTTATTTTGAGTTAAGGAGCCTACAAAAGCAAGAAACACTGTATGAGACAATATATGATAGTCCACATTTCGATAGTGAGTTAATAAGGGACTATATGGTCTATAAGGTAGCAGAGTCATCAAAGATTGGGGTAGAGTATGTAGACACTAGACAGTGTTTGAGATCACAAGAAACAGTCTTGCATGACAGTCTAGAGATTTATAAATTTGCAGACTGAGATGCTATGAGGAGTCTAAGGTTTGAAGGACAAGAAAGTAGGAAACATGCTAGAAAGTCCTAATGAAAAGTGTAGGATACAATAGTATGCAAATGGTGTAAAAGGTCATATGAATGCTAGAGTTGATGTTCTCAATAGGTAGAAACAGTGATATGGCTGAGTTCATTCTTTGAATTTTTGTAGTGTTGAGTCTACAATGCAATCAAGATAGTGCATACAGAACAATGAGAGAGCAATGCTTTAGATTTAATAACCCTACAGTGGTTAGTCCTAGTGGAGACATAGTAAAGAGCAATCTTATTCTCAAATATTAAGAGTACATGAAGCCTACAGTGGACAATCCAAGAGCATATACAAGAGAAGTCCATGAAGACTATGGCAGAGCGTTATAAAATTAAGGAGAAATCAGTCAAGGGTCTATGGTATGAAAACCCTACATAAACCCTACTCAACAAAAGAGCCTACATGGTGATCAAAAGAGACAATAAGGCAGAAATCAGAGATGAAGTTTTTTCACATCTGAGAGCTACAACACTCAATCTAAAGGCATCTTTAGGCAGTTTTAACCTAGAAGAAGACCGTACATGGGTAGTGGGTGGAATGACAAGTGTCTTAGAGCATTTATGAGATAGTTTTGGGCAATTTTGAGTTCTCAAAAGTTGTCTAACTTTTTCCATATGCCCTATTATTGGGCAAAGTAGAAACCAAGGTAGTTTGAAGTCCTTAATGAGGAGTTGAGAGCATTTAGAGGCAATTTTGACCACTCTCTAGGTATCTAGGAGCAGTTTGGAGACTTCCAAGCATCAAGGAATAACTGGAGCACATTTTTAGGAGATTGTTGAAGACTAAATCAACTTTTGAAGACCAAATCAAACTAGGAGACTCCATGGGTGCCAAAAGGAGGTTTGACCCAGTTTTGGTCATAATTTTTCTTCCTTTTTTCACTCTCTTGGTCTCCCCATGTTGGGTTGAGTATAGGGAAGCCTTAGACTTAGTTTTTTTTCATTTCTCTCTTGTTTTTGCCTTAGAACAGCAAGAAAAAGTATTGTAACTTAGAAAAACCAAAACTTTGTAACCAGTTTCAGTTGCATGGCAGCATGTTGTAACATTTTTTCAAAGAAATACAAGACAATTTTAGACCTGTTATCGATGTAAGCATGCCTATTTTTCAATGAAATGATAAATTTGCCTTCATTATGTGTTGTTCTCTTGTGTGTTGAACAAATGATGTATGTATTTTTTGTGTTTTTAGTCAAAAAACCTGAAAATATGTCTCACATTAAACACCTTTAGATAGAAAACTATCTTCATATGCAGTTTGCAAGTTGAGATAGGTATATGTGTAGCTGTTAGTTTGTGAAAATATCTTTTTCCTCCAAAACAGTGAAGTATAGATGTCCTCCTTGCAAAATACTTATGCCTAGGATATAAAACTCAGAAGTTGTGTGAAAATAATTCATTTTCTTGAAATGTTGTGTGTCAAAACAACAGTATAGGGTCAGAAACAAACATATTTTGGTGCATCACCTTAGGAGTAGATTCATTTCAAGAAACGCTTTCTACCTTTTCCATCAAGTGAAGTAGTTAGTAGGTTAGAATAGGTGATATAATCAAGAGAACTAGCTCACTCTGGAGGTACACTCCAAGTTTTAAGCAACCCACAGGCCTAGGAGTGTTCCCATATGTCAATAGGTAGCTAAGTTGATAGCTTAGCATTTGGGTGCATACTTTGTTGATAACAACTACCTCCTACTGCCTTTTGCTCATCCAACTCACTTCTCCACTAAACAAAGTAAACACATAGCCACTGGTGGACCTTCGACTATCTAACTCACCTTCCCAATCTGCATCAACAAATCCCTATATGTCTAAAGTTTTGTTAGTACTTTCAGTACTAGAATAAACCAAATAGTAATCATGAGTACCTTCTAGATATCTAAACACCCTCTTCACATAAATCTAATGCTCTCTACCAGGTTTAGACATAAATCTATTCAAAACTCCCACTGTTTGGGCAATATCTGGTCTAGTGCAAACCATTGCATACATCAAACTCCCTACAATACTAGCATATGACACATTAGACATATCCTCTAAATCATCCTCATTGTTTGGACACATATCTAATGAAAGCTTAGTACTAATGGGTAAAGGAACTCTAATTGGGTTATAGTCCTGCATACTAAATCTCTGCAAAATGGTATTCACACACTTACTTTGTGATAACAAAAGCTTTCTATTACCTCTATCCCTTTTGATCTCCATCCCTAAGATATACCTAGCAGCTCCAAGACCCTTCATTTCGAATGTACTTGAAAGTTGGGCTTTCAACTCATTGATCGTACCCATAGTATTACTGAAAAATAACATGTCATCAACATACAATGCAATGATTAGAGTAGAATCATCAATACAATGAATGTAAACACAGTGATCCTCCTCACTTCTAACAAAACCCAATTTTGACACAAATGAATCAAATTTCTGGTACCACATTTTGGGGGATTGTTTCAAACCATAAAGAGACCTCTTTAGTTTGCAAACCCATTGGTCTTTCCCTTTTACCTCAAAATCTGTAGGCTGTTGCATGTAAATTTCTTCCTCAAGATCTCCATGCAAAAATGTAGTATTAACATCGATTTGCTCAACCTCAAAATCATATGCTACAGCAATAGATAAAAGAAATCTAATGGAGGATAATTTATCAACAGGAGAGAAAATTTCACTGAAATCAACTCCCTCTCTTTGGGAGTAGCCCTTGGTTGCTAGTCTAGCCTTGTACTTCTCTAAAGAACCGTTTGCTCCAAATTTCTTCTTGAAGACCCACTTGCAATCTATGACCTTTCTTCCTTTGGGAAAATGAACAAGATCCCAAATACATTACAAGAGTCTAAATCCATCATCTCCCCCTACATGGATAGATATCAAGACTCACTATCATATGCATGAATAGATTCCCTGTAGGATCTAGGCTCATCGTTAGTACCCAATAAAGAAAATACACAATGGAAATCTAGTGGGCTATACTTGTCAACTGGGTTCTATTGTCTTGTGGATCTTCTCAGAGGTGGAGTAATAGACTCTTTAGTTTCTTCTACATGCTCATCTATTCCAACTTCTTTTATCACAATAGATTCTTCCTCATCAGAGATTTCACTCAAGTGTTCTTCTGCTTCTTCATCCCCCAATCCATCATTATGTTCTTCCTGAGGTGCATCTTAATGCTCTAATTCAAAATGCACTCTCTTCACCTTTTCTTCTTTTTCCTTTGACTGTTCAGGTTTTGAAATAACACTAAGTTCCTTGAAAATAACATCTCTAGAATAGATAATCTTTCAGGTTAGTGGATTCCAAAGTTTATAACCTTTTACATTATCACCATATCTAATGAAAGTACACTTTTCATCTTTTGGATCTAACTTAGTTCATTTCTCTTTAGGCACATGAACATAAGACTCACAACCAAATACCCTTAAATGTGAAATAGAAGGTTTATTTCCTATTCACATTTCATAAGTTGTTGAAACAAGAGGCTTACACAGAGATTTGTTAACCAAGTAGTTTACAGTACACACAACTTCTGCCCAAAAGCATTTGTTCAACTGTGATTCACTTAACATACTTATGGCTCTTTCCATTATTGTCCAATTCATCCTTTCTGCCACTCCATTTTGTTGTGGTGTATATGGAGTTGTCTTCTATCTAATAATATCTACATGCTTACATAATTCATCAAATTCCTTAGAACGACATTCCCCTCCATTGTTAGATCTCAAAACCTTTATCTTATGGTCTGATTGGTTTTGAACTAAAACTTTAAATTCCTTAAATTTAGTGAAAACTTCAGATTTGTGACACATAAAATAAATCCAGGTAAACCTTGAGACATCATCAATGAAGGAAACAAAATATCTATATTTTCCAATTGATTCAACATCCACTGGACCAAAAACATTTGAATGAATAAGTTCCAATTTATCATTAGATTTATTACTACCTAAAGGAAATGGAGATCTATTTAGTTTTCCAAACACACAATGTTCACAAAATTTGAAACTCTCATCCAAATAGGATAAATCGTCTAACAATTTTTATTTAAGATAGTCTTTAAACTAAACTGACTTATGTGGCCCAATCTACGGTGCCATAGCATACATGTATTTTTAGTATTAGCCTCAGATGCATAAGAGACATTACAAACAATAGTGGCTTCTAGCTTAAATAGAGTTCCCAATCTTTTCCCTTTCACTACCACCAAGTTTCCTCTTACCAATATGCAACCATGCTTATCAAATGTCACATGCATTCCCAAATCATTTAACTTTGAAATAGAAATCAAATTTCTATCCAATCTAGGAACATGTGAAACACCAGGGAGGGTTTTAATTCTCTGGTGCAGGAGCACCTACCTGACAACTAGCCTCCATGAGGCAGTTAGTTTGTTATAGGTCTGGTTAATGTTTCCAAGAAGGTCTTATAAGACCAATGCATGTAATAAGGTCATGTTGACCGTGCTTTACTATTTTTAGCTAGTTTGTTAAGACAGCTGTTATGCTGTAGGTCCGGTTGGATCTCCCAGCCGCCTGGAGAGATTTCCCAGCCGCTTGGAGTCGGGTCAGTAGTACCCGCAAGAGATCCTATTTATGCATGAGGATCGATTGGTTTTAGATAGATGTTGAGAAGCTAGATTGTATTGAGCAGAGGAGTTAGATTGCAGAGAGAGACTGAATATTGTATTTGCATCTTTTGAAATCAATAAAGAGATCCTGTTGTGTCAATTCTCTATTTTGGATTCCATTGTGTGATCGATTTGCTGTTTTGGTGGTTTCATGGTTTCGCTGATCCATTCCACCGGTTGATTCGTCGAATCGGTGGAATGGCTATGTACAGTAGTTTAGGGTTTAGTCTGCATTTTGTGTTCGTTTGCATGTAGGTGTGCAGGATCGTCATCGAAAGGTGTTGAGGACCCTAGCATGGGTATGTGCTAGGTCGTGCTGGTTGTTAGAGTCTGGAAAGTTGTCCAGGAAGCGGATCGGGTCACCTCAGGAGGTTCGGCGGATCGAAATTCGCTAAGGTTGGAAATTCGTCAAAACGGCATCATCAGGATATTTCTGTGTATATCCTGCAGTTACTTCGGGCGTCATCCGAGTAGGTGGAGATGAGCATGATGTAGTAGTTTGCATAAAGTGAATGTGCATTGGGGTGATCATCATCAGGTGTTGCCGAGGAGGAGCGTATCGGCATAAGGTAGAAGATCTGGTTGATAAAACCATCGCGGGCCGATAATGTTAAGTTTGGCCGACAACAGGATATTGAAGGAACTGCATGTGACGCCATCGTCATCAGGATAAACGTCATCAGGATATCGGGGCAGCAGGATATTGAAGGAGCTGCATGTGACGTCATCATCATCAGGATAATCATCATCAGGATATCGAGGTGACGCAAGCATCGAAGGAAGGGTGCATGAGGTTGTCGTCATCAGGATATATGGGAGGAACCGGATGTTCTATATCCTACTGATGAACATGATGTTAAACATCATGATGATGAAGAAAGAGGTTGGCGGTAAGATGAACAGTGAACATCAGGAGGATGTTTGCGCTTGCCGAATATGATGATGCTGCCGATAGTCGAATATGATGATGCTGCTGACAGGCGAAAGGTCGAAGGTTTGTCTGCAGGAGGATATCGGTCGTCAGAGAAAATATGATGATGCTGACAGTGTTAAGGAAAATATGATGATGATGATGGGTTGTAGGCATACATGCTGTATGTCAAGGTTTTAGTGTGGATGCCTCTGCATCATAGTGGTATCAGAGCTCAGCAAAAGGTCTGGGCTGTTGTGTGTTGATTCTGTCACCGAAAGGGCAGAGGTAGAGTTGATTCTGTCACTGAAAGGACAGAGGTAGAGGAGTGAGAGGTTGACAAAATGCCTCCGAAAGGTAGTGGTACTGCAAGGGAATTGCAGGAGATGAAGGAAAAACATGCCAGAGAGATGAGGAAGATGAAGGAGCTTGCTGAAGCACTTCAAGCCAGGCTTGTAGCCCTGGAAAAGAACAAAAAGAGGGAAGTGGAAGACAGTGAATCTGAAGAAGATGAAGATACTGTTGAAGAGTATGAAGAGGTAGCTGAAGATCAATTTGCTGAAGACCAGAGATTTGCAAACTGTTAAAGGCAGTGCAGAGTGATAAACCTAAGGTAAAGGTTGATGTTTCCAAGTATAATGGAAGTTTGAATGAAGATGAGTTTTCTTTGAGAGCTTGATTGCAAAGACCAAGTTAGTGGATTGGATTGCTGCACTTGATAATCACTTTGAATGTGAAGATGTTACTGAGGATCAGAAGGTAAAGATTGCAAAGACCAAGTTAGGAGGTCATGCTTTGGTTTGGTGGGATTATGTACAATCCGAGAGAAGGAAACAAGGGAAGTCAAAGATCACTTCATGGGATAAAATGGTAGCAAGGATCAAAGGTAAATTCTTGCCCAGGGATTATGAAATTCAGATGTTTAAGAAGCTGCAATTTTTAAGGCAGAAGGAAATAGATGTGAAGGCATATACTGAGGAGTTTTATAAGTTGAGTATGAGATCTGGTCATCATGAGAATGAGGTAGAAAAGGTGGCTAGGTACTTGACTGGTTTGAGATTGAACATACAGGATGAGTTAGTTTTAGCTAACCCTAAGAATGTGGAGGATTGTTACCAAATGGCAATCAGGATTGAAGAAAAGATGAATAGGGGACAAGATAAGTCCATGAGAGGAAGAGGAAGCAATATGAGGGGAAGAGGATTAGCCCCCACAACAAGGCAAACCAATGAGGGTCAAGAAGACACTGGTAAAGGACAGGGACAGTCTGATTTCAGAGGTGGATGGAAAGGTAATAGAGGCAGATTTGGAGGTGGTAGAGGTTCTACTACATTTTCAGGAAAGTGTTACACCTGTGGTGAGTTTGGACATCCATTTTTCAAATGTCCAGAAAGCAAAGGTTCATCATCCAGAAATGATAGAACGAATGACAAGAGAGTACAACTTGTGCAAGAAGAGAAAGTAGAGAAAAGTGTGCAGAGTTCAAACACTTATCAAGGAGATAGGGATCCTGATGGTTATGGATATCCTGAGGAGGGAGAAGCATTGATGCTAAGGAGAATTAGTTTGTAGGCATCAAAGGATATGATGCAAAGAAGAGCTCTTTTCAAGACCACATGCAAGAGCAAAGGTAAAGTATGTAAGGTTGTCATTGATACTGGTTCAACAGACAACATGGTATCTCAGGAAATGGTGGATAAACTGCATTTGGAAAGGATTCCACATCAAAACCCTTACAAGGCATCTTGGGTGAGTGATAGTCAATCACTTTTTGTCTATGAACAGGCATATGTGGATTTTTAGATTGGAGCATATCATGATAGAGTTTTGTGTGACATTTTGCCCATGGAATGTTGTCACCTACTGTTGGGTAGACCATGGCAATTTGATAGAAGGGTACTGTATGATGGGTATGCTAATACCTACACCATCAAGAAAGATGGGAAGACTATTAGGTTGATGCCATTGCAGGAAGCAGCTACAGCACAGGGGGCAGCCAAAATCATTTTAGTGGGAAAGAAGGAGTTTGTGCAGATGCCTATAGGAGCAGGCATAAAGGCAGTTGAGGACACTGCAGGAAAAGGAGTTGTTAAGGACAACAGGTTGAAGAAAGTTATAGTTGTGACTGACAGAGGTCAGCAGCAGGTGCAGAAACAGGTTTGCAAATAGCAACCAGTTGAGAGGAATGACAAGGATATTGTCATAGTTGGGACTATTGTTTGTCCTATAAAGGTTGAAAGAAAGACAGAGTTGAACATTGCAGAAATTCAAGAGGCAATTCAGACAGAGGTTCTGGTCAGACAACCTGACAAACACAAGGTATGTGAGAGAAGGGCCTACATTGACAGGCATGAGGATTTACTTGCAAGAAAGCAAGTTACAGTTCAGAGGTCTTGGAGCAGCCAAGAGCCAACAGAGGACAAAGCTGGAACAGGTCAGAACACTGACATGACAAAGTGTAAAGGTGGAGGACTTCCACAACCAAACTCATGGGACATGAGTTCTTTTCTGTTGGGGAGTATGGTGCAGGAGCACCTACCTGACAGCTGGCCTCCATGAGGCAGTTAGTTTGTTATAGGTCTGGTTAATGTTTCCAAGAAGGTCTTATAAGACCAATGCATGTAATAAGGTCATGTTGACCGTGCTTTACTATTTTTAGCTAGTTTGTTAAGACAGTTGTTATGCTGTAGGTCCGGTTGGATCTCCTAGCCGCCTGGAGAGATTTCCCAGCCGCTTGGAGTCGAGTCAGTAGTACCCGCAAGAGATCCTATTTATGCATGAGGATCGATTGGTTTTAGATAGATGTTGAGAAGCTAGATTGTATTGAGCAGAGGAGTTAGATTGCAGAGAGAGACTGAATATTGTATTTGCATCTTTTGAAATCAATAAAGAGATCCTGTTGTGTCAATTCTCTGTTTTGGATTCCATTGTGTGATCGATTTGCTGTTTTGGTGGTTTCATGGATTCGCTGATCCATTCCACCGGTTGATTCGTCGAATCGGTGGAATGGCTATGTACAATAGTTTAGGGTTTAGTCTGCATTTTGTGTTCGTTTGCATGCAAGTGTGCAAGATCATCGTCGAAAGGTGTTGAGGACCCTAGCATGGGTATGTGCTAGGTCGTGCTGGTTGTTAGAGTCTGGAAAGTTGTCCAGGAAGCGGATCAGGTCACCTCAGGAGGTTCGGCGGATCGAAATTCGCTAAGGTTGGAAATTTGTCAAAACGGCATCATCAGGATATTTCTGTGTATATCCTGCAGTTACTTCGGGCGTCATCCGAGTAGGTGGAGATGAGCATGATGCAGTAGTTTGCATAAAGTGAATGTGCATTGGGGTGATCATCATCAGGTGTTGCCGAGGAGGAGCGTATCGGCATAAGGTAGAAGATCGGGTTGATAAAACCATCGCGGGTCGATAATGTTAAGTTTGGCCGACAGCAGGATATTGAAGGAACTGCATGTGACGTCATCGTCATCAGGATAAACGTCATCAGGATATCGGGGCAGCAGGATATTGAAGGAGCTGCATGTGACGTCATCGTCATCAGGATAATCGTCATCAGGATATCGGGGTGATGTAAGCATCGAAGGAAGGGTGCATGAGGTTGTCGTCATCAGGATATATGGGAGGAACTGGATGTTCTATATCCTGCTGATGAACATGATGTTGAACATCATGATGATGAAGAAAGAGGTTGGCGGTAAGATGAACAGTGAACATCAGGAGGATGTTTGCGCTTGCCGAATATGATGATGCTGCCGATAGTCGAATATGATGATGCTGCTGACAGGCTAAAGGTCGAAGGTTTGTCTGCACGAGGATATCGGTCGTCAGAGAAAATATGATGATGCTGACAGTGTTAAGGAAAATATGATGATGATGATGGGTTGTAGGCATACATGCTGTATGTCAAGGTTTTAGTGTGGATGCCTCTGCATCATTCTCCCATAACTGAGACACAACATTACCTTCCCTTGTCCACCAATAGGATATGTAGAGTTGTCCTTGAGGTACACATTTCCTCCATCATACTCTTTGTATGTGGAAAACCATTCTTTGTGCGGGGTCACATGGTACGAGCATCCTGAGTCAACCAACCAATGATCATGAGAAATAACATTACATGTAGAAAGTAAAACCTCATCACCTGCATTTGAAGACTTATTAGTAGAGGAATCCCCTTGTTTCTTCAGGTTTCTACATTCCTTTTCACATGTCCTCTCTTTCCATAGTTCCAACACTTGACTTTGTTCTTGTTACCTATTTGTACACCTCCATCCCAAGCAGGCAAATATGGGACATCATTGTTTGTTTTTACGTTGAAGAGGGAGACAAATACAAATGACTGTTACAAGATACTGAAGGAGACCTACAAGCATAGACCTAGATCAGGTGTCTAACACATTAGGAAAGGAAGAAGAGTAGTGTAGGGTAAGAACTCACTCCTAGCTTTAGAAGGCCTACTACATAGGTAGGAAGCCATTCTAGTCATCATTTCTACCAGAATCATGCATCAACTCATTAAGAGTTGCTACAGGGTCCAGATGGAAATGGGAAAGACACAATACAGGAGCAAGAGACATTCAAAAGAAGATAGGAGGATAAAGTAAGCTACAAGTTTCAGATTGCTTCAATTTTATTCATTACATCTTGTTTAAGTTCTAGATGATAAAGGTACATAGTTTGTTAAATTCACCTATGACTATAAGCAACTGTATTAAGCAATAAATTTTAGATGTACTTTCCTTATACAATTGATAGTTTTATAAAGAAGAACAACAGAGAAGTCATTGCACAAAACAACTGCTTATATTCACAAGGAAATTGTGTTCAAAGTTCCCACACAAGCCATGGGAATTGACTATAAATGATGAAATGAAAAGAACACATATACATCTGAAATAAGAAACATAGAGAAGAGAAGGGGTTCTGTCATTGCCTGTGAAGAAGAATACCTACTTGTAGCTACACCATCTTTAGTTTCTCTAGTTTTTCCTTCATAAGTAGCTGCAAGAGGAAGAAAGAGAGATGTTAGACCTCAGGATATCCTTCACTCATATATTTAAAAGAATCAAATGTACATGTTATCTTTTTAGAAGGCATCGAAGTAGAAAATGAAAGAGATAAAGAACCATCCAGATGCAAACATGCAACCATAAGGAGATGCAAAAAATGAAGACCACATAAGCAGAAAAGAGGCTCCTTGCCTCTATTTTTTTTCTAACTTTTTTTCTGAGTATGTAGGTATGTGAAGATGCATGCTATTAAAGGAAGCCATGTCAAGCCCTAAAAAGTCTAAGATAGATTATAAAGACAAGTTGATAATGAGATCATGTAGAAGAAAATGAACAGTCCTGTTGACTTTTTTCTGATAGCCTAGCATCTCAACAAACTGACTACCACAGGTGATAGCAATAGTCATGAAAGGACTACCCATAATGAAGGAAGCAATCAAATAGGGCATGCAGATGCAAGATAGAGGTAATCATAGAAGCATACATGACTAAGGTGAAACAATTATACAGGACAATCATCACAGGCTAAAGGAGTAGTCATTAACTACGACAGGAGGACAATCATCAGGGTACATGAACAACAAAGATCTCTGGAGCTATCAAGCATGAAAAGGATCTTTTAGATGATAGTAAGAATGCTACAGTTTTGACAAAGACATTGATTTGCATGAAAAAACATAAAATATTGTCAAAAGGTAAGGAGCTTATCATAATGTTGCAACAGTACCCATGCTGAGCCAATACAGAGGAGAGAAGAAGTTTCATTTCATAATAGTGAAGAGATAAAAAAGTAGCAACCTTAGTTTGTCTTGTAGAAGTCAAAAGACAACATCAATGAGCCTACATAGTATAACTAGGTTTGTCATGAACATCAAGAGAGCAGTCATACACAAAAGTAAGAAGTGACAATCATATAAGGCAGGAGCAATCATATATACTCTATGACAACTTGACTTGACTGTCATAAAGGAAAAGCTCACAAGACTATGTAGGGGTCATCAAGGCTAGCAAAGCCTAAAGAAAGCCTTGACAACAAAGATACCTAAAAATGAGTCATGAGATATGACTGAAGCAATATATCTAGGATTGTACCAGTCCTAGGGACTTCAAACCATGGAGACAGTCATCTAAAAGGAATAATAGGAGGTTCATACAATGAAGGAGTAACAATATTCATAATGTGAAGTAGACAACAATATGGAGTTTTCAACAACTGTAGCAGAGACCAAAAGGTATAATGACAGTCAAAGAACAACAGAGCCACATGAGATCTCATCCCATAGTCTTGAAGAACAATCAAGATCCAACAAATAGAGCAAAAATAGTCATGAGAGCAATACCTTACAAAGACACCTTTGCGGTTTCAATCAAAGGATAATGTACTGTCAATAAGAAATAGCCTTATATGGTTGTTATAAAGGTACATGAAGATACATCTTTACTTGCGTTTCAATGATAGCCTCATGCATGTTGAGAGAGGTAAACAACATCAAGTTATAGAGGTTAGGGTTTTGAAGATCTATAAGTTATGACAACACATGTATGTGGTTGAAGGGGTTAATGTATCTGATGGGACAGTCAAGAGACAATCAACAAAGAGGCAATAAAGATCTAAAATAATGCATGACACAATGGTGGTTTGAGGTATTGTGATAGAGATAATGAGGCATTGTGAGGTCTACACTTTGGAGAGAGAGATAGCAGTTATGGATCTAAGGGACAGTAATCCAGAGCAATCCCAAATGATATGAAGTCTACATCTGCATACAAACGCTGAAAAGAGGTTTGAGATACTAGATAATCCTGACAGTTTCACAAGACATATACAGAGAAGCTTGTAGTTAATGTAGGGTGCCTTTAGAACCCGCATCATAGATAAAAGTATAAAACCTTATAAAAACTTGCATAAACAATAGTATAGTGATCAAAAGATGCAGAGTATATGCTCGTCAAAAGAGCTTGCAGAGGGTCTGCATATATTCCAAGGTTATCTTAGTTTCAAACTTAACAGAGAAGGAGATTATGTTGAGAAGTCTTTAGAAGACAATGAGAAAAATAGTCAACAATCTTTAAATAATAGTCACAAAGGATCCTTCTAAACCCTCATTGTAAGATCATGACAATGCATCTCAAAAACAAGATATGGGTATTGACAATGAGTTGTCCAAGAATAGTACAACATGGAGGTTTTATTTAAAGAAAGAAACCCTTTCATGATGCATAGTTCCAGCCCTTTGATATTTTTGCAACTTTGTCAAGAAAAGAATAACATAATTCTTTCACTTTTTCTCAGTTTTCACCAAAGGGAGAAGATAAAATGATTACCAATTGCAAGGAGATAGTGAAGCAGAGAAGATATCTAGTGAAGCTGCAAAAGGAATATCCATGGTGGTGCCTCTAGAAGATGTAAAGAAGGAGAGTGAAAAGAGACAAAATGATGCTCAGTTAGGGTTTCCAAACCCTTTTTGCAAAGTGAGATACCCTAATTTTAGTTAAACAACAACCAAGGGCCTTCAAAATTGTTTTCTTCCCAATGTTTTAAAAAAATCAATGAAACAATATCATAAGCCCATGGGACTAAACACTTACCTAGAGTTTAAAGTCAATAGAATACCATCATGAGATCGTGGAAGGTCTGTTCCTTCAAAGGTTTAAAAAAAGAAATTAAAGAAATGATTAAGACAATGACCTTTTAGGTCTTCTCCAATGCTAAGTAGTGAAGCTGCATCATGAGCTCATGGACCACAATGTGAAAAAAGGGTTTGAAGCCAAAGTAAACACCATAATTACCTTTATTCCCCCTTTGCATGGTCAAAAGACCATCATAGTGTATTTTAGAAAATATTAAGGTAAATAATTACTAAAGTTACCTTGATACTTGTTAAATAAATCAAATAAAAAAATATTATAATTTATGCTAACACTTATTAAGGTAAGTCAATAACAATAATTAACTTAATATTTGTTAAAATAAACTTATAAATTGCCTTCAAATCATGTGAAGAAGAGATAAAGACCAAGTCAACAAGAGTTACAAAGGCATGCAAAGGGGAGAGTTTTTTGCAGTTTACTTGGGATTTTTAGTCAAACTATGCTATTTTTAGAGATCCACTTGGTCAAGTGGCAAGATGAGGGGAGTTCAAGGCTAAAATCACTCAAGATGGAGTAGTTTTGAAGTCTCAAATTTAGGATTTTTTGCCTTTCTCACCCAATAATTGGGAGTTTACTAATTTGGTTGAGGGCCTCTTTTCCATCCACTTCATGCATCAAAGGAGAGTTTAGTTTGAGTGGAGTTGACTTCCCCATTGTTTGGAGAGAGTTTGTATAGTAAAAGAGAAAGCATAGGTTGCTTTTTTTTCTTAGTTCTTTCTTGTTTTACTTTGCACACAACAAAGAAAACTTATTTATTGTAACTCAGTAGCATTTTCATAGAGCAACAACATTATTTACAACATTTTTTTCAGAGATTCTTGTAAGGTACTCCTATTATTTTCTCAATAAATTAGTGTGTTACCTTCTGAGATACATGTGTTATGTGATTGATTGAATGATATTGATGAGAAGTTTTTCTGTGATTGTAAACAAATCCTTTTAAATTTCATGTCTCATTCCTTGAACTTGATACAGAAAGCAATTGCTTCATATAGGTTGTAGGTTGAGCTAGCCATTTTTCTAACTTTTGTAGTTATGAGAGCTTAGTTTTCCTTCAAAGAAGTAAAAAAGATTCTAGCCATCCTATGAAATATTGATGTGTGAGCATTGTCCAAACTAAGTTGTGTAACCAGGTCTTTTGAGAGAAAATTGTGAGTCAAGATAGCAAGATTAGAACTTATAAATCAGTGCATCACCTCCTAGAATCTAATTTTTAGTTTCATAGCAATCATTTTATCCCTTTTCCTTGCAAATACAAAAGATTTAGGAGATTCAATAGGGAACCGACCCTCTCTAGAGGTTCACCTTCACCATAGACAACCCATAGTTTGAAGGTGATCCCATGTTTCATAGGATTGTTGAGCTTCATGCTTGACAAGGGTACAATCCTCGTGACAACAATTCTTCTTTCCAGGAGTCTTAGAATGACCCTTAGAATTATCTTTAGACCCCTTCGGATCTCCTTTTGGTCCTCTTTCCATAGACCTTCCCCTGACGCTGAGAGCATCCCGTGAACTATTCAAACTTTTGTTCCTCAATTCCTGTGACAACAAAAATGAAACAAGAGAATCCAACTTCGGATCTATGAGGTTAGTAGTGATAGCCAAAATAACATTCTCCCATGACCTAGGTAAAGAACAGAGAAGCAATATAGATTTATCTTCCTCATCCACATCAACATCTATAGATGCTAGTTGACTCAATAACAAATTAAACGAATTCAAATGATCTACAACTGAATCACCCTGTTTCATTTTCATGGAAAACAGTTTACACTTTAAATAAATCTTGTTTACCATACTCTTGGCTTGGTAGATCTCACCCAATCTCTTCCAGAGTTTGTAAGCAATCTCTTCTTTTAAGACATTCAATAGAACATAATCTGCAAGACACAATTGGATTATACCTCATTCCTTTTTATCCAGTCTATCCCACTCATCTTGAGCAACATCATTAGGTTTCTTCTCTTTCATAAAAACCAACCACTGATTTCTTTCCTTAAGAAAATCCTCCATCTTCAACTTACACAATTCGTACCCTATGCCATTAAGCTTTTCAATGTCTAACCGAGAGGTAGAAGTAACAGTGGATGTAGACATGATATCTACACAAGATTTGCAAACAAAAAACAACCAAATCTCCCATTGCAGCTAAAAAGCTTTCACACTACCACCCACGAATCAAAACTGGCTAGGCTTTGATTCTAAATATTAGAAATAAAGGTGCAAACCACACAACAGAAATTTGATTCAAACCTTATTAATATCCTCTAGATAATACATAATCAATGGAGATTACAACAAAAATAAAACTCACTACACATAAATAACATGCATTAAGAGCTGAACACAACACAATTTGTAATGAGGAGAAAACCCTTTTGGGTGAAAAAATCCAACAACAAAAGAGGCTCCAAGTTGTATTATCTTCAAATATGATATTACAATACATGAACTTCCTCTTCTTTTTCAGTCTTCAATCCAACGACGCCTATTACTCTCAACTCTGCTAAAAACGTAGTACAAATATCCTTATAAAAGGGGGTTGGCTTCTAGGACAAGCAAACTGACATAATATTGACTGTTAGATCTGTGACCTAATGATGAATAGTCTGAATTTACAATGATAAAATATAAATAAAATTTGGTTTCAGGGGTACTTCCCCTGAACCCCTACCAAGGCATGCGGCCCCCAGACCCCCTGCCGGGGGATGATCCCCCCAGCTCCTCACAAGAGGGAAACCCCCATGCAACCCCCCGTCATGGATGAATTAGTATTAGGTACCATATATAAACATGTTACTGAAATAAGATTACTGCTGGTGAAACCTTTCATCCCTTATGGGTGATTTACAAACAATATTAGGAATAATAAATTACATAGGATTTACAAGGTTGATGACACCTTAATCCTAACATTATGTTGGAAGTAAGCCACACCCAGAACGATGATGGGTTGGCCACGAGGGGCCAGTAGCTCAGTTGGTAGAGGACTCCAACAGAAAATGGAAGGTCCTAGGTTTGAGTCCTAGTTGGTCCATATGAGCAGCAACTCAACAATTGGTATCAGAGCCAAGATAGGAGCCCCAAGCACTTGTAGTGTGGATTAAGGGGGGTGTTGCAAGTAAGCCACACCTGGACTGACAATGGGCTGGCCACAGAGGGGCTAGTAGCTCATTTAGTAGAGCACTCCAATAGCAAATGGAAGGTCCTAGGTTTGAGTCCTAGCTGGTCCATATGAGTAGCAACTCAACATTTTAAAGGTTGATTCAAACTCTTATAGTGTGCCTAGTGTTCTTGTTGATGTATTATGGTTAAGTGACATTGACTCTCATGCATGATGATTTTATGGATTTTCCATGAAGGGTCTAATGATAATTATGTCATCAAGTTGTATGGATTTTATTTGAAGGTTACATCATGCACCATGGTTGAGTGACATTGACTCTTATAAATGATGATTGCATGACTTTTGCATGAAGGGTCTAATAACATATATGTCATTGAGTTCTATGGACTTTGTTTGAAGGTTATAATGACATATATTTCATAGAGATATAATGGTTTTTCTTAAAGGTTGCATCAAACTATTATCATTTTTGTTGATGCATTATGATTGAGTGATATTGACTGTTGTGCATGACAACATCAAATATTTGTAACAAGTTTCCCATTCTTAGAAAAAGGTTCTTCAAAAGTCCAAAGATCATTTATGATTGGTCATAGCATCATCTCTAAGGCAATTAATGTGCCCAAAATCTTCAAAAGAGGCCCCACACGTGCCTATGTATGGGTAAGGTTTTGCCATGATTTTGATTGAGGATACACAAATAGACTATCTGTCATTAGACCCTCTATCCTTGACTAAATCACAATGATTCCATCTTAGGGATTGACATGATCATCCTCTACTTTGGCCTTTGTAAGAAGACATTTCTAAGCATGACACTCAATGCTGAAATGACTACAACTCTTGTGCCTATCACACAACTTACCTATCTTGAATGGTTTTCTCTTGTCTAGACACAATGTCTTATTTGGTGCATTAGTTGATTACATATTACTCTTATAGTTGAACTAATCATCAATGGTTGCGACATAGATCATGAAGTAGTCTAATAGTTCTCAATATTTGATGTCAAGGCTCAAGTAATCCAACTAGATTCAACAAGACATGCAAGATGGAAAACAACTCTAATACCAGTGATCTAACATAATACTAATTCATAGATGCCAAAACTAGGCCAAAATTTTTTGGTTATTATGGAGAGATGCCACATGCACCTATAGGTCCAAACAAAACATTTCCAGGTACCACAAATTCTGAGAATGTCTCCATCATGGATTGGCAGTTTTTTACTCTTAAGTCTCTTAAGAGACTTTGTTAGAAGCCTATAGTTTGGAATGACTAGAACACTTGGGGTACAAAAAGATACCTCCTCTAACATTCACCCACCCACCCCAACATGTTGGCATAATTGGTTTGGCCCCATGTGGTGAAGAACAAAGAATATGGCCCTTGGCAAGGTTATGCTAAATGCAATTGATGCATTGTACAAGAATGCATTTATTGTTGTCATGGTGAAATGAAGTAGAGTTGAAAAAAATGAGAGAGGTTATTATGGAGGGAGCCCACATGCACCTGTAGGTCTAAACAAAACATTTCCAAGTGCCACGGATTTTTAGAATGACTCCATCATAGATTGGTAACTTTTGCTCTCAGGTCTTTTAAGAGACTTGTTCCTTGCACACACACCCCATTTCATCAAAATGGAGACCCCCTCTTTTGGTTTGGCTTGAGTCTTGAATTTTCTTCCTTATGCTTTAGAGAGATTGGGAAAATTATGCCTTGAACGAAAAGTTGCTTCAAAATGATGTCATTTGTGATGATTTTGCCTTATTGGGACTTAGCTTTGTTTTCATCATGGATTTCATAAGGTCTTGGGTTGGTTCTATACAAGTTATGATAGATAGAACCTACATTTGACTCTTTTGCGCTAATTTTCATTCCTACTAGATATTGCACTAAAACCCTTATCAATTGGATAATGTCCAGATATTGTCCTTTTTCCCGCATTCCATGAAAAGTAAGAATGACAAGTATTTTCCTAAAAAGTGGGTAATTCACCCCTAACCTGATATTGTGCTAAATTTGGGTGTCACCAGACATATCTGATACCCCTTTGAAGTTTTGCATGGCAGGTAACCATTTACCTTTTGGGAGAAAAGTGAGCTTTGTTGTTGCTACTGGATATTTGCAGAGGTTTCATTAGTTAGTGGATATTATCCACTTGACAACCTTTTACCTGCATATCTGGTCCACTTTGAAATCCCCACTTTTGCATCATCAGTGCTCGAAACCCTATCTTTGGTACAGGGGCATTTATAGCTAGTTGGTAGAAGGTATAAAATTTGAATTTTGGCCGTCTTTTGGCAATTTCACTAAGCTCAAATTGAACTCTTGCCATCTTCAGAAATCCCCACCATACTGCACAAATATTCACCG
The DNA here is from genome assembly GCA_027924645.1 of Cunninghamia lanceolata. Lineage (NCBI taxonomy): Eukaryota > Viridiplantae > Streptophyta > Pinopsida > Cupressales > Cupressaceae > Cunninghamia > Cunninghamia lanceolata. The sequence goes on along the minus strand of BSBN01000135.1, from coordinate 5,780,832 downwards.
GTGTCGGTTCAAAGGTCAGGTTCACACTCCTCGATGTAAACCAGGTCGGCACATTTTCCCTTCCTTGCTTTGCATGAAATCACTATTTATACTATTTGCCTTGCTTGAAATCGATATAAATCAGATACATGTTTACAATTTACCAAGATGGATGGTATGTGCAAGAAAACCCTAGTTTTCTTAGTTTCATTTTTTCATAGGGTTTTGATCTACTTTGATTATGTGATGTCTTTAAAATAGGGGTTTACATGCTTAGTTTCAGATCCTAGGTCAAATATATATGATTTCATTTCACTTAGGTTAGATGATTAGGACTGTTAATTAAGTTTGTTTGTGGAGAAAACATGGTAATAGGATATATATTGTAGGGCTAGAAACCCCCCCACTTTGACTTTCACTGAATGTTCAAAAACCTTAAACAACAAAATCATCTAAGGAAAAACATTTGCATTTGCAAGACTTCTTGGCCTTAGTGGATATTATCTACTGAGGGTCCAAACACTTGCTTTATACAGTTCACCTAAATGGACTCGCCACAAACATTGAAAGATATAAATGATTACATTTTTTGTGGGTGTTTTCATATGTAGTGGATATTATCCAATTGTGGCCATTTTAACTGCTTTATCTAGTGCAAGTCGTTAGGCTTGCTTTATCACTTTTGACTACTAAAAGGGCATTTGCAAGAATTTGACTGGATGGCAAATATATCCTGTAGGAGGGTATTTACTTGCTTATCCAGTACCCTTACTTTCACCCACTTTCAACTCAAAGACTCCATTGTACTAATACCTTTGGATACTGGATATATCCTATTGGGTCTAAAAATCTACTTATCCTATTGGGTCGAAAACTCCCACTTTATCCAGTACAGAACCCCAGACCCACGTTTAGCACAAATGACCCATTTTATCCTGTACAGGTCCAATTGCCTACTTAAGCTAATTGCTTTGCATTATCTAGTTAATTCAAATGACTTAACTTCTGTGATTGATGTAAATATTGAATTTGATGCTGTTTCATGCTTATATCCTGTAGGAGAGTAAATGCCCGCTTTTTGCTGCAACTGTTTAAATTTAATGTCTAATTGAAGGTTATATGCTAAGAATTCATGCAAAATATTTTGCTCCAATGGTTCAAATGAATTTATAACCAAATTGATAGATTAGACATGATAAAATGTTATTCAAATAAGTATTCATTGAGGTAATGAAATGCAGGATAGATGTCTTCTCGAGCCACCACCATGAAGTATGAGTTCAAAGGACTTCCTCCTTTTTCCAAGATCACCTCAAGTTGGAGTAAGATAGTAGATACTGACATGGGTCATGTTGACCTAGATGACTTCAAGTTAAGAGTATTTGGTGACAATCCTACCAATTGGGCTTGTAGGATAAGGGATAATGGTATAGCTCAAGATACAAGATTCCCTACTCCTGTCTAATGTTTAGAATTAATCATGTCATGTGTAGAAAGGTACCATCCACAGACTTGGACGGTGGTAACCCAAGATGGAAGAGTCATTGCCAACTTCACCATAGAGGCCATTGAGGAAGCCTTTGACATCTCGGTCTACCCAACTATGACCATGATTACTAAAGATAACAAGAAAAGGATGTATGACAGGACCCTGAGAGATGCAGGAAGACCATCAATGATACCTGGATGAAGGTGAGGACTGCCATGTCCAAGGTGCCTTAGGTGCTTTATAGGAGTGATTTCAAGGTAGAAGTAGGAGATTTAGTAACAATCCTGAGTAGGGTCATGGGTTTGGCCATTGCCTCAACCTTTGAGCCATGGATGTTTGGCTATGTGGTAGAAGTACTGAAGGGTAATAGGAAGATATACTAGGCTTGTATCATTAGTGACAACATTCGTGAGGATTTCTTGGCTCTAAACCAAACCTAAGTCTTCCACCTATCTTCCTATGTGGTATATATGTTAGCCACAAACTTTGTCTACCCTAGGTTGACTAACTTGGGAATAGTCAAAAATGTAGATGGAGAATTGAAAGTCTATGACTATTACCCATAGCTGCAACTTGAGAAATCATTGGTACACTACAAGAGGGTGAATGATGCATTCACAATACATATCACTAGGAGGTTGCAGGGAGACATGTTTAGGAGAATATCCTTGGAAGCTGCAAATGTAGTACAAAACTATGGGTATTGGTACATCCAATTCCCCAAGTTCACTTATATCAGAGTGCAAGGATTCAAATGGACACATTATAGACTACCAAAGTATCCCACTGATAAGGTAGTTCTATTAGAGTTAACAAGACAACTATTCACTTGTCATAACATGCTAAAAGACTTACACATAGGTGCAATAAAGTTCCCAATTGTTCTAGGGAGGGGACTTTTCACATGTATCACTATTGGTGCTGCAAAGTCTTTGGATGTGGAACTACAACAATTGCATTTAATCTTCTACAAGGCTGACTCTCATTTTGACCCATTTGGTACCTTGGAGCAACATGTTAGCATAAATCTCTTCCATGTAGAGAAATTAGAAGATTTCTGGGCCAATTGCACATATGAGTATGAAGAAAAGAGGAAAAGATGCTCAAGGTTATCTCTAGATTTCATTAAGAAGTTTCAAATCACGTTGGTGCCATATTAGTTAGTTGATGATGGTGTTGTAGTTCAGGAACTTGAATGGAGGAGAGTCTTTGACCTTCCAATCCCTCCTCCAAACTGGGTTGAAGCTAAGGATAGCTCCCTTGAAGATCTTATGAGGAATCCAATCAAATACAATAGAGCTTGGGTGCATGCACAAGTGGCATAGCTTAATGATGTTGGTGTACCCTTTACTTATAAAGATCCTTAGGAGGAGAGGGACAATGATAATAAGAAAGATGAGCCCCCAGAGGTTGTAGAGCCAGAGCCTGCAGTATAAGGAGGAAAATATGATAGTGAGGAGATAGAGGATGAAATACCTCTAGATGATAGAAAGGAGAAGGGAAAGGTAGTAAAAGAGCCTAGGAAAAAGGTAATGTGAGTTAGAATATCCCCTATTAAAACAAGAACTTCTAAGAGAAAGACCACACAAAGTGGAGAACCTAAGGGATCAAAGCTAAAGAAAGCCAAGGCTACCAAGAAGGCCCTAGGCCTTAAAATTATACAAGACCCTCCAGCTACAACTATTGCTGCTTCTATTCCCTTGCCCACTATCATTGCTTCTCTTGCAACTTCCAATGATCAAACCACTATCGTGCCATCTCCTCCACCTACCTCCAATGCACCATCTACCCCAGCTGCTCCTATGGTTGCCTCTATATCAATTCCTAATGCTGCTGCCTTTGTTGTACATCTTTCCACCTCTCCTCCATCTTCTCCTCCTTTATCTTCCATTGATGTTCCCATTTCTTCATCACCTCTCTCTCTCTCTTTCCACTCCACTTCTCGTGTCCTTTGTTCCATCTCTTACATCTTTGACATTTCCTCCCTTGGCACCCATATCAACTATTCTATCACCTCAATCCTTCTCCTTACCATAGCTCAATTTGTCCACACCTATTGTCATCCCTTCCATTCTTCCTAGTCCTTCCATCATGCCTTCCCTAGGATTTGTAGCATTTGCAAATTTATCGATGATACGACTACCTAAGTCAGTAGTAGGTTCATTCTTTTCAATAAACAATATCTTGTCCCGACCATTTCAAACTACTGAGGGTATCCGTAAGCCTTCATCCCCTAAGGTATCCCTATTGGAGGGAATTGAGAAAGTTTGTGAGAAGATGGATATCATCAGTGAAGAGGTCCACATACAGGATGCCCCTGACAACCCTCCTATTGACATGAGCACTGTAGAGATAGTAGATCTCGATGATAGTCCTCCAAAAGGTCAATTAGATTAGACCACATTTAACAAGGCAGAGTAGGACACAGGAGAGCAGTTGAGATATATTGTTTCTCCTCCAAAGGCTGATATAGATACTCCTAGGGTAGGTAATATAGAAAAGGGTTTGGCAACAATTAGTAATGATTGTCTGAATAAAGAGGGAGATCAAGTGAAGTCCCCTACTAATTCTTTGATAGCTCCTGACTGGCTACAACAGAGACTATAGGGTAAACAACCTCAAATTGAAGTTATTGACCTAGACTTAGATAGCTTCCTTGCCTGACTTGAAAAGCCTAAGAAGTAGAAATAGGCAGAGGTCTACTCAAGAATCTATAAGGATGCCTCTGGGTCTAGAATTATAGAAGTTATAGTACCACCAGTGCAGAAAAATAAAGAGGGGGTTAGGCCAAGAGATTACAACATCTCAACCATAAATCTTGAACCTACCTCTAGGCTACAAGAGATCAAGGAATTCAAGGACTCTTTCTCCAATATCATACATAGAATGGACAAATCCGAGCTTACGAAGAAGCAATTAAAACAACAAAATGAAAAGCTTTGTGCTCACATTAGGTACTTGATCAAGCCAATGCATATTGAAGATGGCACCACCATAGCTCCATCTATTCTTTTGAAGGAAGAATTGGAAGATTTTGATAAAATAAGGAAAATTGCTTCAATAACAAAAGATTGGTTAACTAAAATCTACATAGAGGGGTGTGAAGCAATTGATGAACTTGGTGAAATGCATAGAGATTTCTATGCCTTGAAGGCAGAATGGGAAGCAATGATTGAAGATAGCAAGGAGTATGATGATTACTACTCACATATACATGTTGTAAGATGTGGCCCTTGGTCTCCTTGTTCAGTGCCACATTGCAGTGGTTTGCGACAAGGGCTTAACCGCCTCCTGTGCTTGTTAAGTCAAGTGGTTGTATCGGGCATTAAGAGGTCGATCTTTTGGTGCAACGATAGCTAACAATTGGTATCAGAGTTGAGGTCATAGGTTCAAAGCTCATGCTTGCATTGGAGGGGGGATTGTTGCAAGGTGTGGCCCTTGGTCTCCTTGTTCAGCGCTGCGCTGCGGTGGTTTGTGACAAGGGCTTAACCGTCTCCTGTGCTTGTTAAGTCAAGTGGTTGTATCAGGCATTAAGAGGTCAATCTTTTGGTGCAACGGAAGCTAACAATACATCCCAAGGTTCAATCTATGAGCAAGCTGTCTAAAGAAGTTCTCACTAAGGAGAACATTTTGGCGAAGGATAAAATGCATATGCCTTTTCATTGGTTAGAAATGTTGAAACTGAGAAGAGAGATTTTTGATAAGGCAAAGACTGAGGGTGAGTCAACAAAGACTTGGATTTTGGAAGAAATATATGGTTTCAATGATCTCCTCTGAGCCCTAATAGGTTTGTACCTAGATGACATTGTGACACTACAACCATTGTTATGCAAGAGTGTAAGAAATAGTTGGGTCTCTTACTGTAAGGAATTCTTTATCCTATAGTTTAGTAGACATGAATAAGGCCAGTACCCTGCAAACACAAATTAAGAAGTTTAAGAGGAGTAGAAAAGCCAAATTTGTAGTTTATCATTATTTATCCAGAGTAGTAGATACCCTCAAATTTAGGGCAAGTTTCATGAAGGATCCTTTGCTAAAAGGAATTAATCCAGAGAATAACAAGGTGACAGTCGAAGATGAGGTTCTTAAGGATTAGCACTAAGCAGTGTCAATAGATCGGCGATCAAATGCCAAATCCAACTAGCGTGCCACCACTAAAAATGTGCCATTTGTTCCTTTTGACTTTTCAATGCATTGTAAAAGTGGTTTGTCTTATTAGACAACTCAAAAACCTGTTATTTTGTCCTATTCTATTGAGCTAAAAAGTTGTATTTTTGTCTTTTTCCTAAAGGACAAAATTAATTCTGGGATTGTAACTACTTGCCGCCCCAAATTAAATTATGTCAAATCTAAGCCCTCGGTGTTGGATTAATCCTCATTGTCTATTGAAAAACTTGGTATGCCTACTCCTATTTATAAGGGCATTCATTTTCTCTCTTTTGTAAGGTTGGAATAATGAATTATTGAGAATCTACCAAAATTCTGAATCAATACAAATATCTAGAAGAGTTGCTGCATATTTTGTCATTGTGTTATGGGATTTTGGATTTCATGGTTCATTTCCACCTAAATTTAGATAAAGTTCAGTTACAGTTTGGATGTATGCTTTAGATATTTGAGGAATGCTCTAGTTCATACCATTTGTATGTTGTTGATTTTAAGTTACTTTGCATGGTTAGTCTGAACCCATTTTACAAGTTAAGTTCAGTTGCATGAAATTAATTAAGCTGCGCTAGTAATTGGGTGTTTAATGAATTTACGTGATTTGAAAATCTTTATTACCTTTGAAGATTGCACTATTTCTGTAGCATTGTGGGAAACCTAGTTAAGCAGAGATCAATTTCAGGGCATTTTTCTATCTGAAGTAATCTCATTCATTGTGATTTGTCCTTAGGATTTTTCATTTTCTTTTTCCTATCCCTTATCCTTTTGAACTATCTTTGAAAAGCTATTAGATTTAGGTCAAAGCATCATAACACTGATAAAAACAGATGAAGTTTTTAGACTTCAAAGTCTAAATCACTTAGGGTTTCTGTATACCTACAACTGTCATCATTTATAAAACCCTACATGAATCCAAATATATGTAAGTCCCCTTGATTGGTACAACAAAACATATCCAACTGAGTTACCCTGTAAGTCAAAACCTAACAGTATAAACCTTGGGGTAGTATTTTTCTGGGTTTTCTAGGATTAGGTTCCTTTCAAGAGAGGCAGGAAACTCTGTATTTCATCTGTGTTGTTGCATGCAAAAACACCCATCAACAAAATTGGTGCTAGAGTGAGGGGTGACATTCTTCCACTCATTTCATGCCCTACTACTAATACATCAGGCTAGGGACCAAACAAAGACTTACAAGATCCAGCTTAGCTGGAGAAGATCTTTTGTTTTTAACACAATTTAGGAGGACAAGAAGAGACCAAGGGATACCTAGAGTTCCAAGATCACAGTCTGTACCTAGGAGCCCCACTGCAGTCCAAGTAAAATTTTTGAATAAGATTTGATTGGCTACAAACCCTTCTCTGATCTGATTTTCCAATTATCATGATATGCCAAAGAATCATGATAAGTTCTGCTCCAAATTTTGTCCTAATGACCCTAAGAAAATTGCAGATGAACATATAAAGATTTTTGAGGGTAACCTGCACATGCTACGAGTCCAACATGAGGATATAGCTTGTAGATTGTTTTCACATTCTCTCCATGATGACACATATTATTTGTTTACCAATTTACCTATAGGATCCATTACTTCTTGGCATCTCCTCAAAGATGCATTATTGGATAGATTCATGATGCCAGTATCACCTGTAGATCTTTACCAATCCTTTGTAGACATTGAGAGGAAGGATGATGAGTTAATAAGAACATTTAATGATATATTCCATAAGGCATACTATCGCCTTTAGGCACCATACAACATCATTGAGGATGCAACATTGCCTATTTATTATGCTGCATTGGATAGGCTAACTTCAATGTTTATCATAAGGAAGAAAAACCCCCAGATAATAGGCATAGTAGAAGCTTACACTGAAGAAGTCAAAGTAAATACAGAACTAGGGTAATCTAGGTCAGACCAGGTTGTTAATCACATAGGTCCTATAGGCATGCCCAATCAGATTCAACAGATCAAACAAGCCCTGGCTAATCATACACCTTTGATTAACCCCATTCCAGTACTGACTACAACCCAGGCTATGGTGGTACATCCAGGAGCTCCTATATTAGAAAAGCCTCCAGTTCAACTCCCACTCCTCTAGTCCTCTGAAGCTATAGTTACTAAGACTAGGGATGATAGGGATGACATTAGAGAACTAGATGAACAAATGAAAAATATCACTGCAGAAGTGACCTATCTCAAAAACTAGAACACATGCAACAGAGAAATCAAAATTAGAATCAGAATTATCGAAGACCTTACAGGACTTGGAACACTAGGCCCAACAATGGAGGTGTCCCATCACCTTTGGAATCTTAGAATATAGAGAATCAGCCCCTGGGGCGAGTTATGTTAGTAGAAGTTGCCCTATCTAAGTGGTGTAGAATTTTTAATACTAATGCACATTCAGAGCTAGACTATCATGATTTTCAAATTGCGTCCAACATTTTTTAGACAGAGGCTCAAAATGCTGATAGACGAGAGACTACACCACCCACTGGATATGAGTTGGTGCCTACTCAGAGGTATGACACTGCTTTGATAGTGGATAGTTATACTTTCTCTTTTCAAGATGACAACCAACTTAAAGAAGAGGAAGTTGATGAAGTCTAGGCTTATCAGTAGTATAATAAGACTCCCTACAACCTCAAGAGTAATAAGGCAAAGGGGCCTTTCACTACTTCCATCCCTCCTAACAATTATCAGGTCCCTCTTGACCCTAAGGCCTCTAATAACCCTGATCTGCCTAAGGTTGCACCTCAAGTCATCATACAGTAGGATACTGGAGAACCATCTAATAAGTCTGAAGTGGCCAAATTGGGTCAATATGTAGCTGATGAACTCAGAAAAATGAGGGCTAGTCTATCTATCTTTGAGCTAATGAAGATTTTTGAAGTAAGGATGACTTTTCTTCAAGACATTGGAGGACCAACTAAGTCAGACCCTGTCCCAAAAGACACTTTTTAGAAGGATATTCAATACAAGAATAGAGATAATGTATTAGACAATAATGGGTTACACTTCTGGGACATCTTGATTTTTGTTGAAATCACATATTTTTAGAAAATATAACGATTTAAGCCTTGAAAGGTTCCATTTAAAGGATTTTAATTGAAGAGGGTTTGATCTAACCCCCTTAGATTCAAACCCCCTTTGATAGAACCCCGCTAGTTTTAAACCATACCTATAATAGAGTCTCCTCTACACCTATCAAAATGCTGATAAAAAACCAATTTTGATTTATCTTTTGAGGGATCAAATGAATTCATTTAAAATTTATGCTTTGTAAGTATGTAGTCCTTATTATAAGCTTCCCAAAAAAAATAATTTTAAATACATTTAATTTGATTATTATATTTATTTTTTATTTCTTGTAAATGTATGTTTTTCACTGAACATCAAGTTCTCTATTCTACACACATGGAAAATTAGTAAATTACTGAAAAAAATTTCTAAAAACTATCTATGCACTAGGTATTGATGTCCTTGTTTCAAGAAAATAAAAAAAATTAAATTTCGGTACATACAAAAAAAGTTATGTTTTACGGAATATGCCTATGTCTAAATTATAATTTGTTTGACTTCAAAAATTAATTAAAAAATATATATTCAACAAAACATTATGAAACCAAATGCATACACTATATATCAATGTTACTAATCTAAATTAAAAAGAATCATAATTTTATCCTTTGTAGAAAAAAAGTTATGTGCTACAGAATACACATCACTTTAAAAAAATGTTGTTTACTATTAAAAACCAGTTATCAAAGGAGATGCAAAAAAGATTTACAATTTAACTCCAATTTTTTTTAAAAAAATATGTTTAGAATCTACAAACAAAATCTCACAAATCACTAGTATGCATCATCTTCAAATTCCTAATGGTTTAGCGGCTATAGGTGTCAGAACATGAAGATTTAGTTCAAAATATTGATTTCAATGTCAAGTTTGGCCAAAAAGTGTAACCCATTATTGTGGGATATTTGGTAAGAACCTTCACAACTACTTTGTAGGCTATGAGGCCTCAACCAATGTGATGCCTTTGTTCATTTAGAAAGCCCTAGGACTCACTCCTGCCAAGTCCTCTAGGAAAGTTACCCAATTAGACAAAACATAAGTCAATGTTGTAGGGGAGTTGAATCGAATTCACATGCAGTTGGCCTTAGATCCTCGAGTACAATAATAAATCGATAAAGTAGTTGAGATCCCTGATGCTTATGGTATGTTGCTTAGTAGAGACTAGTCCAAGACCTTGAATGGATATATGGCCACCAATTTCTCCCATATGTGGTTGCCATGGAGAGGTATTGCCAATTAGATTTGCATTAAGAGAGAACCTAAGATGAAGCATATGATAATTGAGTACAATCAGACTAACAAGATCCTATACTCCAAAGTAGATTTGGGAGTTTATCTTCCTCAAATAAATCAGGTAGAAGAAGTTCTCATGATTGGCCGTAGTGTTGCACTTATGTTACCTAAGGTTGTGATGTGGTTGTCATTGATGTCAACACTCAGTTTGGGTTGTCTGATATGTTGCTGATGTTGGATGTGATGTGGTTGCTAAAGTTCATGGTTGGATGTCATGCCTCGATCACTGTAGTATTCAGTATGATGATATATTAAGATGGGAATTAGAAGTATCAAGATGACACATTAAGATGGGAATTAGAAGCATCAAAAAGGTATATTAAGATGGGAATTAGAAGCATTGAGATGACACATTAAGATGGGAATTAGAAGCATCAAGACGATATATTAAGATGGGAACTAGAAGCACTAATATGTATGTTTCTAAGGATGTATGAGCTATCACAAGAAGGTTCTAGTCTCCAGAAGTTGATGAAGATTTCTACTACAGAAAGCTACCTGGGAGACTACTTGGGAAAATGCTGCGCATTCCTCCACATTTGAAGATATGGTCATGCAGTTCAGAATCTAAGTTTAGTATGGTGTGAAGGTGTTATATCTAAGAGATAAAGTTTGTATACCTTCAGCAATGAAAGTGATGAGTGACAGAGTTTCGGTCTATGCTTTGGCAGAGTAAAATGGTGATGAAGACTTGTTGGAATGCTCCACATTTCTCCAGATGTGAAGATTTTTCAATACGGTTTTATGAACATGTTCAGGGAGGTTTAATGCATACTTCTGTGAAGTATCAAGTGTTTTGGTGTGCCACAAACAATGTTTAATCTTCTATGTGTACCGCCAAGTTGAAATGACTGATGTACTACAAGCTTCATGTGTTCTTTATTAGGGGTGACCTATTTCAAATGAGCATGATGTACAGATGTTATTCTTTGAAGGATGATGTTGTGAAGAATGTTTAGGACTGGGTTAAGCATGTGTTGGGGACTGCAGGGGGTGTTTCTTCTCCTAGAGTAGAGTGTAGTTCATGTTAAGGCTTGTCCTCTACATGTTTCATGATGTGTGATCTCTAGCTGACTTGTAAATTGTAATATTCTTGTTGTATTAGCTGACTTGTAATGTAATCAATGTAATATCATGTATATATTGTAAACCTAGTTGTTCTATGTGGAGTATGATTACGAAAATGTGAATATGTGAGTAAAGAGCAGAATATGAATGCATTATGATATGTGACTAAAGGAAAAAGAGTAGAAGCAATAAGGGATGTCCTGATTTATCTTGAAGACATTTTTGTGACAGAAGGGAAGTGAAGAGTGTGCCTAATTGATCCAATCATTAGAAGAATTAGAATTGCAATCATCAAAGGTGTGAGCTTCAATGTCAATTTTTAGGCAGTAGAAGGATTGTCATACTGTAATTATTTCTAAGTTCATTCTCAGTCTAGGGAGTAGTTGCTTCCTTGGGTTGTAGCCCTAAAACAAAGTCTTTAGGGAGTAGTAGCTTCCTTGGGAGTGACCCTAAAACAAAGTCAATAGGGAGAAGTAGCTTCCTTGGGTTGTAGCCCTAAAATAAAGCTGTAATTTTTATTACAGTGACCTTCATATATTGAGTTAATCCTCACCATGGTTTTTCCCCTTTATTGGGGTTTTCCATATATATCTGGTGTTATGTGTTGTTGTGTATTGTGTTGATCTTTCATGTTTATGTTAACGCTGCAATGTTTAAGTTTTAAACTACCCTGAAAGATTTGAAGGTTGTTTGGATACTTATTCAACCACCTCTCAGTAACCTGGTGTGTTCAACACATAGTGGCTACTCTGATGCGCATTTAGACAAACAAGAAGATGGTATTGAGATGTATATTCAACCAGATCATGACTCTTCTTCCGATGACAGACTTGGAATCTTTGAAGGATTTAGGGATTTTGTGGAAAAGTTTGAGTGACTAGCGAGCTATGGGAAAGTAGATACAGATGGAAGAGCTACTATTATGAAATTGGTGTTGTATCCATGATGCATCCCATTTTGAATTCAAATGTTCACTCTACATAGAAGCAGTACATTAGGTTCAAACATGTTTGAGACTATGTCAAACACTAGATAATGGGAAGGTTTAGTTGCCACGACAGGATGAAAAAGGAATAAAATTATAAACCAATTAGACTTTGGCTTCTCCTGGTAAAGTACAAAATGAAGAACCTTAGATCTAGACATTGTGTTTTTATGGATCTAAGTTTAAGAAAGGGGTTGTTGCCAAATTTAAACTAGTTAGCCCTACCAGAGAATCCTATCTCACCATCTATAGGCTGTAATTTTTCTGCACAAACAACATTGCTAAGTATGACTCATTAGTGCATGAATTGTTAACTTCTATTCGACAGAAAGCTCAAATTATTCAAGTTTTTGGAGATTCAAAATTAGTGGTTAAGAAAGTAAGGAAGCAATACTCATGTCATGATAAGAGGCTTGGTTGTTACCAAAACATGGTTTAGGATCTCATAGAAAGTTTCGATGGCTTCAATATTCAATTAATACCCAGGAAGAAAAATCATGTTGCCAATGCTCTGGTACAAGTTGCTAGTACTCTGGAGCCATTAGCTATGTTTAATTTGAATAAATTTAGAGTAGAATTAGTTCTAGTCCCCTCCGTACTTGATAATGTCACCAATTTCTAGGTCTTTGAAGATGCTAAGCATATTCTTGATTTTCTCACATGTTCAGCTATACTTTCTGCTCATATCATAGAAGAGGAAGAAACTGAAGCAACTGAGATAGATTTGGAAGGTGACTTAAAGCTCAAGACAAATACTATTCCTCAAGGAATGGCCAAATTGGAAAGATTGTTTGATTGTGACCAATTGGAAACTCAAAATAAACAGGCTAACTCCATTGGAGGGAAGTGTGATCTACATAACTTAGGGACATATGACAATGTCAAAAATGTCTTCATTGGTAAGGTCTCTACTCCTAAAGAAAGGGTAGGAATCATTCAAGCTCTGATGGATTATCATGATGCTGCTTGGAATTATGAGGACCTTAAACCTATGATACTTATATCATCACTCACATAATACCATTGAAACTAGGGGTCAAACCGTTTCGCCAAACGTAGACTTGTCAATGCTTTGCTAGAGCCACTAATATTTCAAGAAGTGAAAAAATTGTTAGCAGCTAGGATCATCTTTCTGGTACATCATTCAACATGAGTGTCTAACCTAGTACCTGTCCATAAGAAGAATGATGAAATAAGGTTGTGTGTAGATTTTAGAAATTTGAATAGAGCTTCAGAAAAGGATAATTATCCTTTACCATCATTGGATGAAGTATTGCAGATTGTTAACAAATCCCAAATGATGTCATTCCTATATGGCTACTGTTGATGGTTAAATTTGCAGGTTAATCTCCAACATGGGAAATTCTGAGAATGTGGGATTGACCCTTAGGTTAATTTAAAGAAGTTGGTTCTTCTCTATGGGGTTTGATGTAAAGGGAAGAAAAAATAAGATGATAAACATAATGCCTAATCTACTAAGGTGATGCACTAGAATCATTTCCTAACTCTAGACAACACAATGATTAAACCCTAAAAGATTAACTGGTAAAACTAAAGAGCAAGATGCATGATTAATTACCCAGCATAATACAGATTTATTAGAGGCTAGGAACATAAAGAAAGAAGAAGCAAGAATCAAAGAGAAATCTAGATTTGCACAAAGCAGTACTTTCTCTTCATTGTTTGAGGGAGAACAAAAATACAGAGGCAAAATTGCACAATATACAATATTTGAATCCTTCATGAGAAGACCTGCTGAGGCCAAAAAAATATCTCTACTCTACTACTAAGAGACTTTCTAATGATCTGTCTATCCCTATGTATTGTATATCCTTCTCTGTCTCAGATCCATGCCTTTTATAACCCAAAAATAAAAACCCTCTGAAGACCTTCTCCAATTGCCCAAAAAATATCTATAACTATAAATCTGTAAATCACGGCTTTGATCTCAACTCTGATAACTGATTCTTCTATTAACTAGGTCTTTCTATTTTGCCCCTGAGCTGGAAAAATCCATTACTTAACCTATGCAGAGATTCAAACTCCCACTCTTCTCTCTTTCTGTTGCTTGCCATGAAAATAAAGCGGAGCTTATATTTCTTTAGGGCTGCATATATCTTTGCTGTAGCTTTTACCTCCTGTGAATTATATAAGAATCTTATTTTAATAAAGCTTGGCTTTATTCTTTAAGGGACCCACCATTTAATAGAGACTTACATTATCTTTATTTATATCTAATTTATCTCCAATACCCATGACTTATAGAAGAGGCTTTTATTTAATATTAAAATAGATCTCAACTCATTTGGAGGGGGCCCACCATTTAATAGGGACTCATAAAATAATGACTTAGCTATCTTTGAGCTCACATGACTCCTTATTTTACAACATTTTAAACGATTTAAAAAGAACCATTTATCTCTCATCCGCTTCTTCCATGTGGAAGAGTGGCACTCATTTGGGAGAAAATTTTCACTCATTTCCTTCAAATGCCTGCGGTGTTGCCAAGTGGCAACATCTATGGCTTCCTTTCTCACTTTGGTCTGAGCCGTTGATTTGTTTCTTCATCCACGGTGACTGAGTCTTCTACATTTCTAAATTGTTGAGCCTTTGTATTTATGGTGCCTTTGATCTTCTTTTCCAGATGAACCTTGTGTGCCATTACTGATATGGCTTGTATCTTTTATTTGACTTTATTTTTCCATTGCTGTGTTGAGACACATAACTTGCGCTTCATTTTGATAAGCTGCACTATGTATTTTGATGGCATCTAAGTCTTATGCTTATGAACCATGCCAATTCCTCTAGATTGTGATTTGACTTGAATGTTGTGCCTCTATACAGTGATCTGAATGTTGGCTGGGTTTGAGTTTGTAGAGGCAGCGCCAAGACTTTTTAACTGCACCTATTATCAATAGCGCCATCATGTTTATAAATTAGGCAGCACCATGCGAGTTGAGCCTTCAATGAATGACTCTGCCATTTCTTTGAGTGCCCTAATTTAATAGAGGTTTCATGCCTTATGGTGTGCGTCATCATACTATGCTATGGATTTGCCTGACCATGAATTGAATGAGGCCATTGATCTTTAATGAAATGCCTCCTACTAAACTCGTGCTTTCTTCTTTGAACATTTGGAGTTCTATGTTGCTGCATCATTATTTTCTTTTGATGTCTCTCATGCACCATCTTTGACATGTTGCACCAATTCATAGGCTGAACCCTTGTTCATTGGCAGCGTTTTTAATCTGCTATGAGTCTTTGTCTTGGACATCATGATTTGATTTGGGCAGCGTTCCTTAAATTAGAAGATGAGCCATTGATATAGATAAGTATGAGCTTCTATTTGAATGCACCATTACTTTATACTTTGCTGGGATTCAACTTGGCCGTGGCTTTAATGCTTGAGACTTCGCTGGTTAACCTTCCTTTAGACTTGGATTGAAATGTTTGAAACTTCTTATGAGGCCACACCTCACATTGTCCATTGTGAAGGATTATATCAGTGGCACCCTCTGATACTTTGTGCTGAGCCCTTAAAACAATGATGGTGCCAGATTTTACATATGTTGTATATCTCCTTCAATGACACCATCCTTTTGTATAGTTGAGCTATGTTTTTTTTGGGGATTGTGCCTCACTTATGACTACTTTGATCTTATAAAGATGAGCTTGATATGAGTCGTGGCATCTGATTTCATCTATTGTGAGAGGCTACCTTTGATGGTTATGTCTCATCTCTTCAAACTAACACCATGAATAAAGCCCGCACCTTTGTTTCTTGAGAGGTAGTGTCTTATTCAATGATGTTGAGCCTTTATCTATGCTGAGCCATTCTCTATACAGGTCAAGCCTCATCACAGCTACCCAACTTTTGAAACTGTGGCCATATATCTTGCATAGAAGGCAATACCTTTATGTTGAGACCATGAGACCATGCCTTGTATTGACTCACACATGCTGTGCCTCTGATTGATGTTTCATGCGTCATGAATCTAAATTGAATCTCTATTGAAACCTTGTTGAAACATTCTACCCCCAAATCCAATCTGTAACCCAAAATTTTTGAGATGGTGTACAAAATTTGCACAATAGTTCTTGGCGACTGGCTAGGAAAGTAAGCCTACTTACGCCGATTCCTAGAAAATAGGCCTTATTCATCTAGCATAGAGTCAAATAGGCTGAAACTGAAAACCCATAAAACTGAAAACAAATCTACAACCAACATTTATGCAATCTTCCCATCAAATACATTGATTCTGAAACTGAGACATTGTTGAACCATAACTGATATTTGCAATTGACCAACTGACAGCCACTGAAACTTTTGAGTCTTTTATTGCAACAACCGAGTCTTATTGAAAGCAAGCAAACTAAAACTGAAATCTAATGCTGCTGTTGCAACTTATTTTGAAATACTTGAATCTAAGCTAACCTCAAATGAAACTTGACAGGATCATGCCCATTTATAGGGACAACAAAATAACTGCCGTGTCTGATGATTCTGCTCCAATTGATCCATATTGCACTGAGAATTGACCAAATGACATGTATGAAGAAGAATAATAAGAACTTGTACCTTTTCACCTTCCTACATTCCAGAGGCTCATCCTTGGCTTGAAAATACCATTCAGGCTCATCTGCATATTGTTCTTGCTTGAGTGGAGGGTGGGAAGGGAACATCTAGCATTGAAGCTCATTTATTTGCTCGTATATGAAGGCTTCTATTGACATAACTTCATCAGTGATCTCTTTTGTATGTTCTCCTATGGAATCATGACCCATGACAACATGAAAATTAGGTTTGCAGGTGGCTGAGCTGCCCATAGTGGTCTTGACTCTGATTGGGATGTCTTCTTGCAAGAAAAATGGAGTATGATCCAACTCTTCATACAACTCTTCATTGCTGGTACTTTCCCTTAAGGCCTCATTATCATGAATCTTTACATGCACTTGTGGATCTTCATCAATAAAAAGAAAATATCCATCCTCCAAAATAGAAAACAAATCAGCTCTTGCACATACTTCCTCTTCAACCTCATCTTTATGATCATCCAAAAGAGGCTCTACAAAATAGCCATTCACTTGCTCAATGGTGGGATCCTCCCCATCCAACAGTTGATACCCTTGTTGAAAAATTGAGAAGAAATCCTCATTTTGCTCTTCATCATGCTTATGCATCTCTGTGCTATCTTCTATAAGATGTGAAAACTCATGACAAAAATAAAAGCAGTCACCCTTTGTAGACTCTATAGAAATGTCTTTTGCAACTTCATTTTCAAGATGAGATACAGACGTGGCATCACTCTTCAGCCAGTACTTTTCAGCTTCAACACCCCTTTTCAAGTACTTTTCAGTTTCTAGAAGAGTCAAGTCATAAGCATCCTTTGAATCTCCTACTTCAGTTGACTAAATTTTTGAATCACACTTTGCCACATGTGCATGACGCTTAGGATCAAAAGGACATCTTGAATAGATAGGAGTTACCTTCTTGCTCATATTTTGATCTTTGAGAGTCAAATTTTCTTTGATGTCAAAATGACAAAGAACTTGATCTGTGGCTTCTATTGGCTGGTTTGTAGCTACAGAGGCTTGCAAAGTACAAATCTCAAAATTAGTGGGTCTCTTTTGTGTTTGAGGGAGAATCTCTTCTACAAACTAACTATATTGATATTGCTATCCATAAGGATTTTGAGGCATGAAGTATGGATCAACATGATACAATTCTTGACATTTTAGCTCATTTAGTTAATGAGTGAAGTTTTTTATAAGTTCTTTTATCTCCAACATCCCATTATGATCTGGCAAATCAGTAGGGAGGGTGGGTGGTCCATAACAAGTATACATCTGGCTACAAGACAGAGCTTGAGATGAGTTATTTGCATGAGGCATCGATGGTTTTAAGGGGAGAGGAGGCAATTTACTAGCCTCTATGAGGTTATTTTCAGCTCTAATAGCAAGATTATATGATTGGGGTAGGGTTTCACCTCTTAAGACTTGTATCATGATAGATATTTCAGGGTCTAGGGCCTTCAAATAATACAAAAATGCAAAAACTAGAGGGGGCCTCATATCAATTGAAATTTTTTTCCATACCTTGTCAAATCTTGCATTGCAATTAGGCATGTTCTCCATAGGATGCCTCTTGATTGTTATGAGATTCTGAGTGAGGGTGCTTACATCTATCCTTTCTTGGAATTGCTTGCAAATGAGCCCTCCTAGCTGATTCCATCCAGTGACTGAACTAGGTTGCAAACCTCTATACCATTCCCTTGCTTTGCCTTTGAGAGAAGATGCCAACAACAAAAGGGCTTCATTCTCAGTTGTGATATTGTGAATGGTGCACAAATTGGCAACATCCTGAATATGATATGTAGGACAAATAGAGCGATCCCCAAGAAAATGAGGTAATGATTTCCTTGCTGAATCAAGAACCTGACCCTGTTGCTGAAGAAGAAGAGGACTTGAATCCCAAGTCACAAAGAGCAAATTTCTTGCTGGAATATTAAGGTGCACATAGATATTTGGGGCTGCCATGATTTGTAGAGGTAAGGATCTGAGAAAGAGTCACCACTAGAGTCACCAGATGGAGGATTCATGCTCATGTGAGCAAATAGTTTTGTGATTTTCCATCAAAACCGTAAAATATAGGGTAAAGATTCAATGAAAACAAAGACCCAAGTCTTTGGTTCCAATCCCACCGGGCATGCCAAAAACTGTTGGTGCTTAAATTTGTAGGTTAATCACCAAATTGGGAAATTTTGAGAATGTGGGATTGACCCTCAGAATAACCTCCAGATTTTAAAGAAGCTGGTTCTTCTCTATGGGGTTTGATGTAAAGGGAAGACAAAGAAAGATGATAAACAAAATGGCTAATCTTCTAAGGTGATGCGCCGAAATCATTTCCTAACTCTAAACAACACAATGATTAAACCCTAAAAGATTAACTAGTAAAACTAAAGAGCAAGATGCATGATTAATTACCTAGCATAATACAGATTTATCAGAGGCTAGGAACAGAAAGAAAGAAGAAGCAAGAATCAAAGATAAATCCAAATTTGCACAAAGCACCACTTTCTCTTCATTGTTTGAGGGAGAACAAAAATACAGAGGCAAAATTGCACAATATACAATATTTGAATCCTTCATGAGAAGCACCTGCCGAGGCCAAAAAAAATATCTCTACTCTATTGCTAAGAAGATTTTTGATCATCTGTGTGCCTCTATGTATTTTATATCCTTCTCTATCTCAGATCCATGCCTTTTATAACCCAAAAATAAAAACCCTCTGAAGACCTTCTCCAACTGCCCAGAAAATATCTGTAACTATAAATCCATAAATCATGGCTCTGATCTCAGCTCTGATAACTGATTCTTCTGTTAACTGGGTCTTTATGTTTTTCCCTTGAGCTATAAAATCCATTGCTTGACTTGCGTGGAGACTCAAACTCCCATTCTTCTCTCTTACCGTTGCTTTCCGTGAAAATAAAGCAGAGCTTATATTTCTTTAGGGCTACATATATCTTTGATGTAGATTTTACCTCCCGTGAATTATATAAGAGTCTTATTTTAATAAAGATTGGCTATATTCTTTAAGGGACCCACCATTTAATAGAGACTTACATTATCTTTATTTAAATTTGATTTATCTCCACTTCTTGTGACCTGTAGAAGAGGCTTTTACTTAATATTAAAATAGAACTCAGCTCATTTGGAGGGGCCCACCATTTAAATGACTCATAAAATAATGACTTAGCTATCTCTGAGTTCACATGACTCTCCTTATTTTACAATCTTTTAAAAGATTTAAAAAAGAACCATTTATCTTGAAAGGAAGCTAGGTGTGTGGAAATCACTTCCTAAACTAATCTAATGAGGGGAGAGGTATGCAAATTCATTTTAACCCTTACAATTGTAGCAATATTAAACATATATCAGAGATATTATAGCAGCAAACACAATACAAGAATATAGACAAAGAGAAGTAGACACAAGATGTATTATGATGTAGAGGCATCCACACTATGACCTTAACATACAGCATGGATGTCCGCAACCCTTCATCATCATCATCATCATCATCATCATGTTTTCCTTAACACTGTCAGTATCATCATATTTACTCTGCCGACCGATATCCTCCTGATGACAAGCCTTCGCTCTTTCGCATGTCAACAGCATCATCACGTTTGACTATCGGCAGCATCATCATATTCGGCGAGCGCGAACATCCTCCTGACGTCCACTGTTCACTTCACCGACAACTTTGACCTTCACTATGTTCAGCATCATGATGTTCAACATCATGTTCATCAGCAGGATATGGAACATTCGGTTCCTCCCATATATCCTGATGATGACAAACCTTAACTCCACGCACCGTCCCCTCGATGCTTACGTCACCCCAATATCCTGATGACGATTATCCTGATGACGATGACGTCACATGCAGCTCCTCAATATCCTGCTGCTCTGAAATATCCTGATGATGTATATCCTGATGATGATGACGTCATATCCTCCTGTTGGCCAAACTTAACTTTTTCAGCCCGCGATCAACCTGATCTTCTACCTGATGCCGATACGCTCCTCCTCGGCAACTCCTGATGATGATCACCCCGACGTTCATTCACTTCATGCAACCGATAGCATCATGCTCATCTCCACTTATCCGGATGACGATGCCCGAAGCGACTGCAGGATATTCACCAAATTATCCTGATGATGCCGTTTTGACAAGTTTCCAGCCTTAGCAGATTTTCACTTCGCCGATCCTCCTGGGATGACCCGATCCACTTTCAGGGTGATCTTCCAAACTCTATCAGCTTGACCTAGCACATACCCATGCTAGGGTTCTCAACATCTCTCGACGGCGATCCTGCACACCTACATGCAAACAGAAAGCAAACTAAAACCTAACCTACTGTACATCGCCATTCCACCGATCCGACGAATCAACCGGTGGAATGGATCAGCGAATCCATGAAACCACCCAAAACAACAAATCGATCACACAGTGGAGACAAAAACAGAAAATGAATAAAACAGGATCTCTTATTCGATTTAAAAAGATGCTATTACAATATTCTGTCTCTCCTCTCTCTCAGCAAAGCCTGATCGATGATATGCACTACCAACCGATCCTCATGCTTAAATAGGTTTTCCTGCGAGTACTACTGACCCGACTCCAAGCGGCTGGGAAATCTCTCCAGGCGGCTGGGAGATCCAACCGGACCTATAGCATACAGCTGTCCTAACAAACTATCTAAAAATAGTAAAACATGGTCAGCATGATCTTAGCATGATCAGCATGACCTTATTACATGCATTTGGTCTTATCAGACCTTCTTGGAAACATTAACAAGACTCAAAACTAACTAACTGCCTCATGAAGGCCAGCTGTCAGGTAGGTGCTCCTGCACCATACTCCCCAATAGAAAAGAACTCATGTCCCATGAGTTTGGGTTGTGGAAGTCCTCCACCTTTACACTTTATCATGTCAGTATTGTGACCTGTTCCAGCTTTGTCCTTTGCTGGCTCTTGGCTGCTCCAAGACTTCTGAACTGTAACTTGCTTCTTTCCTGCAAATAAATCCTCATGCCTGTCAATGTAGGCCTTTCTCTCACATACCCTGTGTTTGTCAGGTTGTCTGACCAGAACCTTTGTCTGAACTGCCTCTTGAACTCTTGCAATGTTCAACTCTATCTTCCTTTCAACCTTTATAGGACAAGCAATAGTCCCAACTATGACAACATCCTTGTCATCCCTCTCAACTGGTTGCTATTTGCAAACCTGTTTCTGCACCTGCTGCTGACCTCTGTCAGTCAAAACTAAAACTTTCTCCAACCTGTTGTCCTTAACAACTTCTTTCCTTGCAGTGTCCTAAACTGCCTTTATGCTTGCTCCTCTAGGCATCTGCACATACTCTTTCTTCCCCATTAAAATGATTTTGGCTGCCCCCTGTACTGCAGCACCTGCCTGCAATGGCATCAACATAATAGTCTTCCCATCTTTCTTGATGGTATAGGTATTAGCATACCCATCATACAGTACCCTTCTATCAAATTGCCATGGTCTACCCAACAGTAGGTGACAACATTCCATGGGCAAAATGTCACACAAAACCCTATCATGATATGCTTCAATCTGAAAATCCACATATGCCTGTTCATAGACAAAAAGTGATTGACTATCACTCACCCAAGATGCCTTGTAAGGGTGTTGATGTGGAATCTTTTTCAAATGCAGTTTATCCACCATTTCCTGAGATACCATGTTGTCTGTTGAACCAGTATCAATGACAACCTTACATATTTTACCTTTGCTCTTACATATGGTCTTGAAAAGAGCTCTTCTTTGCATCATATCCTTTGATGCCTGCAAACTAATTCTCCTTAGCATCAATGCTTCTCCCTCCTCAGGATATGCATAATAGTCAGGCTCCTTATCTTTTTGATAAGTATTTGAACTCTGCACACTTTGCTCTACTTTCTCTTCTTGTACAAGTTGTACTCTCTTGTCATTTGTTCTATCATTTCTGGATGATGAACCTTTGTTTTCTGGACATTTGAAAGATGGATGACCAAACTCACCACAGGTGTAACACTTTCCTGAAAATGGAGTAGAACCTCTACCACCTCCAAATCTACCTCTATTACCTTTCCATCCACCTTTGAAATCAGACTGTCCCTGTCCTTTACCAGTGTCTTCTTGACCATCATTGGTTTGCCTTTGTGTAGGGGCTGCTCCTCTTCCCCTCATATTGTTTCCTCTTCCTCTCATGGACTTATCTTGTCCTCTATGCATCTTTTCTTCAATCCTGATTGCCATTTGATAACAATCCTCCACATTCTTAGGGTTAGCTAAAACTAATTCATCCTGTATGTTCAACCTCAAACCAGCCAAGTACCTAGCCACCTTTTCTACCGCATTCTCATGATGACCGGATCTCATACTCAACTTATAAAACTCCTCAGTATATCCCTTCACATCCATTTCCTTCTGCCTTAAAAATTGCAGCTTCTTAAACATCTGAATTTCATAATCCCTTGGCAAGAATTTACCTTTGATCCTTGCTACCATCTTATCCCATGAAGTGATCTTTGACTTCCCTTGTTTCCTTCTCTCAGATTGTACATAATCCCACCATACCAAAGCATGACCTCCTAACTTGGTCTTTGCAATCTTTACCTTCTGATCCTCAGCAACATCTTCACATTCAAAGTGATTATCAAGTGCAGCAATCCAATCTAGCAACTCATCTTCATTCAAACTTCCATTATACTTGGAAACATCAACTTTTACCTTAGGTTTATCACTCTGTACTGCCTTTAACAGTTTTGCCAATCTCTGGTCTTCAGCATCCAGATCTTCAGCTACCTCTTCATATTCTTCAACAGCATCTTCATCTTCTTCAGACTCACTATCTGCCACTTCCCTCTTTTTGTTCTTTTCCAGGGCTGCAACCCTGGCTTGAAGTGCTTCAGCAAGCTCCTTCATCTTCCTCATCTCTCTGGCATGTTTTTCTTTCATCTCCTGCAATTCCCTTGCAGTACCACTACCTTTTGGAGGCATTTTGTCAACCTCTCAATCAACACACAACACACAATCAACTCTACCTCTGCCCTTTCGGTGACAGAATCAACACACAACAGCCCAGACCTTTTGCTGAGCTCTGATACCACTATGATGCAGAGGCATCCACACTATGACCTTAACATACAGCATGGATGTCCGCAACCCTTCATCATCATCATCATCATCATCATGTTTTCCTTAACACTGTTAGTATCATCATATTTACTCTACCGACCGATATCCTCTTGATGACAAGCCTTCGCTCTTTCGCATGTCAACAGCATCATCACGTTCGACTATCGGCAGCATCATCATATTCGGCGAGCGTGAACATCCTCCTGACGTCCACTGTTCACTTCACCGACAACTTCGACCTTCACTATGTTCAGCATCATGATGTTCAACATCATGTTCATCAGCAGGATATGGAACATCCGGTTCCTCCCATATATCCTGATGATGACAAACCTTAACTCCACGCACCGTCCCCCTCAATGCTTACGTCACCCCAATATCCTGATGACGATTATCCTGATGACGATGACGTCACATGCAGCTCCTCAATATCCTGCTGCTCCGAAATATCCTGATGACGTATATCCTGATGATGATGACGTCATATCCTGTTGTTGGCCAAACTTAACTTTTTCGGCCCGCGATCAACCTGATCTTCTACCTGATGCCGATATGCTCCTCCTCGGCAACTCCTGATGATGATCACCCCGACGTTCATTCACTTCATGCAACCGATAGCATCATGCTCATCTCCACTTATCCAGATGACGATGCCCGAAGCGACTGCAGGATATTCACCAAATTATCCTGATGATGCCGTTTTGACAAGTTTCCAGCCTTAGCGGATTTTCACTTCGCCGATCCTCCTGGGATGACCCGATCCACTTTCAGGGTGATCTTCCAAACTCTATCAGCTCGACCTAGCACATACCCATGCTAGGGTTCTCAATATCTCTCGACGGTGATCCTGCACACCTGCATGCAAACAGAAAGCAAACTAAAACCTAACCTACTGTACATCGCCATTCCACCGATCCGACGAATCAACCGGTGGAATGGATCAGCGAATCCATGAAACCACCCAAAACAGCAAATCGATCACACAGTGGAGACCAAAACAGAAAATGAACAAAACAGGATCTCTTATTCGATTTCAAAAGATGCTATTACAATATTCAGTCTCTCCTCTCTCTCAGCAAAGCCTGATCGATGATATGCAATACCAACCGATCCTCATGCTTAAATAGGTTTTCCTGCGAGTACTACTGACCTGACTCCAAGTGGCTGGGAAATCTCTCCAGGCGGCTGTGAGATCCAACCGGACCTACAGCATACAGCTGTCCTAACAAACTATCTAAAAATAGTAAAACATGGTCAGCATGATCTTAGCATGATCAGCATGACCTTATTACATGCATTTGGTCTTATCAGACCTTCTTGGAAACATTAACAAGACTCAAAACTAACTAACTGCCTCATGAAGGCTAGCTGTCAGGTAGGTGCTCCTGCACCATATTGTGGGGAAAACCTTTTCAGGTGAAAGACCCCACACTCTAAAACCTGCATAATGTATTATCTGAAACAATAATAGTTTACAATACACTTGCAATGAAAGTTATTCCAAGAGTCTTCAAATGTCAAATCTAGAGTTATTCTGGCATCATAACAATACCTATAAAAACACTATATAACTACAACTCCAAAACAATGCATTTTATAGAGCTACAAGGCATATTCTAGAAGCTTCTTGGGATAGGCGTCCATCTTGGCCACATGGTAATTTTACCGCATCAAAGGACACTTGTCCAAGCTACAAATACATGCCTTACATCTTTCATACATGGCAGATTTGACTTTCCAAGATTGGAGCGCTCCATGCTAAATATAGACTATGATAGATGCTCTTACGCATCTTATAGATGTCATAGATTTTCCAACATAATGACCTTAAATGTTGTAAGAGAATCTATCATACAAGACTAAATATAGTAAATTCCTCTTACAACATGTCATAGCCCAACTTGGACATCCAAAGATGCTTTTCCCTCATGCAAAGATACTCACCGACACTTGTCACCACTTGTCATAGGAATCTCCAAACTTGGCTCTTACACGTCATAGATTCTGTCATATAGAATATGCTCTTCCACATACCACAAGATGACGACACATGGCATAATAGTGCCACCTCAAATGGGACACCCAAATCCATGTAGGTTTGACTTGACCATCCAAGTCACATTCCAAGTAAGATGACATGTCATCGTGCCACCTCAACTAAGTGACCAAACTCAATGTGCAAGTAAATGCAATATTAGGAAATAAATAAATATACAATTAAATAAATAATGCTAGGAATTTGCAAAGGTTGAGACACCTTAATTCCCAACATTCTCCCACTTGTCAAACACCTTGCAAGAGCCAAAAGAAATGACAAGATTTAATTGCTAGGGGCCAAGATGCCCATAGACTTTGAACACAATTTGAACTTCACTGTGCCACTAGTTTCGTCAATGCATCAAAAACATTCTTCAAAGTGTCTACTTTCTCCAATATCACCTTCCCATCCTCTATCATGTCTCATACAAAATGAAACTGTACATTAATATGATTTGTTCTGGTATGGAAAGTCAGATTCTTTGCTAAGCAAATCGTACTATGACTGTCACAACAGATAGTAATCTGTCCTGCATCAACACCAATATTTGAACACAACCTCTTAGGTCTAATGGCTTCCTTACAAGTATGAGTAGCTTGCATATACTCAACTTCTATTGTGGACAAAGTGACCATAGGTTGCCGCTTACTCATCCAACTAATTGCACCACTGAACATAGTAAACACATAAGCACTAGTGGATCTCCTGCTGTCAATGTCATCTGCCCAATCAGAATCCACAAATCCACAAATACATATAGAATGCGGAGGTCTTGTAGGATGAGCATGATAACATAGGGAATACTCATAAGTATCTCGCAAATATCTGAACACTCACTTTACTGTATCCCAGTGTACCCATCTAGGATTAGCCATAAGTTGACTAAGGAATCCCACTGCTTGGGTAATGTATGGTCTTGTATAGACCATAGCATACATCAAGCTGCCAACTGCACTAGTATAAGGTACGCTACTCATATCCTCCATCTCAGAAGGAGACTTTGGAAAATCATTCACAGATAACTTTATCCCCAATGAAATAGGAACACACAATGGTCTGCAATCTGCCATGCTAAATCTATCCAACACGGTCTTCACATACTTACTCTGGCTTAACCAAAGTTTTCTGTTTTATCTATCTCTTCTGATCTCCATCCCCAGAATGTACCTGGCTGCCCCTAAGTTTTTTATTTCAAACTATGCTGACAATTGAGACTTCAAATCAGAAATCATATTCTTACCATTCCCAATTAGCAACATATCGTCAACATATAGTGCAATAATAAAAATATGATCATTGTCAAACTTGTAATACACACAATGATTTGATTTCAATTTTAGAAATCCAATTGACAACACAAAGGCATCAAATTTCATGTACCACATCTTAGGAGATTGCTTCAAACCATACAAAGACTTCTTTAACTTGCAAACCAAATTTTCTTTACCTTTTTCTATTTAATGCTCTGGCTATGACATAAATCTCTTCCTCTAAGTCACTGTGAAGGAATGCTGTCTTCACATCCATCTGCTCCACTTCTAAATCATAAGCTGCTGCAAGAGATAATAGGAACTGAATAGATGTCAGCTTTGCAATAGGAGAGAAAATTTCACCATAATCAATTCCCTCCACTTGTGAGTACCCCTTCGCAACCAATATAGACTTATACTTCTCAACACTGCCATTTGCACCAAATTTCTTCTTGAACACCCATTTGCATCCAACAGGTTTCTGTCCATTAGGCAAAGGCACCAAGTCCCAAGTTTTATTCTTTTCCAAAGAAGCCATCTCAACTTCTATGGCCTCCTTCCAGGAACCTACATCTTTCATGCCCATAGCCTCTATCATAGTTCTAGGCTCATTAGTGTTAGTAAGCAAAGAAAAAGCACAACTAGAATCAAGCAATGTATAACCAAACCTCTCAGGTTGCTTTCTGTTTCATGTAGACCTCCTCAAAGGCTGAGTTTGAGGTTTTGCTTCTTCTTCTGAGCTTCCAAAGCTGCTAGAGATCTCCTCATCATCAGGTCTCACAGGGTCTATCGATTTAGTCTTCTCAGGGGTAGTGGGAAACTAAACCACATCCTCTTTCTTTACTTTCTCTTCTGGCTATAGAACAATGGAATAAGGTGTTAGCTCTCTAAAAATAACACTCCTGCTATACAACACTTTTTCGGCCATAGGATCCTAAAGCGTGTATCCTTTCACACTGACACCATAGCCAATGACGATACACTTAATAGCCTTGTTCTCTAATTTTGATCTCTTCTCCCTAGGCACATGAGCATATGCCTCACAACCAAAAACATGAAGATGTCTTATTGAAGGATTCTTACCAGACCACACCTCCATGGGTGTCTTACCAACAAGAGCTAATGTAGGAGACCTGTTTATTAGGTAGAAAATAGTAGCAACAACTTCAGCCCAAAATTTCTGTTCGAGGCCAGCTCCACTAAGCATACTCCTAGCCTTCTCCATCAGTGTCCTATTCATCCTCTCTGCAACTCTATTTTTCTGTTGGGTGTATGGAGTTGTCTTATGTCTTTCACTCCCATGTTATTTATAGAACTTATCAAATTCTAAGGAACAAAACTCACCACTATTGTGAGTTCTCAAACACTTAATCTTTTTACTAGTCTAATTCTCAACAAAAACTTTAAACTCTTTGAACCGACTAAAGACTTCAGATTTACTTTTGAGAAAATAAATCCATGTCCTTCTACTGTAATCATCTATGAGAGATACAAAATATATAGATTTAGAGATCGAAGGAACATTAACTAGACCAAACACATCAGAATGAATAAGATCTAATACACCAGAAGACTTATGAGAACTCGAGTAAAACTAAACACGATTTTGCTTTCCATATATATAATATTCACAAAAGTCAAAATCGAGATTACAATCATCTAACCCCTCAACGAGGCTTTTATTTTTTAGGGTTCTAAGACCCTTCTCGCCAATGTGGCCAAGTCTCTTATGCCATAACATTGTCTTCTCAGTAGGAATTTAACTTCCAAAGCATGAGCACCTTTAGGTACCCAAATTGCACTACCATCAGAAGTTGACACAACAGATCTTTTAGTTGTTGGTTCCAATGGTGGGGATGAAGTGACTGCAACTCTTTTCTTTGAGTCAGAAGAACTATTGCATTGTGAAATGCATGCCTCCAGCTGAAATAGAGTACCTCTCCGAGTACCCTTCACAAGCACCATAGCTCCTCTAGTCATCTTGCATCCTTCTTTCAAAAAGACAACCTGCACACTTGCATCATTCAATTTAATTACAGAAAGTAGGTTTCATGCCAAGCCTAGGATGTGCATAACCCTAGAGATCCCCTTCACTTGTCCATCAAGGAATCAAATTTGACTCTTCCACGGCTAACTATCTTCAGATGAGAGTCGTCACCCAGGTACACTCTTCCACCATCGAACTCTTCATACTTTGAAAAACTAGTCTCAATGCGAGGTCACATGGAAAGAGGCACCAGAATCAATTAACCACACATCATCAGATGCATGGGTGGCCAAGGCTGCAATGAAAGCATCACCATCATCTTGTGACTTGTCAGAATTTGAATCTGGGACATTCTTCTTCTTTTTCTTTTTCTCCTCTTTGCATTCCTTCCAGAAATGCCCAGTTTTTCCACAGTTTCAACCTAGTGCCTTGGACTTTCCAAGAGATTTGGATCTCCCATGGGATTTAGATCTACCCTTCTCAGCTTTCTTGTCCTTCTTTTTCCCTTTCTCCTTGGGTTTTCCATGAACCGCAAGAGCCTCTTTGGTCGACTTGAATGACTTTCTTCACATCTCTTCAGATAACAGTGAAGACACTACCTCATCCATCTTGAAAGTGGTCGTAGTGCTTCCGATGGCCATTACAAGATGATCCCATGAATCCAGTAAAGAACAAAGAAAGGTCATACATCGATCCTCCTCCTTAATCTTCACACCAATGGATGTCAATTGTGCAACTAACATATTAAAGGAATTCATGTGATCAACAACAGATCCTCCATCTTCCATCCTTAGAGAATATAGCTTCTTTCGTAGGAATAACTTGTTTACTCAGGACTTAGCCTGATAAACATCACCAAGTTTCTTCTACAACTCCTTCGCAGTGTTATCTTCATGAACATTTAACATGATAGAATCAACCAAATAGAGTCTCACAAGACCCTTGGCTTTATGATCTTTGAGATCCCAATCTACCTATTCCATTGCTATTGGTTTTGTACTAGAAATTATTTTCCATAGGTCTCTATCAATGAGCATATCTTCCATTTTGAGTTTCCACAACTCAAAATTGCTGCCATTAAACTTTTGCACCTCTATTCTCTTGGATGTGCCTGTCATCTCCTTCCTACAACAAGATTATAGAATACTTTGCATAGACTCCCACTTAATCTAAGATTAGTACAAAAAACCCCTACCCAGCAGCTAGGACCAAAACTAGCCAGGCTCTGATACCAGTTGAAAGGAAGCTAGGTGTGAGGAAATCACTTCCTAAACTAATCTAATGAGGGGAGAGGTATGTAAATTCATTTTAACCCTTAAAATTGTAGAAATATTAAACATATATCAAAGATATTAAAGCAACAAACACAATACAAGAATATAGACAGAGAGAAGTAGACACAAGATGTATCATGGGGAAAACTTTTTCAGGTGAAAAACCCCACACTCTAAAACCTACACAATGTATTATCTAAAACAATAACAATTTACAATACACTTGTAATGCAAGTTATTCTAAGAGTCTTCAAATGTCAAATCTAGAGTTATTTCAGTAGCATAACAGTACCTGTAAAAACACTATATAACTACAACTCCAAAACAATGCATTTTATAGAGATACAAGGCATATTCTGGAAGCTTCTTGGGATAGGCATCCACCTTTGTCACATAGAAATTTTACCACATCAAAGGACATTTGTCCAAGCTGCAAATACATCCCTTATATCTATCATACATGGAATATTTGACTTTCCAAGATTGGAGCGCTCCGTGCTAAATATAGACTATGACAGATGCTCTTACGCATCTTACAACTGTCATAGATTTTCCCAACATAACAACCTTAAATGTTGTAAGAGAATCCATCATACAAGACTAAATATAGTAAATTCCTCTTACAACATGTCATAGCCCAACTTGGTACCCAAAGATGCCTTTCCCTCATGCAAAGATACTCACCAACACTTGTCACCACTTATCATAGGAATCTCCAAACTTGGCTCTTACACGTCATAGGTTCTGTCATATAGAATATACTCTTCCACATACCACAAGATGCTGACACATGGCATAATAGTGCCACCTCAAATGGGATGCCCAAATCCATGTAGGTTTGACTTGACCATCCAAGTCACATTCCAAGTAAGATGACATGTCACCGTGCCACCTCAACTAAGTGACCAAACTCAATGTGCAAGTAAATACAATATTAGGAAATAAATAAATATACAATTCAATAAATAATGCTAGGAATTTACAAAGGTTGAGACACCTTAATTCCCAACATATCTCTCATCCACTTCTTCCATGTGGAAGAGCAGCGCTCATTTGGGAGAAAATTTTCTCTCCCTGCCTTCAAATGCCCACAGCGTTGCCACGTGGCAATGTCCGCGACTTCCTTTCTCACTTCTGTCTGAGTTGTTGATTGGTTTCTTCATCCACGGTGACTGAGTCTTCTACATTTCTGAATCATTGAGCCTTTGTATTTACTGTTCCTTTGATCTTCTTTTCTAGATGAACCTTGTGCGCCATTACTGACATGGCTTGCATCTTTTATCTGACCACGTTTTTCTATTGCTGTGTTGAGACACATGACTTGAACTTCATTT
This sequence comes from Cunninghamia lanceolata, assembly GCA_027924645.1. Lineage (NCBI taxonomy): Eukaryota > Viridiplantae > Streptophyta > Pinopsida > Cupressales > Cupressaceae > Cunninghamia > Cunninghamia lanceolata. The sequence goes on along the minus strand of BSBN01000135.1, from coordinate 5,749,179 downwards.
TGATAAGATGCATTATGTATTTTGATGACGTTTGAGTCTTATACTTATGAATCATGCCAATTCCTCTGGATTGTGATTTGACTTGAATGTTGTGCCTCTATACAATGATCTGAATGTTGGCTGAGTTTGAGTTTGTAGAGGCAATGGCAAGACTTCGTAACTGCACCTGTTATGGGAAGTGCCATGCGAGTTGAGTGTTCAATGAATGACTCCACCATTTCTTTGAGTGCCCTGATTTAATAGAGACTTCGTGCCTTATGGTGTGTGCCAACATACTATGCTATGGATCTGCCTGACCATGAATTGATTGAGGCCATTGATCTTTAATGAAACGCCTCCTTCAACTAAACTTGTGCTTTCTTCTTTGAACATTTGGAGTTCTATGTTGCTCCATCATTATTTTCTTTTGATCTCTCTCACGCACCATCTTTGACATGCCATGCCAATTCACAGGCCAAACCCTTGTTCATTGGTAGCGCTTTTAATTTGCTATGAGTATGTCTTGGACAATGCCATTTGATTTGGGCAGCGTGCCTTAAATTACAAGACAAGCCATTGATATAGATAGGTATGAGCTTCTATTTGAATGTACCATTTCTTTATACTTTATTGGGATTCAACTTGGCCATGGATTCAATGTTGAGACTTCGCTGGTTAAACTTCCTTTGAACTTGCACTAAAATGTTTGGAACTTCTTATGAGGCCGCACCTTAGATTGTCCATTGTTAAGGATTATATAAGTGGTGCCCTCTGATACTTTGTACTGAGCCCTTAAAACAACGATGGCGCCTTATTTTACATATGCTTTATATGTCCTTCAATGAAATCATCCTTTTGTATAGCTGAAGCTATGTTTTGTCTAGGGATTGTGCCTCACTTATGACTACTTTGATCTTATAAAGATGAGCTTGATATGAATGGTGGCATTTGATTTCATCTACTGTGAGAGGCTGCCTTTGATGGTTATATCTTCTCTCTTTGAACTAACACCGTGAATAAATCCTGCACCTTTGTTTCTTTAGAGGTAGTGTCTTATTCAGTGATGCTGAGCCATTCTCTATACAGGTTAAGCCTCATCACAACTACCCAACTTTTGAAACTATAGCCATATATCTTGCATAGAAGGCAGTACCTTTATGCTGAGACCGTGAGACCATGCCTTGTATTGACTCACACATGTTGTACCTCTGATTGATGTTTCATGCATCATGAATCTAAATTGAATCTCTATTGAAACCTTGCTGAAACATTCTGCCCCCAAATCCAATCTGTAACCCAAATTTTTTGAGATGGTGTGCAAAATTTGCACAACAGCTACTTAGGATACAACCAAGTGATAGTTGAATATGCTAACAGATTGAAGACAACCTTCACCTGTAAATGGGGAATATACACATACCATAGGATGCCATTTGGTCTGATCAATGCTGGTGCAACTTTTTAGCGAGCAATGGATATATAATTCAAAGGGTTAGTTGGTAAGTTTATCATCATCTATATAAATGACCTGACCATATTCTTCAAACAAAGGGAAGATCATATCTCTGATTTAAGTAAGGTTTTACAACGATGTAGGGACTACATGGTATCTCTCTTAATCCCAATAAGTTTATTTTTGGGGTAATTGAGGGTAAATTACCGGGTCATATTATTTCAAAAGAAGGCATATCAATAGATCCTGATAGAGTCCACGCTATCCTCAAAATCCAACCACTCCCTAGCAAGAAAGAACTCAAATCATACTTTGGGAAGATTAATTTCGTGAGGAAATTCATAACTGGGTTTACTGAGATTGTTAGGCCACTGAACGCCATGTTGAAATAGGATGCTAAAATTGAATGGACACCTGAGGCAAAGAAAGCATTTTCAGAAATCAAACAAGTCATTGCAAATGCCCTGATGCTCATAAGTCCAGATTATACTTTGTCATTATTTATATACTCTTTTTCTTTAGAATACACATGTGCAACAATGTTAACTTAGAAGAAAGGGCCTACTGATGAGCATCCTTTTGCATTTATGAGTACTACATTAAAGGATGTTGAGCTCTACTTTCCCAATGTAGAAAAACAAGCTTACATATTGTGAAGGTAGTGGAGAAATTTTGCCACTATATCTTGAGGAGCAAGGAAAATGCTATCGTCCTTGATATTGTTGTCAAATCATTACTAATGCAAAGTGAGTTAGGAGAACATAGGGGGAAGTGGGTGACGATATTGCAATAATTTGATTTGGAGATACAACTGATGAAACTAGTGAGAGGACAAGCCCTCACTTGGACTATGGCAGAGACTGTGTGAGGCATACTTTTCACTCCCTTATACTTGACTATTTATTTTACTGTTGATGATACATTTAGACTTGTGGGACCGTTGATCCTGAATTCCCAAACTATTAGACTTTATGCTGTATGTGGATTGTTATGCTTAGTATGTTTGCGATGTGTTTAGACCTGAATATTGCTTTATTGATGATGTTAGATAGATGGTTTATATTATGATGTTATGGGAAAACTAATTGGGTGATGTTAGATAGAAAATTGTTATGTGATTCAATCTTGGGAATGGATGTTTGAAATGCATAATTTAGAATCTAAATTGTAATGTGACTTCCTTGATGCTTATGTGAACTTGTGATATTTTATGCGAGTGTATGTTTTAATTTGCTTCGGCTATTATATATATATGTGGAATTAACTTTGCAATTGAGTGCACAGGTATTTCTAATAGGAAACAGAAATTGGAGATCATCCCACACATGATGTTGTTATCCCTTGTGAAGCTGATCAGGTTCCATGAGGAACCAAGATCAACTTTGTGCATGATGAAATTATGTAATGTTGATTGCCTGTTGTTAGTCAGGTTAAGTCTACCACTCTTTTATTTTGAATTCTAATTGGTGTTGTAAGAATTTTGTCTTTGAATTTCATTTTATAAATTTTAAATTTTGAGACCCCTTTTCATGTGCTTTAACTCAACCCTTAGTGCTCAAATGAGCTAAACTTGACCCTGGGTTGTAACCCTTGGGTCTAGGGACCTTTTTGACTTGGGTAACCCTTGGTAAACCTCCATTTGGTCACCTTAACTTCACCCTGAAGTTAAGTGACGAAATTGGAGGCATGGGAGGGAGAGGATGAGTGAGTCAAACACTCAACCCCATCCTTACCACTTCCCTAGGTTGGGGATGTCTCCAAGACCCCCCAATTGTGGAGGACTTTACTCCAAGTCTCTCTCACAATTGTTGAGGGTACCTTGGAGTTGTGTGGTCCCTCTTGGGAGGAAAGGAATGGGACACATGTGTCACCCATTCCCTCTTAAGCTCCACTCTTCTCTCCCACATGTTTGAGAGAGGACAAGTGGAAGGGAGAGAGAGACTTGGGGATGGGTGAGTGACATGTGTCATCACCCATCCCATGGGTCTTGCTTGTAGTGGGGAGGAAGAGTGAGGAGGTGACAAGTGTCACCTCCCCATTCCTCAAAACTCATGGGTAGAGCTTATTTTAATCCCACTTAGAGAAGGTTATGGGTTGTTGAATTTTTGGAAAACTTTATTGTTTTGAAATTTACTTTGGGGAAAAAGTTAGAGAGTTTTGTGGCTTATATTGGAGGAGGATTTGGAGAAGCTCTACATCAACCATCTACCAATTTGGGCTTTTTAAGGTTGGTTTCAAGGCTAAGGCCTTCCCTTATGTATTTTTATTTGTTTGTGTGATGCTATGTGTGAGATTTATTTTGGAGTTTTTTTTTCATTTGTTGTTGTGGGGAAATATTGTAAGGGTGTTGTAAGATCCTTTCCCATTTGGGAGAAGATTCTCAACAAGTGTGGGGTGGGGGAGGAGTGAACCTCCTCAGGGTCATTTCCTTGATTTTGTGGTGTTGTAAGCCTTGAGGGCAATATGTGGATAATTGCAATATGTGAAATGGCTTGAGAGCCAAAATGGAAGCTTTGTGGAAATTGTGTTAAAAAGAGTTGGCTTGAGGCCTTAAGAAGTATTTTTATTTGGGATATTTGTAGGAGTGGCACTCTTGAGTTGAGTGTTGTCCACTCCCCTACCCCTTTGAACTTATCCCAAATGAGTTCTTGTGTTGTGTTAACCATGGGAGTAAATGTGTGTTTGGTTGTTGAATGCCTTGTTGTGATGTGGAATGAGTTCCCAAGTGTGTGTATGACTTCCCTAGCTCGGGGGTTACCCTCTTGCAGGTCTATGGTAGGGAGGAGAGTAAGATGTTGTGGCTTCTTTCCCCTTGTTGTGTTAATGCAGGTTCATTGGAGCTAAGTTGTGAAGTTGGAGAAAACACCTTGTTCTTGGAGTTGATATTTTATTTTCCTTTACTCTTGAGAGAGAGCTTGGCCTATTAGGAGATTGTATTATTTGTTGGTTTTCAAAGAGGAGGACATTGTCATCTCTCTTGTTGTAAAAGTGTATTTTCTTATGTTATGTGTAAGCTATTTTCATTTGTAATAGAAAGTTAAAATTTGTTGATTTAATTCTTATCATTCAAGAAAAGTTGAAGGAAGAAAATTTGTTTGAAAAGTTATTTCATTTGTATGTAAATTTTAAATTATCAAATAGTAAAGTTATGATTTTATTATTGAGACAAAATATGAAATTTGAGCATTGTTTTTTAAAAAAGAGAGAAATAGTTGATGTCTTGTATTATAAGTATTTACTTAATTGTAATTGTTCTTTTCTTTAAAAATGTGAATATTAATATTGCAATGAATATATTTTGTTAGACAAAAAAAAAATGAGTTCTTGCCTTATAGAAAATTGATAAAAGAAATTATATATATATATATCTTGCCTATTTGTTTAAAAAGAAAACTTACAAGTGTTTGGAAGTAAAAATTATAGTTGAAATATAAATTATATATATATATATATATATATATATGTATATATATATATATTGTATATATATATACATATATATATATATATATATATATAGTAATTTGAATGAATGTATTTTTTTATATGTATTTAAAAATAACTGATTTTATTTATTCTGCCAAAGAAAAAGAAAGTTTACATTATATATATATTTTAAAAATATTATAAACTGTGCTTTTGAGTGAATCTGTGAAAATTCTGTGTGTGTATATATACTTATATATATATATTTAAAACTCATTAAAATTAAATAGAACTCTGTTAAAAAAGTACTGAGCAGACTGCATATTTATTACAGTTTTAAATAATGAAAAAAAAAGAAAATTTTAAAGGGTTTGGGAGGGGGGTTCGAACCCCCCCCCACCGTCACTGTTATGCATTGGGTGTGGGGAGGGGGCGGAGCCCCCACTCACACCCCACTGTGTGGGAAGTGGGTGGGAGCTTCGCCCCCTCTCGACACTCCCCACTATCCCCACAAACCCCTGTGCCCAACATAGTATCCGCAGCCTTCGTTGCTTCCTATCCGCTGTTCCCTTGAACGCCGCCGCCGCCGACCACCGTGCAGACCCACAGACCTCCGCTCCCCTGCCAGTGCCTCCTACTCTGCCGCCAATACCAGCACCTCCACTTTGCGGCCTCCCTCTTACTCCACTGCCGCTGGTTTCCAAACAGAGCTCCCACTGTCATAAACAAAAAAAAAACCCTTAGGGTTTTCAGTATGAATATATATATATATATATATATATATATATATATATATATATTTTATAAAGAAAATCCAGTTTATTAGTAAGCACAATACATATATATATACACATTTGTAAGCCATCATATGCATTTCATATGTGGCCACCATTAAACCTGCAACCAAAAGAAACAAAGGTAAAAATGAGAGAGAGAAAGAGAAAGAATGGAGGAAAGAAAACAAAAAGGAGAAAATGAGAAATGAGAAGAATACGGTTAGGGTTTTCACTCATAAGGAAATTAATTTTTAATAGAGAGGAATTTTAGGGCTTGTAGTTTAAAATTGCCTTATATCCTTTTCCCATTCTCTTTATTATTTTCCTCCTTTTGTTTTAATTTTTTTTATGGGTTATTGTGGTTAATTAAATGGGTAAAACTTTATCCCTTTGGAATATAATTTTTATTTGTTAGTGGATGTTAATAAACAGATTAGATCACGATTAGAAGAATCTATAATTTATTGATTTTTAATTTAAATTTTGAAGAAAAGGATTTAATTGATTCAACTATATTTGATATAATTAAAATATTGAGAGGTATTTATTTTAAACAATCGGGTTAAGAAACCTAACTCTATGAGGACGATTTAAACCACAACGTTATTAATTAAAATTTAATATTCTTTTAACTATTCTGAGGCAGTTTAATTAATAAAATTAAATTAGACGTTGTTTTATATCCAACTCAGAAACCTAGTAAACCATTTAAACAAAGTTAGTAAAACTTGTTTTCGAGATCTGATCTACCAAGAAATTAGGAATAATGTAAATGATGCAGAGATAACTCTGATTGATCGAAAACGTGAAGGAGAACAAATTGATCGAGCTTTCTTGAAAAACATTTTAAATTTTAGACAAAGTAAAGGAGAAGAAATTGATCAGACTTTGTTGAAAAATGATCAATTAACTTAATCATCTGATCTACCGTTTCTACTAGTGAGACGTAGGTAATATAAACCAAATCAGTAAACCTTTTGATCAAAATTAATTTTAGTACAATAAACCCTACTCACACCCGTGAGGCGTTATGCTGCCGAATTTTTTTGTAATTTAGGGTTTAGCTAGGTTAGTGACGTTTAACCTTGTTTGGGAATATAATATTATTTTTTGCCGAGTATCGTTGTTTGATTTTTGTATTTTATCTTACCCTCTCATGCACTTAAATTTAATTATTGGTTTTGACTTACGTCAAAACCCATTCATTCACATAGGTTAACTTAGGGTTTCGATCGTTGATCCCAACCCTATTGGCAACATTAACCGTGTCACGTTGACCCCCTAGTTGGCCTTCATTGCGATTGGTATGCGCACATGAATGCATTACCTCGCATTCAACTGTACTATTTATGCCTTAAGTGTAACACCACCAACCACGCTTACGCGTGCGAGGGGGTTTCTAGGGAAGCATGGAATTTTTTTTGATATTTCGTGTCATGAACACATGACAAATGTGGACATGATACACGTGATGCGTGTCATGACTGTATAGGAAATGTGGGCATGACATTTGGTATCAGAGCCCAAGTTTAAACACTGGGCTTATTTGGGCACGTTACTTATTCTGCAACTTTGATTAATTAGTGCCTACCTTGTTTTGTAAGATGCCTCCCTGACGTATTCGTCGAGCGCGGTCGCGTAACACTGCGTCCGCTGAGGTGTACAGTGATTCCTCTGTAGAGGGACAGTTACTAGCAGCCTTAGCAGATTATCTTGGACCACAGGCACCACCAGGACTTGATATAGGACCTCAAATTTTACAGACACTACAGGCCATGTAGAGAGGCTATCGCCAGTTATACCAGCACCACGTGATGAGCCTTGTGTTGATCCGCGAGAGAAGCCACATGAGGAGCCGCGTGCTGAGTCGTGAGATGAGCCACGTGTAGAGCCCCGCGTCAATCCGCGAGAGGTGCCACGTGTGGATCCTTTTGTAGAGATACTTGATACTACAGTGGAGGAGGTAGGTCAACTTACAGAGCACGGAGTAGGAGTCCTTCGCGACATGTGAGACGAGATGAGACTATGAGGGTAGAGCAAGTACATCATGGACCTTATGAGTATGGTATGGATGAGCTGATTATAGGACATAGAGACAGAGGAGATCCTTTCAGAGACCTACTTAGGCTTAATCCACCTACCTTTATAGGAGATACAGAGGGAGCCAGGGCTGAAGCTTGGCTCATCAGTCTAGACAGGTGCTTCATGTTGTGACCTTATGGAAGCAACACAAAAGCATGAGTGGTAGTACACCTTCTGAGAGATGCATCAGCTACTTGGTGGCGCATTGAGGAGTGCAAACGCCGGTTATCATTAGACACACTCACATGGGACACTTTCATAGAGCGCTTTAATGTACATTACTTGTTAGATCATTATAGACAGTGCCGGATAGATGAGTTCCACGACTTATAGCAGAGAGGACTCATGGTTACATAGTATGAGAGCTGATTTATTGAGCTTTCATGTTACACAGAGTATCTCCACAATGAGAAACTCCTGGTGTACAATTTCATTAGAGGTTTGAAATAGGGGATAGTAGGACCAGTGCGTATGGCAGACCCCCAGACTATGAGTGAGGCTGCCAAGAAGGCTTATATTGCTGAGGAGATTCAAGGACGAGGGTAGAATTCACGCCTAGAGTTTCAGGACCGTAATCATCAGTAGCAACAGAACTTTCATAGAACACCACCAACACCACAGAGAGGAGGATTTAGTTCTCCATCTTTACCTCCTAGGCCTCCATAGCAGCAGCAGTAGCATTAGTAGAGGTCTAGACCCCAGTAGAGGGCTCAAGGAGGACAAAATCGTGGTTGGCAGCAGCAGGGCCCACGTAGGGATCAGAGACAACAAGGATCATATGTGGGACTCGCGACATCACAGCAGTCGTATAGAGATTCACAGGGTTCCACAGGATGGACTGGACAACAGCAGTCGGGTAGGACTTAGTCAGGGCAGTTACAGGATAGGGCCCATGTTATGTTTGTGGTGGGGTAGGGCATTTGGCCAGAGAGTGTCCACAGGGATTTACAGTAGGGGGACAACCCCATTCAGAAGGGTCAGAGTAGACTGTAGGAGATGTGGGTAAGTTTGATGCAGAGGGAAAACCAGTTAACAGATAAAACAGGTTGTGGAATCCTTGAAAAGCCCACAAAATAGCCATTATAGTGTGAATCAGCCAGATAAGGTAGAAGTCACACCGAAATATACATAGGCTTGCCTATTGGCAAGACTGTACACCATCGGTCAAACGAAAGAGTCCTTTGCCGATACATATCTCTCAGCGATGAGTGGCTTCGATCATGTGCCTATCGGCATGATATTATTCTATCGGCGAGTTCCTTGAATCTTCTGCTGACGCTGTCGGTCACATCGATGAGCGTCTAACACATAGCTGTCGGTAAGACTTGGGCCATCGGCAATACATTTCCCGCATCCCCCGACAACACATCTCTCACCGATGAGCCTTCCATCGGTGAGACTTCTTAGTTCTCACCCCGAAATACTTAATATCAATTTCTCCATCGGTCAGACTTCAACCGTCGGTGGAACTCGTTCGTTCTTTTCCGATGGCTCTCTCTATACCGATGACTCCACTCTATACATACAGTGTCGTTATGAATTCACCATGTACAGTCGATAGACTCGATACAATGTATTTACTCCGCATACACTTCAGAATACATTCATTCTTCTATAGCATCCTAAAGATGCCTTCGGCAAGATAACTAGAGATTCATGTCGATAACATCTTCTGTGATTCTATCACCGAACAACACAAAGAAAAAACTAACACTCAACAGAAAAGGAAAAGATCTACTCCTAAGGAAGACATTCCACTGGTTTTGAAGAAACCTCAACCAGTGGAATGCTTCCAAACTACATTCCAGGGGTTACACCAAAACGACAGAAACTCTTTATTTCCTTCTTCTAAATATTAATACAGATTTGTTCTTCCTCTCTGTCTGTTCATCTCACATACAGACTCATTATTTAAAGACTCGATTTGGCAGTTACAGAAGGTGGAAAACAAACCACCACTGCCAGTTACAAACTTTGTTCGGTTACAATCTTTTTTTCTTGACACGTATGCCATTACTCGGCCAACTAAGATACGACATGGCACTAAGGCCTTACAATGTAACATTTGGACACAATAGAAAATACAAGGGATCCTCCAGATCCTCAATGTCTCGAGGTGCTTCTGCACCATACTCCCAGACTTGAAAATTTTCCATGTCCCATGGAAATGCTCAGTGAAAAGCCTACAATATCTTTTGGCTTTTTCTATGTCTTCAATGCTAACTGGATGCCTCTGCTGCTTCCTCTTCATCCTCAACTGTGCCTTCTATCAATGGCTGCCTCCGAAATGCAACAACTAAAATCCACTCCTTCATGCTACACCAACACATCTGTCCCTCACCTAGGAGTGCTCGCTTGCCTCTCTCCCCAGGACTTTTGGTGACACCAACTGGACCTCCTTCTCAGGCCCATGACAGATCTCTCATCTGCCTACTGTAGCGCGTGAATCTGCACCTGCAACCGGAAGTCAGCAAAATTCTTTTCTAGCACTCCTTTCAGCTTCTTGCTTCTCTCTTCTTCTTCTTTCTTCTTCTGCCTATTCAGTGACAGAATCAATACACAAATAGCCCAGTTCTTTCGCTAAGCTCTGATACCAATTTGATGCAGAGGGATAACCAGTTAACAGATAAAACAAGTTGTGGAATCCTTGAAAAGCCCACAAAATAGCCATTATAGTGTGAATCGGCCAGATAAGGTAGAAGTCACACCGAAATATACATAGGCTTGCCTATCGGCAAGACTGTACACCATCGGTCAAACGAAAGAGTCCTTCGCCGATACATATCTCTCAGCGATGAGTGGCTTCGATCATGTGCCTATCGGCATGATATTATTCTATCGGCGACTTCCTTGAATCTTCTGCCGACGCTGTCGGTCACACCGATGAGCGTCTAACACATAGCTGTCGGTAAGACTTGGGCCATCGGCAATACATTTCCCGCATCCCCTGACAACACATCTCTCACCGATGAGCCTTCCATCGGTGAGACTTCTTAGTTCTCACCCCGAAATACTTAATATCAATTTCTCCATCGGTCAGACTTCAACCGTCGGTGGAACTCGTTCGTTCTTTTCCGATGGCTCTCTCTATACCGATGACTCCACTCTATACATACAGTGTCGTTATGAATTCACCATGTACAGTCGATAGACTCGATACAATGTATCTACTCCGCATACACTTCAGAATACATTCATTCTTCTATAGCATCCTAAAGATGCCTTCGGCAAGATAACTAGAGATTCATGTCGATAACATCTTCTGTGATTCTATCACCGAACAACACAAAGAAAAAACTAACACTCAACAGAAAAGGAAAAGATCTACTCCTAAGGAAGACATTCCACTGGTTTCGAAGAAACCTCAACCAGTGGAATGCTTCCAAACTACATTCCAGGGGTTACACCAAAACGACAGAAACTCTTTATTTCCTTCTTCTAAATATTAATACAGATTTGTTCTTCCTCTCTGTCTGTTCATCTCACATACAGACTCACTATTTAAAGACTCGATTTGGCAGTTACAGAAGGTGGAAAACAAACCACCACTGCCAGTTACAAACTTTGTTCGGTTACATTCTTTTTTTCTTGACACGTATGCCATTACTCGGCCAACTAAGATACGACATGGCACTAAGGCCTTACAATGTAACATTTGGACACAACAGAAAATACAAGGGATCCTCTAGATCCTCAATGTCTCGAGGTGCTTCTGCACCATACTCCCAGACTTGAAAATTTTCCATGTCCCATGGAAATGCTTAGTGAAAAGCCTACAATATCTTTTGGCTTTTTCTATGTCTTCAATGCTAACTGGATGCCTCTGCTACTTCCTCTTCATCCTCAACTGTGCCTTCTATCAATGGCTGCCTCCGAACTGCAACAACTGAAATCCACTCCTTCATGCTACACCAACACATCTGTCCCTCACCTAGGAGTGCTCGCTTGCCTCTCTCCCCAGGACTTTTGGTGACACCAACTGGACCTCCTTCTCAGGCCCATGACAGATCTCTCATCTGCCTACTGTAGCGCGTGAATCTGCACCTGCAACCGGAAGTCAGCAAAATTCTTTTCTAGCACTCCTTTCAGCTTCTTGCTTCTCTCTTCTTCTTTCTTCTTCTGCCTATTCAGTGACAGAATCAATACACAAATAGCCCAGTTCTTTCGCTGAGCTCTGATACCAATTTGATGCAGAGGAAAAACCAGTTAACAGGTAAAACAGGTTGTGGAATCCTTGAAAAGCCCACAAAATAGCCATTATAGTGTGAATCGGCCAGATAAGGTAGAAGTCACACCGAAATATACATAGGCTTGCCTATCGGCAAGACTGTACACCATCGGTCAAACGAAAGAGTCCTTCGCCGATACATATCTCTCAGCGATGAGTGGCTTCGATCATGTGCCTATCGGCATGATATTATTCTATCGGCGACTTCCTTGAATCTTCTGCCGACGCTGTCGGTCACACCGATGAGCGTCTAACACATAGCTGTCGGTAAGACTTGGGCCATCGGCAATACATTTCCCGCATCCCCCGACAACACATCTCTCACCGATGAGCCTTCCATCGGTGAGACTTCTTAGTTCTCACCCTGAAATACTTAATATCAATTTCTCCATCGGTCAGACTTCAACCGTCGGTGGAACTCGTTCGTTCTTTTCCGATGGCTCTCTCTATACCGATGACTCCACTCTATACATACAGTGTCGTTATGAATTCACCATGTACAGTCGATAGACTCGATACAATGTATCTACTCCGCATACACTTCAGAATACATTCATTCTTCTATAGCATCCTAAAGATGCCTTCGGCAAGATAACTGGAGATTCATGTCGATAACATCTTCTGTGATTCTATCACCGAACAACACAAAGAAAAAACTAACACTCAACAGAAAAGGAAAAGATCTACTCCTAAGGAAGACATTCCACTAGTTTCGAAGAAACCTCAACCAATGGAATGCTTCCAAACTACATTCCAGGGGTTACACCAAAACGACAGAAACTCTTTATTTCCTTCTTCTAAATATTAATACAGATTTGTTCTTCCTCTCTGTCTGTTCATCTCACATACAGACTCACTATTTAAAGACTCGATTTGGCAGTTACAGAAGGTGGAAAACAAACCACCACTGCCAGTTACAAACTTTGTTTGGTTACAATATTTTTTTCTTGACACGTATGCCATTACTCGGCCAACTAAGATACGACATGGCACTAAGGCCTTACAATGTAACATTTAGACACAACAGAAAATACAAGGGATCCTCCAGATCCTCAATGTCTCGAGGTGCTTCTGCACCAAAGTCCCACCGCATGTTTGCAGCAGTTGATAACCGCCAGGCTGACTATCAGGCATCCATGATTGAGACATCATGTACGATCGGGGATGTCCCCATCTCTATTCTTTTTGACTCTGGAGATACCGATTCTTTTTTGTCTACATCATTAGTGGAATGTTGCAGGCTGGTGGCTTCTAGGTAGGACATTAGGTGGGAGGTTGAGTTGGCCTCTGGGGCCAGGATGTCAGTAGATACCTTGGTACGGGATTGTGAGATTTCCTTGGGTTCCTTCACTATATCATGTGACCTTAGAGTTATGCCATTAGGATCCTACAATGTGGTTTTGGGGATGGATTGGCTTGCAGCTCATAGAGCCAAGCTAGATTGTCGCTGAAGGGTGATTAGCTGCTTAGATGATCATGGTGTACCGGTTGAGATAGTGGGCATTCAGAAGCCCATGACTATTCGTATGATTTCCTCTTAGCAGCTTAAGCATTGCATGTGGAAGGGATGTCAGATGTTCGCTATCACGGTCAGTGATAGATCAGAGGATGAGCCTGAGGCTTCATTGGATGACCACCCTATCCTGAGAGAGTTTGCTGACATGTTTCCGCTAGAATTACCAGGTATGCCTCCATGTAGAGAGGTAGATTTCCACATTGATCTAGAGCCAGGTGCTGAGTCAGTGTCTCATGCACCCTACAGGATGACTACACATAAGCTCATGGAGCTCAAACTGTAGTTAGAGGAGTTACTTGAGAAGGGGCACATTTGACCTAGTGTTTCACCATGGGGCGCACTGGTTATCTTCGTGAAGAAGGATGGGTCTCTTTGCTTATACATGGACTATAGGTAGTTGAATAAGGTGACAGTGAAGAACTGTTATCCTTTGCCTAGGATTGATGACCTCTTTGACCAGATGTAGGGAGCCAGAGTGTTCTCAAAAATTGATCTAAAGTCTAGGTATCACCAATTGTGCATCACAGAGGTAGATATTCATAAGATTGCTTTTCAAACTAGATATGGCCATTACGAGTTCACAGTGGTACCCTTTGGTTTGACGAACGCCCCTGCAGTGTTCATGAGTCTCATGAATGGGGTGTTCCGCACTTACTTAGATTGGTTCGTGATCATCTTTCTTGATGATATTTTGATCTATTCGCGGATTGAGGAGGAGCATGTGGATCATCTGCGTTAGGTTTTGCAGTGCTTGCGAGAGTAGCAGCTTTATGGCAACCTGGCAAAGTGTGCCTTCTTCAGGACAGAGGTACAGTAATTGGGGCACATCCTATCAGGCGATGGCATCTCCATAGATCCATCAAAGATCAGAGCTATCCAGGATTGGCCAGTGCCCACTAGTGTGACAGAGGATAGGAGTTTCATGGGATTAGCTGGTTATTACCGTAGATTCGTAGAGGGCTTTTCCAGCATAGCGCACCCTATCATGTCCCTTCAGCGGAAAGGGAAGAGTTTCACTTGGACCGAACAGTGTGAGAGGGCCTTTGGGGTCCTCAAGGAGCCTCTTATCAGTGCTCCCATATTAGTGGTTCTAGATCCTACAGAGGATTTTGTGGTTTGCACAGATGCATCACTTGAGTGTTTGGAAGCCATGCTTATGCATGGTGGTAGAGCGATTGCATATGAGTCGCGTAAGCTCAAGAAACATGAGTTGAACTACCCTACTCACGATTTAGAGCTCGCAGAAGTTATACGTGCTCTTGTTTGTTGGAGACACTTCCTTTTGGGTCATCTCTTTAAACTCCATTCAGATCATCATAGCTTGTAGTACATATTCACACAGTCGAATTAGAACACCAGCCAGCGGTGTTGGATGGAGTTTTTATGTGAGTACGACTTTGATGTCCACTACATCAAAGGGAAGGAGAACGTAGTCGCTGACACCTTGAGTCAGAGGCGCCATGAGATACTAACCTTGACCTTGAGTGTGGACTTGAGAGAGTGCATCATACAACATTTGCCTGAGGATGAGTGGTTTCTTGAGGTGTAGCAGGAGATCCAGAAATAGAGGGCCCTTAAGGGTAGATTTCCAGGGTATTCCTTTGAGTCAGATGGGTTGCTTAGACATCGACAGCACATCTATGTACCCCATGCAGAAGATCTTCATGTAGTGATTCTTTCAGAGGCTCATAGAGTATGTTATGCAGCACACCCAGGGGTGAAAAAGATGCATGCTGATTTGTGACAGTTATATCACTGGGCAGGTATGAGATGAGATATTGCAGAATACGTTGCTCGTTGTCTTGATTACCAGAGGGTCAAGGCTGAGCATCAGTATCTAGTGGGTCTTTTATACCCTCACGAGATACCTGATTGGAAATGCGACACCATCTCCATGGACTTTATTGTTGGTCTTCTTATGTCATCATGCCACCATGATGCCATCATGGTGACAGTTGACAAGTTGACCAAGGTGGCTTATTTCTCACCTATACGCACAGTGTATAATGCACCATCTATGGCGAGAGTATTCTTGGATCATATTGTTAGATTACATGGGGTACCTCACCATATCATTTCTGACAGAGATTCGGTATTTACTTCAGCCTTTTGGAGAGCCTTATAGCAGGCGTTGGGCACACAGCTCAACTTCAGTTCTTCTTATCATCCTGAGACCGATGGACAGATAGAGAGGGTTAATCATGTTCTTGAGGATATGCTCTGCATGTATGTCATGGACCATTAGAGTAGATGAGAGGAATATCTGTATCTAGTTGAGTTTGCCTACAATAATGGGTATCACAGTTTGTTGGGTATGCCTCCTTTTCAAGTCTTGTACGACAGACCTTGCAGGACACCTTTGAGTTGGGATCGTATTGAGGACAGGGTTGCCATTGGTCTAGAGATAGTTCAGGATATGGAACAACAGGTCACACTGATTAGGCAGAGACTTTAGGAGGCACATGATAGACAAAAGAAGTATGCTGATGCTAAGAGAACTGATCGGAGCTTCTCAGTGGGTGACAAAGTATTTTTGAGAGTAAGACTACACAAGAGTCTAATCCATTATGGAAAGGGATCTAAGCTAACACCTCATTTTGTAGGACCTTTTGAGATCTTGGAGCGGATAGGACTTGTAGCCTATCGTCTAGCCTTGCCACCTAGCCTGTTGCGTATTCACGATGTCTTTCATGTTTCTGTTTTGCGATGTTACATTTGTGATTTATCTCATGTATTGGATTGGAGTGCTCTTCAGGTAGAGGCAGACAGTTAGCTGGCTTTGGAGTTAATTCACATATTGGCTCATCAGATGCTGGGCCTTCGAGGTTGAGAGCTAGACTAGGTTAGAGTCTAGTGGGACATGTACGATGAGGTCATGGCAACATGGGAGGATGCAGCGAGATTGAGGGCCCTTTATCCTCACCTCTTTGATGACTTCCAAGAGGAAGTATAGTCTTAAGGGGGGAGGATGTGAGGCCTACTTTTCAGTCCCTTATACTTGACTATTTAGTTTACTGTTGATGATACATTTAGACTTGTGGGACTGTTGATCCTGAATTCCTAAACTATTAGACTTTATGTTGTATGTGGATTGTTATGCTTAGTATGTTTTCGATGTGTTTAGACCTGGATATTGCTTTACTAATGATGTTATAGGAAAACTAATTTGGTCATGTTAGATAGAAAATTGTTATGTGAGTCAATCTTGGGAATGGATGTTATAAATGGAGAATTTAGAATCTAAATTGTAATGTGACTTCCTTGATGCTTATGTGAACTTGTGATATTTTATGTGAGTGTATGTTTTAATTTGCTTCGGCTATTATATATATATGTGGAATTAACTTTGCAATTAAGTGCCCAGATATTTTTAACAAGCCACAGAAATTGGAGATCATCCCACACACAATGTTGTTATCCCTTGTGAAGCTGATTAGGTTCCATGAGAAACCAAGATCAACTTTGTGTATGATGAAATTATGTAATGTTGATTACTTGTTGTTAGTCAGGTTAAGTCTACCACTCTTTTATTTTGAATTCTAATTGGTGTTGTAAGAATTTTGTCTTTGAATTTCATTTTTTAAATTTTAAATTTTGAGACCCCTTTTCATGTGCTTTAACTTAACCCTTGGTGCTCAAAATGAGCTAAACTTGACCCTGGGTTGTAACCCTTGGGTCTAGGGACCTTTTTGACTTGGGTAACCCTTGGTAAACCTCCATTTGGTCACCTTAACTTCACCCTAAAGTTAAGTGACGAAATTGGAGGCATGGGAGGGAGAGGATGAGTGAGTCAAACACTTAACCCCATCCTTACCACCTCCCTAGGTTGGGGATGTCTCCAAGACCCCCCAATTGTGGAGGACTTTACTCCAAGTCTCTCTCACAATTGTTGAGGGTACCTTGGAGTTGTGTGGTCCCTCTTGGGAAGAAAGGAATGGGACACATGTGTCACCCATTCCCTCTTAAGCTCCACTCTTCTCTCCCACATGTTTGAGTGAGGACAAGTGGAAGGGAGAGAGAGACTTGGGGATGGGTGAGTGACATGTGTCATCACCCATCCCATGGGTCTTGCTTGTAGTGGGGAGGAAGAGTGAGGAGGTGACAAGTGTCACCTCCCCATTCCTCAAAGCTCATGGGTAGAGCTTATTTTAATCCCACTTAGAGAAGGTTATGGGTTGTTGAATTTTTGGAAAACTTTATTGTTTTAGAATTTACTTTGGGGAAAAAGTTAGAGAGAGTTTTGTGTTTTATGTTGGAGGAGGATTTAGAGAAGCTCTACATCAACCATCTACCAATTTGGGCTTTTTAAGTGGTTTCAACGCTAAGGCCTTCCCTTATGTATTTTTATTTGTTTGTGTGATGCTATGTGAGATTTATTTTGGAGTTTTTTTTCATTTGTTGTTGTGGGGAAATATTGTAAGGGTGTTGTAAGATCCTCTCCCATTTGGGAGAAGATGCTCAACAAGTGTGGGGTGGGGGAGGAGTGAACCTCCTCGGGGTCATTTCCTTGATTTTGTGGTGTTGTAAGCCTTGAGGGCAATATGTGGATAATTGCAATATGTGAAATGGCTTGAGAGCCAAAATGGAAGCTTTGTGGAAATTGTGTTAAAAAGAGTTGGCTTGAGGCCTTAAGAAGTATTTTTATTTGGGATATTTGTAGGAGTGGCACTCTTGAGTTGAGTGTTGTCCACTCCCCTACCCCTTTGAACTCATCCCGAATGAGTTCTTGTGTTGTGTTAACCATGGGAGTAAATGTGTGTTTAGTTGTTGAGTGCCTTGTTGTGATGTGGAATGAGTTCCCAAGTGTGTGTATGACCTCCCTAGCTCAGGGTGACCCTCTTGCAGGTCTATGGTAGGGAGGAGAGTAAGATGTTGTGGCTTCTTTCCCATTGTGGTAATGCAGGTTCATTGGAGCTAAGTTGTGAAGTTGGAGAAGACACCTTGTTCTTAGAGTTGATATTTTATTTTCCTTTACTCTTGAGAGAGAGCTTGGCCTACTTAGGAGATTGTATCATTTGTTGGTTTTCAAAGAGGAGGACATTGTCATCTCTCTTTTTGTAAAAGTGTATTTTCTTATGTAGTGTGTAAGCTATTTTTATTTGTAATAGAAAGTTAAAATTTGTTGATTTAATTCTTATCATTCAAGAAAAGTTGAAGGAAGAAAATTTGTTTTAAAAGTTATTTCATTTGTATGTAAATTTTAAATTATCAAATAGTAAAGTTATGATTTTATTATTGAGACAAAATATGAAATTTGAGTATTGTTTAAAGAAAAAAGAGAAATAGTTGATGTCTTGTATTATAAGTATTTACTTAATTGTAATGGTATATATTTTATAAAGAAAATCTAGTTTATTAGTAAGCACAATATATATATATATATATATATATATATATATATATATATATATAAGCCATCATATGCATTTTATATGTGGCCCCCATTAAACCTACAACTAAAATAAACAAAGGTAAAAATGAGAGAGAAAAAGAAAGGAGGAAAGAAAACAAAGAGGAGAAAATGAGAAATGAGAAGAATAGGGTTAGGGTTTTCACTCATAAGGAAATTAATTTTTAATAGAGAGGAATTTTAGGGCTTGTAGTTTAAAATTGCCTTATATCCTTTTCCCATTCTCTTTATTATTTTCCTCCTTTTGTTTTAATTTTTTTTTATGGGTTATTGTGGTTAATTAAATGGGTAAAACTTTATCCCTTTGGAATATAATTTTTATTTGTTAGTGGATGTTAATAAACAGATTAGATCACGATTAGAAGGATCTATAATTTATTGATTTTTAATTTAAATTTTGAAGAAAAGGATTTAATTGATTCAACTATAGTTTATACAATTAAAATATTGAGAGGTATTTATTTTAAACAATCGGGTTAAGAAACCTAACTCTACGAGGACGATTTAAACCACAATGTTATTAATTAAAATTTAATATTCTTTTAACTATTCTGAGGCAATTTAATTAATAAAATTAAATTAGACGTTGTTTTATATCCAACTCAAAAACCTAGTAAACCATTTAAACGAAGTTAGTAAAACTTGTTTCCTAGATCTGATCTACCAAGAAATTAGGAATAATGTAAATGATGCAGAGATAACTCTGATTGATCGAAAACGTGAAGGAGAACAAATTGATCAAGCTTTGTTGAAAAACATTTTAAATTTTAGAAAACGTGATGGAGAACAAATTGATCAGATTTTGTTGAAAAATGATCAATTAACTTAATCATCTGATTTACCATTTCTACTAGTGAGACATAGGTAATATAAACCAAATCAGTAAACCTTTTGATCAAAATTAGTTTTAGTACAATAAACCCTACTCACGCCTATGAGGCGTTATGCTGCTGGATTTTTCTGGAATTTAGGGTTTAGCTAGGTTAGTGAAGTTTAACCTTGTTTGGGAATATAATATTATTTTTTGCCAAGTATCGTCATTTGATTTTTGTATTTTATCTTACCCTCTCATGCACTTGAATTTGATTAATGGTTTTGACTTACGTCAAAACCCCTTTATTCACATAGGTTAACTTAGGGTTTCAATCGTTGATCCCAACCCTATTGGCAACGTTAACCGCGTCGCGTTGACCTCCTAGTTAGCCTTCATTGCGATTGGTATGTGCACGTGAACGCATTAACCCGCATTCAACTGTACTATTTATGCCTTAAGCGTAACACCATCGAGCACGCTTACGTGTGCGAGGGGGTTTCTAGGGAAGCGTGGAATGTTTTTTGATATTTCGTGTCATGACCACATGACAAATGTGGACATGCCATGTGTGATGTGTGTCGTGACCGCATGGGAAATGTGGGCATGATAGACTGGTTCAGACTTAGTTTCTTAGCAATATGTGTTAGAAGACATATCTAAGGATGATTGGTATAGTGATATCTTATTCTATTTTCTTAACCAACAGTGTCTCCCTCATCTAAACTCTGTCCAGAGGAGAGCTCTGAGGTTGAAAAGTAGTAGTTTCATGATCAAGCGATCAATATTATACAAAAGGAATCATGAAGGGATCTATTTATGATGCCTTAACAAAAAAAAAAGTTCCATAGGTCTTGGCTAGTTTTCATGAAAGATTTGGTATAGGACATGGTTATGGTCTATCCACTGCCAACCAGATTTTGCAAGCAGGATTACTAGCCCACTATTTTCCGTGATGCTCATACACATGTCCAGACCTTCCATGTCTATCAAACCACTGCTACAAGAGAAAGGAATGCTACAATGCATTTACAACCAGTTATGGAGGTACAACACTTTTCACAATGGGGCTGGACTTTATCGGTATGATCAATCCATCTTTCTCTCTAGGCGACAAGTATATTCTAAATGCTACTGATTATTGCACTAGGTGGTCTGAAGCTTAGGCATGTAAACAATGTACTACATAGGTAGTAATAAAATTTATTGAAGAACATATAATCACCAGGTTTGGCTATCTATTTGTCCTTGTTTGTGATAATAGTCCTACATTTTCATCATTGCATTTCTCTAATCAGGCATTTGACTATGGAGTTGTATTGAAAATTTTATCTAACTATTATCCTCAGGGTAATGGTGTTGCTGAATCTACAAACAAGAACTTGTTAGAAGTCCTCAAGAGACTGCTTGATAAGAACCCTAGGGAATGACACACTCAGCTTAGGTTTGCTTTATGGGCCAATAGGATAAGAAATAAGGCTACCTTAGGAACTTCACCCTATCATTTGGTTTATGGGTTAGAGCCTATGTTTCCCATACATTTAAAGATACCCATCTTGCAGTTCATGTAGGATCACTTAGAGTCAGATGCCAAAACTTCTACCTGCCTGACACAGTTATTGAATTTGGAAGAAAAATGGGATGCAGTGATTGAAATTTTTTCCAAACACCAGGGTATTGTGAAACATTGGTTTGATAGGAGTGCCAAAGTAAAGGCTTTTCACATTTCAAACTTCATCTTATACTAGGATAAAGCTCATGAAAAGAAAGGAGAACATGGTAAATTTGATAAACTTTGGTTAGGTCCTTATTAGATCACTAAAATCCTGGGAGATAATGCATTGTTGGGTGAATATTTTGTCGTTAACTCACTAATGGCAAAATAGGTATATCAGCCACAGCTATGATGAGACA
Source organism: Cunninghamia lanceolata (assembly GCA_027924645.1). NCBI lineage: Eukaryota > Viridiplantae > Streptophyta > Pinopsida > Cupressales > Cupressaceae > Cunninghamia > Cunninghamia lanceolata. Next base: position 5,727,584 of record BSBN01000135.1, on the reverse strand, counting down.
AAGTCTCTCCTCTCAGCAAGGGGAGGTTCCCTCTAATTACTTAACTTTTGCAAATCAAACAACTTATCAAATTTATGTACACTAAAAACTATGTTTGTGGTGGTTCCATCTCATCTTATTCTCTTTTTTCAGAATAGATGTTTATATTTCAAATTCTTGATATAAGACTTATAAATTATCACAATATCATAGAAACTCAAAGTTTCTTGTTACCTCACTTACTACTTGTATCCTGAACTATTTGAAGTAGAATGCAGCCCAAAGTCTTCACTCTTCTCCAAGATGGTAAAAGTAAATCAAATATAACAACTTGTAGCACAAAGTCTCCAAACTATTGTATTCTCACAAACATGAACATATAACCCACAACCGATTTGATAACACAAAGTTTATCAGAATCAAATTAAGAGTGCTCTTCAATCACTTGTAACAAACTCCACACTTCAATTATTATCAAATAAGATTATGATAGCAAGACGTAAGAACAAAACTATCACAACACAAATAATCCCAAGACAAAGATTGGAATTGAACTTGCTTTCTTGTATTGATAAATATTTGAATATTGATTTTCAAAAAAAGCACAAAGTCTTGATTTGCTTCTCAATTCGCCAGAGTTTTCTTGCAATAGACAAAAGATAGTATTTACAAAAGAGGTCCCCTTTATTTATAGGGAAAGACCTTGAGAAAATCTAGGAAATCTATAAATAATTTGACTTATTCAACAAGAGAGTCCTATTTGACTTATGACTTCTCTTGTTTCACATGTAATTAAATTTTGAAAAATTACATGTGTAGATGTCCAAAACAAAATTCCATTTACATAATATCTAAGAAAAATAAGCTAAGGCACTAGCTTCCTCCATCCTTTTTTCTTAGGAAGTTCTGATACATGGTTTGAACAACTGACATCTCGCATGCATCAGGTTTTGCTATGTTTTCAGAGATGGTGCGAGCTCGGAGGATTGAATCCTTCACCGCCTTTAATGCCCTTTCATGCTTCTCTAAATTATCCTTCAGATTCTCCAGAGTTGAATGTTGATCATACAGGTTGTCCATTGAGAGCATTGAAGGAGCTTCCTCTTCAAATTTCTTTTGTACCATTTCTTCAAAAGAACTTATCATTTCCTGTGCTGTGAGGAAACTATGATCTTCTCTTGTCAAGGTGCAAGGAAGTTCTTCCAGCCGATGTAGGAGTGTGACATCACTATCTTCGTTGGCTTCTCGAGCTTGGCACAGATCTTCAAGTAGACTCTTTATTATGAAAATACGATGAGCTAGAGTCTCCTTGGTCTTGAGATATGATTCCCTGTTGGTGACGACCCCAATGGTGATCAAATTCTTTATCTTGATCTTCTTCATATCTGTCCGCTCTTCTAGACTCTCTTCTTGATCTTGCAGCTCTTGTGAAAGTAGATCCACCAGATTATCTAGCTCAGCTTTAGCTTTGTCCATTTTCTCCTTTCTTTCCACAGCGGTTTTCAACAGAACTCATCCTTGGGCCAACAACCGCTCCACTACATCCTCATGAGTCACTTTACCAAGTTCAACCCTTGAAATGACATAACTGCTCACGTCAAAAGTATCAACTGTGGCATTTTTAGGAGGTTTGGCAATTTCGGCATATCTGATTCCCTTTTCAGTGACCAGCCTAGAAACAGTCTTAGGCTTCTTCTTTTGATTCTTAGCTTTGACGGGCAATAGCTTTTCAATGTCAATCTCATCAGGTGAGATGGCTTGTTTCTTCCTCTTTGGAGTATAGGCAGATAACCATGGAGGAAGTATAGATGCATCGACAGCTGGAGGGGGATCCACTACTTGCTTGGTTGGCTCCGTGCTTGTACCTGTGATGGTGACAATTGAACTTGTGTTGGTAAACACAACACCTGTATCAATAACCTTTTGTGAAGCATCAAGAAGGTTCTCCAAAACAGTTTGTTCCCTAATATCAAAAGACGGGGAAGATAAGCTTGGAATGGAACCAGAAGAATCAAAAACGGTTCCAAGACTAGCCCTCATGGATTGAGGAGTATTGTCAGAAGAAACAACAAAAATGGGAGAAAGAGGAACGTTTGAAATTACTGGCAAACCATCAGAAAACAGAACATGAGGAGGAGGTGTAAGAACTTGTATATTAGAAGGAAGGTCTTTCACCAGAGTCTGTGGGGAACCATCAAGTCGTTCTACCTCTGTATCTTCATCTTCACCTTGTTCAGCTTCTGTAGATACCTTTGTCTTAGACCTTTGAACATTTTGTTCTTCAGTCTCAACATCTTCAATTTCCATATGATCATCATTGATGTCTTCAACATCTGACTTAGTGGCATCAGAAGCCTCTGTGGTTTCCTTCTTCTTTCCTCCCTTGGATACAAATTTGATCTTTGGTTTGTGTACCTTGGAGGAGGAAGGGGTGTCACTCTTGTTCTTGGTTCGTTTCTTTACTTTTTTACCTGTTTGCTCCTGTGTTCCTTCTTCAGAGCCTGTCAGGAACTCTTTCAACTTGATCCCTTTACTTTCCAACCACAAGTTGGTGTTTGCCAATATAGGTTGGAATCTTTTTCTGATGGATGTCTCCTCCTTGACTGACCATTTCACCTCTGGGAGAGGTGAAGCCTCAACATTCTTTGACTCATATTCGTGATCTAGGACATCTCCATCATCCTCCATTCCATCTGGAATATCAGCTAGTCCTAATTCTTCAATTTGGCTCAGATGAAGCCTACAGAAATCTAGTTTTCTGATCTCATTTTGGGTCCTAAGATCTGCCCATATGTCTTCGACCATTGGCTCATAAAATTTTGACTTCCTCTTGATTTTATCTTGAACCCTTTTGAAGTTGAAATGATTTCTCTTCTTGTAGGTCTTCATGGTGACTAACTGCAACTCGGAGTTAATTATTTTAGTTTTGTTGGCAGACTGAACTGAATACCTCCCAATTTCAATGGGAAACTTTATTCCTGACTTCTTAAGCTCCATTTGTTTGTTATGAACCACAATTAGTTGTCTGCAAAGCTCCATAAGAACAATGCGATCACTGGGATACTGTGGCAGCATGTAAGGGTAACTAGGATAGTATCCTACCCAAAGATAAGTGAAGGTGGGGAATTGTAGGAACAAACAACCAAAAGAATTTACAACCTACCATGCTTCATCAGAAACTCTTCTCTGAACCAGTTCACCATTCCACAAGCACATGAAAACTGAGAAGAATGCATCATTGACTCTTCTGAAATGATGAATTGACCCTTTCAGAGTGATTTGGGGGTAGTATTCATATACTGGGACCAATCTCCTGTCCCCTACTTGGGTCAAACCTGGAAAGTTCCTCATACTTGCAGTAGCATAGACAAGGTAAGAGGTCATATAAAATTTGAAGGTAGTATTGACCCTTACCAGTTGCTCATGCAAAGCATTACTGATCTGTTCACCCCAGAATATCTTCTGATTACCCCGTAGAATCACCTTGATGTAGGTGTACATCCAGTCCTGGAATTTGGAAGCAGAAGGGAGTCCTCTGATGCGACTCAAAAGTGCAATCAAGTCACACACCTCCTCCACAAAATCACTCCTGTGAAGGTCTTTAGGCCATCTGGTCAAAGTTGCCCTAGGAATCTTCAACCATTTGCTGTTTATGTACCTTCTAGCAGATTCCAAGTCATTGTCATAGTCTTGTTGACCCTGAGCAAAATCAATTTGCCCGACGTTTTCAATTGGTGGACACATGAAGATTTTGTCCATGAACTCCGCGTCCAATCTCATGATAACATTTCCCTGTGAGTCCGTCATGGCTCTAGTGTCCCTATTGTAGTGGTTGGCCAGTTGTAGAACAAATTCAGGATTGTGTGCATTGACAGGAAATGATGCAACCAAATGAATATTACTGTCAATGATTTTCTGCATATGTCAGGAGGGATTTGCTTGTTTAGTTCTATCTATGAATTTAGCCATATCTACATGTCCAATTTTAGTGTCTCTGATTTCATCAACATTCAACTGAACTACTGTTACCGGAAAGACACCCTGGTACTTGTACTTCATGGCTCTGGACTTTGAAGGAGATGATTCTGACATGAGCCCTGGAGAAAACTGTGAATTCAAACACCACCACAAATGCTGATTGAGAACTGCAAAAGGCCATGATCTCGCAGTTAGGGGAAAATTGGATAAACTGGGTCAACTGCGTTTTGACGATCATGGATGGGAAAGCATGCGTTAAAAGGGCTTGAGTACACAAATCGAGGCGAGGGTGAAAGCGGGCTTTTGGCTTTGAAAAGTGAATTTTCCAGTGTTAGGGAAAAATCATGGAAATGTGCTTGGGCAGGTGAATTGGCTGTTTTCGCAAGTTGGAAGGATCTCTAGGTGTAAAAGCGGTGAAAAAGGCCGCTTCTACATGCACTTTGGAAGATTTGATTTGTCATGATCGAGTGGTCAAAATCACCGCTTTTACATGTGATGTGTAAAAACTTGGAGTGTTTGGATGGGGAAAAACACCGCTCGAGCCAGGGAATGACCAAACAAGTTTTTTATGTAGGGGCAGATAAAAACACCGCTCGTGCATTTGGGAGATTTGATTGATTAACATGTTTGAGCAGTTGAAAAGACCGCTATTGTAGGTTAAAGGGAAAATGTTAGCAGATGTTTGAACGGCATGAATCGCCGCTCATGCGAGTGGGAGTGACAATGAGTTTTGGTGTCAGGGCAGAAAAACCCACCGTCTTTGCATACAACAGGAGTTGGTACATGGTGAAGGTCTGACTGACGAAAGACACAAAGGTTTCAAAACAAAAACAAAACCCTAATCCGAACATGAATCACAAACAACAGAAAAAAACCTAACAAAACTTTATAAACTAACAACACAAACAATCAACGAGTAAAAACGGGGAAGAGAAACACAAGAAACTTACCCGTAAAAACTTGAAACCCTAGGCTCAAACTGCAACACGAGATCCGTCACAACTCGGGAGTATACGATCAAGCGGTCGAAGAGAACGTTGGCGGATCAATTAAAAGGCTTTAGTATAAGAAATGACAACAATGGGAGTGATAACACATTTAAAAGGTCGAGATTGGAGTTTAAATGCCTGGCACGAGTGGCCATTAATGGCACTCGACATCAAAATCCTGAAGATCTCGCGCGAGCGGCGATTTTGGCCGCCACGACACTACAATCGACAAATATGTAATGTCGGCAAAAAATGCCGTTCTTGCATATAAGACGGAAAACACATGCGATGGCGGTGAATTTAGCCGCTCCTGCGCATTAAACTTAAAAATGATGTAATAGCGGCAAAAAATGCCATCATTACATCGTAACAAAAACAAGCTTAAAAATAATATGTATGAGCGACATTTTCAGCCGCTCTTGCATATCAAGAGTCGAAAAAATTTACTAACTCCTAAAGATAACCAAAATGATATTTTTTCTAGTTTATGACTTTAAATGATCCTTGCGAAAATTGAGAGATCAATTCAAGGGAATGTCGCAAACGAGTTTTAAAATGTCAAATGACCTCACACGAGAACAAGAAAATCTTTTCTTGATTTGTGATCTTAGAGTGTAGATTCACGAAATGGACAAGTTTCGTGGGGGTTGTCTACAAAAACAAGCGTAGCCGATTTTGAGAACAACAGCTGGCTCTAACTGGGGAACTTACTTCAATCAAACTTTGAAACGATTGAGGGGAGTAGAATCCAGTCTCTAAGTGCCTTCATCCATGCCTTTGGGCCATAGAGTCAAGCTAAAAAGAAAAAGACACAAAAAACTAAATGAAAACACAAATAAAACACAAAACTATACAAATGTACAATTTAACTTATCTGAAACTTCAAGGATTGAAGTGCTTCAGATGTTGTCCACTGTGAGGCAACAAGAATGGTGTTCCATCCCGATACTCCAGCAAGAAACTATTTTCACCATAGAACTGATGAATGGTGAATGGACCTCTCCACAAGGAATCAAATTTTCCATGCATTCCTTTTGGTTCTCTCCTCTTGTTCCATAGCAAGACTTGATCTCCAACCTGAAACTCACGAGCCTTTGTCTTCTTGTCGAAGAGTTTCTTTACTGGATTTTGGTGCTCAGGAATACGGTCCACCACTATAGTGCGTTGCTCCTCAAGTTCAGTCAAATACATGATCCTTTTATCAATAGAACTATCAAAAGTTCTATCTTCCAATGCCTTTACCAACTTTAATGCTGGCAATTCCAAGGTAATCGGTATCTCTGCATTCAGACCATATAGAAGCCGAAATGGCGACATGCCTATCGCTCTTTTGGGTGTAATTCTATCTTCCCATAAAGCATCAAACAATGCCTTATGCCAAGTTCTCTGATTCTCATCTACCAGCTTCCTGATGATAGTGACCAGATTCTTATTGCTTGATTCTGCTTGACCATTCCCTTGCGGATAATAGTCCGAAGAATGGGTAAGAGTGATCCCATGTTCATAGCAAAACTCAGTGATCTCATGAGAGGAAAAGCAAGTAGCATTGTCTGCTACAATCTTGTTTGGAACTCCAAACCTGGAAATAATGTTTTCTTTAAGAAAACTGCATACCACCTCTGAAGTAGCATGCCTGACTGGAATAGCTTCCACCCATTTGGTAAAATAGTCCGTTGCAGTGAGAACATAGTTATGTCCTGCACTCGATGATGGATTCACTGCGCCAATGAAGTCAATACCCCATTGCTGAAAAGGCTCCTCAATCACCACTGGTTTTAGAGGTAAGGCTGCCAATTTTGGTTTCCCAACAAACTACTGGCATAACTCACACCTACGTACCCAATTGTACGCATCTTGGAATAATGTGGGCCAATAGTATCGAGCTCGCAGAATCTTGTGAGCCGTTACAGGTGCTGAAAAATGCCCTCCACAAGCCAAATTGTGGAAAGACTCCAAAAGTTTACCTTGTTGTGCTTTATCCACGCAACGGAGAAATACACCGTCAAGGCTTCTCTTGTACAAACCATTGTCCCAAAGGACGTAGTTTGCAGCTTTTAACTTGACAGTTCTCTTTTCCTTATAAGACAAGTGAGAAGGGCACTCACCATAGGTAAGGAAATGAGCGATATTGGAATACCACTCGTCAGTTGCAGTAACAAAAAGAATAGTTGGCGTGTCCACAACTTCTTCTTCTTCGTCTCCTGTCTCTTTTGGAACATTATCTGCGATCAATTGACACAAACCTTTACCACGCACAAGCTTGGTAGGCTTGATATCCAAATCAAATTCTTAGATCTTAGCGATCCAATTACCCCTCTTTGTTCCGAACTCCTGTTGAGTTATGATAGATTTGACTGTTGTATCGGGCACCATGACAACAGTGTGTGAGTTTAGAATATAGAACCTGAAATGCTTAACCGCTTTGACTATGGCATAGGCATGCTTCTCCATATTCAAATACTTCAATTCATGAGCTTTGAGAGGACAACTCATAAATGATATGGGGGATTCGACGCCTTCTTCATTCTGCTGAACCAGAATAGCTGAAAGTGTGTGCTCTGAAGCGTAGCTATAGACTACGAAATCCTTAGTGTAGTCAGGACAAACAAGAATTGGAGCATGAGCAATAGCTCTCTTGATATCCTCGAACGCTTCCTTACCTTCCGCAGTCCAATGGAAAGTAGTCTTACCCTTCATCATATTAACAATGTGACGGGTTTTTTCTGCAAACATAGGAATGAACCTTCGCAAAAAATTCACCTTTCTGAAGAAAGAGTGAACAACAGTCTTACTTGCCGGCAGAGTGAGACTTTGAATAGATTTAACCCTCTCCGGGTCAATCTTAGTACCTTCTTGGGATACAATGTGTCCGAGAAGCTTGCCTTCCATCACCCCAAAAACTAACTTCTTGGGATTGAGGGAAATACCATTTTGCCGACAGCGCTCCAGCACTTGTCGCAAATGATGTGCATGATCATGACAGTTTTTGGAGAAAACAGTTAAGTCATCGAGATACACCACGATGAACTTACCCATTTCATCTTTGAAGGCAAGATCCATCGCTCTCTGAAATGTTGCGCCAGCATTGATCAGACCAAAAGGCATTCTATGATATGCAAATGTGCCCCGTGGTGTGGTGAAGGTAGTTTTGAACTGATCAGCTTCATTTACCTCCACTTGGTTATACCCCGAAAAACCATCTAACATAGATAGCATTTCTGAACCTGTCACTGTTTGCAATACTTGGTCCATGATGGGCAAAGGGTAGTTATCTTTCAAGGAAGACTGGTTGAGATTTCTAAAATCAACACAGATACGGATTTCTCCGTTCTTCTTCCTTACAAGTACTATGTTTGAAACCCATGTGGAATGATGAATTGGAAAAATTATCCTTGCATTCAGCATCTTCTGAATTTCAGAAAGAATCGTACCTGATATCTTTGGATTGTATTGCCTCTGCTTCTATTTATAAGGCAACGATCCAGCCTTGAGGGGAATTTCGTGTCGAACCTCCTTAGGCCTGAAAGACTTCAGGTCATCATAGGAGTAAGCCAAAACATCAATGTAATGGCAGAGGAGGGTAATGAATTTGAATCTTTCATTAGCAGTGCAACATTTTCCGATGTTGACCATCTTAGGATCTGCTTCCGTACCCAAATTGACCTGCTCAAATTCCATGGAGGAACTCGAATCCTATTGTTGTTGCTGCTGCTTGATATACCTGTCATGTTTATCAAAGAGTTTCTCAAGGGAAACCAAACCTTTTGGGATTTTATTTCCTTTCAATTGTAGAAATTCTTTGCCAGTTTGCGAATCTACCTTAGAAACATATTCACGAGGTGGTGATTCACTTCCTTCAAAGTAAAGCTCATCAAAACTATCCACCTTTTCTAGGAAAGCAATGATTTGATTATCGCCATTGAACACCTGCCAATGGTCAGCGTTATCAGGTACACTTGGTTGGAAGACCAGCTCAATAGTGTACTTATTTCCTTTGAAATCCTTGTGAGGCACCATGAGAGTGGCAGAAACAACCAATGAATCTGAACGGTCGTTGAACTCTCTTGGCACTGCTGAAATATTGAAAGCATCGAAATCTTCAATGCAATCCCATACGCGATTGCGATAGTGTCTCAATCTTTCATTTTTTGTTTGGTACAAATTTCTTACTTGACAAACCACCAATTTGGTGTCCCCTTGAGCATGAAGGGTCTTAACACCTCTGGCACGCGCTGCTTCCAATCCGAGCAACAAGGACTCGTATTCGGCGGTGTTATTGGTATTATCAAATTGTAGCTTGTATGAAAAAGGTAAAATATTGCCTTGTGGCGATATCAAGACCACTCCGGCTCCAGAGCCGGTAGAAGAACAGCTACCATCAAATTCTAAAATCCAGACTCCATCAGAATTTGATTTTTTGGACTTTCTCTGGTCAGAAGATTCCTCTCCATCAGTGAGGGAAGAATCTGGAATTACTATACCCTTACCTGAACTTTCATCTGAAAACTGTTCTGAGTGTCCATCTGACATATCAGAGCTATCACCCGATGTAGCCTCATCTGATGAATTAGAACAATCTTCAGTAGATAGAAAATAGTTACCCATTCCCGAGGACTCAAACAAAATTTGAGCTTTGGGGTTTGATGTTTGAGTAACAATGTATTTCGCCTCCTTCTTAGGAAGCAGCTTCTGCATGACACCTTTAACAGGTATCCTAGCTTCAGACAAATCCATGTTCAACTCTCCACCCACATCCTTACAGAAATTACGTCCAAGAAGAATGCCGTATGAAGCTGGAACATCAGCTACCAAGACTGTCATCTTGATTCTCTTATCTGGAAAAGCTGCAAATGCAAATTGGGCATCCTTGATTTGACCCAAGAGTGGAACTTGCTTATTCTCCATAGAGAAACACCTCCCAAAAGTTTTGGTTAAGGTGAGGCCAAGGGCATCTGCTACCTTAGCAGGCATAACGTTGTCTGAGGCTCCAGAATCTATTACGCAATTGCTCAATTTATGACCATTTACTAATAGGGAAACATAGAAAGGTTCAATTTTCCCAGAGGCTTCAGGGGGAGTAGTAACAAGATTGTTTTGGGTAGGTTTACTTTTGGAGGAGTCGTGAGTAGCTTTGGGAAATTCTTGTCCTATAGGGACGGCCTTATTTTTGACATATTTGGCTAATCTATCAAATTGTTCAGGATTAGCCTGTAAATATTCAACTTCAGACATTTGTATCTTAGTTCTCCTAGCATGATCTATTATATCAAACTGCTGAAAAGAATTAGATACAGAGGAAGAAAAACCATCATTTTGATTTTTGGTAGAGACAGCACTAGTCTGAGGAGTAGAGGTGGAAGGTACAAATTCATTAGAGGCACTTACTTGTTTATTAACCACCAGGTCTTTTGATTGGAAAGGTAGTGGAGTCCCCCGTTTAGTGATTGAAATCACCGGTTGAGATTCTTCTCTTGCCTTACCTTTATCAGCTTGAAGAGCTGACTGATTTTGAGACCTAGTGAAAACAGCATATGCTCCTTCACTCACTTCTCCTTTTTCAGCTTCGTCCTGGTAGTTCAGAAAGCTGATGGTAGAGTCGCCAGCTAACTCTTCTTCTCCTTCTGTGAAGAGATTAGCACCATTCTCATATTCCAACTCAGGTTGGAAAGAAAGTTCATTCTCAGCTTCATAGTAGCCAACAGCAGAGTTGACCGACGCTGCTTCAATAGCAAGCTTCCCCCGTGTAGGTGGAAGACGGTTTTGCTGTCCTTGATTCCTAGCAGCATTGCCTTGATATGAATTATTTGGAAATGTCCTCCTTGGTATATCTCGGTAAGAAGAAGGCGCAAATATACCTTGGGACATTTGTCTCTTGAGAGCTAGCAATTCATTTGCTAGCTTTTGCACCATGGGATCTGTGGTGCTTGTGGAAGTGTTCTCAGTAGAAGAGGAACTTTTATTTCTATTAGTGTCCCTTCTTATCTTTCCTGCAAGGATAAGATCATCTTCTACTTCAGTTGCCAGAATCTGAGCCGTAGCAAGATCAGTAGGAGCAGCTTGCCTCAGTAGGAAACTCACCTCTGGAAGCTGTGTATTGATAAAGAAACATTTGAGGTTCTCCGCTGTGGGCTCAGCTGTGGCGGAAATCCTGTTTCTCAATTTGTTGAACTTAGCGATGAAATCTCGCATTGGTTCATGAGGTTCCTTTTTCATCTGTGTCAGCTGGGCCAACAATGCATGAGCATATTCCGCAGGTTTAAACCTGGCTTCAAACTTGGTTTTGAGAGTAGCCCAATTTGTTATGGTCTGAGCTTGGAGGTGGTAAAACTAGTCTGTGGCAGCGCCTTGTAGTGCTTCTACAAAGAGTCGCACAGCCACGTCTTCGTGCTCGACACCTATCACACCACAGGCTATACAGAAAGCCACAATGTGCTCAAAAGAATGAACTTTTCCGTCACCATAGAATTTGGGGAAATTCTTTCGTGAACTACGAGGTAGTTCATGCAATGGTGGGGTCAAATTTAGAGGACCAAAGGTATTACCCCAAGGGCCTTGGGCTGCCATGACGCGCTGATTGAAAGGTGGTATAACAAACCTTGGTGGTGTATGAACAGCCAAAACTCTATTAGCACTGGCAATAGAAACTTCACCTGGTATTGGAGACCTGGTGTTTGTAGGGGAAAACTCCTGGTGCGCTGAAGACAAGGTCGTGAAGTTAAAAATCCAAAATTATTCTATTGCATTAATTCAAATGCAGGATCAATAATACCCTGAGCCCTCTTACTTCTGGTGTACTGGGAATCTGCCAGACTGTATTATGCTACCACAATTTTGCAAGAAAATGGAAAAGAATTGAAAATGCTTCAACTCGGAGCGTGAGGCTTCAAGTTGCGCGTTCCTTCCCCAGTAGAGTCGCCAAAAAATTATTGGGTGAATATTTTGTCGTTAACTCGCTAACGGCAAAATAGGTATATCAGCCACAGCTATGATGAGATAAAGTCTCTCCTCTCAGTAAGGGGAGGTTCCCTCTAATTACTTAACTTTTGCAAATCAAATAACTTATCAAATTTATGTACACTAAAAACTATGTTTGTGGTGGTTCCATCTCATCTTATTCTCTCTTTTCAGAATAGATGTTTATATTTCAAATTCTTGATATAAGACTTATAAATTATCACAATATCACAGAAACTCAAAGTTTCTTGTTACCTCACTTACTACTTGTATCTAGAACTATTTGAAGTAGAATGCAGCCCAAAGTCTTCACTCTTCTCCAAGATGGTAAAAGTAAATCAAATATAACAACTTGCAGCACAAAGTCTCCAAACTATTGTATTCTCACAAACATGAACATATAACCCACAACTGATTTGATAACACAAAGTTTATCAGAATCAAATTAAGAGTGCTCTTCAATCACTTGTAACAAACTCCACACTTCAATTATTATCAAATAAGATTATGATAGCAAGACGTAAGAACAAAACTATCACAACATAAATAATCCCAAGACAAAGATTGGAATTGAACTTGCTTTCTTATATTGATAAATATTTGAATATTGATTTTCACAAAAAGCACAAAGTCTTGATTTGCTTCTCAATTCGCCAGAGTTTTCTTGCAATAGACAAAAGATAGTATTTACAAAAGAGGTCCCCTTTATTTATAGGGAAAGACCTTGAGAAAATCTAGGAAATCTACAACTAATTTGACTTATTCAATAAGACAGTCCTATTTGACTTACGACTTCTCTTGTTTCACATGTAATTACATTTTGGAAAATTACATGTGTAGATGTCCAAAACAAAATTCCATTTACATAATATCTAAGAAAAATAAGCTAAGGCACTAGCTTCCTCCATCCTTTTTCCTTAGGAAGTTTTGATACATGGTTTGAACAACTGACATCTCGCATGCATCTGGTTTTGCTGTGTTTTCAGAGATGGTGTGAGCTCAGAGGATTGAATCCTTCACTGCCTTTATTGCCTTTTCATGCTTCTCTAAATTATCCTTCAGATTCTCCAGAGTCGAATATTGATCATACAGGTTGTCCATTGAGAGCATTGAAGGAGCTTCTTCTTCAAATTTATTTTGTACCATTTCTTCAAAAGAACTTATCATTTCCTGTGCTGTGAGGAAACTATGATCTTCTCTTGTCAAGGTGCAAGGAAGTTATTCCAGCCGATGTAGGAGTGTGACATCACTATCTTCGCTGGCTTCTCGAGCTTGGCCCAGATCTTCAAGTAGACTCTTTATTATGAAAATACGATGAGCTAGAGTCTCCTTGGTCTTGAGATATGATTCCCTGTTGGTGACGACCCCAATGGTGATCAAATTCTTTATCTTGATCTTCTTCATATCTATCCACTCTTATAGACTCTCTTCTTGATCTTGCAGCTCTTGTGAAAGTAGATCCACCAGATTATCTAGCTCAGCTTTAGCTTTGTCCATTTTCTCCTTTCTTTCCACAGCGGTTTTCAACAGAACTCGTCCTTGGGCCAACAACCGCTCCACTACATCCTCATGAGTCACTTTACCAAGTTCAACCCTTGAAATGACATAACTGCTCACGTCAAAAGTATCAACTGTGGCATTTTCAAGAGGTTTGGCAATTTCGGCATATCTGATTCCCTTTTCAGTGACCAGCCTAGAAACAGTCTTAGGCTTCTTCTTTTGATTCTTAGCTTTGACGGGCAATAGCTTTTCAATGTCAATCTCATTAGGTGAGATGGCTTGTTTCTTCCTCTTTGGAGTATAGGCAGATAACCATGGAGGAAGTATAGATGCATCGACAGCTAGAGGGGGATCCACTACTTGCTTGGTTGGCTCCGTGCTTGTACCTGTGATGGTGACAATTGGACTTGTGTTGGTAAACACAACACCTATATCAATAACCTTTTGTGAAGCATCAAGAAGGTTCTCCAAAATAGTTTGTTCCCCAATATCAAAAGATGGGGAAGATAAGCTTGGAATGGAACCAGAAGAATCAAAAACGGTTCCAAGACTAGCCCTCATGGATTGAGGAGTATTGTCAGAAGAAACAACAAAAATGGGAGAAAGAGGAACGTTTGAAATTATTGGCAAACCATCAGAAAACAGAACATGAGGAGGAGGTGTAAGAACTTGTGTATTAGAAGGAAGGTCTTTCACCGGAGTCTGTGGGGAACCATCAAGTCACTCTACCTCTGTATCTTCATCTTCACCTTGTTCAGCTTCTGTAGATACCTTTGTCTTAGACCTTTGAACATTTTGTTCTTCAGTCTCAACATCTTCAATTTCCATATGATCATCATTGATGTCTTCAACATCTGACTTAGTGGCATCAGAAGCCTCTGCGGTTTCCTTCTTCTTTCCTCCCTTGGATACAAATTTGATCTTTGGTTTGTGTACCTTGGAGGAGGAAGGGGTGTCACTCTTGTTCTTGGTTTGGTTCTCTACTTTTTTACCTGTTTGCTACTGTGTTCCTTCTTCGGAGCCTATCAGGAACTCTTTCAACTTGATCCCTTTACTTTCCAACCACAAGTTGGTGTTTGCCAATATAGGTTGGAATCTTTTTCTGATGGATGTCTCCTCCTTGACTGACCATTTCACCTCTGGGAGAGGTGAAGCCTCAACATTCTTTGACTCATATTCGTGATCTAGGACATCTCCATCATCCTCCATTCCATCTGGGATATCGGCTAGTCCTAATTCTTCAATTTGGCTCAGATGAAGCCTACAAAAATCTAGTTTTCTGATCTCATTTTGGGTCCTGAGATCTGCCCATATGTCTTCGACCATTGGCTCATGAAAATTCAACTTCCTCTTGATTTTATCTTGAACCCTTCTGAAGTCGAAATGATTTCTCTTCTTGTAGGTCTTCATGGTGACTAACTGCAACTTAGAGTCAATTATTTTAGCTTTGTTGGCAGACTGAATTGAATACCTCCCAATTTCAATGGGAAACTTTATTCCTGACTTCTTAAGCTCCATCTGTTTGTTATGAACCACAATCAGTTGTCTGCAAAGCTCCATAAGAACAATGCGATCACTGGGATACCATGGCAGCATGTAAGGGTAACCAGGATAGTATCCTACTCGAAGATAATTGAAGGTGGGGAATTGTAGGAACAAACAACCAAAAGAATTTACAACCTGCCATGCTTCATCAGAAACTCTTCTCTGAACCAGTTCACCATTCCACAAGCACATGAAAACTAAGAAGAACGCATCATTGACTCTTCTGAAATGATGAATTGACCCCTTCAAAGTGATTTGGGGGTAGTATTCATATACTGGGACCAATCTCCTGTCCCCTACTTGGGTCAAACCTGGAAAGTTCCTCATACTTGCAGCAGCATAGACAAGGTAAGAGGTCATATAAAATTTGAAGGTAGTATTGACCCTTACCAGTTGCTCGTGCAAAGCATTACCGATCTGTTCACCCTAGAATATCTTCTGATTACCCCATAGAATCACCTTGATGTAAGTGTACATCCAGTCCTGGAATTTGGAAGCAGAAGGGAGTCCTCTGATGCAACTCAAAAGTGTAATCAAGTCACACACCTCCTCCACAAAATCACTCCTGTGAAGGTCTTTAGGCCATCTGGTCAAAGTTGCCCTAGGAATCTTCAACCATTTGTTGTTTATGTGCCTTCTAGCAGATTCCAAGTCATTGTCATAGTCTTGTTGACCCTGAGCAAAATCAATTTGCCCGACGTTTTCAATTGGTGGACACATGAAGATTTTGTCCATGAACTCCGCGTCCAATCTCATGATAACATTTCCCTATGAGTCCGTCACGGCTCTAGTGTCCCTATTGTAGTGGTTGGCCAGTTGTAGAACAAATCCAGGATTATGTGCATTGACAGGAAATGATGCAACCAAATGAATATTGCTGTCAATGATTTTCTGCATATGCCGGAAGGGATTTGCTTGTTTAGTTCTATCTATGAATTTAGCCATATCTACGTGTCCAATTTCAGTGTCTCTGATTTCATCAACATTTGACTAAACTGCTGTTACTGGAAAGACACCCTGGTACTTGTACTGCATGGCTTTGGAATTTGAAGGAGATGATTCTGACATGAGCCCTAGAGAAAACTGTGAATTCAAACACCACCACAAACGCTGATTGAGAACTGCAAAAGGCCATGATCTCGCAGTTAGGGGAAAATTGGATAAACTGGGTCAACTGCGTTTTGACGATCATGGATGGGAAAGCATGCGTTAAAAGGGCTTGAGTGCGCAAATTGAGGCGAGGGTGAAAGCGGGCTTTTGGCTTTGAAAAGTGAATTTTCCAGTGTTAGAGAAAAATCATGGAAATGTGCTTGGGCGGGTGAATTGGCCGCTCTCGCAAGTTGGAAGGATCTCTAGGTGTAAAAGTTGTGAAAAAGGCCGCTTCTAGATGCACTTTGGAAGATTTGATTTGTCATGATCAAGTGGTCAAAATCACCGCTTTTACATGTGATGTGTAAAAACTTGGAGTGCTTAGACGGGGAAAAACACCGCTCGAGCTAGGGAATGACCAAACAAGTTTTTATGTAGGGGCGGATAAAAACACCGCTCGTGCATTTGGGAGATTTGATTGATTAACATGTTTGAGCAGTTGAAAAGACCGCTATTGCAGGTTAAAGGGAAAATGTTAGTAGATGTTTGAACGGCATGAATCGTCACTCATGCGAGTGGGAGTGACAATGAGTTTTGGTGTCGAGGTGGAAAAACCTGCCGTCTTTGCATACAATAGGATTTGGTACATGGTGAAGGTCTGACTGACGAAAGACACAAAGGCTTCAAAACAAAAACAAAA
This sequence comes from Cunninghamia lanceolata, assembly GCA_027924645.1. Lineage (NCBI taxonomy): Eukaryota > Viridiplantae > Streptophyta > Pinopsida > Cupressales > Cupressaceae > Cunninghamia > Cunninghamia lanceolata. The sequence continues at coordinate 5,710,850 of BSBN01000135.1, read as the reverse complement.
CCCTAATCCGAACATGAATCACAAACAACAGAAAAAAAACCTAATAAAACTTTATAAACTAACAACACAAACAATCAACGAGTAAAAACGGGGAAGAGAAACACAAGAAACTTACCTGTAAAAACTTGAAACCCTAGGCTCAAACTGCAACGCAAGATCTGTCACAACTCGGGAGCATACGATCAAGTGGTCAAAGAGAATGTTGGCGGATCAATTAAAAGGCTTTAGTATAAGAAATGACAACAATGGGAGTGATAACACATTTAAAAGGTCGAGATTGGAGTTTAAATGCCTGGCACGAGTGGCCATTAATGGCACTCGACATCAAAATCCTGAAGATCTCGCGCGAGCGGCGATTTCGGCCGCCACAACACTACAATTGACAAATATGTAATGTCGGCGAAAAATGCCGTTCTTGCATATAAGACGAAAAACACATGCAATGGCGGTGAATTTAGCCGCTCCTGCGCATCAAACTTAAAAACGATGTAATAGAGGCAAAAAATGCCGTCATTACATCGTAACAAAAACAAGCTTAAAAATAATATGTATGAGTGGCATTTTCAGCCGCTCTTGCATATCAAGAGTCAAAAAAATTTACTAACTCCTAAAGATAACCAAAATGACATTTTTACTAGTTTACAACTTTAAATGATCCTTGCGAAAATTGAGAGATCAATTCAAGGGAATGTCACAAACGAGTTTTAAAATGTCAAATGACCTCACACAAGAACAAGAAAATCTTTTCTTGATTTGTGATCTTAGTGTAGATTCACAAAATAGACAAGTTTCGTGGGGGTTGTCTACAAAAACAAGCGTAGCCGATTTTGAGAACAACATGCATATCGATTGAAAACACTTACTGGTGAAGATCTCCCACTGTCTGTCAATGGGTAGTTCTTGAAACACTATTTTCTGGCTTAGGAGGCACCTATGCTCTCCTTTTTGTGTATATAAATTTGTTTTCAATTCCCTTTTTTTGCTTTGGTTAGTGTTAGGTGATGTTTGTTGGGTTTCCTTTCCTTGCTTTCTTTGCTCTGTTTGTTTAGGGTCTTGCATTTTCTAGATAAGGTGGTAGTTGTAGGCATCCCAAAAGGTGTTTTCTAGGCCTATGGACTTGGAATTTCTTTAAGAAACAACAATTGTGATTCTAGGAGTGTACTGTGGGTTCCATTGTTAATATTGGATAGCATGTTACTTTTTCTTGGGAGATGAGTCACTGATTTAGTATGACTTGAAATGTTTTGAGAACTTATATCTCTTCATATCTTAATGATCTTGAAGTTTCTGAGAATGTCTTCGTGATCTTGTATTAAGTGAAAATCTTAAGGTCTCACCTTTACCGCCACTATGATTCCCAACCCATCAAGTTGAAATAATGGATGTAGCCCATGTGGAAGAAGCATGTGCTATAGTGCAGGTGGTATTTCTTAGTACCCCTATCAAAGCCAAATTAATTGAATCATCAAAAAGTAAAGAAATCAAAAGGTGGTACTTTTTAGTACTCCCATTATATAACTTAATAAGTTGGGGGATTCAAGTATCTCTATCAAGGGTATGGACGCCTAGCTAGTAGTAGAGCTATGCTTTGAGTGGATCCATAGAAACAACCTCATCGGGGCTATAGACAATTGACTGGAAGTGACACAATGTCTAGGTAGTCCATGAGGTGAGTTTCAATCATGTAGCTTAATGCAAGTAAACTTGGATGATCTTAATTTTCAAGGGATGGGAATGAATGCATATACACACACTTGGGTCCTTAGAATATAGATGGTCACACTAACTCTTGACTTCTGATCCCTTGACCTAGTTTTCATGTTTATCTGGTTCGATAAGTGGGAAACTCAGAGCTTATGGGTTTGTAACTATCATTTATCTTAGAAATGCTCTAGAGCATTCCCCTAGTAGATTCACCATTTGTTGTGCCCTACACACATGCACCATTTTATCAAAATGGAGACCCCCTCTTTTGTTTTGGCTTGAGTCTTGAATTTGCTTCCTTATACTTTAGAGAGATTGGGAAAATCATGCCATGTCATTTGTGATGATTTTTCTTTCTTGGGAAATAGATTTGTTTTCATCATGGATTTCATAAGGTCTTGGGTTGGTTCTATGCAAGTTATTGTTATCACTAGGAATTGCACCTGTATGCAAGGCTGGGTAAAGCAGTGCAATTTCGTGTAACATGGGACTAATCTCAGGTTGTGGGTGCCCTATGATGAGATTAGACCTCTAGATTGTGGGTTGGTTCCCTTCAAATGCTCTATTGAGATGTATGTTTTTACTTTTTGGGAAAAGGAAAGAAGAAACTAAATGAATACTAAAGGTAAAATAGTGATGCACCTAATATGGATAAAAATAATGCAATTTGATTCACAATGTTTGCGCAGAAATTTGACTTCTACACAATCCAGACTTGGCTTAAATACCACACAAATGATTCTAAGGAAGGTTTGAAAATAGGTTTTTATGAAGGAAATGGTTTTTTCATAGCATAAAAAGACTATTTCTAGTTAACACAACCTAAGAACTGTGATGAATATATGCTTTAATGCTATAAACAAGGAGGTGAGACAATAATTTTGAAGGTTTAATAATAAAACACAACAAAATTTCATCAAAATCACTTCAACATTTAGCACTAAAAGGAAAGGTAATTCAACTGATCTGAAATAAAGAAAGGAAAGCTTTGCAAAAAGACAAAAGATAACATGTAACCTGCCGATCTCTCAATAAAACTGTAAAAGTGACCTACAAGAATTCTCTAATCTATCTGAATCAGAATGAGAATCAAGAACTAGAAAAAACAAACTTTTGCTTTACAATATATAGGTCTGTTCTCTCCAAGAGGCATGCAAAAAATATGGACTTGCAGATAACTGCCTCTAAAAATAAACATTCCCGAGCAACCTCAAAAATCCTCAAAATTACGGTCTAAAACTGCCACAAATTAAGCAAAAATAGCTTCAATTTGGGTTCTTCATATGTTTGACCAAGGACTCTAAACATACTCCTAAAATTCATGCAAAACCTCCTAGGTGGCCTAGTTAACTCAACTAATCAATTTGCATGATTTTGCATGAGCAAAATTGATTATGAGTAAATAATAAAGTAATAGAATATTACTCTATTATTGGTTATAATTTATTCTATTTTTGATTTTACAACTTGTGGAAAATAATAAAGTAATTATAGAGTATTACTTTATTATTTATTTACAATTAATTCATGTGTAAAATCGTGCATGATTAGAAGAAAAATATCACTCCTTATCACTGCAATACATTTGCCTATTTTGCAAAATAAGACTTAGGAATAATTACAAAATTCCTTATCACTCCAATACAATGAGAAAAAATATCTCCCTCTGCAAGGAAAATAAAACGAAACTGAGACACTCCTGTAACATTCCGTGCACACAACAAAAATGCATAAATATCCTTATGACTCCCCCTTATTGCCATTGTGCACATACATCACATTTTCTAAATCTCCTTATATCCCCATATGCAATTTGAAGTTAAGGAAGGAAGAACAACTCCATTATGCAATTTGACCCCATGCATAAAAGAAATGCCCATAATATACTGCCACCATGCAATTGCCTTTATGCAATAATCACATCACTACAAGACAATACCTTATCATCCCATGAAATCATATCTCTACCATGCATGAAAGCTTACCCTTGAACTCCATGTATAGCATATGTATATACCATGTCTAAAATAATACACCCTCTTGGCTGTTAGCCACCATGTATAATGAGGAGATACCTATCTTTGGATGCTTTGAAAATGGATAAGGGACTTAAGCATGGGTATTGTTGTCTATTCACCATCCAACCACCAAGGAATCTTCAAAAGGTTTTACAAGGCTTGGATCCTTTTCATATGTTACATCGGCCTCTTGACTGTGTGTTGTTTTTATTGCATCTAGATATATAGTATGGCATAGGTATCACGTTATCTCTTGACTGTCATATCTATTGGGATTCCTCTGTGCATAGATATCATGCATTTTGTCTCTTGTTGTTTGTTTACTACACTTGCATCATTGTGGCATATCACTGCTACCTTCTCTTTTGCTCATTTCATCATTTGAATGTTATAATGCTGTATTATAGATAATTCTCCTATACCTGTACCTGTCCTTGTGTATTTCAAGGCATATCTGTAGCATAGAGACATGTTCTTCTTTCTTCTTGGTTGTTATGCATTCTTTCAATACACCTGTATCATGCCTTTGTGCATCCTTGCACCTGTACTCATCTTTGTGCATACTGACTGCCTATCTTATCACATGAGTGTTTATTGCATGGTATGTATCATGTATGATATGAGCACCTAGAACTTCCTTGTACATCTTTATATCTCTTCTAGATGTTTCTCTTTCATCATTTATGCACCTTTGTATTATATATATGTGTTCTTTGTCCATCCATTTATTTGTAGTCATTCTTGTGCACACTGACTACCTATCTTATCATTTTTAATGCTCTTCTATAGATGGATATGACCCTTATGATATATCATGAATGTCTCTTGCTTATATAAGCCACTTCACTGGTCACTGTCTTGGTTGTTCGTGGTGATGGTGACTATATCTGTATCTTGATCTTCATTTATCTCACTTCTCTTGGACTGTATTTCTCTTTGATCTTGCATGACATATTCTTGATTGCATCATAGCATCATTGTAGCTTTGGGCATGAGAAATAAAGTTTTGTCAAAGCACAATTAATGTTGAAATGCATGGAATCCACTTTATTCATCTTTGAACTGTTGCATTTGTAAACTGTACTTGCAACTCTATACATGCCAGTCTCTTGTTTTTGCATATGTACTTGATTGTCATGTAAGTGATGACATACATAGCTACTCTACAACTTGCTCTTCCTTTAAGATCACTGATGGTTAGTGACAGTCTTTATCATTTGATGGATTGTGAGCATGCTTTATGTATCTGTTATTTGCCTCTTTCCACCTTAGTCATGACTGTGTCTCATTTGATCTTGAAAGTTGACTATCATGTCTATGATGACCATTCATTGTGTTGTGGTATCTGTTATGCATTATGTGCTTCATCCCTAGATGCTTGAATTTTTGAACATCTAACTCCACTTAGACTATAGCATTTCATCTTCATTTATAGGTTCTCCTTAATGCCTGAATCATTATCAGATTCTTGGCCTCGCTGTTTCATCTTTGAAAAAAATATAACCCATCTGCTGCAGTAGAACTGTTTCATGGCATATTCATGTATCTCTGATGGTTTGAAGTTCTGAGGCATTGGTGACAGCCTTTTGCAAAGTTTACATCTTCTTCCTGGATGACTGCACACTTATCTCATACATCTTGTGAAGTTTTGTTTTATGGCAGTCAAGTTGGCATGTTGTTTTATAATTGTCTTGCCTTCCACTATTCCATCTACTATTCCATGTGGCATTTGCTTGACTATTTCTATGAGAGACTTGTAACTTTGAATGAGATATAATTGTTTAAACTTTGATCATCTTAAACAGTATGAAAACAACATGAGAAATACCTAGTATAAAATGCTACTTCATCTTACTCCTTTGTCACAGTGAGATGACCCTTCACAAGATTTATTCTGCAACTTGTTCAAATGATACATAAGTTCTTGTATCCTCCTTGCTTTGTCTCTCTTCTCTTTATCAGGCATAATAAACTAAAAACTTGTATCACTCCTTAGATGACTTGTAATCTATTTTTTTGAATTTGTCCTTTTGTCAATCTTGACTCAATCATATAACTTTGATTTTCTTTAATAAACTCTAATGATGTCATGATGACATCTTCTTTATGTAAGTTGATTAGATGATGCATGATATAGCTTAGAATGATGCATCCTATCTTTTCTGATACTCTTTTCAAAAAATGAAAAGAAACATGTTGGGCTCAAACCCTTGTGGGAGCCACATTTAATCCACATGTTTATTTGTGTTCAAATCAGCAACAAAATTTGTCCTATACCTGCACAGTGAATGAAAAAGTTAGCATAAAAAAGTACCTAATAGCATTGATTGGTCTCCTTCATGATTTCTTCCTAATTTGTATCATTATCTGATCTGATCTCTTATTTGAATGCATGATATGATAAGTAGATGTCTCTGTTTGATAAAAACATGTGATAAATGTAAACGTCCAGAGCACTAACAGGGATGTCCCCAAAATTTTGTAGGTTTCAACTGGATGGTGGCTTGGAGTGAAGAATGAAGACTGAAGAGTTGAAGGCTAGCTTCAACAGCAACCTCCATCATCAGGCAATGATGGATGTTTAGATTTATCATATGTTCTTTTCTCTTTTCTTTTATCAGACAGATACATAGCTTGCATGTCTGCAATTGCTCAGTCTAGTTACTCCCATGGCTTGTGTGGGACACATTTAAACATTTCTTTTAAACATGATCAGTTAGTTTCTCTGATGCATATGATGTATATGTATTTCCTTTTAATCAATGCATGAGATAAAGTAGCAGATACCTGGATGTATGTTCAAAACATGACATGAAATGACAGTGTAACACAATATCTTTCTCTCTTTTATTCAAAACTGATTAATCTGAATAATCAATTTAACTTATAACTCCTGAAAGATCAACAGTTGTTCTACAAAGTTTGATCTTTTAGGAGTTATAAGTTAAATTGATTATTCAGATTAATCAGTTTTGAATAAAAGAGAGAAAGATATTGTGTTACACTGTCATTTCATGTCATGTTTTGAACATACATCCAGGTATCTGTTACTTTATCTCATGCATTGATTAAAAGGAAATACATATACATCATATTCATCAGAGAAACTAACTGATCATGTTTAAAAGAAATGTTTAAATGTGTCCCACACAAGCCATGGGAGTAACTAGACTGAGCAATTGCAAACATGCAAGCTATGTATCTGTCTGATAAAAGAAAAGAGAAAGAACATATGATAAATCTAAACATCCATCATTCCCTGATGATGGAGGTTTCTATTGAAGCTTGCCTTCAACTCTTCAGTCTTCATTCTTCACTCCAAGCTACCATTCAGTTGAAACCTACAAAATTTTGGGGACAACCCTGTTAGTGCTCCGGATGTTTACAGTTATCACATGCTTTTATCAAACAGAGACATCTACTTATCATATCATGCATTCAAATAAGAGATCAGACTAGATAATGATACAAATTAGGAAGAAATCATGAAGGAGATCAATCAATGCTATCAGGTACTTTTTTATGCTAACTTGTTTGTTCACTGTGCAGGTATAGGACAGATTTTGTTGCTGATTTGAAGACAAATAAACATGTGGATTAAATGTGGCTCCCACAAGGGTTTGAGCCCAACATGTTTCTTTTCATTTTTTGAAAAGAGTGTCAGAAAAGATAGGATGCATCATTCTAAGCTATATCATGCATCATCTAATCAACTTACATAAAGAAGATGTCATCATGACATCATTAGAGTTGATTAAAGCAAATCAAAGTTATATGACTAAGTCAAGATTGACAAAAGGACAAATTCAAAAAATCAAATTACAAGTCATCTAAGGAGTGATACAAGTTTTCAGTTTATTATGCTTGATAAAGAGAAGAGAGACAGAGCAAGGAGGATACAAGAACTTATGTATCATTTGAACAAGTTGCAAAATAGATCTTCTGAAGGGTCATCTCATTATGACAAAGGAGTAAGATGAAGTGGCATTTTATACCAGGTATTTCTCATGTTGTTTTCATATTGTTTAAAATGATCAAAGCTTAAACAATTATATCTCATTCAAAGTTACAAGTGTCTCATAGAAATAGTCAAGCAAATGCCACATGGAATAGTAGATGGAATAGTGGAAGGCAAGACAATTATAAAACAACATGCCAACTTGACTACCATAAAACAAAACTTCACAAGATGTATGAGATAAGTGTGCAGTCATCCAGAAAGAAGATGTAAACTTTGCAAAAAGCTGTCACCAATGCCTCAGAACTTCAAACCATCAAAGATACATGAATATACCATGAAACAATTCTACTGGAGCAGATGGGTTATATTTTTTCAAAGATGAAATAGCGAGGCCAAGAATCTGATAATGATTCAGGCATTAAGGAGAACCTATAAATGAAGATGAAATGCTACAGTCTAAGTGGAGTTAGATGTTCAAATAGTCAAGCATCCAGGAATGAAGCACATAATGCATAACAGATACCACAGCACAATGAATGGTCATCATAGACATGACAGTCAACTTTCAAGATCAAATGAGAGACAGTCATGACTAAGGTGGAAAGAGACAAATAACAGATACATAAAGCATGCTCACAATCCATCAAATGATAAAGACTGTCAATAACCATCAGTGATCTTAAAGGAAGAGCAAGCTATGTCATCACTTACATGACAGTCAAGTACATATGCAAAAACAAGAGATTGGCATGTATAGAGTTGCAAGTACAGTATACAAATGCAACAGTTCAAGGATGAATAAAGTGGATTCCATGCATTTCAACATTAATTGTGCTTTGACAAAACTTTATTTCTCATGCCCAAAGCTACAATGATGCTATGATGCAATCAAGAATATGCCATGCAAGATCAAAGAGAGATACAGTCCAAGAGAAGTGAGATAAATGAAGATCAAGATACAGATATAGTCACCATCACCACGAACAACCAAGATAGTGACTAGTGAAGTGGCTTATATAAGCAAGAGACATTCATGATATATCATAAGGGTCATATCCATCTACAGAAGAGCATGAAAAATGATAAGATAGGCAGTCAGTGTCCACAAGAATGACTATAGATAAATGGATGGACAAAGAACACATATCTATAATACAGAGGTGCATAAATGATGAAAGAGAAACAACTAGAAGAGATATAAAGATGCACAAGGAAGTTCCAGGTGCTCATATCATACATGATACATACTATGCAATAAACACTCATGTGATAAGATAGGCAGTCAGTATGGACAAAGATGACTACAGGTGCAAGGATGCACAAAGGCATGATACAGGTGTATTGAAAGAATGCATAACAACTAAGAAGAAAGAAGAACATGTGTCTATGCTACAGATATGCCTTGAAATACACAAGGACAACTACATGTATAGGATTAGTATCTATAATACAACACTATAATATCAAATGATGAAATGAGCAAAAGAGAAGGTAGCAGTGATATGCCACAACGATACAAGTGTAGTAAACAGACAACAAGGCACAAAATGCATGATATCGATGCATGGAGGAATCCCAATAGATATGACAGTCAAGAGATAACATGATACTTGTGCCATACTATATATCCAGATGTAATAAAAACAACACACAGTCAAGAGGCCGATGTAACATATGAAAAGGATCCAAGCCTTGTAAAACCTTTTGAAGACTCCTTGGTGGTCGGATGGTGAATAGACAACAATACCCATGCTCAAGTCCCTTATCCATTTTCAAAGCATCCATAGATAGGTATCTCCTCATTATGCATGGTGGCTAACATCAAGAGGGTGTATGATTTTAGACATGGTATATACATATTCTATACATGGAGTTCAAGGGTAAGCTTTCATGCATGGTAGAGATATGATTTCGTGGGATGATAAGGTATTGTCTTGTAGTGATGTGATTATTGCATAAAAGCAATTGCATGGTGGTAGTATATGATGGTGGCAACATATTATGGGTATTTTTTTTATGCATGGGGTCAAATTGCATAATGGAGTTGTTCTTCCTTCCTTAACTTCAAATTGCATATGGGGATATAAGGAGATTTAGAAAATGTGATGTATGTGCACAATGGCAATAAGGGGGAGTCATAAGGATATTTATGCATTTTTGTTGTGTGCATGGAATGTTACAGGAGTGAATTAGTTTCTTGTTATTTTCCTTGCAGAGGGAGATATTTTTTCTCATTGTATTGGAGTGATAAGGAACTTTGTAATTATTCCTATGTCCTATTTTGCAAAATAGGAAAATGTATTGGAGTGATAAGGAGTGATATTTTTCTTCTAATCATGCACAATTTTACACATGATTTATTTGTAAATAAATAATAAAGTAATACTCTATACTTACTTTATTATTTTCCACAAGTTGTAAAATCGAAAATAGAAAAAATTGTAACCAATAATAGAGTAATATTCTATTACTTTATTATTTACTCACAATCAATTTTGCTCATGCAAAATCTTGCAAATTGATTAGTTGAGTTAACTAGGCCACCTAGGAGGTTTTGCATGACTTTTAGGAGTATGTTTAGAGTCCTTGGTCAAAATTTTGGTCAAACATATGGAGAGGCCCAAATTGAAGCTATTTTTGTTCAACTTGTGGCAGTTTTAGACCTTAATTTTGAGGATTTTTGAGGTTGCTCGGGAATGAATATTTTTAGAGGCAGTTATTTGCAAGTCCATATTTTTTGCATGCCTCTTGGAGAGAGCAGACCTATATATTGTAAAGTAAAAGTTTGTTTTTGCTAGTTCTTGATTCTCATTTTGATTCAGACAGATTGGAGAATTCTTGTATCTCACTTTTACAATTTTATTGATAGATCGGCAGGTTACAGGTTATCTTTTGTCTTTTTGCAAAGATTTCCTTTGTTTATTTCAGATCAGTTGAATTACTTTTCCTTTTAGTGTTGAATGTTGAAGTGATTTTGATGAAATTTTGCTGTGTTTTATTATTAAACCTTCAAAATTATTGTCTCACCTCCTTGTTTATAGCATTAAATCTTATATTCATCATAGGTCTTAGGTCGTGTTAACCAGAAATCATCTTTTTATGCTGTGAAAAAACCATTTCCTTCATAAAAACCTATTTTCAAACCTTCCTTAGAATCATTTTTGTGGTATTTATGCCATTTCTGGATTGTGTAGAAGCCAAATCTTTGGGCAAACATTGTGAATCAGATTGCATTATTTTTATCCATATCAGGTGCATCACCATTTTACCTTTAGTATTCATTTAGTTTCTTCTTCCCCTTTCCCAAAAAGTAAAGACATACATCTCAATAGAGCATTTGAAGGGAACCAACCCACAATCTGGAGGTCTAATCTCATCATAGGGCACCCACAACTTGAGATTAGTCCCATGTTGCAAGGAATTACAATGCTTTAACTAGCCTTACATACAGATGCAATTCCCAGTGATAACAATTATGACAGAGAAAACCTACATTATGATCCTTTTGCACTAATTTGCCTTCCTACTAGATATTGCGCTAAAACCCTTGTCAGCCAGATAATGTCCAGATGCAGTCCTTTTTCCTGTATTCCATGAAAAGTAAGAATGACAAGTATTTTCCTAAAAAGTGGGTAATTCACCCCTAACCTGATATTGCACTAAATTTGGGTGTCACTGGACATATTTGGTACCCCTTTGGAGTTCTGCATGGGGGGTAACCATTTAACTTTTGGGAGAAAAATAGGCTTTGTTGCCACTACCAGATATTTGTAGAGGTTTCATTAGGTAGTGGATATTATCCACTTGACCATCTTTTACCCGCCAATCTGGTCCACTTTGAAATCCCCACTTTTGGCTTGTTAGTGCTCGACACCTTGCCTATAGTATAGGGGTATTTATGGCTAGTTGGTAGAAGGTATACAAGCCAAATTTCAGCCCTATTTTCACCATTTGCACTTGAATTTCTTGCTTCCTCAGAGCTCTTGGTGATTTCACTAAGCTCAAATCAAATTCCTGCCATCTTCAGAAATTCCCACCATATTGCACAAATCTTCACCGGCATTGGCTCAAAGGTTAGGTTCACACTCCTTGACATAAACCAAGTCGACACATCTTCCCTTCTTCGCTTTGCATGAAATCACTATTTATACTATGTGCCTTGCTTGAAATCGATAGAAATCATATAAGTGTTTAAAATTTACCAAGATTGATGGTACGTGCAAGAAAACCCTAGTTTTCTTAGTTTCATTTTTTTGTAGGGTTTTGATCTGCTTTGATTATATGATGTCTTTCAAATGGGGATTTACATGTTTGGTTTTGGATCCTATGTCAAATCTATATGATTTAATTTCACCTAGGTCAGATGATCATGACTATTAATTAAGTTTGTTTGTGGAGAAAACACGGTATATAGGATATATCTCATAGTGCTAGAAACCCCCCACTTTGACCGAACCTTTGAAAACCTTAAACAATGGAAAAGCCTAAGGTGGAACATTTCATTGCCTCAGTGAATATTATCTATTGAGGGCCCAAACACTGACTTTATTCGATTCACCTAAATGGACCCACCACGAACATTGAAAGCTATAATTGATTACCTTTTTTGTGGGTTATTTCATAGGTAGTGGATATTATCCACTTGTGGCCATTTTACTCGATTTATCCAGTACAGGTCATTAGGCCCACTTTTTTTCTTTTGACTACTGAAAGACCATTTGCAAGAATTTGACTGGATGGTGGATATATCCTGTAGGAGGGTATTTGCCCATTTATCTAGTACCCTTACTTTCACCCGCTTTCAACTTAGAGACTCCATAGCGCTAATACCTTTGGATCTAGGATATATCATGTTGGGTCTAAAAATCTCACTTATCCTGTTGGGTCCAAAATTGCCGCTTTATCCGGTACAGAGCCCCAAACCCGCTTTTAGCATGAATGACCCATTTTATCTTGTACAGGTTCAATTGCCTACTTAAGCTAATTGCTTTGCATTATCTAGTTGATTCAAATGAATTAACTTCTGTGATCTATGTAAAGATTGAATTTGATGATGTTTCATGCTTATATCCTGTAGGAGGCTAAATGCCTGCTTTTACCTGCAATTATTAAAATTTAATGTCTAATTGAAGGTTATATGCTAAGAATTCATGCAAAATATTTTGTTCCAATGGTTCAAATGAATTTCTAACCAAATTGATAGATTATACATGATAAAATGATATTAAAAGAAGTATTCATTGAGGTAATGAAATGCAGGATAGATGTCTTCTTGAGCCACCACCAGGAAGTATGAGTTCAAAGGAGTTCCTCCTATTTCCAAGATCACCTCAAGTTGGAGAAACATAGTGGATACTAACATGGGTCATGTGGACCTAGATGACTTCAAGTTAAGAGTATTTGGTAACAATCCTACCAACTGGGCTTGTAGGATAAGGGATAATAGTATAGCTCAAGCTGCAGGATTCCCTACTACTATCCAATATTGATAATTAATCATGGCATGTGGAAAAAGGTACCATCAACAGACTAGGATGGTGGTAACCCAAGATGGAAGAGTCATTGCCAACTTCACCATAGAGGCCATTGAGGAAGCCTTTGACATCCCGATCTACCTTACTATGACCATGATTACTAAAGATAACAATCAAAGGATGTATAACAAGACCCTGAGAGATATAGGAAAACCATCAATGATACTTGGATGAAGGTGAGAAGGGCTGCCATGTCCAAGGTGCCTCAGGTGCTCTATAGGAGTGATTTCAAGGCAGAAGTAGGAGATTTAGTAACACTCTTGAGCAGGGTCATGAGTTTGGTCATTGCCTCAACCTTTTAGCCATGGATGTTTGGTTATGTGGAAGAAGTACTGAAGGGTAATAAGAAGATATACTATGCTTGTATCAATAGTGACAACATTCATGAGGATTTCTTGGCTCTGAACCAAACCTGAGTCTTCCACCTATCTTCCTATGTGGTATATATGTTATCCGGGAACTTTGTCTACCCTGGGTTGACTAAATTAGGACTAGTCAGAAATGCATATGTAGAATTGAAAGTCTAATTGTTACCCATAGCTGCAACTTGAGAACTCATTGGTACACTACAAGAGGGTGAATGATGCATTCACAATTCATATCACTAGGATGTTGCAGGGAGACATGTCTAGGAGAATATACTTGGAAGCTATAAATGTATTATAGAACTATGGGTATTGGTACATCTAATTCCCCAAGTTCACTTATATCAGACTGCAAGGATTCAAAGGGGCACCATATAGACTACCAAAGTATCCCACTGATAGGGTAGTTCTATTAGAGTTAACAAGACAACTATGCACTTGCCATAACATCTGAAAAGACATGCACAGATCTGCAATAAAGTTCCCAATTATTCTAGGGAGGGGACTAGTCACATGTATCACTATTGGTACTGTAGAGTCTTTGTATGTTGAACTACAACAATTATATTTAATATTCTACAAGGGTCACTCTTATTTTGACCCATTTGGTACCTTGGAGTAGCATGTAAGTAGAAAGCTCTTCCATGTAGAGAAATTAGAAGATTTCTAGGTGAATTGCACAGATGAGCATGAAGTAAAGAGGAAAAGATGCTCAAGGTTATCTTTGGATTTCATTAAGAAGTTTCAAATCACCTCGGTGCAAGATTAGTTAGTTGATGATGGGGTTGTAGTTTAAGAAGCTAAATGGAGGAGAGTCTTTGACCTTCCAATCCCTCTTCCAAACTGGGCCGAAGTTGATGATAGCTCCCTCGAGGATCTCATGAGGAATCCAACCAAATACAATAGAACTTGCGTGCATGCACAAGTGACACAACTTAATGTTGCTAGTGTACCCTTGACCTATATAGATCCTCAGGAGGAGAGGGATAGTGATAATGAGAAAGATGAGCCCACAGAGGTTGTAGAGCTAGAGCTTGTAGTACAAGGAGGAAAATCTGATAGTGAGGAGATAGAGGATGAAATGCCTCTGGTTGACAGAAAGGGGAAGGGCAAGGTAGTAAAAGAGCCCAATAAAAAGGCAATGTGGGGAAACATATCGCCTATTAAAACAAGAACTTCTAAGAGAAAGCCTACACAAAGTGGAGAAACTGAGGGATCAAATCCAAAGAAAGCCAAGGCTACTAAGAAGGCCCCAGGCCTTAAAATTATACAAGACCCTCTAGCTACAATTGCTGCCACTTCTACTCCCTTGACCACTATCACCAATTCTCTTGCAACTTCCAATGATCAAACCACTATCGTGCCATCTCCTCCACCTACCTCCAATGCACCATCTACCCTAGCTACCCCTACGGTTGCCTCTATATCAATTTCTGATGTTGCTACCTCTGTTGTACCTCCTTCCACCTCTCCTCCATCTCCTCCTTTATCTTCCATTGATGTTCAGATTTCCTCATCACCTCCACTCTCTCTTTCCACTCCACTTCTTGTGTCTATTCCATCTCTTACATCTTTGACATTTCCTCCCTTGCCACCCATCTCAACTATTCTATCACCTCCATCCTTCCCCTTACAAAAACTCAATCTATCCACACCCATTGTTATCCCTTCCATTCTTCCTAGTCCTTCCATCCCACATTCCCTAGGATTTGTAACATTTGAAAATCTATCCAAGATATGACTACCTCACACAATAGTAGGTTCATTCTTTTCAATAAATAGTAGCTTGTCGCGGCCATTCAAGACTATTGAGGCTATCCCTAAGCCTTCATCCCCTAAGGTACCCCTACTGGAGGGAATTGAGAAAGTTTGCATAGAGATGAATATCATCAGTGAGGAGGTCCACATACAGGATGCCCCTTACATCCCTCCTATTGACATGATCACTATAGAGATAGTAGATCTCGATGAAAGTCCTCCAAAAGGTCAATCAAATCAGACCACATTTAACAAGGTAGAGCAGGACACAAGAGAGCAATTGAGACAGGTTAGGTCTCCTCTGAATCTTGATACATATACTCCTAGGGTAGATAAAATATAAAAGGGGTTGGAAGTAGGTAGTAATGATTCTTTGAATAAAGAGGGAGATCAAGTGAAGTCCCCTACTGATTCTTTGACAACTCCTGACTGACTGCAACATAGACTACAATGTAAACAACCTCAAATTGAATTTGTTGACGTAGACTTAGATAGCTTCCTTTCCCAGCTTGAAAAGCCTAAGAAGCAAAAATAGGCAAAGTTCCACTCAAGAATCTATAAGGATGCCTCTGGGTCTAGAATTGTAGAAGTTGCAGTACCGCCACTGTAGGCAAATAAAGAGGGGGTAAGGCCAAGAGATTACAACATCTCAACCATAAATCTTGGACCTACTTCTAGGCTATAGGAGATTGAGGAATTCAAGGAATTTTTCTCCAATATCATACATAAAATAGACAAAGATGAGCTTATGAAGAAGCAATTGAAATAATAGAATGAAGAGCTCCATGCCTGCATTAGGTACCTGATCAAGCCAATGCATAGTGAAGATGACACCACCATAACTCCATCCATTCTTTTGAAGGAAGAATTGGAAGATTTTGATAAAATAAGGAAAATTGCTTCAATAACAAAAGATTGGTTAACTAAAAAACTACACAGAGGTGTGTGAAGCAATTGATGAGCTTGGCGAAATGCATAGAGATTTTTGTGCACTGAAGGAAGAATGGGAAGCAATGATTGAATATAGTGAGGAGTATGCTAATTACTACTCACATATACATCCTAGGGTTAAATCTATGAGAAAGCTATCTGAAGAAGTTCTCACCAAGAACATTTTGGTGAAGGATAAAATGCATATGCCTTTTCATTGGTTAGAAATGCTGAAACTCAGAAGAGAGATTTTTGATAAGGCAAAGACTGAGGTTGAGTCAACAAAGACTCAGTTTATGGAAGAAATATATGGTTTCAATGATCTCCTCTAAGCCCTAATAGGTTTGTACCTAGATGACATTGTGACCATTGATGTACAAGAGTGTAAGAAACATCTGGCTCTCTTATTGCAAGGGAATTATTTAATCAACAATATAGAAGACATGAACAAGGCTAGTACACTGCAGACACAAATTAAGGAGTTTAAGAGGAGAAGAAAAGCCAAATTTGTAGTTTATCATGATTTATCTAGAGTAGTAGATACCTTAGATTTAGGGCAAGTTTTGTAAAGGATCCTTTGTCGAAAGAAATTAATCCTGCACTCAAAGCCCTAATGGTGTACATGAAGAAAGAAGCATATAAGAACAAGGTGACAGTTGAAGATGAGGTTCCTGAGTATCAACGTTGAGCAGAGTTAGCAGATCAACGATCAAATACCAAATCCAGCTGGCATGCCACCACCAAAGATGTGTCATTTTTTCCTTTTGACTTGTTAATTCATTGTAAAAGTGATTTGTCTTATTAGGAAAATAAAAAAGCTATTATTTTGTCCTATTCTATTGAGCTAAAAAATTGTATTTTTGTATTTTTCCTAAAGGACAAAATTAATTCTAGGATTGTAACTACTTGCCACCCCAAATTAAATGATGTAAAATCTAAGTCCTTGGTGTTGGATTAATCCTCACCGTCTATTGAAAAACTTGGTATGCTTGCTCATCTTTGTAAAGACAATCATTTTCTCTCTATTGTAAGGTTGGAACAATGAATTGTTGAGACTGCCAAAATTTGGAATCAATACAAATATCTATAGGTGTTTCTGCATATTTTGTCATTGTGTTACAAAATTTTAGATTTCATGATTCATTCCCACCTAATTTTATATAAAGTTCAGTTACAGTTTAGATGTATGCTTTAGATATTTGATGAATGCTCCAGGGTTATACCATTTGTATCTTGCTGATTGTAAGTTACTTTGCATGGTTAGTCTAAACCCATTTTACAAATTAAGTTCGGTTGCATGAAATTGATTAAGTTGCACTAGTAATTGGGTGTTTAATGAATTTATGTGATTTGAAAATATTTATTAACTTTGAATATTGTACTATTTGTGTAACATTGTGGGAAACCTGGTTAAGCAGAGATCAATTTTAGGGCATTTGTCTATCTGAAGTTTCATTGTGATTTGTCTTTAGGATTTTTCATTTTCATTTTCCTATCCCTTATCCTTTTGAACTTTCTTTGAAAAGTTAGTAGATATAGTTCAATGCATCAAAACACTAATAATAACAGATGAAGTTTTGTGTAGTGCCTCCCTGGTCTAGCCTTATTGAGGCGACATTGAGGTATGAGATTTAGATTCCATGTGATGTTGAGATACTGAAGTTTCATTTATGTTGATATCCTTGATGATGATTATGTTGTGATCTGATGATTAGAGCTATTGTGACATGATTATAGTGTACTAACTGATTTGCTATGTTTACGTTTCATATTGAGAATGGGTGTACATGTGGAGAGGATGACACCGTGACATTGGCACACTATGCGAATGATTATGGATGTTAAAATCCTCCCATGTGGATTAATTATGCTTCAGTTATTATATGATGTATATGTGCACATGTTGTAATGTGTTTTGAGTGATGTAGGTACCAGGGATGGACTCCACCTGTCTCCATAGGTCTGAGCATGCCTAATACCCCAATGGTGGCGATTGGGAGATGACACTGGCCATACACCTTAGCTTTGCCACTGTCTCTATTTGGGGATGAGTCTTCGATATCGTATCTTACCTTAGACACTGTCTCATTACTGTCCAATTGTTCTATCCTCCTGTGAGTTAGATCCATATGAATTTGGTGTTGAGTTACTCTTTGTAGATCCTTCGTGTGTTTTGTTTATTTATAATTTTATTGTGGCGCTGTGTTAGCAAATTGACCTTGTGCATAGTTTCCATAGGGTTTTCTTGAGAGGATTTTATTAGCCCATGGTCATCTACTTTTAAGATTTAAACCTAAATTAATCCACGGTTAGATGTCTTTTGACTTGAAGAAAGGGGATACATTTTTTTGGGGGATTCTCATTCTTCCCGATGAAGGCTCTAAAATTGGGGGAAAAAGAAGAAAAAAGAAGGAAGCAAGGGTTTTGGAGAGGGCAGTTGGAAGACATGGAGGATGTTGTCAAAGATGGTGGAGCTTGGCTTTACTCCTACCAATCACATCTACCCTTAAGTTTCTTAAGCCTTTTTTAAATTACCCAGTTAGTGCTTAGCTTGCATTCGTTTCATTCCATGAGATGACATCATTTTGAGACACTTTGTTTAGCAGTTAACATGCCTTCTCTATGCTTCCAAGTTTTTATTACATGCCTACCAATGTACTTGCAACTTAAATGTCTAACAAAAATCCCCCTTTCATTATGCTTTGATGGGTGTCCTTACCCTGTGAGGAAACTGCCTTTAGGCTCAGGTAGGGAGGATGAGGTTAAAGGTTGTAGACTTTAGCTTTACTCCTACCAATAGCATTTAGTTTGAAAGTTTCTAAAGTCTTTTCTTCAAGCCATTTGTGTGTATCCTATAACCATTGCTTTCCATGAGTGGACATCGCCTTGAGGGATTCAATCAAGTAATTCGTGTGCCTCCTCCAAGCCTCCATGTTGGCACAGATAGTGAGGACGCGAGTAAAGGTGGTGAAATATGGCTTTACACCTTCCAATAGCTTTGGATGAAGGCTTTTAAATCCTTTTCAACTGATCCATTTTGTCTATATCCTACAATCATTTCATTCAATGAAAATGCATCTATTTGAGGCATTCTATCAAACAGTTTGCGTGCCATCGCTATGTTACCGTTTTGGCACGGGCTATGGGGATGCTGGTAAAGGTTGTGGAACTTGTCTATACATCTGTCGATTGCATTAACTTGAAAGTTTCTAATCCTTTTAAACACATCCATATGTGGCTATCTTGTAATCGTTGCAGTCCATGAGATAATATCTTTTCCAGGCATTTTGTTAAGTAGTTTACGTGCCTTGTCTATGCTTCCAACTTTTGCATGCATGTCTACTTGGGTGCTACAACTACAACATCTGATAGAAATTCTCCATCCATTATGCTTCGATGGAGGTCCCTTCATCATCTCTAGAGATTTGGGGACTATACGTTATTGTTAGTGTGAGTCTATTTTTCTGATTGCTTCATTTAACATCACTAGTAATCTCCACAAGAGAATTGTCCTTGTCTAAATGTTGGAAATTGTCCACATCTCTCACAACAATTTCTCTTACAACAATTTTAGAATAAGTTTCATGACAGTGTGGCCATCAAAACATACTCGAAGGTTCTTAACAACTCTAAATAGTTTCTCTACAGGGCATGTTCAACAAACTGAATGTAATTGCCAACTGTTCACCATGGTGGCAGAGAAATAATTCTTTAAAGGTCTCGAATCTAGAAAATACTCTGCTACCTTCATCTTCCAAGTCTTTTTATCTCTATCTCTTAAGTAGTCATAACACTATTTGGAATTCATTTGCTCAACCCCTTGCTAGAATGGGTTTAAGGAGAAGATTTCTCAGACTATTGATTCTGCCCTTTAGAATACCTGATCATAATAATGGAAACAATGAATGCATTCCATAATAAGGTGCATACACTATAATTGTGCCCAACCGAAATTAAAAGCAAGTTAAAACCTATTTTAATTCCACACAAGTCGATCACTAAGTTAGGCAACCTTCTAATATGATAATGGAAAGTATGAAATATTCTTAAGTTTCTGGTATCAATCAGAATAAAGCACTTAATTCAGACGCTCAACTTCCAGTATTTATGTAGGCTGATCTATTCTATTATTTATGTAGCTCAATTTCTTATGCACATCATACAAAAGGGATTCTTGAGTAAGGCCAGGGTATCAATACTTTTGTGGAGAATCCTTGATGCTTAATGCCTTTTGTGGGGGACAATCATATGGGATTCTTCTTTTTGTTTCATTTATTTGAGTATAGCTTATGAGTTGCAACTTGTGTATTTGGATAATAGGCACTGGTATTGTTGTTTTGAGATGACCTAAACTTATCAGAAAAGACCATTGTTGTGTAGAGCCATGTGAACATTATTTTTTAGCCAGTCTGTATTGGTCATGGTGTGTAATTTGTAATGACCCTAGGTGTGGTCTTTTATTTTCTTGCTAATGTTACATTTGCATGTTGAACTTGTTGAAGTTTGGGTGTAGGTGATAGGGTGAGCATGGAAGTGGATTCCAATGCGGCATCGAGTAGAAGTGTTCTTTTATTTGGCCTATTGGATGTAACTTATGTCATGTGCTTGGGAAAGGCTTGTATTGAGATGAGTACCTTTGTTTAGTCACTTCTGACTTGTTTACCTTATCCTCTTACCCCTCCTTATATGAGTAGTGTTTCATGACATGATTTCAGGTGCCTTATTTATGTCCTCTATGGACCATGTGCTTATGATGTGTTCATGTGAGCTATAAGACTTGTGGTATCCCTTGTGTGGCTGAGTATATATGCCTTCCTGTCCCTTTTGCCTTTGTGCTTGTGTATGGGCCATGTGATCATCTCTGAGCACAGGGGGTGGACCTTTGAGGTACCACATGGTAGGGTGGTGTGCACCCACTGCCATTGGGGACTTGTGATCTGTGATTGATAAGACATTATTGCAGTTGTCCTTCATATTCAACTTATGAGCATTGTGTATTCTTTAGTTGTCTAATTGTATCAATGATGTAAATCATTCTTGTAGCTTTATAGATTTGTAAATTATGAGGCACCCCAACCTAGAGAATGATGTGACTATCTTATGTAATGTCATTTTAATGGCTATGTAATCTATTCAATCTTATATGTTTTCATTAATTGTTAATAACACATATCTCCTTTGGTGTTTAAAAGAAAGTATACAATGCTGGTTTGAAACTTGATATTAGACTTTGTCATAATGTTCTTGTATGATAGAATGAATAGAATCATATCACATTTGCTTATGAATGTTTTATGCTTTCTATAGTTGTATGGATGTTTGGAATTACTTCTTTATGTATTTTTGTATGTTTTCAATGCTTTATGTTGGTTTTCTCTTGGGTTGTGTTCACCTGACAAGGTGTCGTGGATGTCTTATCCCGCACCTTGTTTGCTTTCCCTACCTTTGTGCGATGGGGTCTTAGGGACAGGTGGAAATTGTTTTAGGTTTTCATGTCATGACCACATGGCCATGTGGGCATGACATTTGGTATCAGAGCCAAGTTTTCAACATTGGAAGCTTTGGGTTATTTTTGTTGTTGGGCCGACATGGAGTGGATTGATGGTGGCTTTGACCCTTGTCCTACTCCGTGTGGTTGCGAGAGAATGAGGTTGTGGGCTATCAACCAACCTTCATCTTGGAGGAATATCCATCCTCTTATTTTGTCATCATGGTGGCTTTGTCACATGATCATCGAAGTCTTCTGCTTATGGTTTTGTGGTGGTTGTGTTCCTCCTTGTCGATTCTCCTCTTGAGTATGTTGGTTTAGATAGTGAAGGTTTTGTTGTGCCCTTCCTTAACCTTGTGTTATTTTGTAGAGTATGGTGTTATTACCTAGTATGCTCTCTAGGTGGCTGGGATTAGATGTTAGCATCGTTGGAATAGATAGGCATGTGTTGCCCCTGGATGTGTGTTATGATTTTGAATGTGAAAGAGATGATGTTCTATTTTTATGTTTGAATTCTTTGGAAGAATAGTGAAGTCTGGATGCTTGTCTGATTGCCTTGTGTACTTTGCGTGCGTATATCATACTGTAAGAATTGCATACCTTCTTGATCCTTAGACCATTTTATCATTTGGAATTTGGCATTGTCCCCTTTGGGATGGTAACTATAAATACTTGCATGAAGTATATCTTACTTTGAATTTTAAGAGTGCAAGTCAGTGGCATATGTTTGCAATACTTTCGATTGTAAAAGATTAAGAATGAAAGATGATTAAAGGAGACTTATGCTTAGTATTGTTAAGAAATAATGTATTTTTTCAAAATGTTTCAATGGTACATTGTGTGCTTGGTGACTATTTTTGTAAAGAACTTCCATAGTGTGAATTTTTTGTTTTATAACTTTGTTCTTATGTGAATTGGATATCATGTTATGCATACCCTCTGTAGAGAAGATATTTAGCATCATAGGATAAAATACTAAATTAGGGACTTAAGCTTTTAATTGTATTATTCTTATGGTAAGACTCTATTTTATGAACTTGTGTTGGATAAATATGTGTTTGTTCATAGTGCATATGTAGTGTAATATGATTTACCAATAGCTCCATGATGTGTGATGTGTTGTGAGTCACCATCTTGCAAGTTGAAATAATGTTCTTTTGATCCAACTATGAACTAGTATGCAATTGCCAGTATGTTGGTATACTCGTTTGGGGTGTGTTGTATTGTCTCCAAATGTGAAGTTATGGTTAGATTCCATTTATGCCTTAGAAAGGTTAATTCAAATTGGTGTTAGATAGACTTCTTAGAAATATTTATGGTAAATATTATGTGATTTTGTGTATGAAAGTTGTTCTTATTCACTAAATAATGGATGGTAAAGGAAAATGGTGTTATGTGTCACCTTGTGGATATGAATACCTGTTATGAGAATAATTGCTACATGTTGTGAATAACCTGTACATGATTTGTGTACTCATGAGCTTGTGATACTAGGTATCCATCCATGGGTTGAGTGTATAGTTATAAGTATGTTGGAGTCATGCTTGTGTGGTTGCTTGTTTGTACACCTTGTAAGGTCCAACCTTGGAGTTGGAGACCTTCCATGTGTGGAGTTAAGTAGTGGAGTGGAAGAACTTAGGAAGCTATGGTGATATGTTGTGACATTGGTTTGGAGTTACCCAACTAACCATATCTTCCTATGCAAGAGTACCCCCTACTTCTCCTTAGTGAATGGACCTTTGAGAGGTTCATAGTGCTATCCTATCATGCTTTGTTTCCTTGATGGTACTATTGGCATCTGACTTGGGAGTCTTGGTTATGGTTTTGTATGGGCATGTGATTTGTTCGAGGCCATGCGACTTGGCACATGTTTTCTCTTACCTTTGGTGTCTTATTTTGAGTTGGATGTATAGTAATTGGAAACAGTGGGACTATGATAGAGTAGTATTTATACAAGGAATACAAGTTTAATTTTAATCATATTAGAGTATTGAATGATCTGCAATTGACTTATTCTATGTTATGGTATTTTCGTGCATCGACACCTAGTTGACAAGATACGAATAGTTGTGATGCCACACCACACTGATGTTCTAACATAGTGTTGGTGATGATGATGTGTTACTTTGAGAAGGGCATGATTCCACGTAGTCATACGTGAAGGCACATTTGATACTATCAACCTACATGATGTTATTGCATTGGTTCTGTTTGCATGGCATATGTAGTGACTGTGATTTCCCTCCTTCCTTATTGGTGACTTAATGTTAGTCACATTGTGATGTAATGTGCAATTTCATGGTTTGTGATCTTCTTTTGGTTATTGGTGACTTTATTTATCTTGCATGTGACAACCAGCGGCGTTATTTTATCTTGTCTATAAGTAGCTTAGCCACAAATCTTTGAATCTTCCTTTTTCACATGACTCTTGTGGTTATGTTGCTTTTTTGTTGAAATCGCATGCATTTATTTATTTTATTGTGGATTTTGGAAAATTCTTCTTTTGATAATTTTATAAATTTGTGTTGGCTAATCTAGGTTATTTCTGTTTTCAAATGTAGGTCTTGTGTTGTGCTGTTCTTCTTGCCATGTTGATGGAGTGACCTCTGGTCGAGTATATATAAGGAAGCAGACATGGGAAACTTTTGAGGATGGGGGTAGGTGTGGGTTAGTATGGGCTAGTCATCATCCACTTACTTTCCTAGTGATTTATGTTCTTATGTTGACTATCTCTTGGAGGATAATCCCTTTAAATAAACAAGAGGTAGGTCATTTGTGGAAATGTATGGAGGGGCCCCCAGGTGCGTGGCCTTGAGACCATCATTCCAGTTGATTCTTGGATCTTAGGTTACTTGACACTAGTTATTGTTTTACATAATGCTATGAAGAGACCATTGCGACCCCGTTAACCTATATGTGAACCTTGTGTTGTTATCCCTATGATGTGGATGAATGAAAATGGTTGTTTAGTTGTAAGATCTGTAGTTGATGTATCTGCATATGAGTTGATGTTTTCTTTGTAAACTTGTTGTATGATGAGTGAATTTATCCATGCATGTGTGAAAATATTTAATGATCATGAGATTCTTTGTGTTGAGTTCAATCAATAGAATGCATTTTGTGCTAGTATAAATGTGCAAATTGATAGTGTGAGCAGCTAAATTGCTATTTGAGATAGTAAATTCCTAAGAAACCTGATTGTTATGGCCTTAATTCCTTTTTTAATTAGAGTAAATTGTTACTTGATAATGTATGTTTTAAATGTTTTTGCATACCTTGTCTCTTCTCACTGTGTATTGGGATATTTAGGCACGTAATTCTGTATGTCATGAGGAATGTGATAACCCATGATTTTTATAATTATATTGAGTTTCATGGACTAATGTGTGTTATGGATGCATTTTAGCATTGTAACTTCCAGGAGTAAGTCAATATATTGGGGGGGGGGGAGGATGTAGTGCCTCCCTAGTTCTGGCCTTATTGAGGCAACATCAAGGTATGAGATTCAGATTCCATGTGATGTTGAGATATTGACATTTCATTTATGTTGATATCCTTGATGATGATTATGTTGTGATCTGATGATTAGAGCTATTGTGATGTGATTATAGTGTACTAACTGATTTTCTATGTTTACATTTCAGATCGAGATTGGGTGTACATGTGGAGAGGATGACACCATGACATTGGCACACTATGTGAATGATTATGGATGTTAGAATCCTCCCATGTGGATTACTTATGCTTCAACTATTACATGATGTATATGTGCACATGTTGTAATGTGTTTTGAGTGATGCAGGTACCAAGCATGGACTCCACCTAGCTCCACAGGTCTGAGCATGGCTGATTCCCCAATGGTGGTGATTAGGAGATGACACTAGCCATATACCTTAGCTTTGCCACTGTCTCTGTTCGGAGATGAGTCTCTGATGTTGTGTCTTACCTCAGACACTGTCCAGTTACTATTCAATTGTTCTATCCTTCTGTGAGTTGGATCCATATGAATTTTGTGTTGAGTTAGTCTTTGTGGACCCTTTGTGTGTTTTGTTTATTTATAATTTTATTGTGGCACTGTGTTAGCAAATTGACCTTGTGTATAGTTTCTGTATGGTTTTCTTGAGAGGATTTTATTAGCCCATGGTCATCTACTTTTAAAATTTAAACCTAAATTCATCTAGGGTTAGTCTTCTTTGACTTGAAGAAAGGGGATACATTTTTTTGGGGATTCTCATTCTTCCCAATGAAGGCTATGAAATTGGGGGAAAAAGAAGAAAAAAAATACGAAGCGGGGGTTTTGGAGAGGGTGGCTGGAAGACAGGGAGGATGTTGTCAAAGATGGTGGAGTTTGGCTTTACTCCTTCCAATCACATCTTCCTGTAAGTTTCTTAAGCCTTTTTGAAATGACCTAGTTCGTGCTTAACTTGTATTTGTTTCATTCTATGAGATGGAATCATTTTGAGGCACTCTGTTTAGCATTTAACATGCCTTCTCTATGCTTCCAAGTTTTGACTAAATGCCTACCAGTGTACTTGCAACTTAAATGTCTAACAGAAATCCCCCTTTCGTTATGCTTTGATGGGTGTCCTTACACCATGAGGAAATTGCGTTTAGGCTCAGGTAGGGAGCTGGATGCAGTTAAAGGTTGTAGACTTTAGCTTTACTCCTGCCAATCACATTTAGTTTGAAAGTTTCTAAAGTATTTTCTTCAAGCCATTTGTGCATATCCTATAACCATTGCTTTCCATGAGCAGACATCGCCTTGAGGGAATCAGTCAAGCAGTTCACGTGCCTCATGTAGAGGAAAACTAATGCATTGTAGACTTAACATAATTTAGGGGTAAACCTATCCAAACAGTCCACCTATCATTACACTCCTACTTTAAATTATCAACCAAGGAGTGTAATCTTATGATGGTACTGCACTATATGTGCCTTCAGGCCTCATATTCTTTCTAAACTATCTTATCTAAAGTTACTTAGATTATTTTACTTTGCTAGAATTCACATAAATGCAAGAACAATAAAAGTAGTTACAGAATCTAGTGGCTACAAGTACCTTCAATTTAAGATGTAGATAACTACTAACAACAGGAAATTACAAAACTAATACAAAACATTCAAAATGATAAGAGAACTAATGCTAACCTCTGGAGGACTTAAAATAGACAAAGCATGCATTTGTTCATGAACCATAACACTATAATTTAACAATTAAAGTATCCTAATTGACTCGTAATGTATTTATAAGCTAATCAAAATAGATTTAACACGGATGTATAAAGGAATAAGAAAATAAATGAAGTGAAGATCAGTACCTTGAGTGGCCAGTGTTAGGGTTGGCTATGATTGGAGCCACCCAGGATCTAGGACTTCATGAAAGCACAAGAGAGATCAAATGAGAGAATAATGCTATTCTATCAATGAACGCAAAAGATTGTTGTTATAATGTACATGATATGCCTTGCTTATAAAGGCAAGGTGAGAACTAGAAAGGTGGAGTGAAAGGTGGAGTGGAAATTGGAGTGGAAAGTGGAGATATTCCTACAACATGTGTCAATTAGAGGATGATAACTAATTGCACATGTGGAGGATACGACAACTCACTCCAACTATCAACAACTCAACACACAACTAGACATCTAGAAGACTCACTAAGTCAACTTAACATGTGTGATTTATGTGTGATGTGTGAATATTATTTAACTAGTAAATAGTTAAATAATGTGAATTATCCACACAAGGGTAAATCAGTTAGGTGATAATCCTGTTCACACCAACACCCCCCCTTAAGTGCAACTTAGGGAGTAGCTGACTAAAGCAAGATGGAATGATGGATGGGTCCCAGCTACTAGGCCATGTTAGGTACCCATGTACAAACAAATTTCAAGTGGAGAAAAGGAGAAAACCTCATGAGAAAAAACTCCTCTCCAAAAGTGAGAATGTATGAAACATGAAAGTGAAAGAAGAAGTGATAGTAGGAGGAATCAACATGACCCCCCAAGGACAACTTCTATCACATCTGTACAATCAAATACCCCCCATAGGAGAGTAAGTGTGAGACTATAAGTCCCCCCCACAATGAAGTAGCTCCTGTGCCAATGGTGTATGCCTGAAGATGAACGTTGGAAAGTGTCCTGTACCTACAAACAACGTTCCTCCCCTTAGGAAGAAACAAGTCCAAAGGCTAATGTTGAAGAAACTCCATCTCAAGGAATGAGGGAAAAACCCTCATGATGGATGATGTCTATGAAAACTGCTCAAATGTCCACATGTCAAAATTAAGGAATGCCACAATGTAATGATGTGTGTCCAATCCAAAATCTTGTGTAGAATGATGAGGAACAACCTCCAAAGATGAAGTAGATGGGATAACAGTTGTGCTGTAACTATCATCAAAGAGGAGAGATATCCCCTCAAGTGTGTCCTCCAAATCTGTAATATGAGACTCACAAAACAAGTCTGATATACCTACCAAGAAAGTATCCCACAAAGTTGTGTCTGAAAGACCTATATAATCCTGCTCAACTGAAGTAGATGAAACCATGTCGATGCTGATCTCTAAAGAAAAAGGAGGATGAGGTGATGGAAGCTTAGCACTAGTCTCATAAACCAAAGTGGGTGAAAGAACACCAAGGTTCAAGTGACCAAACTTCTCCTCATAAACATGATTCACACTTGATGCATGAGTGTGAATGCCAATCAATGGATCTACATCATCAGAAACAAAATGGGAGAAAGTATACAAGCGAGATGCATGATCAGCCATCCCAACTGCAATGATATCTCTACTCTCCAAGTCTCGTATGATCACTGAATCAAGAGTGAACTCAACTATCTTGCCTACACCACAATGAGTAATCTGATAGATGGAAAGGAGATTGGATGTCAAGGAGGGTACACACAACACATTGTTGAAAGTGCCCTCTCCAACATCAATTGTCCCTTTACCAGTTGCATGCATGTATGTATTGTTACCCATCAAAATTGGTGGTGAAGTACATGACTCAAATGAAGAGAACACCCCTTGTGAAGATGCCATATGATGAGAAGCTCCTGAATCAAGAAGCCATCTCTCTAACTGAAGACTTGTAGAAATAAAGAGTGCTTGTCCTTTTCCTTTGTTTATCCCATTGGCAATGCCTGCTGTCCCTGTATGTGTAGATGATGATGGTGTTGAAGAAGAGGATGTACTAGGTGATGATGATGGCATTTGGATATTGTGCTTTTGAATAATGTGAGTCAACTCATCAATTTTCTTCTCATAACACTTATGCTCATCATGTCCTAGTTTCTTGCAATATGCACACTTTGGTCTCTCCTTCTTGGATGATTCCTCCTTGGGAGAGGATGAGGACTTAGGTGATTTAGTTGACTCTTTTGCTTGCTCATTGTTCTTGAAATCCTTATTTTTCTGTTTCTTGCCTTTGCTAGTTGAAGCCTTTTGATCCTTAGAACCTTGACTAGCAAGAAGTTCTTGAGGCCTAGGAGACTTCAATGTGCCCATGTGTACTAACTTAGCTTGCTCCCTTGTGAGTGATGTGGAAAACTCATCAAGAAAAGGCATTGTGAAAGCTTTCCCAAGTGCATCCATAGTAGCATAAAAGGTAGAAACAAAAACTGAATAGTTAGGACCAAGCTTGGCAATTATTGAAAGAATCAATTGAGTGTCCTCTTTCTCAATTCCCCATTGTTTGAGCTGCAATCTAAGTGACTTTATCTTGGTGAAGAAGTCTTGGATGCTTGCAAAGTTGGTTGGAGTCAAACCAATTAGTTCATTCTCCAATTTGAAACCTCTCATTGTATCTTGTTTCCAAAGAGATTTTCTAAGGTAGTCCACACTTGATTAGGTGTTGTACAAGATTCAATATGAAAAAGAAGGTCAGGAGAGATGGACAAGCATAGTGTTCCATAGGCTTGATCACATCTATTGTACCACTTTCTTTTTTCTGCAGCAGCAGTTGGTTCTAGTTCTGTACCCATTGTTACTCTATGAATTTTCAAACTTCTTAAATGAATCTCCATTTTAGTTTTCCACTCATGATAGTTATATGGTGTGAGTAGAGGAAGTTTTTTTGATCCATGATTCAAGAGTGCAAAAAAGAACACAAGTACACCCCCCTGTTACTTAATCAAAGAGATCACCCCCCCAAAAATGAATGCTTGTGGCACTTTATACTTAGTACGATTTAAAATTGTCCACAAGGGACCAAAATTGGGAAAGCATGAAAATATCTTAAAACTGAGATTCAAAGGAGATTACAATTGCTCACAATGATTAACCACAGCAAACAAAACCCTTCAAAACAAGTTTCACTTCCTCAAGTGCCAGAATGCCCAAGTTATCACTCAAAAGCCAAAAAATTGACAAATGGAATAAAGTGAACCTAGAGCTAAATCTAAGAAAAGTGCATCAATGGATTTGAAGAGCACCTGAAGACCTTTCCGATGCCGCAAGAATCGCGAAAATCAGAGATCGTGGTAGAAAGTTGTGAGCTCCGAACCTGAAAATGAAGATCTGTCTTCAAATTGCTGTAGTAGTCACCTATAGCAGAATTTTAGAAAACTACTGACACCACTACGAAGCGCTCTCTATCAGCTTTCTAACGATATCTCATTTGGCCAATTTTGCCTCCGTGGACAAAAGTTATACAAAAAAGAAAAAAAAGCCCCTGTTTAGAGCTTTGAGGGGCAAAAAAGGTCCCCTGGCACTGACGTAGTGCTAACGTCAGTAGAATATTCTTAGAATATTCTCTTTTGGTGGAAAAAAGAAAATTCCTCCTCCCTAGAAAAGCAAAAATTATCTGGAAAGCACCTTTTATAGTCAAAACCGCCCTATTCACCGGCGAAATTGACTGGCAGTGTCTGAAAAAACTGATGATTTGCACCAAAATAGGCTGGACAGAGGTGCAAAACTGCCTTATACTGGTATAAAATTGTCGATGATATAGGTGGACTATGGGATGTTTTAAAGCAAAATCACTTATTGGTACTATGAAACTACCGGACGCAGTGGTAAACCGCTCAAGGAATGTGAAAAACAACCTGTTTACGAATACAAAACCACTGTGGTTTTTTGACAAACACTTACAGGGGGTCAGAAACTGTCTGAAAAGTGTTGAAACCACTGGTGGTGGCAGGAAACTACCTTTCTCACTGTATTGTGAAACCATTGTTTGATGCTAGAGGTGGTTTGTTGTTTTTCCAGGTGAGTTGAAAATTCTCAGCGGTTTTAGATTACCGCCAGTGTGGCCGACTAGTTTAGAAAATTTTTTAGCTTGAATCTTTAATGGCGTGAGCCATTTCCGATCCTGGCCACCCAAAATGTTTAATGTAGACCTCCTCTGGGAGTTTGGCAATGAAGACCGCTGAGTTGTTTAGAAACCGCCGGTAATGGGAGATTTCAAGGTATACGCTGGTAAAAGCAATCGATGAGTTTATAAATGTTCTAGCGTGAATGTTTAATGTAGGCCGTTGAAGATTTTAACGACCACTGATCAAATTGCAAACCGCAGGGGAGTAAACTGCTGAGAAGATGTCTTCACAGACTGCAGGAGGTTCAAAAAATTCCTGCCGTGAATGCTTTATCGGCTGAGATTTTTGCCGGAGTAATTGAAATTGCACCACTAGATCTTGATGTCGTCTGGATTGCTGAAGCCACAGAGTCGAGTGAAAAAATGCCACCGAAGAAACTTGGTCACTCGTCGAGATTCAAGATTCTATATATGCCTTTGCTAAGATTAGAGCGACAAATGGTAAATGCTTGCCGCTGAATGGATTTACATCCAAAATTGCCAGAGCTTGGCCATGGATTTGGCTTAGCAGTCATCGGGATCTCAGACGACGCCAGATATGCTGATTGATATGAATGGCCGGGACACTATGTATTGACTGTGGTGTGAGTGTTGACATCACTGATTAAAACATGCAGGGGGATTTTCTTTGTCACCATGGAAAATTATTGCCGCTGCTAGATGGTCGAGCAATGATGAAGATTCGTCGAGAAATCTAAGGATTTCAAGAAGAGAGGAGTTTTGTTGTGAAGACCGCCAAAGTCCGCCAAAGATCTTAGATGCCCACCAAGGATAATGCCATCAACGGGAGTTATGTGAATGCTGGTAGATATGTTTGGAAATTCCCGTAGATCTAATGTGAAGATCTAACGCCTCCAGTACTTGTGGTACCTGCTGCTGTTGCAGGATACCAGTGGGTACAATTTGTAGAAAATTTTAATTGAAAACCGCAGAACTAAAATTTAACCAGTGAATATGGATTTTACCTGATGGATATTAGAGTTGCGATTTGATTTGCTGATGCAAGCGCTGCACAGAGAATATGCCGTTGCGACAGAATATTCCCTACAAAGATTTCGTACGGCCAAGAAGAAAAAAACAATTTGCCTTTTGCTGCAACTGTGTCCTATTTGGACGATTTTATAGTCAGTCCTTATTGATTTGGCTGCTCCGGATGCAATGGCGGTGTCCGATTTGGGCCAAACTACTCCGAAATTGCTGGTACCTCTCAGATCACGCCAAAGAGCCCTAAATTGAAACCCTCGTCAATTTTGCCTTGAATGTCTGATTTGGACGAAACAAAAGGCTATCTGGACTATTTTGGCTGCTCCGGACGTAATGGTGAAGTCTAATTTGCAACAACACGCACTAAAATGTACCTACAATACAAGGGAAAGAAAGAGAAACCCTCACAAAACTGGTATTTCTATCAAGTCTTTCTGATTCTCTAGGTCATCATTCGATGTAAGAGAAGAGCATACTCAACCATCAAGATCCACCATGAATTGCACTCAAGATCTCTCAAAAAATGACTAACACAAAGTGATTCTTCCTAGAGTTCTGATACCATTTTAGAGTTGGCTATGATTGGAGCCACCCAGGATCTAGGACTTCGTGAAAGCACAAGAGAGATCAAATGAGAGAATAATGCTATTCTATCAATGAATGCAAAAGATTGTTGTTACAATGTACATGATATGCCTTCCTTATAAAGGCAAGGTGAGAGGTAGAAAGGTGGAGTGGAAAGTGGAGATATTCCTACAACATGTGTCAATTAGAGGATGATAATTAATTGTACATGTGGAGGATAAGACAACTCACTCCAATTATCAACAACTCAACACACAACTAGACATCTAGAAGACTCACTAAGTCAACTTAACATGTGTGATTTTATGTGTGATGTGTGAATATTATTTAACTAGTAAATAGTTAAATAATGTGAATTATCCACACAAGGGTAAACTGGTTAGGTGATAACCCTGTTCACACCAACAACCAGCTCAAGGGACCGACTCACTTAGCTATAAATTAGATCTAATTCAGATACTCACGCATCATCATAACACATAGTTCCATTCATTTCATATCATAAATAGAATCTCTTTTAGATTGTATTCAATAATGACATTCTTTAATTAAACATGTCTGGATCTTCCAATATTGAAAAATAGAGCAACAACTGAGTAACTAGAAAATAAGGTAACTCCTTTCATACCAAACTCATCCCTCCTAACTTATACAGAAACAGGAGAGTCTTATGCAACTACCAACTAACTTCAATCATTAATCTATTCCTAGATACTAGGATACAGGTTTAAGATTGATTTATTAATCCCAACAGAACAGAGGAAGGAGAATCCTATTGAAACAAGAACTCTTATGCAATGGCTTGTATGAAGAACACACATAAGCTGCTTTTGAAACAAGTCTACTTCTTTTGCATTTATTCCTTTCCATGATAGTTCACATTCATCCTCCAGTTGCTTGTACTTTTGGCATCTTAACTTCAACTTCCTTTAATTCGCCTGTCCTGCAACTCGCTGTAAATTCACCTTTCCTTGATGCCATGTTCTTGCTGCATAGGGGTTAATCCACAAAACATATGCACATGAATAACCTTCATAATTGAACCATAGGATTGCATCTATATTGCATGCATACTCATATTTAAATCATTCAATTGATAATATCATCACCATAGTCCATATTAATAACATAGGTTCAAGGTCTTGCAAAGTATATAAAAAGATAGTACATAATGATGGTGATGTTGGAAAAGTGTCTGGAGGATCATACGGAAAAGTTTTAAAAGCATATAAAAACAGAATAAAAACAGGTCAATATTTCAACCCATCATTCCCCCCAACTAGCCTTTTGCTTGCCCTCAAGAAAAATCATTGGATTAAACATCTAGGGGAGAAGATTATAGTGCAAAGTAATCTACCTAAGGTCCATTATTTCTTTGACTCCCTTTCCCTGCTAAAGAAAAAAACCATTATAACATGCAAGCCTATCCATCCTGACTGATTCTGCATTCCTACATTCATCATTCTTTTCTCCTATCTAGTGTGGTATTGGATAGAGGAGAATAGGAGGATGAAAAGTAAGTGGCAACCATCCTACTCCTATTTGTTCTGAAATCTAGATGTACTTGCGCAATCTTTCAAACATGTTCATAAAATTATGGAAAGAGTGAGGCTCTTTCCTCTGTAATGTTGAGGTCAGACTATTCCATCTATCTTGTACAACCTTAGACAATTTTGAAGCATAGGTCCTCCTAACTATTGTATCCTATTGTGCCTTGCACACACACCCCATTTTGACAAATGGAGACCCCCTCTTTCACTTTGGCTTAGAGTCTCAACCATTATTACTTATGATGATGAGAAGGTGAATATGTGCTTAGAATGCATGATTTGTTCCATATTTGAGTATTTTGCATGTTTGGAGTCATTTGATGTTGTGCATGATTGATTTAGAAGTGTAGTGAGTGGTCTTGTGCTTGAAAGTTAGCCATTTGTTGCCTTTTTCACTGAAATTGGGTGTTACTGCATTTTGCTCCAAAATCCCATGTCATTGGATATTGCCCTTGAAATTGCTTCTGTAAGATGTCATGTTGAAATTCCTAGTTTCCATGTTTTAGAGTTGCAAAATCATGTCAAATTCCCCAAGATTTCACTAATGGGTTCATATACTTTCATCTTGTCACATGGTCCTAAAGCCTTGATTTGGCTAAGTCTGAAACCCTGAAAATCCTGAAAAATGGCTGTCTGAAATCTGGTGGAACCTCAAAATTCTAGAATCTGCATATGAAATCCTATGGATTTGGAATATATCTCAAACATCCTGAAAGTATATTGAAAATATTTAAAGTATAAGAAAT
The DNA here is from genome assembly GCA_027924645.1 of Cunninghamia lanceolata. Lineage (NCBI taxonomy): Eukaryota > Viridiplantae > Streptophyta > Pinopsida > Cupressales > Cupressaceae > Cunninghamia > Cunninghamia lanceolata. The sequence goes on along the minus strand of BSBN01000135.1, from coordinate 5,675,913 downwards.
TCACTTGGACCTCAAATCAGTACTAGCACTAAAAACCTCCCTTTCGGACCTGAGTGAAAAATCACCTTCACTGACTTTAGTCGGTCGGACCCAAAATCAGCACTAAGGTCGGTCAGACCCAAAATCCATGCTAAGGTTGGTCGGACCTCAAATCAGCGCCAAAACTATTTTTCGTTAGAAACCCTCCTCACGGACTTGCGCTAAATTTGACCTCCATCAACTTTTAGTCCGTGGGACCTAAAATCAACGCTTTTTGGTATTTTGGCCTGAAAATTGAGTTTTTCGAGGTACAAATTGGATTTTCTTCGTGGCTTCAAATTGAAAATATATTTGTCACATCATGATGAACATTTTTACCATGTTTGTGTGGATTTTGGGCACATTTTACAATAATTAATGCTACTGCACATGAAAAGTCCGTATCCCCCAAAAATCTTATTTTTTGCAGAAAAGGCTATAAAAACATGAAATAAAAGTCCCCAAATAGATTCAAATGACCACAAAAATTTTCCAGATCATTATATTGGCCAAATGGGTACTTGAAAATGGTAAAAGACTCAAAAAATCATGCAAAAATCACTGGATTTGTGAAGAGGACTATATGGAAGTGACATTGACAATAAGCTGTCCTAGACTAATTCATGACTGCAAATGGACATATTTTGATTCAAAATGATGGGAAATAACTTTTTATGCTAAAATTGATGCTTTGCATTGTGAATTGCAGGTCTTGGAGGACACATGACCTGGTTGGAGTCATCTTGGAAGGATGAACATAAAGAGGTACCCTAATGACCCAGAAATGCAGAATCAACACTCTATCAACCAAATTGGTGTTGCACATGCAAAAGGAAGTCAATATGATGTCCAAGATGATAGAGATAGGCCTTAGAAGCTGGAAGAAATTGAAGATAATGCCTCATTCATGGTAGTTCCTGTAGATCCAATCTAATATCCAAGACGTGTTCATAGCTGTCCCAGCAGTCCAGTCATGCAATGATGATCCAACAAGCACCCAGTTGGATATACCTTCATTAAAATGTGCCACATACCCCTCTTGATCCAGTCAACACTTGGAATCTCATAAATCCACATCAACTCAAGTTTTCAAGTGTCATGTGACTCTATGTTGGCTTTATTAGGCCTTGAGAATTGACTTTTCATCATGTACAACCAAATGGGTATCCATTTTGTCCAGATTCAATGTATTTGCAAGATATTTTTTATCTTTTTCTTAAAGGACAAAAATGAATCCGAAAATGCAACAAACTAATATATCTCATTAAATGCTATGTAATCTGGACCATTGGTGTTGGGTTAATCTCCACCGTCCATTGAAAACTCAATATGGTGTCTTGTCTATAAAAGGGCCATCATTCTCTCATTGTAACAAGTAAGATTTGATACTCAATTGCTGAGACTCTGCCAAAATTTAGTTAATACAAAGCAAGTTTTGTAGGTTGCTAGGAATTTGCATCATTGTGTTGTCTCATTTTGGATTTCATGGTTCATGTCAATCTAAAATTAGTTGATATTCAGTTGCATTTGTGATTAGTGATTCAGATATTTGATAGATTTCTTGTCCATACCATTAATGGCTTGCTGATTGTATGTCATTGTGCATGGTTAGTTTGTGTATATTTTATGAGATAAGTTTGATTGTATGATTTCTATGAGCTATGCCAGGGATTGGGTGTTGGATGAACCATCTACAATTTGAAAATCATTACATTTCCTTAGAAGATTACATAATTTTTGTGGCATTGTGGGCTGCCTGATTAAGCAGAGATCTGTTAATTGTTAGGAATCTGTCTATCTGTCTTATTATCATTTTTGCAATTGTCTATAGGGTGTCTCTTATCCTTTCCCTCTTTCCCTTTTCCTTTTACATATTTTTTACATAAAGTTTGGTAGATTTAGGGTTTGAGCAGCATTATGTTGATCATTTGCTAAAATTTCAAACTTCACAGTCTGAACCATCTAGGGTTTCTACATATACATTTCTATCATATCATACAAACCCTATCATTATAAGCAAGACCCCTTGTTTGCACAGCTAGACATACCACTAACTCATTCCAAGCAAGCTAAGACCTAGCTGTATTATCCTTGGGGCAATCTTATCTTGGATAGGATACCTTTTTCAAGAGAGGTGAGATACCTAGATTTCACCTACTTTGTTGTGTGCTAAAACCACCATCAACATATCCTTCTGTGATCTCGTAGTCTCAAATCCATAATTATTTTTCTTGGACCTTTTTGTGAGAGGAGTGTTAACCATTGAGTAAGGATTACATCAGGATTCAGGGCTTCTCTCCTGATTTGCAGTGCCACTGTTTTCTCTTGTTCCCCATATTTGTCCATTAACTCACCTCTAAGCTACTCATTTTTAGGATAGGATGACAGTGCCCTAACCTGCAAATCCCCAACATAAATTGAAGGGTTCCATTCTGTATCCTTTGCCATTAGGTAGTTGTGCAAACAATATTCACACAATTGATCTTCCTCCTCTAAACTGACTTCTTTAAAATAGTTGTAAGAAATATGCCTTGAACGTAAAGTGGGCTGATCATTAATGAACCTATTAAATTGGAAACTGAGAAAATTTTCTTTCAAAAACAATGCATATACCCTAGGTGTAGGTCTACATTTAATGATCTGATTGGATTTGTCTATTACCTCTATCAGCTTATTCTCCAACCTTTTTATCACCAAATTCTTATCTTCTATTGATGCATTGAGATTATGTTTTTCTTTCTCCCAACTTTCCTTTTCCTATTTGGATTTGTGAGTAAGTTCCATTAATTCAAAACCCAAAGAGAAAGTGGTGTGGTACCTTAGAGTCCTTGATACCTGAGGTTGTGTAGTTAATACTTCATTTTCTTTAGTTTTTGTTTTACTCACAACCATCTGTGCTAATAGATCTAAATTGGTTCCATGGCCATATGTTTGAATTTTTTCCTCCAACTCTTGTATTTTTTTCTCCTTTTCTTTGTCCTTCTCTTCATATCCTTTCACCTACTCTTCCAATTGTTTTAACCTATCAAGAGCTTCTTGAAGTTCTTTTCTTATGTTCCTATCTTCCAACAATTCTTTTTCCTTTGCAAAATTCAGACCTTCATCATCATCATCCCCGATAATATCAAAAATTTCCTTAGTAGAACTACTAGGAACTGACTTTCCCATTTTCTTTGCAATAAACATATCTCCTGAATCAGAATCAGAAGATGAATAAGTTACATACCTTCTCCTTTTGGTAGACACATTAATACTTTCATGAGCATCAACAGGGACATCTTCAGGGGCATTTCCTTCTTTTTCTGAATCTGTATTCACTGGCGTTGTATCATGGTGCTGCTATCCTTCACCCTTTTCCTGCCCCTGTTCCTCAACAATTCTTTCCTTCACACTCTACCTTTTCAACCTTCCTGAGTGCCTAGGAGTAATAGTATCTTGTTTGACTTCATTTTTCCTCTTCTTTTTACTCCTCTTCTTCTTTTTTTCCTCTACATCTTCTCCTTTCATAGTTCTCTTATACTTCTCAACACTTTTCTTATTTCTCTTTCTCCTAACAGGTGTTGAATCAGTGCCTCTCATAGCTTTAGGGTTAGAAGATGAGGGTTCCTCTATTGCCACTGGCCTATCCTCTTGAATATTTTCCTCTGTGGACCTTCTTGCTCAGGTTCAATCTCAGGTTTAGGCTCATGTTGGGGTTCATCCTTTGCTTCAAGTTTTTCCAACAATGTTGTGATAGCTATACATTGTTTAAAAGCCTCCCAATCAACCTGTGGCTGTTGAATTCTCATTCTTCTCTTAACCAATAGGGCTATTAAATAGTGATGGGACAATGTGGTGTCCACTTGCTTTTCTTGTGATGTTGAGTCTAGGTGCTCTCCTCACTCGTAGAATTCTTCCCTTACTGTTGCTGCATCAACATGAACTGGATATTTAGACCCTGTGCGCAACAATCCTGTGACTTGGGCAATGGCCATTTCAAGAGAATCTACAACCAATCCCCTGACCGTTGCCTCATCATACTGCAATGTAGCTGCAAATTCTTTTGCAATTTCATTATCATATTCTGTTAACTTCAAAAGGTAGTCAGCCATCTTACTCTGGTAAGAGTGGTAGCACCAACACATCCTCCAATATTTCCTTATGTGCAGATGGTTCTCGTCATATCACATCACCCCCCATTATCTTTGTGTTTTGCAACCTCTTGGAGTGTCAATTTCTACTAAATTCTAATTCCACCACCTTAAAAAGAACCAACCTACAGTTTACTGCCTTTTCCTATTCTTCCCAACTGTAACTTTGCCAGGGTAACAAGTTCATACTTTGGGCGAAATAGGGTAAGTTTACTCTCTTTAGAAAATGACATAGGATGTTCTGTCAAGTATCTCTAAAGACAAGGATGGAAAAAATAAAAAAATTAAACCCCTCCCCCCAACTAATGTGTGAAGTGACCTCACTTCACGTGGGAATTAATATGAAAGGAAGAGTATTTATTAAATGGAACAGTGATAAATATTTTCGCATGCATGAAATAAACAAAAAGTAATAATGAATGTAGAAAGAAAGCTAAGTTAATCATTGAAAGTTACCTTATCTACACACGTTATGGAAATAAATGATCAGTGCACCTTGGAATTTGAGAACATGTACTTGGTATTTTATTTGATATGAGCAAGATGACATGCATGCGGGTGAATGGTAAGGCGGCAGGTACTGCGAAATTGATGTGAGGTGATGGTTCGCAATGCGTGAATGAACAACTCATGAGCTTGAGTTAAACACTTTTGTAGCGGTGTTAGATTTATTTCAAAATAAATGAAGCAATGTTATAAGATATGTAATGAGTAGGAAAATGGTGTACTGTTCGCTAAAGTATTGAAGACATCTGCAGACATGAGTTTCTACGGGTGCCTCTAGCATAGGTCCCAAATGAATAGTTACATATGCAAAATGGTAGGTCCCAACTATAACAAGTCCCAATCTGAGAGTGAAAAATAGGTCCTTCTGGAGTTAATTGTTGATGAGCCATATAATTGACTCATCTATTTCATGTTATTTTTGCTCTTAAAGACTCTCTCAGACACTTTGGCATATATAATTACATATTATTATAATTATGTTTGTCTTTTGGTTAGATTATGCACATGATTAGTTTTCATTTCCTTTGATGAAATCTCTTGCTTTGTTTTACTAGATTAGGGTAAGTGCAAGAAGTTGGGTCCACATAGAGGGGAAGTCGCAGCAAAAAAAAATCCTGACAGAAACGGGTACCCATTTCTATATAGATGTGTAAATTTTTAAAAAAACCATGCACGCTTCTTTTTCCCATACAAAAGGAACGGGTACCTGTTTATAACGTGTACCCATTTTAGAACGAGTACCCGTTCTAAAAGATTAGGCTCGGGAAAGGCATGGTAAGCCAACCCCCTGCCTTGGACCTGCAAGTTTTTTTCTAAGTACAGAACAAGAGAAAAGACTGAGTTTACCTATATGGCTGATGACATTTTTTTTTGAATTTTTTTACGAAATTAAAACCCATTACAGATGACAGTGTCTAGTTTTCAAATATGCAATTTTTTTTATTGGACTTGTTTTTCTATTTATTATTTAATTTATGAGCAAATTGGTCCAAAAACTTGAAATGATAGGTGTTTGTATTTTTTTAATAACTTTTAGTTTTTAAAGTTTTTTGAAAAAAAAATTATATGTCATCAATCTACACATCATTCTTTACACAATTAAAAAAAAAATCATTTTATGATTAGTTTTGCTCAAATTATGTTGGTCATACACGAGGGTTTTTGAAAACAGCAATTAGGGCCAATAAAAAATTAATAAAAAAAAATATTTGGAAAAAAATTATAAAAAAAAATCCTCATCAAAATTTACTGTACTACACATCTTTCTCCAAAAGGATTTAGAAAAATACTTTTATTTAGGTCAAATTATGTTGGTCGTACACGTGCATGGTATGGTAAAAGAAAGTGACTTTAAATAGTGGTTTTTATAAATGCCTATTGAAAATTAATTTGTATCATCTGGGTATTAAAATAAACTACATATTTGGAAACTAGACTCCGAGTACTACATTTCATATCACTAACTTTTTCCAAGATTCAATACTTAAGTGCCTCAAATGTTTAGGTCAAATGTGACAAATTTTGAAAATTAGGGAAAACACTTCCACTTTTTGGCCAAAAAGTGGACCCAACTTCTTGCATTGACCCATTACATTTCAAACGTGCATATCTTATGTATTATGGTGCAAAGTTGTGAATGTTTTATAAGGGTTGCTGTAGTAGAAACAACCAGTGGTCTCCAGATCCCTCTGGAGCCCTCTGTCCTAAGAAGAACCTGAACTTCGGACAACTCCTGATGCTGAAAACCTTCCTAGGCTCATCCTCCCCTTGAGTCAATGACCGCCACAAGCTTATCCTTGAGTGTAAACATAACTTGTACTTCAATCATGCAGCTGAGAAGGGTAACATTACCACGTAGCCACAATCTTGGTGACTAACTAAAATATCAGTTAGCTGACCTTAGTCCCAACTGAAGTGACTACCATATTGCGTTGTACCATATCAGGGGAATCATCTAGTTCACCATGTAGTTAGAATTAATGCAGATCTCTGATTTGCAGTTCTTCTTAGGAATGATGAATGTAATAAACCATCTAATTGGCTCTAGTTCCAGTTCGCTCCAATTAGACTTGCTATTAGTTTTCTTCTTCCAATAATGCTCAACTGTATAAGTACGAGCAATTCATTTCTTTCTAGTAGTTCGAAGGTTTCTAAGTTTTCATAGATAGTTATCTCCAGATTGCTATAACAGGAGGAAAACTCCTCATACTTGTAATTCTATCCATTTCTGGACTATGATTTAATATGAAGGGGAATTTCTGCTGAAAGAAGTTAGTTAAGAAAGAGGATTGTCTCTGGTTGGGGAAGTAGGGCCCGCTTACCCATCTAAGGTAAGATCTCTTGATAATTTGGTATTTATGTAATTCTATTTCAATCTCTGTTAAGTTTTCCTTAATGTTTTGTGTGATTGTTGCTAACTGTCCCCTGCAGGTTAGTTCTTAAAAATCCTAAAATACCAAAAAGAGATAGATCTGTAACTTATCAGCATTGTCATATTCAGAGTGTTTCATTGCTGTAGAATAACAGTGGATTCAATCGATCCTCATTTACTTTTTTAGCATGTTAGATTAATTTCTTTTACAGCAAGTGTGTTTGTTTCCAACAATTTAAGATAGTTTCCCTTCCTGCAAGTGTGTTTCCTTTCCAGCAAATTAATATAGTTTCCTTCCAAGAAAAGTGTGTTTATTTCCCAGCAATTAGATAGATCTTTATTTATGCATGCACTTTTAATTCTGGCAAGACCGACAAACCAAGTCCCATTCACCAAAACACTTGACCAAAACCCCCCATTCTAAGAAGTCTTATCGCAGATAGCTCCAGACACCTCCAGATTGATAAAAGTAAATGGTGATGTATTAACAAAGCACTACTTCAACCTCATCAACTATGGTCACCATGGATAGTGTGCTATGTGTGCATGTGAATTATAAAGCAAGAAAAATTAAGTCTCAGTGACATGGGTTGAGTTATGCAACTTAACCTCTACATTGGTAGACAAGATTGGTGGATCATCTTCTGACGGTGTATCAGTGTGTGCCGTAGAGCCTTCATCAAGAGTGCCATGAGTACCATACTGAATGGCTAGAGTAACAAGAAAATCATCTTTTTGAAGTCTTCTTATACAGTTTCAGCCTATGTCCATTTACTAGTAATGAAAATCTGATCTCATCAATGGTTTGTAATTGGATTGCACCATTAAGGAATACTTGTTTAATCTCATATGGTCCCAACCATCAAGATTGAAGCTTGCCCTTGAAATCCTTGTATCTAGAATCATAGAGAAGGGCCTAATCACCAACAGTGAATTCTTTAGTCCTGATATACTTGTCATGCCATTTAATTCTTTGTTTCTGTATAACCTCTATGTGCTGGATGGCTTCTAATCTGATTTCATCAAGAGCATTCAAATGTTGTAGTCTGTTCTTTTGAGATTTTATCAAATCCATCCCCAATTCTACTGCTGTCCTTTTTCAAATTCTATAGGCAGGGATGCTATCTTGCCATAAACCAATTCATAAGGAGTGAATCCTGTAGTTGTTTTCCATGTAGTTCTGTATGCCCAAACAGCTCCGGGTAACCTGGAAACCTAATCTCTTATGTGAAGCTATACTATTTTTGTCAATATATTCTCAATGTCCCTGTTTGTGACCTCAACCTGACCATTAGCTTGAGGATGGTAGAGAGTGGACTTTTTGTGTCTAATCTGATATTCCTCTACCAGTCTGGTGATTAAGTCTGATGTGAAAGTTGTGGGCCTTGATCAATCACTATCTCCCTTGGTACACCATTTCTAGTGAATATTTCCTCATACAAAATTTTTGCCACATTTCCATCTCTAGAAAACTGTAAGGCTTTAACTTCCACCCATTTGGTGAAGTAATAGTGCATACTAGTATATATTCCTTGTTGTTTGAAGTAGGAGAGATAGGACCAACAAAATCCAATCCCCACTTATCAAAAGGAGCTAATGCTATTTATGGCTGCAAAGGCATTTCATCACTTCTTGTAGGTCTCCCCATCCTTTGACACCGATCACAGCTTCTAGTATACTTGACAGAATCTTTATGAAGTGTTGGCCAGTACTATCCTATTGTCAATATTTTGAAGGCTGTCCTTTTAGCTGCAAAATGTCCACCATAGAGTTCATCATGACATGCCTTCAATATATCAAACACCTCATCCTCTCTGATACATCTTCTCATAATATTATCTGGACCAGTGTAGAATAGGAATCCAAAAATCTAAGAATAAGGGAAACATTGTGAACTAGCTGTCTTTTCTCCCTTGGAGAAAAGTAACTTGGAATCTGCCCTGTAACCAAATAATTAGCTGTATTTGCATACCATGGAGTGTGTATAGTTAGAGCAAATAGATGCTCATTAGGAAAAGAGTCATCAACCACTCCTTCTGATGATTGTGTAGGCAGTCTTGACATAAAATCAACGATAAAATCAACAATTACATTAGCCTTTCCTAGTTTGTCAACAATTGTTATGTCAAATTCTTGCAATAACAACAACCATCTTACAAGTCTTCCACCCACTATTGGCTTATTCATCAAATATTTGATTGCTGTATGATCTGTATGTATGAACACTTTATAACCAGTAATGTAGTGTCTAAATTTGTTAATTGCATAAATAGCTAACATTTCCTTTTCTATCACATTATAGTTCAACTTAGCTCCCTATAGGTTTTTACTTACATAGTATATTGCATACTCCTTATTTCCTTCTTGTTGGCCTAGGTCTGCTCCAATGGCAAAGTCTGATGCATCTGTGTGGATATGAAAAGGCAGTGTCCAATTTGGACCTCTGAGAACTAGAGCTTATGTCAAGGATGCTTTTAGCTTCTCAAATAAATTCTGATAGTCTATAGTCCACTCAAATTCAATGTCTTTTGTCAACAGAGTAAATAGAGGTACAACAATTTTGCTAAAATCTTGAATAAAGCCCCTGTAATAGCCTGCATGTCCAAGGAAGCTCCTTACATCCTTCTTTCTCTGTGGAATAGGCAGGGTAGATATAATTTCAATCTTCTTTGGGTCAACGTGTATTCTGACACTTGAGATAAAATGTCCCAAGACTATTCCCTGTGTCATCATCATAAAACATTTTTCATTGCTCAAAGATAGACTGTGCTCTGTGCATCTCTTTAAAACTTTCTCCAAGTTGTGTAAAGCTTCATCATAGGTTTCACCATATGTGGTGAAGTCATCCATGTAAATTTCCATGATGTCATGGGCAAAATTAGAGAAAATACTGAGGACTGCTCTTTGAAATGTGGCTGGAGCATTACACAAACTAAAAGACAAGATAGAATATGCATAGGTCCCCCAAGGGTAGGTAAATGTTTTCTTATCTTGATCCTCTGGTGCAATCTTGATTTGGTTATAGCCACTAAAACCATCAAGAAATGAGAAATATTTCTTCCCTGCTAAAGAGTCAAGAACTTGATCAATAAAGGGCAATGTGAAGTGATCCTTCCTAGTGGCAGCATTTAGTTCCCTGTTATCAACACAAACTCTCCATTTGCCACCTTTCTTGGGAACTATGACCAATGGTGAAACCCATTTACCATCTAAAATGGGGTATATAAACCCTGCATCTAAAAGCATTTGAAGTTCTGTTTTCACTATCTCTCTGAGAGCAAGGTTCATGCGTTGCTGTTGTTGTCTTATAGGTCTGTGGCCATCATCAATGTAAATTTTATGCATACACAAAGCAAGATTTATGCCTCATATAACTGTAATCCCATGCAAACACTGCTGAGTGGGTTTGTAATACTACATGTAGGGATTACTGTTGCTCATCAGTCAATGCATTATTAATGGTCAACATCTTTCCTGGCTTGATTTCTAATGGCTTAGACTTTTCTTGTATAGAGGACAAATCAAGGCTAGGTATTACTGGCAAGCATTGTTAGGGTAATAAAGTATGAAATATTTAGGATACCTTTTCTAAGGAACTGGTGGGTATTATGCTTCATAAGGGATCTTGCAAGCAAGATAAACAGTCTTGTTGCTATGGGTGCCTCCCACAGTCATTTTGTATAATGTGAGCGATCAACTCATCTTTGTCCTGAATATCCAGTAAGGGGCCATGTTCAATATTCATCAAGGTTTGCAAGAAATAGTTGTCCTCATCTTCCAAGATAGACTAGATGGTTTGCTCAAGCTCATGGTAAGGTTGGGCTGGTGGATATAAAACCAATTTCTTGGTCACGGTCCCATTGGATATGATCATGTTACCTGACCTACAACCTATAAATGCATCTGTTGTGGCAAGCCATGGTTTGCCTAGGATAAGAGGATAACCAACGAGATTAACCTTAGGCTGTAAGACTATGAAATCAATAGGGTATTCCCAAGAATCTAATGCAATTACCAAATCCTCAATGACTCCTTTAGGTTTAACTGTAGTTCTATCAACTAATTGCAAGACTATCTGAGTAGGCCTAAGGTTGTTCAACTGGAGTGTCTGCATTGTCTCCTTAGTCATTACATTAATTGCAGCTCCTAAATCTATCAGAGTATTCTTAATTAGAGTCCCATTGATTTTGACATCCACTACTAGACTACTTGGATCTGTATATTTGGGAATAGTTATATTTCCCAACATTATATCAGCAAGGTTACCCAAAACATGGACTATTTTTGGGTCTATCATCTTCCTTCCTGGTTTCTTTATGCAGAGATCTCTGATAGTCTTAGTATAGATAGGAATATCTTTGATAGCTTGGATTAAGGGAATCTTTATGCTTATATCTTGTAACTAGCCTATGAGGTTAGTTTCAAATTGTGCTGGTTGTTTCTAGATAGCCAAGCGTTCAGGGAAAGGAGGCTTAGGATTTGAAATTATCTGAGGGCCCTGATTTGATTTAGGTTCCAAAGGTGGCTTATCTGAGGCTTCCTCTGTGGGTTCTTCATCTTCAAGTTCTATAATTTGGGGAGATGAAGGGCCCACAAGTTTCTTCCCTGATCTGAGATGAACGTTACCTACTTCTACCCTATAGGTGGGGTATTACATCACCTCATTAGTATAAGCCTCTTGAACAGGCTTGTTGTTAGGATTAGGTGTAGGTTGGGAAAGGATTTGGGTAGGTCTAGGAGGTGGATTCTGAGGTGCTGATGGAGGCATTATGGTTGGCTGCTGTGGTGGAGATGGAAGCATAGGTTGCTGGTAATTTGCATTTTGCTGCCATTGTTGGTTCTTGTTCCGTTAGGGCTGCTATTGAGGTTGCTGTGTAGGCCACTGGGGGTTATAATTGGAACCTTGAAAACCTTGTTGGGGCCATGGGTTTGGCTGCTGTTGGTTCCAACTAGGTTGTGGAATAGGCCATTGTGTGTTTTGCCAGAGATTTTGATTACTCGGCCATGGCTGAGTATTCCAAGCAGAGAAATTTTGGTTTGCAGTAGAAAAGGGTGAATTAAAACTTAGAGGATCAGAGGGCATACCTTATCTTTGCTGCCAAGGTCTCCTTTGAGCTATGCAGAATAATTGTCCATCCTCTCCTTCAAATGCCAAATATTTTGGCCTTTCAACCTTCTCTTGCAGGATGCTTGCCACTGTTTTGCATTTAGAATTGGCCTTCCTTTGCCTACATCTGGGACAATACTTAGTAAGCATTGCATTAGCTTCTTCTTGTTTCTTCTTGATGTGTAGAGTGTCTAATTGTGTAGCCATATGGCTGATTATGTCCTCCTTCATGTTGGACAACAAGTTACTGATCCCCACTCTTGAAACTCCATTGGTTGCTTTGTTTGTAATTGATGTCCTTTCTCCTCTTGGTCATCCAATGAAAGTTCTTGAATAATTTCAGCAAAATTTACAAATTGACTCAAAAGGTAGCTAAGAAATATCACCTTGTCCAATGAGATTCAAAGCATCCATGCAATCATCCTTAACCCCTCTCAAAAAAATTAGTTTTAATGATTCTTTAGACAATCTGTTTTAGGGGTTTTTCTTTAGAGAAAACTAGAATCTTTCAACATAATATTCTAATGGCTCCTCCTCCTCTTGTGACATCCTAAAGATGTCATCTCTCCTTCTGTATTTAGGGCCTCTGTCACTAGGCCATAGAAGATTGGTAATGCTAATGGTGGAATATTTTTCAGCACTGTCGCCCTCTCCTGATCAGTGATAGGAAACTCGAACGTTGCTTGCTTTGGTGGATCCTCCACCATAGCATCTGCCATGGTTTTGAAGGTCCCTTCTGTAGTTGTGGAAGAAGCTAATGAATATGTAGAAGGTGTTGATGAAGATGTAAGAACAAGTTCTTCTTCTTCAGTACTTTCTACTGTATAGTTGATAAAGTCAGCTGTATCTTCTCTATCTTGATAATTTGAAGGGAGGAATCTGCCTTGGTTGTCTCTCTACCTCTGCATAAAGTGAATTTGGTTTTACATTCCAGCGGTCCTGCATAATGTTGGTATAATTCTAGTGTTTCTTGAAAAGTGAATCTATTAACCTTAATGCTGGAATCAAAATTTAAGCTATGAAAGCATGTGAAATGAGCCTATGAAGGTAGCACCATCGCCGAAAATGGTGCCAAAAATGTAGAGGAAAGCTAATGCATTGTAGACTTAACATAATTTAGGGGTAAACCTATCTGAAGAGTCCACCTATCATTATACACCTAAATTAAATTATCAGCCAAGGAGTGTAAGCTTATGATGGCACTACACTGTATGTGCCTTCAAGGCTCATATTCTTTCTAAACTATCTTATCTAAACTTACTCAGATTATTTTACTTTGTTGGAATTCACAGAAATGCAAGAATAGTAAAAGCAATTACAGAATCTAGTGGCTATGGGTACCTTCAGCATAAGTTGTAGATAACTGCTAACAACAAGAAATTATAGAACTAATCCAAAAAATTTAAAATGATAAGAGAACTAATGCTAACATCCGGAGGACTTAAAATAGACAAAGCATGCATTTGTTCATGAACCATAACACTCTAATTTAACAATCAAAGTATTCTAATTGACTCGTAATGTATTTATAAGCTAATGGAAATAGATTTAACAAGAATGTATAAAGGAATAAGAAAATAAATGAAGTGAAGATTAGTACCTTGAGTGGACGGCTCAGGGGACTAACTCACTTAGCTGAAAATAAAATCTAATTCAGATACTCACTCATCCTCATAACACATAGTTCCATTCATTTCATATCATAAACAAAATCTCTTTCAGATTGTATTCAATAATGACATTCTTTAATTAAACATGTTTGGATCTTCCAATATTGAAAAACAAAGCAACAACCGAGTAACTAGAAAATAAGGTAACTCCTTTCACACCAAACTCATCCCTCCTAACTTATACAGAAATAGGAGAGTCTTATGCAACTACCAACTAACTTCAATCATTAATCCATTCCTAGATACTAGGATAAATGTTTAAGATTGATTTATTAATCCTAACTAGATAGAGGAAGGAGAATCCTATTGAAACAAGAACTCTTATGCAATGACTTCTATGAAGAACACACATAAGATGTGTTTGAGACAAGTCTACTTATCCTACATTTATTCCTTTCCATGATAGTTCACATTCATCCTCTAGCTGCCTACACTTTTTGCATCTTAACTACAACTTCCTTTAATTCTCCTATCCTGCAACTCGCTGCAAATTCTCCTTTCCTTGATGCCATGTTCTTGCTGCACAGGGGTTAATCCACAAAACATATGCACATGAATAACCTTCATAATTGAACCATAGGATTTTATCTATGTTGCATGCATACTCATATTTAAATCATTCAATTGATAATATCATCACCATATTCCATATTAATAACATAGATTCAAGGTCTTGCAAAGTATATAAAAAGACAGTACAAAATGATGGTGATGTTGGAAAAGTGTCTGGAGGATCATATGGAAAAGTTCCAAAAGCATATAAAAACAACATTTAAATAGGTCAATATTTCAACCCATCACCTCCTCCAAGCCTCCATGTTGGCACGGACAGTGAGGACGAGGGTAAAGTTGGTGAAATATATCTTTACACCTTCCAATAGCTTTGCATGAAGGTTTTTAAAGCCTTTTGAACTGATCCATTTTGTATATATCCTACAATGAGAGTGCATCTATTTGTGGCATTCTGTCAAACAATTCGTGTGCCACCACTACGCTGCCGTTTTGGCATGGGTAGTGAGGATGCTGGTAAGAGTTGTCGAACTTGGCTATACATCTGCCAATTGCATTAACTTTAAAGTTTCTAAGCCTTTTAAACATGTCCATATGTGCATATCCTGCAATTGTTGTAGTCCATGAGATAATATCTAAATTCTAGGCATTCTGTTAAGTAGTTTACGTGCCTTGTCTATGCTTCAAACTTTTGCATGCACATCTACCTAGGTGCTGCAACTACAACATATGACTGAAATTTGTTGGATCTAGGGCATACAACTGAGAGGGGGGGGGGTGAATCAGTTGTATAAAACTTCTTCTTCTTTCAAACACTTGATTCTTGGTTGTTAGTTAACAGCATATCAATTAATCATCCATGAAAGCATTATACATAAACACAAGAGCAGATAAACATCAACACATTGAACACCAAGATTTTGACGTGGAAAACCCGGTTAAGGGAAAAACCATGGGGTGATTAACCCAAGAATTATTCTCTGTTAGAAGAATAAGAAAAAGAATGGCACTTGCCAATTAGGGCTCACTGCCCGAGCACACTGCTCACAAGGAGGCCCACTACCTACAAGGAGACACACTGTCTACAAAGTGATAAGAATCACAGTCTTGAACTGGAGAATGACATCTCTACCATGTCTGGATCAGTTCCATTTAAGCCCAAAACTTCTGCTCTGCCTTTCGCACTTCTCTTCACTAAGCCACACTCATCCACAAAACCACGCTTTGAAATGAACTCACAAACCGTTATTTATACAAGACATCGACTTAGGAACAAACATCTAAGTCGGCAAACAACCATAAGAGTATCCGCAAGATGAATAACACATCCGGTCGGCCACCACAAGAACATTCGCAGGATGAACAACTCATCCGGTCGGCTAAACAGAGCAAGAACTTCATCCGGAAGAATAACTTCAATTCCAGGCTCTACTATCAATGCGGATCAACAACACAACCTCAACACGATCCAGAAAACTTCGCAAGCCTGCCTGAATGATCGGATACATCCGCATGTCCTTTACTTGCTAGAATCTCTTGTCTTCCTCATCTGGAACTTCAAGAACACAGTCTGTTGCCACTGTAGAAGGTACTTCCGGACCTTCAAATCATACATTATCAATGCGGACCAACAACACAACCTCAACATGATCCAAGAACCTTCACAAGCCTGCCTGAATGACCAGGTACGTCTGCATTTCCTTTACTTACTGAAATCTCTTATCCTCCTTATCCGGAACTTCAAGAACACAGTCTGTCGCCACTGTCATAATGCAAGAGGTACTTCCGGACCTCCAAATTATACACAGCTCGATATGGCACATCACAAGGACATCCCAAACACTCTTTCCAATCTGCAGATTAGGATTGTACAATTCCGGACCTCACCGGACCTTTCTGTGATCCTCTGTCACCTCTAAGCACTTGCCGGAACCGGTTCCACACAGATAGCCATAACTTCTTCAGGTCTTCATGCGGACCTCTGAAAACTTAACTGAAGCATCTCAAGACTCATATCTGCAAACCCTTTAATCCGCATCCTCCAGTTCTCAACCTATCTAATATATTTGCCTTCTTCTCATCACTGTTCTTCACTATTCCTGACTGAGGCTAATTTTCTCAATATCCTCAACACACAGCTCATCCAATCCTTCTTGTCAATGTAATATGAGTATGTTGACATCAATGACAACACTGGTTCACCTCATACTTGCAACAATCTCCCCCTTTGTCATTGATGGCAACATATGATGTGAAAAACCATCAAGACAAGCTTCTCCTTTCTGTCACAGCTCCCCCTATCAACAACAACTTTTCACATGTCTTCTCTTCCTTTACTGCTCCCCCTTTGATCATTAACCACTTGTTTTTCACATGTCTTCTCTCCCCCTTTGACATCAATGGCAAAGGGCTCATACTTGCAATTCTAATACATCAGAATCATACCAGCTGCTCCCCCTTAGTAGCAGCTCCCCATCATCAATCCAGATCACAAGATATGACTGTGATATCCACCGGACTGATGCACATCAGTGCATCCTAGTTCATCACCGGAGGGGCCATGACCCCTAACTTCTCCCGGAGATATTCAAAAGAGTCCTTGGGAAGAGGTTTTGTAAAGATATCTGCAATCTGATCCTTGGAGGGAACATACTCCAATCTGACTTCTTCCTTGTTTACTTGTTCTCTCAAAAAGTGAAACTTGATAGATATGTGCTTAGTCTTAGAATGCAATACCAGATTCTTAGAAATATTAATTGCACTTGAATTATCACAGAAAATTGTGATAGGCTCCTCATATTCAACTTTAATGTCTCTTAGCATCTGCTTCATCCATAAAATTTGAGTGCAACTACCTGCTGCTGCAATGTATTCTGCTTCAGTTGTAGACAGAGATATTGCATCTTGTTTCTTGCTTAACCAAGAAACCAATCTCTTCCCCAAAAAGAATGCTCCACCACTAGTGCTCTTCCAGTCATCCACATCTCCTGCCCAATTTGCATCTGTGTAAGCATGAAGAGAGAAATCCGTATCTCTAGGGTACCATAGACCATACTCAACTGTTCCTTTCAAGTACCTAAAAGTTCTTTTGATTGCCATAACATGAGATTCTCTAGGATCAGCCTGGAATCTTGCCACAAGACCAACAACCTGCATTATATCTGGTCTAGTTTGAGTGAGATACAACAATCCACCAATCATTGATCTATACTTTGTCTGATCTACCTTTGGAGAATCATCATCTTTGCTTAACTTACATCCGGTTGCCATAGGAGTGTTCATAGGCTTTGAGTCTTCCATACCAAATTTCCTTAACAATTCTTTCACATATTTGGTCTGAGAAATGAAGATCCCTTCTTTTGTTTGAGTAATTTGCAGACCCAAGAAGAAATTCATTTCACCAAGCATAGACATTTCAAACTCACTTTTCATCTGATTTGCAAAAGTTTTGCACATACTATCTCTTCCTCCAAAAATGATATCATCCACAAACACTTCAACAATCAAAATGTTTTCATGATCAATTTTGAAATATAAGTTACTGTCAGCAGTACCTTTGTTGAATCCAATCTGCACAAGATGCTTATCCAACCTTTCATACCAAGCTCTTGGGGCTTGCTTCAATCCATACAAAGCTTTCTTCAACTTGCAGACCATATCATCATTATCAGACAATTGAAATCCATCCGGTTGTTCAATGTAGACTTCTTCTTCCAGATCACCATTTAGGAAGGCAGACTTGACATCCATCTGATATACCTTGAAGTCTTTGAAGGCAGCAAATGCAAGAAGTAATCTGACTGCTTCAATTCTTGCCACCGGAGCAAAAGTCTCTTCAAAGTCAATTCCTTCTATTTGAGAGTAGCCTTTGCAGACCAGTCTAGCTTTGTTTCTGATTACTTCACCAGCTTCATTTAGTTTGTTCTGAAAGACCCACTTGGTTCCAATTACATTCCTGTCTCTAGGTCTGGGAACAAGATCCCAAGTATGATTTTTCTCAATTTGCCTCAATTCATCTTCCATTGCTTTGGTCCAGTTCTCATCATTGCAGGCTTCATTTATTGTTTTAGGTTCAATCTTTGAAATCAGACAACATTCATCCTGATTTTGAGCAACATTCCTTCTAGTTTGTACACCTTTGCTTCTGTCACCTATGATCTGATCTTCAGAGTGGTTCAGTCTTACATACCTTGGAATTTTGGGAGTATCCAGCACTGCTGCTTCTTGATCAGGCTCATTCAAACCTATCTCTTCCTCCTGATTTACCAGATCAGGCTGACTCTGTCTCACCAGAGAGGATTGAGTTCCTTGAACACTGTCTTGGTCATCTTCATCAAACTCATAAAATCTTGAAGGTTTCTCAATTCCTTCATCAACTTTCACATTGGTGCTTTCTATCATTTTCCTCAATCTCTTATTGTAACACCGGTATGCTTTGCTTTGAGTGGAGTAACCCAAGAAAACTCCCTCATCACTTCTAGCATCAAACTTTCCTAGATCTTCATCTCTTTTAATATAACACTTGCTACCAAATACTCTGAAATATTTCACAGTAGGATTGATGCCAAACCAGAGTTCATAGGGGGTCTTGCTGGTGTTGTTTCTAATTTGAACTCGATTGAGAGTGTAGACTGCAGTGCTGATAGCTTCTTTCCAAAACATCTGAGGAATATTTGCTTCCAACATCATTGTCCTGGCAGCTTCCTAGATAGTTCGGTTCTTTCTCTCAACTACTCCATTCTGCTGTGGAGTCCTAGGAGCAGACAACTGTCTCCTTATACCCTGCTTCTCACAAAAGTCAATGAACTCACCAGATGTAAATTCACCACCTCTATCAGACCTTAGACACTTTAGTTTCAATCCGGTTTGATTCTCTACCATAGCTTTGAAGATTTTGAACTTCTCAAATGCTTCTGATTTTTCTTTTAGAAAGGTAACCCACATCATCTGGGAATGATCATCAATTAACAACATGAAATATCTATCACCTTGCAGACTCTTGATTCTTGTCGGACCACAGAGATCAGTATGTACTAATTCCAACAATCCGGTAGAAGACTGATCTTTGCTTTTGAAAGAGACTCTGCTTTGTTTACCTAACTGACATTCTTTGCACACACTATTTGTAGGTTTCATCAATTTTGGAAGATCTCTTACAGCCTGAGTATTGCTTATCTTGATGATGTTATCAAAATTTACATGACACATTCTTCTATGCCATAACCAACTCTGATCAATTTGAACAAACAAACAACTTTTATTTGAACCAACCAGATGAAAGATATTACCTTTTGTCTGAGTACCGGATGCAATTTCAGTTTCGGAGTTTGTAAAGATTCTGTATTTTCCATTCTTGAACCGGAGATCATAGCCTTTGTCCACTAACTGACCAACACTGAGAAGATTGTGCTTCAATCCTTCAACATATAGTACATTACCTGTTTTGCTCTTTCCATCAAAGGAAATAGTTCCCCTACCTCTGATTCTGCCAGCAGAATTGTCACCAAACTTTACCATTCCTCCTTCATATCTTTCCAAATCTAAGAACTTATTCTTGTCACCAGTCATATGGTGAGAACATCCACTGTCAATAACCCAATCATCCTTTTCTTCCACTTGAGCAGCCAAAGCTTTTTCAACAACTTTGTGATTGACAGATTCAGAGAGTATTGAATCTTCTTCCTTGATGGCAATAAACACCCACTCATTTCCAGATTTGCTTCCTAGTTCTGATTCATCATCTGTTACTCCTTCATTGTCATCTTCTTCATGAACATAATAGCAATTCTTTTGAAACCTTTGTCTGTTAGTATTAGACCTTGCAGATCTTTCCGGACATCTTGAAGCAAAATGGCCAATCTTATTGCAGTTGAAACACTTAAAGGGTAGTTTTCCTTCATACTTACCGGATCCTCTTGGCAGTCTCTTTGCAATGAGGGCTTCAAGTTGAGCTGTTTCTGCTTCTTCTTCTTCCATGTCTCTTCTTGCTTGATCATACCATGACATATTCCTTGATGAGTTTTCTCCCGGATCAAATCTCTGTTTGCCTTTCACATAGGTACTGGCTTTGAAAGCAGATTCAGTCTTGGGAGGATCATCTCCAAACTCGGTCATTTCAAATGCAGCTAGTTTTCCAGCCAGTTGTTCTCTTGTGACAGTTGTGTGGGCTCTGAATTCATCAATGGCAGCAACCTTGATTTTGTAGGCAGCAGGAAGGGATCTTAGGATTTTGCAGACAATCTCATTTTCATCTAGAGTTCCACCAGCATTTCTAATTCCACATACCAGCTCATTCACTCTTGGCATAAAGGTAGTGATGTTTTCATCATCTCTCATTTTCAATCTTTCAAATTTCCCTTTCAGACTTTACAGCCTTGCACTTTTGACAAACTCATCTCCTTCATACAGAAGTTCCAGTTTAGTCAGGATCTCATATGCAGTTGGTAGGTCAATAACATTTGAGAGATCTGAGTCATTCAATGCGCTTAGAAGAGCTTCCTTGGTCCGCAGATTGTTTTCAGCTTCTGTGATTTCATTCAGAGTTGTCAGACCACCTTGTGGAGGTACATAAGGTTTTGAAACCATAGCCAAGTATGCTTTTCCCATACATTCAAAGTGACACTTCATGCGACCTTTCCAAAGAGTGAAGTTGGTTCCATCGAACTTCGGACTATCCTTCTTGTAAGACGACATCCTGGATCTCCTCAAGCGGTTAAGCTTTTTTCAGAGGAACTTGGCTCTGATACCAATTGTTGGATCTAGGGCATACAACTGAGAGGGGGGGTGAATCAGTTGTATAAAACTTCTTCTTCTTTCAAACACTTGATTCTTGGTTGTTAGTTAACAGCATATCAATTAATCATCCATGAAAGCATTATACATAAACACAAGAGCAGATAAACATCAACACATTGAACACCAAGATTTTGACGTGGAAAACCCGGTTAAGGGAAAAACCACGGGGTGATTAACCCAAGAATTATTCTCTGTTAGAAGAATAAGAAAAAGAATGGCACTTGCCAATTAGGGCTCACTGCCCGAGCACACTACTCACAAGGAGGCCCACTGCCTACAAGGAGACACATTGTCTACAAAGTGATAAGAATCACAGTCTTGAACTGGAGAATGACATCTCTACCATGTCCGGATCAGTTCCATTTAAGCCCAAAACTTCTGCTCTGCCTTTCGCACTTCTCTTCACTAAGCCACACTCATCCACAAAACCACGCTTTGAAATGAACTCACAAACCGTTATTTATACAAGACATCAACTTAGGAACAAACATCTAAGTCGGCAAACAACCATAAGAGTATCCGCAAGATGAATAACACATCCGGTCGGCCACCACAAGAACATTCACAGGATGAACAACTCATCCGGTCGGCTAAACAGAGCAAGAACTTCATCCGGAAGAATAACTTCAATTCTGGGCTCTACTGTCAATGCGGATCAACAACACAACCTCAACACAATCCAAAAAACTTCACAAGCCTGCCTGAATGACCGGATACATCCGCACGTCCTTTACTTGCTGGAATCTCTTGTCTTCCTCATCCGAAACTTCAAGAACACAGTCTGTCGCCACTGTAGAAGGTACTTCCGGACCTTCAAATCATACATTATCAATGCGGACCAACAACACAACCTCAACATGATCCAAGAACCTTCACAAGCCTGCCTGAATGACCAGGTACGTTCGCATTTCCTTTACTTACTGAAATCTCTTATCCTCCTTATCCGGAACTTCAAGAACACAGTCTGTCGCCACTGTCATAATGCAAGAGGTACTTCCGGACCTCCAAATTATACACAGCTTGATATGGCACATCACAAGGACATCCCAAACACTCTTTCCAATCCGCAGATTAGGATTGTACAATTCCGGACCTTACCGGACCTTTCTGTGATCCTCTGTCACCTCTAAGCACTTGCCGGAACCGGTTCCACACAGACAGCCATAACTTCTTCAGGTCTTCATGCGGACCTCTGAAAACTTGACTGAAGCATCTCAAGACTCATATCTGCAAACCCTTTAATCCGCATCCTCCGGTTCTCAACCTATCCAATATATTTTCCTTCTTCTCATCACTGTTCTTCACTGTTCCTGACTGAGGCTAATTTTCTCAATATCCTCAACACACAGCTCATCCAATCCTTCTTGTCAATGTAATATGAGTATGTTGACATCAATGACAACACTGGTTCACCTCATACTTGCAACAAAATTATCCATCCATTATGCTTCGATGGAGGTCCGTTCATCATCTCTGGTGATCTGGGATTGTACATTATTGTTAGTGCGAGTCTATTTTTCTGATTTCTTCATTTAGCATCACCAGTAATCTCCACAAGAGAATTGTCCCTATCTAAATGTTGGAAATTGTCCACGTCTCACAAAAATTTCTCTTGCAACAATTTAAGAATAATTTTCATGACAGTGTGGCCATCAACACATACTTGAAGGTTCTTAACAACTCTAAATAGTTTGCTCTACAGGGCATGTTCAACAAACTGGATGCAATTGCCAACTATTCACCATGGTGGCAGAGAAATAATTCTTTAAAGGTCTTGAATCTAGAAAATACTCTACTACCTTCATTTTCCAAGTCTTTTTATCTCTAACTCTCAAGTAGTCATAACACTATTTAGAATTCATTTGTTCAACCCCTTGCTAGAATGGGTTTAAGGAGAAGATTTCTTAGACTATTAATTCTGCCCTTTAGAATACCTAATCATAATAATGGAAGCAATGAATGCATTCCATAATAAGGTGCATACACAATAATTATACCCAAATGAAATTAAGAGCAAGTTAAAACCTGTTTTAATTCTACACAGGTCAATCACTAAGTTAGGAAACCTTCTATTATGATAATGGAAAGTATTAAATATGCTCAAGTTTCTGGTATCAATCAGAATAAAGTGCTTAATTCAAAGGCTCAACTTCCAGTATTTTTGTAGGATGATCTATCCTGTTATTTCTGTAGCTCAATTTCTTATGCATATCGTACAAAAGGGATTCTTGAGTAAGGCAAGGGTATCAATCCTTTTGTGGATAATCCTTGATGCTTAATGCCTTCGGTGGGGGAACTCATATGGGGTTCTTCTTTTTGTTTCATTTATTTGAGTATAGCTTATGAGTTGCAACTTGTATATTTGGATAACCAGCATTGGTATTGTTGTTTTGAGATGACCTAAACTTATCTCAAAAGACCATTGTTGTGCAGAGTCATGTGAACATTATTTTTTAGCCAATCTGTATTGGTCATGGTGTGCAGTTTGTAATACCCCCAGGTGTGGGCTTTTATGTTCTTGCTAATGTTACGTTTGCATGTTGAACTTGTTGGAGTTTGTGTGTAGATGATAGGGTGAGCATAGAAGTGGCTTCCAATGTGACATCGAGCAGGAGTTCTCTTTTATTTAGCTTGTTGGACGTAACTTGTGTCATGTGCTTGGGAAAGGCTTGTATTGAGATGAGTACCTTTGTTTAGCCACTTCTGACTTATTGTCCTTATCCTCTTACCCCTCCTTATCTGAGTAGTGTTTCGTTGCATGATTTCGAGTACCTTATTTATACCCTCTATGGACCATGTGCTTATGATGTGTTCATGTGAGCTATGCAACTTGTGGTATCCCTTGTGTGGCTGAGTATATATGCCTTCTTGTCCCTTTTTCCTTTATGCTTGTGTATGGGCCATGTGATCATCTCCAAGCATGGGGGTGGACCTTTGACGTACCACATGGTAGGGTGGTGTGCATCCACTGCCATTGGGGAATTGTGATCTGTGATTGATATGACTTCATTGTGGCTATCCTTCATCTTCAACTTATGAGCATTGTGTATTCTTCAGTTATCTAATTGTATCAATGATGTAAATCATTCTCGTAGCTTTGTAGATTGGTAGATTTGTAAATTATGAGGCACCCCAATGTAGAGAATGATGTGACTATCTTATGTAATGTCATTTTAATGGCTATGTAATCTATTTAATCTTATATGTTTTCATTTATTTTTAATAACACATATCTCCTTTGGTGTTTAAAAGAAAGTATACAATGCTGGTTTGAAACTTGATCTTAGACTTTCTCATAATGTTCTTGTATGATAGAATGAAGAGAATCGTATCACATCTACTTATAAATGTTTTATCCTTTCTATAGTTGTACGGATGTTTGGAATTACTTCTTTCTGTATTATTGTATGTTTTCGACACTTTATGTTGGTTTTCCCTTGGGTTGTGTTCCCCTAACAATGTGTCGTGGATGTCTTATCCCGCACCTTGTTTGCCTTCCCCGCCTTTGTGTGATGGGGTCTTAGGGATAGGTGGAATTTTTTTGGGGTTTTCATGTAATGACCACATGGCAAATGTGGGCATGACATTTGGTATCAGAAATCAAGTTTTCAATATTGGGAGATCTGGGTTATTTGTTTTGTTGGGCTGACATGGAGTGGATTGAGGGTGGTTTTGACCCTCGTCCTACTCCATGTGGTTGCGAGAGAGTGAGGTTGTAGGCTATCAACCAACCTTCATCTTGGAGGAATATCCATCCTCTTGTTTTGTCATCATGGTGGCTTTGTCACATGATCATTGAAGTCTTCTGCTTGTGCTTTTGTGGTGGTTGTGTTCCTCCTTGTCGATTCTCCTCTTGAGTAGGTTGGTCTAGATAGTGAAGGTTGTGTTGGGCCCTTCCTCACCCTTGTGTAATTTTGAAGTGTGTGGCATTATTCCCTAGTATGCTCTCTAGGTGGCTGGGATTAGAGGTTAGCATCATGGGAATAGATAGGCATGTGTTGTACCTGGTTGTGTGTTATGCTTTTGAATGTAAAAGACATGACATTCTATTTTTATGCTTGAATTCTTTGGAAGAATAGTGAAGTCTGAATGCTTGTTTGATTGCCTTGTGTACTTTGCATGTGTATATCATACTGTAAGAATTACATACCTTCTTGATCCTTAGCCCATTTTAGCATTTGGAATTTGGCATTGTCTCCTTTGGGATGGTAACTATAAATACTTGCATGAAGTATATCTTGCTTTGAATTTTAAGAGTGCAAGTCAATGGCGTATGTTTGCAATACTTTTGATTGTAAAAGGTTAAGAACGAAAGAGGAGTAAAGGAGACTTATGCTTAGTATTGTTAAGAAATAATACATGTTTTCGAAATGTTTCAATGGTGCATTGTGTGCTTGGTGACTATTTTTGTAAACAACTTCCATAGTGTGAATTTTGCATTTTATAACTTTGTTCTTATGTGAATTGGACATCATGTTATGCATACCCTGTGTAGAGAAGATGTTTAGCATCATAGGGTAAAATACTAAATCAGGGACTTAAGCTTTTAATTATATTATTCTTATGGTAAGACTCTATCTTATGAACTTGTGTCAGATAAATATGTGTTTGTTTGTAGTGCATATGTAGTGTAATATGGTTTACCAATAGCTCCATGATGTGTGACGTGTTGTGAGTCACCATCTTGTGAGTTGAAATAATGTTGTTCTGACCTAATTATGAACTAGTATGCAATTTCTAGTATGTTGGTATACTCGTTTAGGGTGTGTTGTATTGTCTCTAACTGTGAAGTTATGGTTAGATTCTATTTATGCCTTAGAAAGGTTAATTCAATTTGGTGTTAGATAGACTTCTTAGAAATATTTATGGTAAATATTATGTGATTTCGTGTATGAAAGTTGTTCTTATTCACTAAGTAATGGATAGTAAATGAAAATGGTGTTATGTGTCACCTTGTGGATGTGAATACCTATTATGAGAATACTTGCTATGTGTTGTGAATATCCCGTACATGATTTGTGTACTGATGAGATTGTGATACTAGGTATCCATCCATGGGTTGAGTGTATAGTTATAAGTATGCTGGAGTCATGCTTGTGTGGTTGCTTGTTTGTACACCTTGTAAGGTCCAACCTTGGAGTTGGAGACCTTCCATGTGTGGAGTTAAGTAGTGGAGTGGAAGAACTTAGGAAGCTATGGCGATATGTTGTGACATTGGTTTGGAGTTACCCAACTAACCATATCTTCCTATGCAAGAGTACCCCCTACTTCTCCTTAGTGAATGGACCTTTGAGAGATTCATAGTGCTATCCTATCATGCTTTGTATCCTTAATGGTACTATTGGCATCTGACTTGGGAATCTTGGTTATTGTTTTGTATGGGCATGTGATTTGTTCAAGGCCATGCTACTTGGCACAGGTTTTCTCTTACCTTTGGTATCTTATTTTGAGTTGGATGTGTAGTAATTGGAAATAGTGGCATTATGATAGAGTAGCATTTATACAAGGAATACATGTTTAATTTTAATCATATTAGAGTATTGAATGAGCTGCAATTGGCTTATGCTATGTTATGGTAGTTTCGTGCGTTGACACTTGGTTGACAAGATGCAAATACTTGTGATGCCACACCACACTGATGTTCCAACATAGTGGTTGTGATGATGACGTGTTACTTTGAGAAGGGCATGATTCCATGTAGTCATACATGAAGGCATATTTGATACTATCTACCTACATGATGTTATTGCATTCGTTGTGTTTGCATGGCATATGTACTGACTGTGATTTCCCTCCTTCCTTATTGGTGACTTAATGTTAGTCACATTGTAATGTAATGTGCAATTTCATGGTTTGTGATCTTCTTTCAGTTATTGGTGAGTTTATTTATCTTGCATGTAACGACCAGCGATGTTATTTTATCTTGTCTTTAAGTAGATTAGCCACAAATCTTTGAATATTCCTTTTTCACGTGACTCTTGTGGTTACATTGCGTTATTGTTGAAATTGCACACATTTATTTATTTTATTGTGGATTTTGGAAACTTCTTCTTTTGATAATTTTGTAAATCTGTGTTGGCTAAGCTAGGTTCTTTCTATTTTCAAATGCTAGTGTTGTGTTGTTCTATTCTTCTCACCTTGTCAATGGAGTGACCTCTGGTCAAGTGTTAATAAGGATGCAGACATGGGAAACTTTTGAGGATGGGGGTAAGTGTGGGCTAGTATGGGCTAGTCATCATCCACTTACCTTCCCAGTGATTTATGTTCTTATGTTGACTATCTCTTGGAGGCTAATCCCCTTGAACAAACAAGAGGTAGGTCATTTGTGGAAATGTATGGAGGGGCCCCCAGGCACATGGCCTCAAGACCATCATTCCACTTGATTCTTGGATCTTGGGTTGCTTGACATTTGGTTACTTGACACTGGTTATTAGATTATGTAGTGCTATGAAGAGACCTGTGAACCTATATGTGAACCTTATGTTGTTATCCTTCTAATGTGGCTAAATGAAAATGATTGTTTAGTTGTAAGATCTGTAGTTGATGTATCTACATATGAGTTGTTTTCTTTGTAAACATGTATGATGAGTGAATTTCTCTATGCATATGTGAAAATATTTATTGATCATGAGATTCTTTGTGTTGAGTTTGATCAATAGAATGTGTTTTGTGCTAGTATAAATGTGAAAATTGATAGTGTGAGCAACTAAATTGTTGTTTGAGATAGTAAATTCCTGAGAAAACTAATTGTTATGGCCTTAATTCCCTTTTTAATTAGCATAAATTGTTACATGATAATGTATGTTTTAAATGTTTTTGCGTACCTTGCCTCTTCTCAGTATGTACTAGGATATTTAGGCACGTAATTACGTATGTCATGAGGAATGTAATAACCTGATTTTTATAATTATATCGAGTTTTATGGACTAATGATTGTTATGGCTGCATTTTACCATTGTGACTTCTAGGAGTAAGTCAAGCTCTTGAGGGGGAGGATGTAGTGCCTCCTTGGTTCTAGCCTTATTGAGGCAACATCGAGGTATGAGATTCAGATTCCATGTGATGTTGAGATACTGATTGATATCCTTGATGATGATTGTGTTGTGATGATTTGATGATTAGATCTATTGTGACATGATTATAGTGTACTCACTGATTTGCTATGTTTACGTTTCATATTGAGATTGGGTGTACATGTGGAGAGAATGACACTGTGACATTGGCATACTATGCGAATGATTATGGATGTTAGAATCGTCCCATGTGGATTACTTATGCTTCGGCTATTATATGATGTATATCTGCACATGTTGTAATGTGTTTTGAGTGATGTAGGTACCAGGCATCGAATCCACCTAGATCCACAGGTCTGAGCATGCCTAATGTCCCAATGGTGGCAATTGGGAGATGACACTGGCCATACACCTTAGCTTTGCCACTATCTCTGTTTGGGGATGAGTCTCCGATGTCGTATCTTACCTCGGACACTGTCCAGTTACTATCTGATTGTTTTATCCTCCTGTGAGTAAGATCTGTATGAATTTGGTGTTGAGTTAGTCTTTGTGGATCCTTCGTGTGTTTTGTTTATTTATAATTTTATTGTGGCATTGTGTTAGAAAATTGTCCTTGTGCATAGTTTCTGTAGGGTTTTATTGAGAGGACTTTATTAGCCCATGGTCATCTACTTTTAAGATTTAAACCTAAATTAATCTAGGGTTAGTCTTCTTTTGACTTGAAGAAAGGGGATACATTTTTTTTGGGAATTCTCATTCTTCCCGATGAAGGCTTTGAAATTGGGGGAAAAAGAAGAAAAAAAGGGAAGCGGGGGTTTTGGAGAGGGCAGCTGGAAGACAGGGAGGATGTTGTCAAAGATGGTGGAGCTTGGCTTTACTCCTACCAATCACATCTACCCTTAAGTTTTTCAAGCCTTTTTTAAATTACCCAGTTCGTGCTTAGCTTGCATTCGTTTCATTCCATGAGATGACATCCTTTTGAGACACTTTGTTTAGCAGTTAACATGCCTTCTCTATGCTTCCAAGTTTTTATTACATGCCTACCAATGTACTTGTAACTTAAATGTCTAATAAAAATCCCCCTTTCATTATGCTTTGATGGGTGTCCTTACCTTGTGAGGAAACTGCCTTTAGGCTCAGGCAGGGAGGATGCAGTTAAAGGTTGTAGACTTTAGCTTTACTCCTACCAATAGCATTTAGTTTGAAAGTTTCTAAAGTCTTTTCTTCAAGCCACTTGTGTGTATCCTGTAACCATTGGTTTCCATGAGTGGACATCGCCTTGAGGGATTCAGTCAAGTAGTTCGTGTGCCTCCTCCAAGCCTCCATGTTGGCACGGACAGTGAGGATGTGAGTAAAGGTGGTGAAATATGGATTTACACCTTCCAATAGCTTTGCATGAAGGTTTTTAAATCCTTTTCAACTGATCCATTTTGTGTATATCCTGCAATCATTGCATTCCATGAGAGCGCATCTATTTGAGGCATTCTATCAAACAATTTGCGTGCCATCACTATGTTGCCATTTTGGCGTGGGTAGTGGGGACACTGGCAAAAGTTGTGGAACTTGGATGTACATCTGCTGATTGCATTAACTTGAAATTTTCTAAGCCTTTTAAACACATCCATATGTGCTTATCTTGCAATCGTTGCAGTCCATGAGATAATATATTTTCTAGGCATTCTGTTAAGCAGTTTACATGCCTTGTCTATGCTTCAAACTTTTGTATGCACGTCTACTTAGGTGCTGCAACTACAACATATGACAAAAATTCTCCATCCATTATGCTTCGATGGAGGTCCCTTCATCATCTCCAGAGATCTAGGTACTACACATTATTGTTAGTGTGAGTCTATTTTTCTGATTGCTTCATTTAGCATCACCAGTAATCTCCACAAGAGAATTGTCCTATCTAAATGTTGGAAATTGTCCACATCTCTCAAAGTAATTTCTCTTGCAACAATCTAAAAATAAGTTTCGTGACAGTGTGGCCATCAACACATACTCAAAGGTTCTTAACAACTCTAAATAGTTTCTCTACAAGGCATGTTCAACAAACTGAATGTAATTGCCAACTGTTCACCATGGTGGCAGAGAAATAATTCTTTCAAGGTCTCAAATCTAGAAAATACTCTGTTGCCTTCATCTTCCAAGTCTTTTTATCTCTATCTCTCAAGTAGTCATAACACTATTTGGAATTCATTTGCTCAACCCCTTGCTAGAATGGGTTTAAGTAGAAGATTCTTAGACTATTAATTCCGCTGTTTAGACTACTTGATCATAATAATGGAAGCAATGGATGCATTCCATAATAAGGTGCATACACTATAATTGTGCCCAAATGAAATTAAGAGCAAGTTAAAACCTGTTTTAATTCTACACAGGTCGATCACTAAGTTAGGCAACCTTCTATTATGATAATGAAAAGTATTAAATATGCTCAAGTTTCTGGTATCAATTAGAATAAAGTGCTTAATTTAGACTCTCAAGTTGTAGGATTTATGCAGGCTGATCTATTCTATTATTTCTGTAGCTCAATTTCTTATGCACATCGTATAAAAGGGATTCTTGAGTAAGGCTAGGGTATTAATCCTTTTGTGGAGAATCCTTGATGCTTAATGCCTTCGGTGGGGGACATTCATATGGGGTTCTTCCTTTTATTTCATTTATTTGAGTATAGCTTATGAGTTGCAACTTGTGTATTTGGATAACCAGCAATGGTATTATTGTTTTGAGATGACCTAAACTTATCTCAAAAGACCATTGTTGTGTAGTCATGTGAACATTTTTTTTAGCCAATCTGTATTGGTCATGGTGTGCAGTTTGTAATGCCCCCAGGTGTGGGCTTTTATGTTCTTGCTAATGTTACATTTTCATGTTTAACTTGTTGGAGTTTGGGTGTAGGTGATAGGATGAGCATGGAAGTGGCTTCCAATGTGGCATCGAGCAGGAGTGCTCTTTTATTTGGCCCATTGGACGTAACTTATGTCATGTGCCTAGGAAAGGCTTGTATTGAGATGAGTACCTTTGTTTATCCACTTTTGACTTGCTTCCCTTATCCTCTTACCCCTCCTTATCTGAGTAGTGTTTCGTGGTATGATTTCGGGTGCCTTATTTATGCCCTCTGTGGACCATGTGCTTATGATGTGTTCATGTGAGCTATGAGACTTGTAGTATCCCTTGTGCGGCTGAGTATATATGCCTTCTTGTCCTTTTTTCCTTTATTCTTGTGTATGAGCCATGTGATCATCTCCGAACATGGGGGTGGACCTTTGAGGTACCACATGGTAGGGTGGTGTGCACCCACCGCCATTGGGGACTTGTGATCCGTGATTGATATGACTTCATTGTGGCTGTCCTTCATCTTCAGCTTATGAGCATTGTGTATTCTTTAGTTATCTAATTGTATCAATGATGTAAATCATTCTTGTAGCTTTGTAGATTGGTCGATTTGTAAAAGGCATCCCAACCTAGAGAATGATGTGACTATCTTATGTAATGTCATTTTAATGGCTATGTAATCTATTCAATCTTATATGTTTTCATTAATTGTTAATAACACATATCTCCTTTGGTGTTTAAAAGAAAGTATACAATACTAGTTTGAAACTCGATCTTAGACTTTCTCATAATGTTCTTGTATGATAGAATGAACAAAATTGTATCACATCTGCTTATGAATGTTTTATCCTTTCTATAGTTGTACAGATGTTTGGAATTACTTCTTTGTGTTTTGTTGTCTATTTTCGACGCTTTATGTTGGTTTTCCCTTGGGTTGTGTTCGCCTTACAAGGTGTCATGGATGTCTTATCCCGCACCTTGTTTTCCTTCCCCGCCTTTGTGTGACAGGGTCTTAGGGACAAGTGGAAATTTTTTTGGGTTTTCATGTCAAGACTGCATGGAAAATATGGGCATGACATGTGTTTTGTTCATGTCATGACCACATGGCAATGTGGGCATGATATTTTAAGACTTCAAAGTCTGAATTACTTAGGGTTTCTGCATACCTATAGCTTTCATCATCTATAAAACCCTACATGAATCCAAATCTTATGTAAGTCCCCTTGATTGGTACAACAAAACATATCCAACTGAGTTACCCTGCAAGTCTAGGCCTGACATCATAAACCTTGGGGTAGTCTTTTTCTAGGTTTTCTTGGATTAGGTTCCTTTCAAGGGAGGTGGGAAACTTTATATTTCATCTACGTTATTGTATGCAAAAACACCCATCACTAAGACTTTGTCAGAAGCTTATAGTCTAGAATGACTGAGACATTTGGGATACAAAATGAAACCTCCTCTAGCATTCACCCACTCACCCTAATGTGTTGGCATAGTTGGTTCAACCTCATGAGGCAAAGAATGAAGAATATGGCTCCTAACACCATTACATTGAATGACACTGATGTATTTTACAAGATTTCATTTATTGTTGTCATAGTGAAATGATTTTAAGTTGAAAAAAAATGAGAGAGATTATTTTGGAGGGAACCCACATGTACTTGTAGGTCTAAAAGGAACATTTCCAGATGCCACGAATTTTGAGAACAACTCCATCATAGATTGGCAATTTTTTGATCTTAGGTCTCTTGAGAGACTTTGTCAGAAGCCTACAATCCAGAATGATTGGGACACTTGGGGTACAAAAAGAAACCTCCTCTAGTATCTACCAACCCACAGCAATGTGTTGACATAGTCAATTTAGCCCTATGAGGTGAAGAACAAAGAATATGGCTCTTGGTACCATACAATGAATGACACTGACATATTTTAGAAGATTGCATTTATTGTTGTCGCAGTGAAATGGTTTTGAGTTGAAAAGAACTTAGAGAGCTTATTGTAGAAGGATCCCATGTGCACCTATAGGTTCAAACAAAACATTTCTAGGTGCCATGAATTTCAAGAATGACTCCATCATAGATTGGTAGTTTTTTGCTCTTACGTCTATTAAGAGACTTTATCAAAAGATTGCAGTCCAGAACATTTGGAGCACTTGGGGTATGAAACAAGACCTCCTTTAGCATTCACCCACGTAGCTCAATGCATTGGTACAACCGATTTATCCCCACGAGGCAAATAATGAAGAATATGACATTGAATGACATTGACACATTTTACAAGATTGCATTTATTGTTGTCGTGGTGAATCAGTTTTGAGTTGACAAAAACTGAGAGAGATTATTGTTGAGGGACCCCACGTGCATGTGTTGGTCTAAATAAAACTTTTCCAGGTACCATGGATTCTGAGAATGACTCTGTCATAGATTGGTTGTTTTTTCTCTTAGGTCTCTTAAGAGACTTTGCCTATAAATTTCAAATTTTCGGTACTAGGAGTTGTGAAATGAAAAATTTCACTCCTAGAAAACATATAGAAGGTGATATGAGAATAAGAAGAGCATGGTAAATGTATAGAAGGTAAATGAGGATATGCATAGCATGGAAACCATATAGAAGGTTAAATGAGGATATGCAAAGCATGCCAAATGTATGTATCTCTCCCCCTTACTCATTTCCACTCTTTCCCTAACTTTCTCTATCTGTCTCATTGTAACTAAATATAAAATTTATATTAGAGGAAGAAAGAGTCAAAACCAAGCAATATAGTAAAAACTAGCACTCATGAACTTATTCAATAAAGATGGTGTTAGGAAAGGTGTCTCAACCTTGTAATTACAAAAGGTTACTATTTATAGTAAGTTTGCATTTGAGCACAAATGGGTCTGAAATTTTCCCCAAAGCTTCAAAATTTCCAAATAAAAATTTTGGGTGAGTTTCGACCCAAGGTCATGTCTAGATTTCAAGTTATTGAAGTTTCCAGTTTTTAAAATACCCAAAAATGTTTCAATGTCACATTTGAGGAATCTAGAGGTCATTTTTGGCCCCAAAAGTTTCTATAAATAACCAATTTGGTTATAGGTGAATACATCTCTTCATGATCTTTCCTGATGCAGAGACATCCACACTATAACATTCGCATATAGCATGAATGTCTGCAGACCAACCTCATCATCATCATCTTCGCCATCATCATCATACTCCCTAAAGCCACCAACAGCATCATCATGTTTTGCGCTACACAGTCAGCATCATCATATTTCGGACGATCGCAAACATCCGCCTGCCGACTACTGTTCACCTCTGCTTTCCTTCTAACATCATCATCATGATGTTCAGCGGGCGCACACATCCTCCGGTTGCACTGTTCATCGGGCTCCGAACTCTAACGTCTTCATCATGATCTTCAACACTACCTTCGTCAGCAGGATAACCAATATCCGGTTGCTCAAATATCCTGATGACGATCACCTTCGGCAGCTTACCTTCGACGTTCCGCTACCCGACGACACAAGCAACAGCATCATGATCTAATTTATCCGGTTCTCTTCGAAACCTCCTGATGATGCTAATACAACCTTCTGCCACAGACTTCCGCCGAAACCTTAGCACTTAACGACGGCAGGATAAACTCGCACAGGGGGATATCTCAATATCCTGATGACGATGACGTCATATCCTGATGACGATGACGTCATATCCTGATGACCTCTTCAACACTTAGTCGAAAACACGAACTTTCTCTCCCGATCTACTCACGATACGCGGATGATGGGTTCTCCCGATAGATGATCCTGATGCCGATACATGCACTTAGTCTATGTCCGACCTAAACATCCTGATGCACTCGCAACATGAAAACTCCAACAGTTTCATGACCCGATCTTCTATCTGATGCCGATGCACTCCTCCTCGGCTCCTCCAGATGATGATGATCACCCCGACGAACTCGCACTTCAGGCGCTCAACTGCATCATGCTCTCCTTCACTTATCCAGATGACGATGTCTAACCCGACTGCAGGATATTCACCAAGATATCCTGATGATGCAGTCTTGACCAGTTTCTTCACTTAGCGAACTTTCCCTTCGCTGATCCTCCAGGGATGACCCGATCCAACCTCAGAGTGATCTTCCAACTCAATCAGCTTATCAACTCGACCTAGCACATGAGGATGCTAGGGTCTTCAACATCTCTTGACCGCGATCCTGCACACCTGCATGTAAACGGAAAACAAACTACTACCTACCCTACTGTACATTACCATTCCACCGATCAGACAGATCAACCGGTGGAATGGATCAGGAGATCCATGAAATCTCTCAAACCAGCAAATCAATCAAGTAATGGAATGCAACCAGAGCAAGAACACAAACAGGATCACTTTATTGATTCAAAGATGTAATACAATATGATCAATCTCTCTCTCAGTATCACTCCAGCTCGATCGATGATATCTGTCTATCTGTCCAATATCAACCGATCTCATGCTTATAAAGACTTTCCTACGAGTACTACTGACCCGACTCCAAGCGGCTGGGAACTCTCCAAGCGGCTGGGAGATCCCACCGAACACGCATCATGACAACTGTCTTAACAAACTAGCTAAAAATAGCAAAAGCCCGGTCAGCATGATCTTATCATGATCAGCATGACCTTATTACATGCATTTGGTCTAACAGACCTTCTTGGAAACACAAACAAGACCTAAACTACTAACTGCCTTATCAAGACCAGCTGTCAGGTAGGTGCTCCTGCACCATACTCCCCAAAAGAAAAGAACTCATGTCCCATGAGTTTAGTATGTGGAAGTCCTCCACCATTACACTTTGCTTTGTCAATAGTCTGACCTGCTCCAGCTTTGTCTGCTGCTGTCTCTTGGCTGCTCCAAGACTTCTGAACTATAACTTGCTTTCTGGCAAGTAAATCCTCATGCCTGTTGATGTAGGCCTGTTTCTCACATACCCTGTGTTTATCAGGTTGTCTGACCAGAACCTCTGTCGGAACTGCCTCTGTGGTGTTTAACTGTATCTTTCTTTCAATCCTTATAGGACAAGCAATAGTCCCAACTATGACAATATCCTTGTCATTCTTCTGAACTGGTTGCTGTTTGCACCCCTGTTTCTGAACCTGCTGCTGACCTCTGTCAGTCACAACTGAAACTTTCTTCAGCTTGTTGTCTGTAACAACTCCTTTCCCTGCAGTGTCCTGAACTGTCTTTATGCCTGCTCCTCTAGGCATCTGCACAAACTCCTTCTTTCCCATTAAAATGATTTGAGCTGCCTTCTGTACTGCAGCTTTTGCCTGCAATGGCATCAACTTAATAGTCTTCCCATCCTTCTTGATGGTGTAGGTATTAGCATACCCATCATACAGTACTCTTCTGTCAAATTGCCATGGTCTACCCAACAGTAGGTGACAACATTCCATAGGCAAAATATCACACAAGATTCTATCCTGATATGGTCCAATCTGGAAATCCACATATGCCTGTTCAGAGACAAAAAGTGATTGACTATCACTCACCCAAGATGTCTTGTAAGGGTGTGGATGTGGAATCCTTTCCAACTTCAGTTTATCCACCATCTCCTGAGATACCATGTTGTCTGTTGAACCAGTATCAATGACAACCTTACATACCTTACCTTTGCTCTTACATGTGGTTTTGAAAAGAGCTCTTCTTTGCATCATATCCTTTGATGCCTGCAAACTAATTCTCCTTAGCATCAGGGATTCTCCACTCTCTGGATATCCATAATTCTCAGGACCTTTGTTTGAACTCTGTGCACTTTCTTCTTCTTTCTCTTCTTGCACCAGTTGTACTCTCTTGTCACTAGTTCTATCATTTCTGGATGATGAACCTTTGTTTTCTGGACATTTGAAAGATGGATGACCAAACTCACCACAGGTGTAACATTTTCCTGAAAATGTAGTAGAACCTCTACCACCTCCAAATCTTCCTCTATTACCTTTCCATCCACCTCTGAAATCGGACTGTCCTTGTCCTTTACCAGTGTCTTCCTGACTCTCATTGGTTTGCTTCTGTGCAGGGGCTGCTCCTCTTCCCCTATTGTTTCCTCTTCCTCTGATGGACTTATCATGTCCTCTATTCATCTTTTCTTCAATCCTGATTGCCATTTGATAACAATCCTCCACATTCTTAGGGTTAGCTAACACTAACTCATCCTGTATGTTAAACCTCAAACCAGCCAAGTACCTAGCCACCTTTTCTACCTCATTCTCATGATGACCAGATCTCATACTTAACAGATAAAATTCCTCAGTATATGCTTTCACATCCCTGTCCTTCTGCTTTAAAAATTGCAGCTTCTTAAACATCTGGATTTCATAATCCCTTGGCAAGAATTTACCTTTTATCCTTGCTACCATCTTATCCCATGAAGTGATCTTTGACTTCCCTTGTTTCCTTCTCTCAGATTGTACATAATCCCACCATACCAAAGCATGACCTCCTAACTTGGTCTTTGCAATCTTTACCTTCTGATCCTCAGCAACATCTTCACATTCAAAGTGATTATCAAGTGCAGCAATCCAATCCAACAACGCATCTTCATTCAAGCTTCCAGTATACTTGGAAACATCAACCTTTACCTTAGGTTTTTCACTCTGTACTGCCTTTAACAGTTTTGCCAGTCTCTGGTCTTCAGCATCCAGATCTTCAGCTACCTCTTCATACTCTTCAACAGTATCTGCATCTTCTTCAGACTCACTGTCTTCCACTTCCCTCTTTTTGTTCTTTTCCAGGGCTGTCAGCCTGGCTTGAAGTGCTTCAGCAAGCTCCTTCATCTTCCTCATCTCTCTAGCATGTTTCTCCTTCATCTCCTGCAATTCCCTTGCAGTACCACTACCTTTAGGAGGCATTTTGTCAACCTCTCAATCAACACACAACACACAATCAACTCTATCTCTACCTCTGCCCTTTCAGTGACAGAATCAACACACAACAGCCCAGACCTTTTGCTGAGCTCTGATACCACTATGATGCAGAGACATCCACACTATAACATTTGCATATAGCATGAATGTCTGCAGACCAACCTCATCATCATCATCTTCGCCATCATCATCATACTCCCTAAAGCCACCAACAGCATCATCATGTTTTGCGCTACACAGTCAGCATCATCATATTTCGGACGATCGCAAACATCCGCCTGCCGACTACTGTTCACCTCTGCTTTCCTTCTAACATCATCATCATGATGTTCAGCGGGCGCACACATCCTCCGGTTGCACTGTTCATCGGGCTCCGAACTCTAACGTCTTCATCATGATCTTCAACACTACCTTCGTCAGCAGGATAACCAATATCCAGTTGCTCAAATATCCTGATGACGATCACCTTCGGCAGCTTACCTTCGACGTTCCGCTACCCGACGACACAAGCAACAGCATCATGATCTAATTTATCCGGTTCTCTTCGAAACCTCCTGATGATGCTAATACAACCTTCTGCCACAGACTTCTGCCGAAACCTTAGCACTTAACGACGGCAGGATAAACTCGCACAGGTGGATATCTCAATATCCTGATGACGATGACGTCATATCCTGATGACGATGACGTCACCCGATATCCTAATGACCTCTTCAACACTTAGTCGAAAACACAAACTTTCTCTCCCGCATCTACTCGCGATACGCGGATGATGGGTTCTCCCGATAGATGATCCTGATGCCGATACATGCACTTAGTCTATGTCTGACCTAAACATCCTGATGCACTCGCAACATGAAAACTCCAACAGTTTCATGACCCGATCTTCTATCTGATGCCGATGCACTCCTCCTCGGCTCCTCCAGATGATGATGATCACCCCGACGAACTCGCACTTCAGGCGCTCAACTGCATCATGCTCTCCTTCACTTATCCGAATGATGATGTCTAACCCGACTGCAGGATATTCACCAAGATATCCTGATGATGCCGTCTTGACCAGTTTCTTCACTTAGCAAACTTTCCCTTCGCCGATCCTCCAGGGATGACCCGATCCAACCTCAGAGTGATCTTCCAACTCAATCAGCTTATCAACTCGACCTAGCACATGAGGATGCTAGGGTCTTCAACATCTCTTGACCGCGATCCTGCACACCTGCATGCAAACGGAAAACAAACTACTACCTACCCTACTGTACATTACCATTCCACCGATCAGACAGATCAACCGGTGGAATGGATCAGGAGATCCATGAAATCTCTCAAACCAGCAAATCAATCAAGTAATGGAATGCAACCAGAGCAAGAACACAAACAGGATCACTTTATTGATTCAAAGATGCAATACAATATGATCAATCTCTCTCTCAGTATCACTCCAGCTCGATCGATGATATCTGTCTATCTGTCCAATATCAAACGATCTCATGCTTATAAAGACTTTCCTACGAGTACTACTGACCCGACTCCAAGCGGCTGGGAACTCTCCAAGCGGCTGGGAGATCCCACCGAACACGCATCATGACAACTGTCTTAACAAACTAGCTAAAAATAGCAAAAGCCCGGTCAGCATGATCTTATCATGATCAGCATGACCTTATTACATGCATTTGGTCTAACAGACCTTCTTGGAAACATAAACAAGACCTAAACTACTAACTGCCTTATCAAGACCAGCTGTCAGGTAGGTGCTCCTGC
This sequence comes from Cunninghamia lanceolata, assembly GCA_027924645.1. Classification (NCBI taxonomy): domain Eukaryota; kingdom Viridiplantae; phylum Streptophyta; class Pinopsida; order Cupressales; family Cupressaceae; genus Cunninghamia; species Cunninghamia lanceolata. Next base: position 5,636,306 of record BSBN01000135.1, on the reverse strand, counting down.
ACCATTTCCAAGGCATCAAATAGTCATCAATCGACTTCTCAGATCAAAAGTTATGGCCTCTGGAAGTTGGGTCTCCCATATTAGAAAATGTGAAAACATGTTGAACAAAGAAAAGAACTGTATCGGGGATTTACATGTGTTGCTGTGTGTTTTGACACATCATAGGGAATCTTTGATTAGAGATAATTTAGGTACCACCTTTCAAGTTGGTTTTAGCTCATGGTTTTGTAATTACCGTTTGATGGTTTCATGTATTGTATCTCCTATATATTAGGTTCTTGAGATGGAGGTTGTGTGTGAGAGTATTATAGATGTTTTGTTACCTCCGAATATATGGTTGGTGATACTCCTATGAAATATTTCTCTGCAAGTATACTATAATCTTTTTGATTTCTAACTAATATTTTGGGTAGCTTTTGGAGTGTGGGTTTTTTCTCTCCAAAGGGTTTTCCCCACGTAAATCACTATGTTGTGGTATGATTACTATTTATGTTTATTTTTGTATAATTTTTGTAACTGTTGTAAAGATTTGAAATTTTTTTCATAACCCTCCTCTCAAGATTAGTGTAGGAAGTTGTTCTGCTACCTTAACTTCCTTACAGATGGCTCAAAAATAGCAATCAAGTGGAAACTTTACAAATTTCTTATGTTCAAATGGGGAGAACGAGGCTTATTTTATATATTTTCATGAAAAAGTAGCAACAAAATGTAGTAGGAATTATGAAGCATCATTAAAGGCACCTCAAATTTATTTTTTTCTATGATTTGATTAAAGGACCTAACCATCCACCAAATGCCCTAGGTTGCACACTAGTCTTGAGGCCTAAAGAAACCTAATTTTTATTTTGACTATGGACATAAGTATGATGCAAATATGTCAAGTGTGATTTATGCTTTGAAAGAACCAACTTATTGAAGACATGATATTTCCACAGTCCATGATATGAATAAAAAACTTCTGGTTTAAATTGTGTGTAGCTTTTTTTAGCATCGACGTTTCAGATCACACTCTGTGATCCATCATCAGGATGAGAAAAAGATAATTTAAACCAAAAGTTTTTTATTCAGAACCAACTTAGATATTATTTCAAGTATTTCATTTACTTTCTCTTTTATTTTGTTTAGGTTGAAAAAGTAGGTTTTCTTAAACAAGGTTAAGTACTATCTCTTCACTAACTAAACATTGGGAAGACAAGAACCAAACTTGGGATTAAGCTACTGATCAATTGTACATTCCCTAATGCTAATTAGGTTTGATCAAGTGTTTAACTAAGGTTTTATCAAGTGTCCTTATTCACTAATTAAGTAAACCATAATTACACCTTGTAACAAAAATTGACTAAATTCAGAGATGAAGCATACAAAACAGATGACATAAATGCAGAGAATATGGTTCAGAGATCATGCACCCAGAAAGTAAGGGCTAACTAGACTAGGGCGCCCGCTCATTAGTCCTGCAACTTTCTATCTGTGAAAATCTTCTGCATTAGCTGTCTGGTGACCTCCAATAGCTCCCAAATCTCAAAGAATCTCCCCAGTTGGACTAGGGCACCTGCTCATTAGTCCCGAAAGTGTCAGGATCTGGAATTCTAAAAATCAGTGATGACTGTGTTCATGATATTCATCTTCCTGTCACTCCTTTTCACCGTATCCTGCAAAATATGATCTGCACCTAAAAAAGGAGGAGAAAGATGTTGTGGCTATAGAAGATCTTGCCTCAGTCAACCCCTGTTTTTGGTATTCCTACCTCAACAATAGCCAGAGATAAAGATTTACAGAAGTGTGTGCAACCTAACAAAGTGTATGCAAAAATATCAAACCCTAGATGTCTCAATCAAGGGAATGTCAATAACTTGCTTCAATTCAATAAACACATACAACTTCACCTCAAGGAGAAGAAAACAAATGAAGACTTGCATGAACAAGAAGGCGAATCAGCAATGTCCACAAAGGATCTCCAAGCTCGATGTTGAAGGCTTCATCCCTTCTCCTAATCATGCAAAAGGTGTGCAAACCCTAGGAAGAGAAAGATAGTCTCACGATCTTGATTCCTAATCTCCATCCATTGTCTCCATGATAGCAAATTCAAATAACTTCAAGAGAGTTTCAACAAGTCACTGATCTTCAATGGCAATTTTAGCAGAGTTTTGGCACCAAGATTGCATAAAGATTGTGTGTGATGAAATGATTTTCAAATCTCTTTTTATATCTAACCTTAGGGAATTCAAATTTTAAAATAACGTCTTGATATCACGTGAAAACAAAAATTTGAAAACAGAATCCTAAGATGCACGGTGGGAGCTGACACCCCACCAAGATTTAAAATCCTAAAAAATGGGGTAGGACTAGGGTGCGAGCACCCAAGTCCAATCCCCCATTTTCTGACCAGAGCTACCTCAAGGGGGTTCCAGGGACCCATAATCTAAATTCCCTTTTTGGGTTCCATTAATAGTTATCTCAAAAAATGAACATTTTGCAACCAAACATAGGCCAATTAGGGTTTTGGGAAGGCCAAAAACAAAGAGGTTAAGAGGTCACCAAAGGAGAGGAGCTAAACTAAGGGAAATTGTACCATTCCATACAGAAGGACAATTTCTGACATAACATTTAGCCCCTACTTTAGTGGCCATATGACACTACATGCATATGCAACTAAAGGAAATTAAATACATCAATCATGAAAGGGATACCCAAAAGGATACTATAGAGGAAGCCAAAATGTTGTCGCCTAGAAGGAAGAAGCCCCCAAGTCCGTAATCTTGCAAGACCACAAAGTTAGGAACCACAACCTACAAAGGAACACTTGTTAGAAAATCAAAATCAAATCAACTTGCAACCACCACCAATGAATCGATACAAAAATGCTAAAGGGGTTGAGTGATGAGACAAGATGAGCGAGGAACTCGAGGGAGATATATGGCCCCCCTTTTTTCTGCTTGCTTAGTCTGAAAAGGAGAAACAAGGAGATATCCACACACATCAATTTCAAGGGAAACTTGATGAGAAATGTGTTGTGAGGGTTTTTTGAAGAAATAATGCCCAAGCACAACACATTGGGTAGGATAGAGAGCAGAACCATGCTTCCAATGCAACAAACAGAATGAAAATCTGAGTTCGACAGCTCAAGATAAAGGCTCAAGAGTGAAATAGATCAATATTGCACCTAGTTAGGGATAGAAATTCTCATCCACTTACTTTATGTAAAGAGATTTTTCACTTATCACTTACTCATTCTTGTTTCTTTTCATTGTGTAGAGGAGAGAGAGAGAAGGAGAAGAGGAGGACAACCATGTTGAGCCGACGCCCGTATCAACCCCCATGACTGGAGATGCTCTGAGCTCGAGTAGTAGAGAGGCATTTTGAGGCCAAGGTAGGGTCCAAATATTATGCTTTTGTCATCTTTCTTCTTTTCTTTCAGTTGTTTTGATCGTTTACCGTGCCAAGGGGGTCATAACGGACAAGGGTCACTGGTAGGGGCGCCCAAGTCCTCCTAGGGTGCCAGAGTCTCACTGGGACACCCTAGTCCCTCAGGGGCACCAGTGTCCCTTTGGGGTGCCCAAGAATTCCTGGGGCACCTGGGTCCACAAAGGACACGGTCCCTAGGCACATGCACTCATTTTTGTTTTAGATAGTGGTTTGTAGTTTGATGATAAAAATTGATACTATTGTTTGCTTTTCGACCTGATGGCACTACTTTGAGAGTGTGCTAGTACCATGTATAGCACAGAGAGGGAGCACTTTTAGGCAGTGGGCTTATGGTGGGTGTTTGATATGCCCACAATCAAATTTCATTGCAGCATGTTGATGACTCTGATGGAGAGGTGGAATGCAAAAACATCCACGTTCCACTTACCTACAGGTGAGATGACTATTACACTGGAGGATGTATATAGGATCTTGTGACTACCTATCCGAGGAGAGACAGTGAGGGTCATGGGACATCACACAATGGAGTATAATTGTGAGAGTCAGTTGTATTTTCTCAGTCGCATAGTCTCACGGGCAGAGCGAGGACCTATTCATCTTTGACTTCTAGAGCAGGGATGTGGTGACATCCCATTGGTTTGGAGGATCATGATAGTCACTGTTGCACTAGTTGTTGCACTAGATGGATGAGGCATTCACCTTCATGGAGGTCTTGTTCACACCATTAGAGTGATGGAGGAGCACTAGACTATATACGTATGGGGGTGCAGTATGCTTGCGCACCTCTACCATGATCTGGGATGGTACGTCCATTACGAGATGCACAGTCTGATGATCTACACTTTATTACAGTTTTGGGATTTTGAGCATATTAGGTGTACATGACCGACAGGGTTTCCCATAGAGTCAGCGTTCACCCATCCACATGTTCATACTTACCCACTAGTTGGATGTTGGAGACACGGTAATCTATTATACTGGAGAGTTGTCTTTGATAGATTACAGCCCAGTGATATTATCTGGAGACCATATCGCGGCTATATCTTATGGCATGGCCAGCGGAGATAGTTAGTGAGGATGTAGAAGGATTAGCTGATGGTCAGTCACCTTGATCACATCGTGGTTTGGTTGTACTTTGATAGGGTGGCATGACAGTTTGTACAAGTACATGATGTTCCTATAGTGCATCTGGGCTATGCGTGCACCGTGCATAGTGCAGTCAGGGTAAATATTGCCTGATGGCTGATAGTAGCAGATGTACCTCTTAGTGATGATGATGGTCCTGAGGATGTAGTGCCGATATCAGATGCAGATGATGTTGGGAGTACCTGAGCATATCAGACTTGGTGGCATATGACATGACCTGCTCCTATCTTTCCTCCCGGTCACCCTATAGGTGATGCTCAACCTCAGGCCAGTCCAGCGGTCTCACTAGTGACATAGGGGTAGAGGATGATGTGAGTGACTTCACAGGATACTATTATCTTGAGGAGGATGTAGAGGATGATGAGGAGGAGGAGGTTCCATCGCAGTACATCTTCAGGGAGAGACCACGACAGGACTAGTAGGAGGTAGACACTGACGAGGAGACTGAGTTAAGACCACGGTTTAGAGCTCATGGTCCAGTTCCTGCAGGGGTTGAGAGACCTAGTCAGAGTGAGAAGGGGGAGACTAGTAGGCATGTGCCCCAAACTATAGATCAGTCTACAGAGCTCGTGACACCTTCAGCGATCCAAGATCCATGCTGGCGAGATGGAGATCTAGGTTAGCGTTATTTCATTAGTTTGATGTTCCTATGTTTATTGTATATGATGATTATGTGAGAGTCTAATATCTATCCTATTTTTCTATTTTGCAGTTGAGACTGATGCTTGGCGAGACTTTGTGAGTCACATCATAGCAGACATAGTACCCACAGATGTAGCTGAGCAATGGGTGCTGGTGGGATATTCACCATGACTATCTGTTGGGTGACATGCAGAGATATTTATGCCTTTCGTCAGATACAGGATGGCTATAGAGGCCATTCTAGAGAAGTCTATATGGGAGAGAGAGGAGTTACTTCAGAGAGCTGAGCATGCCGAGGCTGAGCTTCAAGTGCAACGGGATCACACGGTAGTGGTACCTACATTGGAGAGAGCCATTCTTCAGTGAGTTCTTACTACTTGAGGTTCGTCAGGTGAGAGTTGACATAGACAGGGCTCAGGCTGAGAGAGACCAGTACCATTGAATGTACCAGGAGGCACATGAGGAGGTGATAGGGCTGAGAGGTGAGATTAGGGGGTTACAATAGTGGAGTGTCTCTAGGAGTCATTTGCGATCTGTAGCCATGCATGGTCAAGCTTCTGTCATGCACACACCATGAGGGCCCAAGGGTACAGGTGACCGAGGTTCAGCTATATGATATGTACTACAACATCCCATTTTGTTGTAAGGGATAGTCAACTCAGATGGATATTTGAAAATGATGATGATGATATATATATGTGATGTTTTTTCTATTTCTCTCTATGTGCAATGGTTTTAATCTATCACATGTGATTTTGTAAAATGCAACTAGTGATGATGGTGCAGGAGCACCTTAGCTTTGATTAAATTGTAATTTTACAACATTGTATAACGTTTATTAAGTCATTTGTATGTGTTAGGAAGGTTAAAGTTTAAGTCCATTTGTTACAAAATGGAAAAGTTGTCACAACATTGTAAAGTTGCAAAGAAGTGCAAATGGTGGGAAGATGAAAGGTCATGAAGGTTTGATTCGCTGTAGGAAGTTAGAAATCAGTTGGAAATTGAAAATTCTTGATGAGATGCCTTTAAAAAAAGGCCTTGTAACCTTTAGAAATTCGTGGGTGATTGAAGTTAGGAGTTTTGAATAAAGAAATCCACTGTTTTTCTGTATTTTTCATCAGAAAATGCTGTTTCTAGGCTTTGTACAGATCTGTATGGGCATGCATGGTTGTGTAATTGGTTGTAATTGATATTCCTATCAATCACCCTCCATTTCCTTTTGGTTGCATGCATTTTGGTTTTGTTTAGAGCAAGATATTGCATTTTTTGTCTAGACTGTCAAAACCCTGATTTAGAGTAACCTGTTTTGGGAAAAACGCCATAACTTTTGTTTCCACCGTTGGATCTTTATGTAACTTGGAGAAAATATCTATAACTATGTTATCTACAATTTGACCAAAGCGATTGACCTCATTTTGTGTTTTGTAGAAGTTATGTATGATTGTTCGTGGCATTTCACAATGACATTTCTGAGTTTGAACCCTTGTAGCGGAATTACCAGTCCGTTTTTAGAGCACATTTTCTAAAACAACCCAAACCCATTCTAGAGTATGTTGTGGGGAGGCATAATGGGTATCTAATACATGTCTAATATTTTCATTTGGATGTTTATATAGAAAGTTATTGGGACTGTTCTCTATTTGTAGGCTACTAGTCCTTCTTGGGGTTTGTGAAGGAACTAGTAGTTCGAAGTTTGATCCACCTTTGCCAATGGATGGGATGGGATCTAATACATGTCCAAACACCATTTCCAAGAAGAATTCAAGAACTTTAACTACTGTTCCCACTTTTCCATAAAGATCCTTGTTTTTGGGCTCATTGGTGTAGTTGAACTTTGCCTAGTATGAAGTTGAGTTGATCCTTTCCTCTGCATCATATTGGTATCAGAGCTCAGAAGATTCTGAGCATGTAGATAGAGTGCTGAAGGAGGCAATCTGCACCAGGAGTTCAAGATGAGCATTGGTTTTTGCTATTTGATTCTGTTATAAAGTTTTTTTGGTTGCAGGTGCAAGTTCACTCACTGCTGTAGGCAGACAGGAAGGTCTGTCAAGAGGGCCAGAGGAGATGGTCCATTGGTTGTCGCCAAAAGTCTTGGGGAGAGAGGCAAGAGAGGACTCCCAGGTGAGGGACAGGAGTGTTGTTGTAGTAGGAAGGAGTGGACTTCTGATGCACCTTGGAGGCAGCTAGTCAAACTCCATTAATAGGAGTCACAGTTGGAAAGTAAAAAGGAAGCAGAGAAGGCATCAAATCAGAGTTGAAGACATAAAGAGGCAAAAGTCATTTGAAGCAGACCACACAACTCTTGGGACAAGAGTTTTCTTCATGCTGAGGAGTATGGTGTAGGAGAACCTTAGCTTTGATTAAATTGTAATTTTACAACATTGTATAAGGTTTATTAAGTCATTTGTATGTGTTAGGAAGGTTAAAGTTTAAGTCCATTTGTTGCAAAATACAAAAGTTGTCACAACATTGTAAAGTTGCAAAGAAGTGCAAATGGTGGGAAGATGAAAGGTTATGAAGGTTTGATTCGCTGTAGGAAGTTAGAAATCAGTTGGAAACTGAAAAGTCTTGATGAGATGCCTTTAAAAAAAGGCCTTGTAACCTTTAGAAATTCGTGGGTGATTGAAGTTAGGAGTTTTGAATAAAGAAATCCACTGTTTTTTTGTATTTTTCATTAGAAAATGTTGTTTCCAGGCCTTGTACAGATCTGTACAGGCATGCATGGCTGTGTAATTGGTTGTAAGTGATAGTCCTATCAATCACCCTCCATTTCCTTTTTGTTGCATACATTTTGGTTTTGTTTAGAGCAAGATATTGCATTTTTTGTCTAGACTGTCAAAACCTTGATTTAGAGTAACCTGTTTTGGGAAAAACACCATAACTTTTGTTTCCACTGTTGGATCTTTATGTAACTTGGAGAAAATGTCTATAACTATGTTATCTACAATCTGACCAAAGTGATCGACCTCATTTTGTGTTGTATGGAAGTTATGTATGACTGTTCGTGGCATTTCACAGTGACATTTCTCAGTTTGAACCCTTGTAGCGGAATTACCAGTCCGTTTTTAGAGCACATTTTCCAAAACAACCCAAACCCATTCTAGAGTATGTTGTGGGGAGGCATAATGGGTATCTAATACATGTCTAAGATTTTCATTTGGATGTTTATATAGAAAGTTATTGGGACTGTTCTCCGTTTGTAGGCTACTAGTCCTTCTTGGGGTTTGTGAAGGAACTAGTAGTTCAAAGTTTGATCCACCTTTGCCAATGGATGGGATGGGATCTAATACATGTCCAAACACCATTTCCAAGAAGAATTCAAGAACTTTAACTGCTGTTCCCACTTTTCCATGAAGATCCTTGTTTTTGGGCTCATTGGTGTAGTTGAACTTTGCCTAGTATGAAGTTGAGTTGATCCTTTCCTCTGCATCAGATGAATGTTGAAAGATAATATGGAAATGTAATTAATGCTAATGTGACATACTAACAATTCTTTGCATAATATATAGTAACAAACACAATGATTAACAATTTCACATATAATCCAAAATTCTATGCTACATTTAGTTAGTACAAAAGTGATCTTAACAAAGAATATATAAGCAAGATACAACAATGATTAACTGAGAAAAGATGTAATGTTAAATGAATTAAGACAACATGATAATATCTTGTCAAAATTGAAGCTAATCTATCTAATAAATTTACTTTATAACATTTAACATCAAATCTAAGCATAGAATTTCTTGAGGTACACTGCATTAATATGTTCTTTAAGTGGCATACCTTGTTCATCAGCTAGTCTATATGCTCCTGATCCAAAGGCCTCAGTTACTATGTATGGTCCAAGACAATTAGAGATAAACTTACCTTTTTCCCCAGGAGGTGCATTTATATTGCGTTGATTTTCATAAAGTACCAAATCCGCAACGTCAAATGAACGTTGTATAACATGATTGTTGTATGCTTTTCTAATGAGCCTTGAGGTGCTCAAGAGAGTTTATTCATCTTTCATCAAGTATCTAGAGTTCTTACAGTCTTTTCTCACATTTTGTATTGTTGTCAATAATGTCTCTTAGGGAAATTTTGAATGAAGGAATTGAAATTCTGAATGAAGGAATTTCTAACTCCAAGGGCATTATTGCGTCTATGCCATAGACAAGGTTATACGGTGTATTGCCAGTAGCCGTAAAAATGCTTGTTCTATAGGCCCATAATGCATAAGATAATTGAGTGTGCTAATCCTTTTGATGTTTGTTAATAGTCTTTCGTAGAATCTGTCCAATAATTTTGTTTGAAGCTTCTACTTGGCCATTTGATTGAGGATAATAAGGTGTAGAGAAGTGATGTTGAATATGATATTTTTTGAGAAATTTCTTCACATCCTTGTTCTTAAATGGTGTACCATTGTAGGAAATGAGGAAGGAAGGTATTCCAAATCAAGAAATAATGTTATCTTGTATAAAACAACAAATTATGTCAGCAGTCGTGGATCGTAAGGGGATGGCTTTGACCCACTTTGTGAAGTAATCATTGGTAGTAATAATAAATGTATGCCTTTGAGAGGAGGGTGGAGAGATTTTTTCAATTAGGTCAAAGCCCCAAATAGAGAATGGCCAAGGTGAAACTTGGGCACAAAGCTCTTGAGAGGGAGCTCAGATTAGGTGATTATGTTGTTGACATTGCGGGCATTTCTTGACATAAGCAAAGGAATATTGTTCCATGTGCTGCCAATAATATCCCATTCTTAACAATTTTTGTACTAAGGATTTTCCTCCAAAATGTCCTCCATAGGCACCAGAGTGAGCTTCTTCTAAAGCTATCAGGATTTCTGAATTGCTTAAATATCAGAGTAAAACTCTGTTGTAGCTATGTCTATATAACACATTCGACAATATAATATAATGTGCCGCTATTTTGCATAGACAGATTCAAGCATTCTTGGATGTTGAATTAGGAATGGTTCCATCACGCAAATAATTGAATATATAGGAGAACCACTCATCAGTATATGTATTACCATAGAGTTCCGAATTAGTAACTATAGGGTCTTCAATTGTCAGTGTTTTAAGATTATGGATAATGAAAGTAAATTTCTTAGGAGATTCATCAGGGGATATAAGGGAATCTATGCTTGCCATTGCATCTGCATGTCGATTGTCTTTCCTGGGAATAGTATTGATTGAGAATGATGCGAATTGTCTTAATAGGGATAGAGCAAACTCACAATACTGAGATAGTTTGTCGTGTTTAGTTTGATATGATCTAGTTATTTGTTGTACAATTAGCCATGAATCACCATATATTGTAATATTAAGAGCCAAAGCGGCACTAAGTCCCATGATAAGAGCTTCGTATTCAACAATGTTGTTTGTGTAGGAGAAATCTAGGTGGTAAGACACATGAATCAACTTACCTACAGGGGTATTAATATAACACCAGCACTGGAGCCAGTTCAACATCTTGATCCGTCAAAATATGATTCCCATTATCATCCTTAGTAATTGCTAAAATTTGATCGTCAAGGAATATATCTTGATGTTGTGTAGTAAAAGGTGAAGGAGCTTCAGCTAACTGGTCAACTACCACATGCCCTTTAATTTCTTTTTGAGAAATGAACTTAAGATCGAATTTAGTTAGCAACATAACCCATTTAGCAAGATGATCTGACAAATTTGTTTTTGCGAAAAGGTGTTTCGAAGGGTCAAATTTTATCATCACATGTATTTCAGCATTTAAGAGATAATGTCTAAGTTTCTGTGTTGTGAACACTAAAGCTAGGCAATGCTTCTTGATAACAGTGTATCGCACTTCATAATCGAGCAAAGTTTGGCTAATATAATAGACAACACATTCTTTGCCTTTAGCATTATGTTGCACTAACAAGGCTGCCAGGGCACTATTAGATGTTGAGATATACAATAGAAAGGGTTTATCAGGGACAATAGGCTATAAGACAGGAGGGTTAGCGAGATAAGCCTTTAAATCTTCAAAAGCTTTTTGACATTTAGAATTCCATTGAAACTTCAAATCCTTCTTCAGTAATTGCGTAAAAGGGTGAGTCCTATCCGTAAGTTGTGAAACAAATTGGCGAATGGCCTATATCTTCCCTTGTAGACTACAAAGTTGGGATATGTTCTTAGGTGTTGGCATATTAACAATTGCATCAATCTTTTTCGTATCCACTTCAATACCATGATTTGAAACGATAAACCCTAGCAATTTCCCACTGGATACACCAAAAACACACTTCTAAGGATTTAATCGCATGTTGCATTTTCTTATTTGCTCAAAAATCTATCAAAAATTCGTAGTGTGATCTTGGTGATGAATCGACTTTGCCAAGATGTCATCAACATAGTCTTCTAAAATGTTGTGCATGTAATCATGAAATATAAGGGTCATGGCATGTTGGTAAGTAGCTCCTGCATTCTTAAGTCCAAATGGCATCACTACCCAAAAAAATCCACCCCAAGGTGTTATAAAAGCTATTTTATATTGATCTTGGGGGTTTATTAAAATTTGATTATATCCTAAAAACCATCCATGAAAGAGAGTAATTCATGGCCAGCTATAGAATTGACAATTATGTCAATGTTAGGAAATGAAAATCATCTTTCAAAGATGCAAGATTCAAATCTTAGAAATATGTACATATTCTTATATGACCATCAGGTTTAACGACAACAACGATGTTCAAGATCCATGGTGAATAGTCAATAGGGTGGATAAAGTTGACTTGTAGAACCTTTTCTATCTCATCTTTGACAAGTAATGCAACCTTAGGATTCATCTTAAGAATCTTTTGTTTAAACGACTTAGCATCTGGTTTCAAGATGATATTATGTGTTACAATCTTAGGATCAATACTAGGCATATCTGAATAGTTCTAGGCAAATAGTTTAGAAAACTCACGTAATAACTTAGTCATTTCTTCGTTTTCTTCTACTTGTAAACAATCATCAATAGGAATAACTTTTTCAGTGTTATCTTTCTCCATGAAAACATTAACAGTCTTTCCATTAAGTAGAGTACTGTGGTCTAGGAGATCAGGTGATTGTGGTAGGTCTTCAAATTCTTCATTAGACTTTAGAGTGGTGTTTATCATGCTAGTAGTTTTTCCAAAATATGCACTATTGTTCAAACAATAAGTTAAGCCATGTTTATGATGGCAACGAGGAATAATGTCATAAGCACCCAAGAATTCCATTATCACTTCATCTGTTGAAAAGATATCTAAAGGAATCACTCCTAGAGGACAATTAGTGTCAATCATCTTAGGAAATATCAAGTTAAGTGTTGATATTGTATTCACATTAAGAGTAGGATGTCTATGGGCTTTAGATTCCTTGAAAGGGTTATATCCAATGCCACTTGAGTAATGTCGCAAAGCAGATTCTATAGGGATTTTGATTCCTTGTTGATTAATACCACAACCATTACCTACATAATCACAGTTTTTATAAAGGATCTGAAATCATCAACCATAAAGAGAATCCATTTCTTTACAAGAAGGTGGAGCTTCATAAGTTTCGTAGTCTGTAGTGTAAGTAAAAGTGTTATCTAATTTCTTTACCAAAGAAGCTTTATGTCTCGTATTCAAATCATGAGATGATATCGATGCAATATTTGATTTTTTGGGGATAGGGTTATTAACTTTATATTCTCCCATGAAAAAAAATGTAAAATCTAATGAATCCCAATCGTCACCCAGAAATGCATTCGATTGTTTAGACTCTTGCACAACATTGTCTGATGCAAGAGAAGTTGACGAATCAACTTTCAAATTGTTTAAAATCTTATGACAAATGACTTGTTTGTGTGATTCAATTTGTAAATAGTTATCAGGTTCAGGATCAACATGAATAGTGTGTAGTTTATCCTTGAATATAAATTTGATTGAACGATGTAAAGTAGAAGGAACTACCCCCAATGCATGGATCCATGGTCTACCAAGAATCATGTTGTAAGATAGAGAACAAGGCATGACATGAATTAGGGTAGGCACAATCACAGACCCAACTGGTACAGGTATAGATATAGTGCCCACAGATTGTCATCCAACATTGTCAAAGCCACAAATACTTATCGTTTCTAACTTAATCAAAGATGTATCAACTTTGATCTTATGCAATAAGTTAAGGCCACAAACATTAAGAGCTAATACATTATCAATCATAACTCAATTAACCAGTGTCTTGTTTATTGTAATGAAGATAATCAAAGGATCATACTGATTCTGAACTTCAAGAGATTGCAACTCATGTTGTTGAAACAAAATGTCTATTTTTGTCTCATGCATACAATATAATAGAGCTGCTACATCATTTGGCTTGATGGTAGGTGGAACAATCACCTTTTGTAAAGCTTCTTGGAGCATTCCATGGTAAGTAGGCAAAGTTTGTATGAGTTCCCAAAGAGATATCTTTGCAGGAGTAGCACGAAGCTACTTTACAAGATCATAGTCTTGACCAACCTTATGTGTTAAACGAGGTACTTGAGGAAACATAGGTTGAGAAGCTAGCAAAGATATCAGAATGCTCAATTGTTGTTTTCTTTGTTTATTATTCCAAGTGTTATATGTATGAGCAACCATATTATGACTAGGTTGTTGAGAATTTTGATGTGTTATTTGTTTAACATAGTTGTAAATGTGATTAGGAGGTCGAGAAGAACGTGGAAGACCTTTAATAGTGAGCACTAGTTTAGAAGGTGGTTTAACTACATCCGAACATAAGGTGACCACTGTTAGTGTAGGTTTTTATTTCCTAGATGGGTTATTTATTTTTCCTATATTCCTAGGTTTTTCCTACACTTCTATTAATCTCGCTTAGGTTAATAAAGCATGTCTTATTAGGTGAGTGGTTGCGAGGTGTCACCTTCCTACATGTGAGCATCCATTAGCTATCTTGGGAAGATACTTTGCTATCTTTAGTCTGATAGATGGTTGCTCCTCATTGGTCGGTGTTGCCACCTCCTCTCTCTTCCTAGTCTATATAAGCATGCTACTTGGCTTCTATTTGGCATATCTTTTACTTTTGCATCCTCTTAATGCTATTTTTCTTCTAGCATTTGCATTACTCTCTTGGAGACTAACTCTGTGTTGCTATTTTGATTTCATATCATTTGCATTCATAGTTTTAATATCTATTCTTTGCACTAGTTTTCTGGGTTATTAATCTTTTCAGATTCTAACATGGTATTAGAGCGATTCTATGTGCAAGAGTAGATTTTAGTTTCCATATTTGAGAGATTCGGGGGTGGGGGGGTAATAAATCTAATTACAGTTTTTTGAAGAACCCAGTATGCTCTTCTCTTGCATCTTCGGATGATCTTGAGAATCAGAAAAGTTTGACGGAAACTTTTTTAATCTCTGGGGTTTGCACATGTGTTTTATGAAATCTGGGTGATTGCAGCATTTCTGGTTATACTGGTAGCACTTCCAGTTGTTCCAACGCATCTAGAAGGCTTGAGAAAGTCAGATTTGGCTTTCGTTTCACCGAAATCAGAGATTGTCATACACAGTTGCGGAACCAGGGTTTCGAGCTCAAATCTGACAACCAGCTTGCATATTTGGTCTTTTGAATCAATATTGCAGGTTCCAGCATCTGATTTAGCATTTGCTATTGTTTTTTGGTTGTTGGGGTCATTTTTTGTAGCTAAAGGCATTTAGTTTACATTGGAGCAACATCGTCTGTATATTTGCAAGAAAAATGCCTTCTGGGTTTTGTTCACAGCACAGAAAAACTATCTGGGTATCTTTCCGTTTTTGCATGCAATCTATACATTTTGTAGAAATGTGCTTAGAAAGTTACAGCAGGACCCCTCTCCGTTGGCAGCTGTAGTTTTGAAGACAGTTTTCAAATTCTCTGTTCTTGCTCATACGGACTCCTTTTCCCACGAATTGTTTTTTGATTTTGGCTATTTTTTCATGCTTTATGCACCAGTGTAGTCATTTTTTGATTTTGATGCCAAGATTTTTCAGAAATTGCAGATTCTTAGTCATGACATTGCACAGTTCTCATTTTGGGAACTTCGGAGGATCATAACTTTCACATATGACCTCGTATCGAGGCAATTCTTTTTTGAAAGTGCATGATTTTTTGAGTAGATCGCAGTGGTGCTATTTATTTCTCTAGATATTATGCCAAAGTTGTATTTTCAGCATATGTTCTTCATGAGGGTTTTGTAATGCATTGAAATCAAGACCACTTAGTATTTATTGCTAGTGGTAGTTGTAAACGCACTAATATAAAGTGCCAAATCATATTTTCTCAGGGGGGTTCTTTGATTGAGTGAAAAGGGGGGGTTGTCTTGGTTGGGTTCTCTTCTCTTCAGCACTTCTTCTCTGCATTTCTTCATCATGGATCAAACAAATCTGCCCATCCTAACTCCATACAATTACTTTGAGTGGAAATCACACGTGAAAATTCACTTAAGGAAAGCTGGATTAAATAGGATAACTATGGGACTTGAAACTGAACCTGCTAAAGATGAAGATAAGCCTAAGTGGTTTAACAAATGTGATGAGGCATATGGAACATTGTGTTTGTCTGTTTCTCCTGATTTGCTCTTTCACATTGAGTCTTTGAATATGCCAAATGAAATCTGGACAAAGCTAGAAACACTATTTGGTACACAAGATTCAATGAGGGGTCATATGTTGGAAAATAAACTAATTAGTTTAAGTCCAGGCAATTTCAACACAATCCGAGATTTCTTCACCAAATTGAAATCACTAAGGCTGTAGTTAAAACAATGTGGAATTGAAAAGAAAGATGAACAACTAATTCTTAGTATTCTCTCTAAGCTAAGTTCAGAATATTCTATGTTTGTTTCTACTTTCTATGCTACTAAGGGTGCACTTGGTACTCAATTCACCATGCCATCTTTAAATGATTTTGCTGTCAATCTCACTCAGGAATAGGACAAGCTAATTCAGATGGGCACTCTTAAGTCCTCTAAGTCACATGCCTTGGCTGCCAACCAAGGCACAAAAGAACAAAAAGGACAAAGTAGTAACAACAATAGTAAGGATAAGAAACAAAAGAATAGCAAGGAGAAGAAGGATCAGATAACGGTTGCTTCAAAAGCAACTAATGAGACCCAATATTCCAAGGGTGACAAGCCTAAGAAAGAGAGGGTCCAATGTGCCTATTGTAAAAGACCTGGTCATGATGAACATAAATGTCTGAAGAAACAAATTGATCACTTGACACACACTCTTGAGAAGAATAATATTAGTGTTCCTGAGTCTGACAAACAGAGTTCTAATGAGGGGTCTAATAAGGCAAAAGAAAATAGCAAGGGAAAAGGAAAGGGCAAGGCCCTTGTTGCAGTTGCTTCTTCACCATCCACTTGGGTTCTTGATTCGGGTGCTTCGCACCACATGGCTTCATCTAAGGAAGAACTTGCATCCTTGGAGCCATGTACTATGCCTTCTATTTTGATGGGTGATAACACTCATGTTGAGGTGTGTGGGAGAGGGTCTGTTGATGTGGGGGATGGCACATTCCATGATGTTCTTTGTGTGCCCTCATTATCAACTAATCTCCTATCGGTATACCAGATCACTCACATAGGTTTAGGCAAGTGGGTTGAGCTCACTCCTGATTCAGTGGAGATTCGTGAGTTGCACAGTGGTTCTACAGTTGCAGTTGGGAGAGTAGATCATCAGTCACGGCTCTATCTATTTTCTCACTTTGTTCCTGATCCTCCTTCGACTATTTTGCTCACTCATTCTAATGATGTGAGTAGATTATGGCATGAGCGGTTTGGCCATCTTAACTTCCGCTACTTACAGCAGCTCAACCAACAGAGCATGGTCACAGGGTTGCCTTCAGTTCAGTTTTCAGGTGGTGTTTGCCAAGGTTGCATTCTTGGTAAGCATCCTAAGGAAAAGTTTGACAAAGGTAAGGCATGGAGAGCTTCACAGATACTAGAGTTAGTTCACAGTGATTTGGCTGGTCCATTTCAGCATCCTTCTTTCAGTAGGGCTAGATATGTCCTCACATTCATTGATGACTTTTCTCGAAATACTTGGGTGTATTTTCTCAAATAGAAGTTAGAGGTATTTGATCATTTTCAGGACTTCAAGACTTTTGTAGAGAAGTAATCCAGGAAATCCATCAAAGTTTTGCGCACTGACAATGGTGGTGAGTATGTCAACCATCGGTTTGAGAGGTTTTGCACTTCAGAGGGGATTGATTTGCAGCATTCAGTTCCATATAATCCTCAGCAGAACGGTGTCACAGAACGGAAGAATAGGTCCTTGAAGGAAATGGCAAACTGCATGATTCACTCCAGATCTCTTGCACCACAGTATTGGACAGAGGCCATTAACTGTGCTTGTTATATCTAGAACCGTGTTCCTCACCGAGCCTTGAAGGGAGTCACTCCTTTTGAAGCTTGGAGCGGTCGGAAACCATCAGTTAAGCACTTTCGATTTTTTGGTTCTCCTGCATGGGCCCACATTCCTACAGAGAAATGCAAGACCTTGGATCCGCAAAGCAGACCTTGCATATTTGTAGGTTATCCTGATGGTGTGAAGGGTTATCGGTTGCTCCACCCTACTACACATGAGTTGTTTATTGAGAGGAGTGTTCAGTTTGAGGAGGGCTCTTCGAGCTCACTTTCTATCACTTCTCCAACTCCTTCTACTTTGACATTGGAGTCACTTGGGATACATGACAGATCTTCTGATGAGTCAGATTCACCTGAGCAGTCTTCTACCTCCACTTCTGATGCAGAGAGCGATTGAGAGGACTCACCTCCTTCCTCTCCTAGTCATCATTCAGAGGTTGATGATTCTCCTCCAGATTCTCCATCTTCTGGTCCACTTTGGGCTAGACAGACCTTGCAGTCTACAGGTGATTGGGTTGGGGATCCATCAGACACCAAGCGAACTCGTTCACAGTTCCAGGATGCTCCACATGTCTTCATTGCTACTGCCTCAGATCCACAGTCTTTTCATGAGGCTTCTGGTATTCCTGAGTGGGATACAGCTATGCAGGAGGAGTATAGTTCCTTGATGAGGAACCACACTTGGGATCTTGTCCCTCTTCCTAAGGGAAGAAAACTTGTTTGATGTAAGTGGATCTATCAGACAAAATTTGCAGCAGATGGGTCGGTTGACAAGTATAAGGCTCGCTTGGTAGCCAAAGGATTCTCCCAGGTTCCTAGGATTGACTACTCTGAGACTTTTGCACCAGTTACCCAAATGAATTCCATCCGACTTGTTCTTGCCATTGCTACAGCTAATCATTGGGAAGTACACTAGATGGATGTGAAGAGTGCTTTTCTTCACGGTGACCTTCAAGAGGAGATCTACATGGAGCAGCCATAGGGGTTCCTTCAGGATTCTTCACTTGTGTGCCTTCTTCAGAAGTCTCTCTATGGCCTCAAACAGGCTCCTCGGGCCTGGTATGCCAAGATGGATTCCTTCCTTCTATCAGTTGGGTTCACTCGGTGCCATTCTGATCCCAATGTCTACATTCTGCAGCAAGATGATTCACTCCTATTTCTGGTACTGTATGTTGATGACTTGTTGATCACAGGGAGTTCTTCATCCACCATTGGGGCTGTCAAAACTGCCCTTCATGACAGGTTTTTGATGACTGACCTGGGCTTGTTGCATTACTTTCTCAGGATTGAGATCTACCAGTCTTCTTCCGGGATCACCATCACACAGTCCAAGTATGCTCTAGATTTGCTCTCGAGGTTTCATATGGCTGACTGTAAGCCTGCTCTGACTCCCTTTCTTTCTGGAGTCAAACTTGAGGCTCAGTGTTCTTCTCCACTTGTTGATGGCACTTTGTACCGACAGCTTATTGGGAGTCTCATTTATCTGACTCATACGAGACCTGACATTTCATATGCTGTAGGCATGGTCTCTCGATTCATGCAGGAGCCTCATGAGCTGCACTGGAAAGCAGCCAAGCGGATCCTTCACTACATTCAGGGTACTCACAGTTTTGGGATTCACTATGCAGCGGGCATTGAGCTTGACTTGATGGGCTACACAGATTCAGATTGGGCAGGCGATTCTCAGGATCGCAAGTCTACTTCAGGTTATAGCTTCTCACTTGGTTCAGGTCTTGTTTGTTGGTCGAGCAAGAAGCAATCTGCTATTGCTCTATCTTCTACTGAGGCCGAGTATCGGGGGGCTGTGAATGCCTCTACTGAGGCCATTTGGCTTCAGAATCTTCTCACTGAGTTTGGCATCCAGATCAGACGGCCATCAGTCATATTTTGTGACAACCAGAGTGCTATTCAGATCTCACAGAATCCGGTCCATCATCAGCAGACCAAATGTTGGCAAGAGACACTATATGGATTCATGGTTGTTGTCATTGATGGCAACAAAGGTCATCCCACATATCCGCAAGTCATGATGTGTCTCTACCGGAAGTCAGAATAAAGAATGTTGTGGTCCGGTGAACAAGAACAGAGCATGTGGCAAGGTCCGACAGATTGATCCGGATCTCTCAGAGGAAGTGTCTTGGTGCAGTGCGGATTTGGGGAAGTCAAGAGGACTACCTTGAGTGGTATATTCCAAGGATTTAGCCTCCGGTGATGGACAAGGAAAAAGATATGAATAGTTGAGTACCGGATTCCTGAGAGACAGTGAAAACAGAGGAAGAACTGACTGACAGAGTATCAGACTACTTTCTGGATGTGTTACTATTGATGATAGAGGTTGTGAAGGCATGAATCATGTTTGGCCGACATGATTAATGATATCTACAAGTATATGCTTGATCTGCATTGCTTGGTGAGGAAGGATTCAGCCGACAGGACAAGAGTTTGTAAGAAACTAGACTGTTCCGGATGCCGACTAGAAAGGTGATGAAATTACTTGTGCGGATATATATAGAGGATGGATTTAGTTATGAAGAGTGTGATGGTGTGAAGATATACGCGAATAAGTCCAGAACAGAGCAGAAGTAGCAAAAAGGATCCGGTATGTGAAAGATAGCAGAATAAAGAACAGAGGAAAGATGAAGTGCAGCAGATCAGTGTACTGAGCCTAACTGGAACTGAACTCCAGCATATGCAGATGCTTCCAATCAATTCAAGACTGTGATTCTTATCACTTTGTAGACAGTGTGTCTTCTTGTAGGCAGTGGGCCTCTTGTGAGCAGTGTGCTCGGGCAGTGAGCCCTAATTGGCAAGTGCCATTTTGTAATTTCCTATTCTTTTAACAGAGAATAATTTTGGGTTAATCACCCCGTGGTTTTCTCCCTTAACAGGGTTTCCACGTCAAAAATACTGTGTCATGTGTTTCTTATTTCATGATTAATGTTTTTGTGTTTGATTCAATGCTGCATCAATTAAAAAGAAAGTTCAATAAGGGAAATAATTAGGATAACTGATTCACCCCCCCCTCTCAGTTATCAACAATTGGTATCAGAGCTAAGTTCCTCCTAATAGAGCCTAACAGCTTGAGGAAGATCTGGGAACTCAAATGGATGCATATGGTTTAAGGGAGCAACTCAAGACTGCTCTTGAGGATCTTGAACAGTCAAATTCTGAAGTCAATGAATTAAAGGAAAGACTCAAACAGGCTGATGAATTCATGAGAGAATTAAAAGACAAATTAAGTCTCTCTATGAAAAAGAGAAAGGAGCTGCTCCAACAGTTGGCAAGACAAAATGAAGAAAGCAATACAAATGAAGAATTGACTGAGCAAACCAAGTTATGTGAAAAGTTATCAAAAGAAGTCATTATGTTAAGACATGAAATGGAATCAGGAACTATAAAGTTTACTCAAGAGATTGAAGAAAAAAGAAAGGCTGAAGACAATCTAAGACAATCTCTTAAAGAAAAATCAGAAGAATGCCACCAGATGGACAGGATTATCAGACATCTTGAATCTGATCTTGAAGATGCCAAAGATAATGAAGAAAAACTTGAGGATCAAATTGCCTCTCTCAAAAGAGACCTTCAAACAGCAAATGAATATAAAGAGAAATTCAAGATAAGTTCTGCTCAACTTGAAGTTCTTCTTGGAAGTCAAAAGAGGACAGATGACAAGTATGGTTTGGGATATGAGAAAGGAGAAAGCTCTGGATCCGGTTAGAAGAATCTTGGATCAGAAAATCCAAGGAGCAGGCCTAGAAGACCTCCGGTAAGACAGCCAAATGCTCAAAGATATCCATCCTTCAATGGATACTGCCACAGCTGCAACCACTTTGGTCACAAAGCTAATCAGTGCAGAATGAGAATGAATCAGATTAATTCATCATTCTCCGGACAGTGCTTCAACTGCAAAAGGTATGGACACAAATCCCATGAATGCAGAATTATGCAAGTAAACAAATCATTCAAAGGTAGATGCTTTACATGCAATAGAGTAGGTCATATGGCTAATCAATGCAGATCAAGAGGATATCAGTCAAATATGCAAAGAAATGTTATTTGCCAAATCTGCAATAGGTCCGGTCATAATGCTAAAGTCTACAGAAACAAGAATCAGGACAAAAGAGGTCCGGTGTATAATCAGAATCAAGACAAGGGTAAACAAAAGATGAATGCGGATGAAGTTAGGAATCAGATGAGCAAGATTTGGGTGAAGAAAAGTTCAGAGAATGTAGAGGTTGGATCCGCACCAGACTCTGGTGCTGATATTTCTTTCGGAAATTAAAAAGTGAGCTCAGGCTCAGGGGGAGACTCAAAGAAAATCCTGTTTCCCCAGCCAAACAAGTGGTGCCGGATGTGGCACAAGATGTGGATTAAAGGGTTTGCAGATATGAGTCTTGAGATGCTTCAGTCAAGTTTTCAAAGGTCCGCATGGAGTTATGAAGAAGCTGTGATCGATCAAATAAGACCTGATCAGGGAGATGCTCCGGTATGACAAAGGATTACAAAAAGGTCCAGAGAGATCCGGAAGTGCACTATCTTGTTCTGCGGATTGGACAGAGTGTTTGGGATGTTCTTGTAATATGTTACCTCGATTTATTCATGATTGAAAGATCCGGATGATATTCGCAGATCAGGACTAATCCGGGATACTCCAAGCTATCCAGACAAGGCAAACCGGAATAATGTAGGTGAAGCATTTATTGCAGACAGATATTAGGGTTCGCGGAGCAATATAAAGGATTTCTCAAAAGTCATTTGCTCATTCTGCACTCAAGAAGAAGCGAATAGTGGAGCTCTGCAACAAGATTCATCAAGCACACCAAGGATCTCCTGCCGAAGTCATTGTAGAAAGAAATCAATCCAATCACTCCGTGCAAATCGAAGGCGCATAAGGTATTCTCTGTTTTTCATTACCTCACTGCAAATCTTTGAAGAATGGTTACTCCAAATATAGTTAAGATCTCAGATAGACCTCGCCCCTCATTCAAGAAACATCCTTATAAATCATTGGAGGTAGATCCACTAGGAGCCTTCTCTAGTGTTCCTCATGGTGTATTGCATACGGAAGATATTAGGGTTTACATCCATGCGAATCTTGAAGACTTTGGAGAATCAAAACTGATGGATATCTATCACAAACAATTGATAGATGACTCCTTTGAGATCAAACCTCAGTATAAAGCCATCCAGGACAAACACTTTACACAGTGCATTCATTTCCCCTGTTTTGAAGAAGATGAATGGGTCCGGTATGTACTAAGTAGAGTACATGACAACTTCCTATGGTTGAACCAGCCCTTCAAGATCACCAAAGATGCAATTAGGGCTGTAACCGGTCTGCACTCATCCGGTGGTTTACCTGTTCTCAAGTCTGTCAAAAATCAGACAGTCAGTGATGCAATCGGATCCAAGTTTGACAAGAGAGCTATGACAGTTGATGATATCATTGAACCGGATGTCAAATTTGCAGCTATAATAATTGGTTACAAAATCTATCACTCCAGTAGGGAAAATTCAGTACCGGGAACTGCAATCTACACAGCCTATCAGATGTTAAAGGAGAATGCAGACTATGACTTGTGCGAGCTTCTAGTAAACCAACTCTTTGAAAATCTGCAGAAGATTAAGAAGGACAAGAAAAACTCCTTCAAATATGGCAATCTGATCCTTTGTCTCTTCTTTTACTACATGAATGAGCTTCCTGGATCCAGTGGATGGGTATGGCAAAATGACAGACCAGTTGCCATCCAAATCAGAGACTATTTGCATGAACTTGGGGATGCCAAAGCAAGAAATACAGCTCTATGGGGATACTTCAAGAACTTCCAAAGCATGATGCATGCAAGAGAAAGAATACCCCAATCCCTTGTAGAAAAGTACAAAGACACAGTATGCTTCATGGTTGAAACAGATCAGTGTCTAATGGAGGTAGTAGAGCCAAGGACTGTTTGGATCATGCCCATGGGGTATGAAGTGGATGAACAGATAGTAGAGCTGCATGTTCAACACATGCTAAGCCAGCCCAAAGATCCTAAGGCAGAAAGGTTCGGAACCTTTGAGGAACTGAGTGTAAAAATACATGTAGAACTCAGGGAACCGGAGATAAAGAGGAAGGTAAGAAAAGAAGTTGAGCATATTGCTCAAGGCCTAGGAATCTCAAAAGAGGCACTTGATGCCAGCCGGGAAAAGAGGAGGAAGGCTAAGGAAGAAGAGAAAAGTAAAGAAAGTTTTCCGGTTGAAACTCCCACCCGGACCAGATCATCAAAAAGATCTGCACCTCCCTCAACCAAAAGTTCAAAACCGGAAGTCCAGGCATCCGGTAAAAGATCCAAGACAAAAGCCACAAGGGCTTATAAAAGCCAAAAGGATGAAGAGGAAACAGAGTCAGATGAGGGAGTAAAAGAAATAAAGAAGCAGAAGAAGAAAGGATCCGGTAAACCCTCCTCAGGACAAGACAAGGATGAAATGGCAGAGGTATCTGTTGAAAAGCCCACTCTGTCTCTAGAGAATGTAATCAAGTCGGTCACGGTGGATGGAAACCTTCAACCAATGACTGAATCTTATGATGACTTCAGTGAGGCTGACCAAAAGACTCTGCAGGAAGCCACAGTCAAATATCTGAACATATATAATAAGGCTTTCATTGAGATCATATCTCTTATTCCTAAAAGCCTAGAAAAGGAATTGGAAGTAAGAAAGAACAATGCTCATGCAAAAGATCTTGAGATCCGGGAGCAGATAGCTATTCAGCTATATCCTCAAATTGATCCCAAGAAAATGAACATAATCTTCAAGGACTGCAAAGATGAGTTCAGAAGTAAAGCCAGGATGAATCAACTCATGCTTGGTGAGACTGACAAAGTGGCCCAAGAGACAGAAGAGATCCTCCGGAAGGCCTTCAAAAGGTTCAATCTTCCTGTTGTAGAGGACTTAGGTATAGAAACAGCTGAGGACTTGGAACCCTCTACTCCAGAAGAAGTGGCCTATGAACAAGCTAGCATCTCTCCTCCGGTTTCCCCTACAATCTCTGGATCCAAAGAAGAAGAGAAATTACAGGAGAAGGAAGCAGTGGTGAAAGACAAAGAGGTTGACAGTTCCAAGACTGCAGAAGAAAAGAAACATCTGTCTCCGGCAAGAGACACTGCACAAACTGTTCAACAATTTTTGAGCAAAGAAACTTTAGAGATTGATGAACCGGAGCTTCTAAAAGGCCCATTCGACTTTGACTCTCTCTCTCCGGTACAAACAATGAAGATAGCTTCATTTGCAAATGCCAAGGCAAATGAAAAACTCCTGAAGTCTCATATGGAAGACTGTGAGTTGATAGAGGCTGCTTCCGGAGTACTTGTAAAGATTATGCCATCAATCCAGATAGATCTGACAGCCTCCTCTTCCGGTAATCTAAAAACCTTAGTCAGCAGTGTTGATACACATTTTGATTCTCTAGAAAAATCAGCTGAAGAAAAGGTCCGGAAGGAATTTTTGGATAAAAGATTTTCAGAAGTATTAGAATTAATCTCTAAAGATAGGAAGATTGTGAGCATTGAAATAAAGAGCTTAGAGAATGCTCTTAAGGATGGCGGTGACATCTACAAATTTTGTATATCCTGGTCAAAGGCAACAGCAGCAATTGATAAGAAAATAAAAGAGGAACAGGACAAGCTACAAAGCTTATCTCAAAGTTTTGATCCTCTCTCTTCCTCCATAATAAATCAAGAATGTCAGACTATTGCAGTCTTGAATGAAATAAAGAATCTTGAGAAGGAAAGGAAGAACATCACTAACCGGATGGGAGAACTTAGACGGATTATAATCCCTAAGTTGGAAACTATGCATGAGGCCATCAGTGATGCTCAGACCACTGCCCAAACAAATGATCCGACAGATCTCAAGAGGGCAGAAGCTTTTGCATTTTTGTTGAGTGGTCACATTTCAATTTTGGATAGAATGAAGCAAAGTTGGGCTACAGAAATGATCCAATTGCAGACATCCTTTGCAGACATTCTTCAGTATATGTGAGTATGTAAATATGCGGCTATGTATAGAAAATTTTTGAAAATTTTGATGTGCGGACCCTACCCTTTGCCATTGATGTCAAAGGGGGAGTGAGGAGCAGTGAAAAATGAGGAATCCAATTAAGGGGGAGTTCTGGAAATTGTATATAAAGACAGAGCATCAGCAAAGGGGGAGCATAGTGTAAACACTTAGTCATTTTTCACTAAGTGTTGCCATAGATGCCAAAGGGGGAGATTGTTGGCAAGAGACACTATATGGATTCATGGTTGTTGTCATTGATGGCAACAAAGGTCATCCCACATATCCGCAAGTCATGATGTGTCTCTACCGGAAGTCAGAATAAAGAATGTTGTGGTCCGGTGAACAAGAAAAGAGCATGTGGCAAGGTCCGACAGATTGATCCGGATCTCTCAGAGGAAGTGTCTTGGTGCAGTGCGGATTTGGGGAAGTCAAGAGGACTACCTTGAGTGGTATATTCCAAGGATTTAGCCTCCGGTGATGGACAAGGAAAAAGATATGAATAGTTGAGTACCGGATTCCTGAGAGACAGTGAAAACAGAGGAAGAACTGACTGACAGAGTATCATACTACTTTCCGGATGTGTTACTATTGATGATAGAGGTTGTGAAGGCATGAATCATGTTTGGCCGACATGATTAATGATATCTACAAGTATATGCTTGATCCACATTGCTTGGTGAGGAAGGATTCAGCCGACAGAACAAGAGTTTGTAAGAAACTAGACTGTTCCGGATGCCGACTAGAAAGGTGATGAAATTACTTGTGCGGATATATATAGAGGATGGATTTAGTTGTGAAGAGTGTGATGGTGTGAAGATATACGCGAATAAGTCCAGAACAGAGCAGAAGTAGCAAAAAGGATCCGGTATGTGAAAGATAGCAGAATAAAGAACAGAGGAAAGATGAAGTGCAGCAGATCAGTGTACTGAGCCTAACCGGAACTGAACTCCAGCATATGCAGATGCTTCCAATCAGTTCAAGACTGTGATTCTTATCACTTTGTAGACAGTGTGTCTTCTTGTAGGCAGTGGGCCTCTTGTGAGCAGTGTGCTCAGGCAGTGAGCCCTAATTGGCAAGTGCCATTTTGTAATTTCCTATTCTTTTAACAGAGAATAATTTTGGGTTAATCACCCCGTGGTTTTCTCCCTTAACAGGGTTTCCACGTCAAAAATACTGTGTCATGTGTTTCTTATTTCATGATTAATGTTTTTGTGTTTGATTCAATGCTGCATCAATTAAAATGAAAGTTCAATAAGGGAAATAATTAGGATAACTGATTCACCCCCCCCTCTCAGTTATCAACACCAAACACATAGAGGTTCACATGCACTACATTCGGGAGCTCATCCATGGCCACGTCATCGACCTTCGCTACTATCTGACTTCTGAGCAGGTTGCTGATATCTTCACCAAACCCTTCACTGAGAGCAAGTTCCTTCATTTGTGAGCTTTGCTGGGGGTGTAGGATGCTTCATCTTCTGGGGGGGCTTCTTCCTCTCACTCGGCGTCCTGACTCTCTCTACTTTTGGGGGGGTCTCTTTTCTCTCTCTTTGGGGGGGAATTTTATGTACATGGGTACCTCATCAGGCTTGATTTGCCAGGACCCATTTCTACATCCACCTAAGCTTCGCTTATGGGGGGGTGTTAGTGTAGGTTTTTATTTCCTAGATGGGTTATTTATTTTTCCTATATTCCTAGGTTTTTCCTACACTTCTATTAATCTCGCTTAGGTTAATAAAGCATGTCTTATTAGGTGAGTGGTTGCGAGGTGTGACCTTCCTACATGTGAGCATCCATTAGCTATCTTGGGAAGATACTTTGCTATCTTTAGTCCGATAGATGGTTGCTCCTCATTGGTCGGTGTTGCCACCTCCTCTCTCTTCCTAGTCTATATAAGCATGCTACCTGGCTTGTATTTGGCATATCTTTTGCTTTTGCATCCTCTTAATGCTATTTTGCTTCTAGCATTTGCATTACTCTCTTGGAGACTAACTCTGTGTTGCTATTTTGATTTCATATCATTTGCATTCATAGTTTTAATATCTATTCTTTGCACTAGTTTTATGGGTTATTAATCTTTTCAGATTCTAACAACCATAATTCTTAGTTTCCTAGATTCTTTCTTAGTTTTAGGAACATAAATTACATTTACAACTCTTTGAAACAACGACAATTTAGAAGTTGTAGTGGAATGTTCAATCAAGATAAAGTTCTCAAGGGCTTCATCTAACATATTGAAGTCATCACAACTAAACAACTCATCATATACATGAAAATCTTTCAAAAAATAATCTGACATTTTAAGATGCTCTAATTAACCCAAGATTTAAATGTAAAATGATGTTGTATGAACTTTTATGAAAATGAAACACTATGCAAAACACCAAGTGATAATTTCCAACTCTTTTAATGAAAAGATAAAGAATATCATTCAAAATTCAATGCATGCACTTTCATAAAAGAGGGTTTGCAATCTAAATGTGCTTTAGGACAACAAACCAATTTAGATCTGATGTTTAAAAGGATGCAAATTATTTAGAGTGCGAGTTCACTAAAATGTTTAGGGTGAAAAAGTAGGTTTTCTTAAACAAGGTTAAGTCCTATCTCTTCACTAACTAAACATTGGGAAGACAAGAACCGAGCTTGGGATCAAGCTATTGATCACTTGTACATTCCCTAATGCTAATTAGGTCTAATCAGGTGTTTAACTAAGGTTTTATCAAGTGTCCTTATTCACTAATTAAGTAAACCCTAATTACACCTTATAACAGAAATTGACTGAATTCAGAGATGAAGCAGACAATACATATCACAGAAATGCAAAGAATATGGTTCAAAGATCATGCACCCAGAAACTGAGGGCTAACTAGACTAGGGCACCCGTTCATTAGTCCTACAACTTTTTGTCTACAAAAATCTTCTGTATCAGCTATCTGGTGACCTCCAATAGCTCCCAGAGCTTAGAGAATCTCCCCTGTTAGACTAGGGCACCCACTCATTAGTCTCAAAAGTGTCAAGATCTAGAATTCTGAAATTCAGTGATGACTATGTTCGTGATATTTGTCTTCCTGTCACTCCTTTTTCACCGTATCCTATAAAACACGATTTGCACCTACAAAAGGAGGAGAAATATGTTGTGTCTATATAGGAGCTTGCCTCAGTCAAGCCCCATTTTCGGTATTCCTACCTCAATAATAGCCAGAGATGAAGATTTGCAGAAGTGTGTGCAAACCTAAGAAAGTGTATGCAGAAATATCAAACCCTAGATGTCTCAATCAAGGGAAGATCAATAACTTGCTTCAATTCAATAAACACATACAACTTCACCTCAAGGAGATGAAAACAAATGAAGACTTGCATGAACAAGAAGGCAAATCAACAATGTCTGCGGAGGATCTCTAAGCTCGATGTTGGAGGCTTTAACCCTTCTCTCAATCATGCAAAAAGTGTGCAAACCCTCGGAAGAGCAAGATATTCTCAAGATCTTGATTCCTAATCTCCATCCATTGTCTCCATTATAGAAAATTCAAATAACTTCAAGAGAGTTTCAACAAGTCACCGATCTTCAATGGTAATTTTAGCAGAGTTTTGGCATCAAGCTTGCATAAAGATTGTGTGTGATGAAATGATTTTTCAAATGTCTTTTTATATCTAACCTTATGGAATTCAAATTTTAAAATAACATCTCGATATCACGTGAAAATGAAAATTTGAAAACATAATCGCAAGATGCACGGCAAGAGCTGCCACCCCACCAAGATTCAAAATCCTAAAAAATGGGGCAGGACTAGGGCGTGGGTGCCTGAGTCCAATCCCCCATTTTCTAACAAGATCTACCTCTAGGGGGTTCCAAAAACCCGTAATCCAAATTTCCTTTCTGGGTTCCATCAATAGTTATCTCAGAAAATGAACATTTTGCAACCAGACACAGGTCAATCAAGGTTTCGGGAAGGCCAAGAACAAAGAGGTTAAGAGGTCACCAAAGGAGAGGAGCTAAACTAAGGGAAATTGTACCATTCCATATACGAGGACAATTTCTAATGTAACATATTTATGTTCATTTTGTTTGATAGCCTCATTTGTAACCAATATACTCATCATCACTAGCATTGGAAGAATTGTCATCATTTAATTCATTACGATTATCCTTATTTTTATTGCATGATCATGACTATTCTCAACTTGCACCATCCATTTGTCTATAAGATCTTGAATTTGATATTTGAGTGTGATGCATCTATTCATTCAATGTCAAGGAATGTGGTGATAAGAACAAAAATATTTAACCTTAACATTTTGTGCAATACTAGATGTACCCATTTGTTAACACAAATCAAAGAGATATTCCTCTTGTTTGTATTGTATGATTTGATCAATAGTAAACTCATGCTTATCTTCAAGAGGTTTTAAATTTATATTTGTGACTTTCATAACAAGATATCATGTAATTGATGTATAACTATTATAGAGTAATCAACCAAATCTATTATACAACAATGCTTAATAGTGATGAATTGAATATCTTGTACTATTAATTCCATGGGAAATTCCATTAGCCCCATGCCTTGTTTAGTGAAAAAATATGTGAAACCACACTCAAAAAAATGTATGTGTTGAATAAGCATATTAGTTAAAAGATGGGTTAAGATAAAAACATTAGTAATTGTAAAAAGGTAAATGGTATGTATAGTTAAAATGAAAATTGGTAGTTTTTTAGGTCACCACCAAGAACTACACCTATTTGGTGTATGATATCCCCCCATTAAGAAATCATTAGTAAGGTCTAACTTTTTTTATCCATAAAATGATGACAAAACAATAGAAATAAATAATCTGACCAAGCATGGAGAGCTAGAATGTTAGATATTCAATGCTTTGATTTACTAGACAAGGTCATGGAAGTACATGTAACCAAGTCCCCAATGATCTACACTACTTACTCTCTCCTAACATTCAAAACTATATATTATATGATTAATAGAATAAACCATTCAATGGAACACCTAATATAGTTATAGCTATTGAAAATTAACCATGAAAAAGTCATTTATAAAAATTAGATCTCTACAACTATGTCTATTGGAATCCATGAAAAGAAGAAATATAGATACTTTGGCCTTTAAATTTAGATTTGGTCTAGAGAATATTTGTTATTCTCCCATAATATTCAACTAATACATGCCATGCTACGGTTTAAAGAATACTTCTTATGTTGTCACAATATTCAACTAATGCATGCCATGCCAGGGTTTAAAGAATACTTCTTATGCTACCACAATATTCAACTAACGCATACCATGATAGGGCTTAAGGATTACTTGGTATGCTACCACAAAAAGGTAGGTGCTTCCAAGAAGCCAGCAATGGAATGAATCATAGAGAATGGTATATATTTATGTGTTTACATAGAGGTTGATGGTAAGATATTACATAAAAACCATGTAATAGAATAATCACTCAAGTTCCTTGTAAACAATCTAGCAAGTAACGTGTTCTCATGAAAATAGTCTAAACATGATATCCTAAAGGAATGCATATGAATTAATGGGTCACCTATACCATTAGACATTATAACTTCTCAAAGATGTATCATAGGGAAGCATAAAATAATCCAATGGAAAGTCCCCATGGACATCCAAAAGTGTTATATTATCGTGATGCATAGAAAAATCCATAGGATCCAAAAAAGGACCACTAGAAGGTGAAAGATAAGAAGCATGAGAAAAACATGTTTTATAGACAAAAGTAAATAATATATGAAAGTACATGACAAATTATGGCATGGTGCATAATAAACATAATATGAATCAAACCATTTTTTTCCCCTAGCAATCAATGTATCAACAAATGCATTCATTAATGTATAACCATTGTGTCTATGCTCATAGTGTGAAGATTAAAACAATCTAACATAGAACCACCCTGGACCAAAGGTGGTCAAGACCTTAAAATGGTATGTACATAAAATTTGAATTATGGTGAAGTGAAAACCATAAACTTGTTCCTCTTGGGCCAATTCAACCAAGTCTATCTACATAAAATTTGAATTATGCAAGTTCACCAAAAGAAAAGAAATGATCCACTATTGGATTTAAATCTATATTTTTAAGTGACATTTGTTTTTGATATTGGAAAAATGAGTTTCTGAAAGGGCCCAAACCCTTTTACAAAGAAATAGGGATTTTGATCTTTTTGTAAATGCCATTTGTTAACAATGGGAACTTGATACCTCCAATCACAAGTGCTCCCTTCATGCCATGATGTCTACAACAACAAGTCAAACCATAAATTTAATTAATTATTTAAATGAAAAATAAATAATTGAAACTACCAAGTAAAAACTTTTGAACTAATAAACAAACATATACCACCAATGAGGCCTCTACCATCGACTAGGAAGAAGATACTATGGATTGATGAATAGAGTTCCTATATTAAATTGACAAGAAGGTAAGACTATATGTACATAATCATAATAAATTTAATTAACAATATAGTATCTTGATTTATAAAGCATACCTATTATTGCACCAATTCAATCTAATGAACCATGTGGGTCGGCTCTAATCTTTATAGTGTCAAGTATTACTTCATGGTTAGACTCATGAACTTCCCATAAATTCTTATTGTGTGGTCAGCCCCAATATTTGATCAACTAAACATTTGTTGCAACAACAAGGTTAGAGTAATGAAGAATCTTCCTATGTGTGTCAAAGTCCTCAAACAACCACACATCAGACTTCTTCATCGGGTACCCTCTAAGCCATGTTTAGTAACAACAACAGACCCTATAGGATACTCAATATCCTCTCCATCAATGATTGTGGTAGTCAATTTATTTTTCCCTCTACATAATGACAAATAATAATGTGTCCCTTCTTCATTATTCTCATCAACAATAATTGCATAAACATGACCTACATTAAATTGTACAAATAAATTAATTCCACTAAATGATCAAAAATACAATATAATGAGTTAAAATATTAATTTCAACTAATAAATAAATCTATAATACTTGGTTGTACTAGGTCTGATACATGGTCAAAGTCAACTGATACTTCCATCTGGTTCAATTGTAGTGCTTGTGGAATTCGATATGTTCCAATCAAAACTAAAGGTCTACAAGACCATTCGTCAACCCCCTCTTTTGACTCACACTCTTCCCAAATAAAATCCATACATGAAGAACAAAAACATGCCATCTCTCTTGTATAAATAGTCCATGAACCCTTGTTTAAACTTCTAAATGAGTGGAACTCACTCGATCCTGCTATTGTACAATAATCTTCATAGTTTGTAATTATTACATTGTTCTACTAGGGTGTGTGCATGAAGACGGGGGACCAAAAAGTGGCTACCCCCGTTTTTGGTCCTAGAAAATCATAATGTGATCACGTTATTGCCTGCCAAATATAATAAAAAATAGAGACCCATAGCCTCATTGTTTCACAGTGATTTTCAAGATCATAGAAAAATGTGAGTAGGGTTTTAACGTGAATGTGTTTTGGTAAAATTGAAGGAGAACTCTGTCCAGCAGGATGTCCCGTTGCCATTCCCACCATGGATGAGCGCAACAAACTCAACAAATAGAAGTAGGTAGGGGTTTTATCATTTTTCTACATTTAAAAATGAATTGAATTTATTTTTCATTATTTTAATTGAATGTCTAATCTTAATTTTCAGTTAATGAACCGATGCAAAACCCAAATCTAGGGGATCAAATTCCATGTGAGGAGGAGCCTCAAAACCTTCCTCAAACCCCACCTTCACATCCTCACCATCCACATGACACACAAGAAAATTATTTAGGGAAAATCCATAAAAACAAAAAATAGCTTGAATCCTTTGTTCAAACATTAGAAACTCCAAATGCAAGCACCGATTGGAAGAGAGCCCTTACTAACTCATTAGACGTCATTATTTCTCATATTGACTCAGTGACAAACCAAATCAATGAATGGAAGGACTATATGGAGAGGCGTTAGTGATTCTATGCTGACAAATTATCTTACAAACAAGTTAAGGACAATTTTTTTAAAATCTAAATTATGTGCACTTTTTATCAATCCTAAAAATAATCAACCACTACATGAGAGTTGCAAACGATTCCCAATTCATTGGTGTGTGCATGATGGTATATTCAAAAACTTTTGGGATAGATGCTATATGGTTTTTGACGACCTTCCTTATAATAAAAATGAGGTCCTGCAATATTTTTTGAGGAAAATTTGTTGTGAGTTCATCTGCAACGAGATTCCTAACTACTTCAACATTTGGGAGTTCCAAGGTAGAGGTGGTGGCTTTGCACAAGATAGACATGGGGAAATCATGACCAGAACCATCTATCTAGATCCCTTATGAGGCCACAACATATCTCACTCCCTTCTACTTTGAAGGAGAGTGTTGAGGTGGAGACACTACATTCTTTGAGTCCCCTCACCTAGTCTTTGGCACAACATGGCGGTGATCTTACCTAGGTTGATGAGGGTGAGAGAAGTAGGCATCGTTGGTTCCCACATCTTTGCAGATCATGTGGGGATTTGTGTGATTATGGGACCTGGGATGCTTCCCATGTAGACATTCCAAATGATGCTACAAGTGTCAAGACCATGTGACATAGGGGCAGTAGTTAGTGATGGAGACATCCTTGTTGGATGATATTGCACTCACAAATGAGATCTTGTAGGATACTTTTAGTATTGATTCCGAGGTAAGTTTTTAGAAGGTTCTGTAATTTAATATGTTTGTATTTTAAATCTCTAATTAATTATAAGAATAGATATTATAAGTTAAAATTAATGTATGTAATTGTTTGCACTATGAAATTCCTGGGTCAGACTATTCATCCTATGTTTGTTAGCCATCTAGTGTAAGGTTATGAGAGGAGGTCCAGTTGACACGTATGTAATTTATCACAAGATCATAAATATAGTACATGTAAACTTTTTTTCATATATCAATGGTAATCTTATTTAGTGACAATTTGATGATGAACAGGTGGATGTTGGAGCTTCACCATCACGAGGATTTCTTTGGTACCCATGTAAAGGTAGTTTCACTAAGGTAAATTTTACCATTTCTGATCATTATGCATTTAAATAATGTTATGTATCTATTTTGGTCAAATAACCTTGAACTTTATTTTTAGATGTTGACAAATATGATAGATACTCCTCATCTTCATCAACCAATGAAGGTGGGCATTGTTATAGTTGTTTTGTTTGTAAATCTTTTGATTGAGGTATAAGCCAGTAACATGTAAATGTCATTTTGTATTTCTTGTTTTATCTTGATGTCATTTAATGTACATAAATGATATTCATGTTTACTCAATTTTGCTTCTTAATGCTTCTCACTGGAGGTGACAACTCCAACCCATCTAGCTACAGATAAAGAAAGACAAAAAATGATCTCAAGAGGGATCACCAAATAGCAATAAGTGATTGATTACATATGTAATGTTATGTATTTTGAATATTTTATATATTAATGTGGACATTGTTTGCTTGTATTAACATGTGGATCTTCAAAAATCTGTATCAAGGAAGTCTAGTCGATGGGTGAGAGAGGATGAGTCATTAACTAATTCTCCATCTTCACGGCTAAGCAAGGACCTTTGATTATTTTATAGAAGTCCATAGGAAATTTGATTTTGGGACTGTAGACATGAAAAATTGACCTATGATCAATTTCCTAAGTCCTCCCTTCACATGAAATTTAATTAATTTTAATTAATTAATTAAATCTTCTACCGTATCCCCGTGAATAATAAATTAAAATTAATTTATTATTTACTAAACATAAACTCCTTCCATAAATACTAAATTAAGATTAATAAACTTAATTTATTATTTATGGTTCAATAAACCAAAACCCGTTATTTACCTACCATAACCCTAACCACCTTTTACTATTCCAAAAATTTGTTTAACCATTCGAACTACTTTTGAAACCATCCCCAAAACTTTATAAAAATCAAATCCATTTTCATTTACTCCCCCCCAGCCAAAACTACATTGGAGTTATGCTAAATATGAGCAACTACATTTTAATATTTGGTAACATTTATTTGGTTTATATAGCTATATCTTTAATCTTTTTTGTTGCATTTGATATAAGTTTTTGGGGTTTTAATTGCAAAATCTTTTTTAATAAAATTTATATATGGTGTATACATTGGTGAATCCGATGTGAACACCCTTCTCTGATCATTTGTTTGCAAGTGTTTTTGTTTGAGAACTTGCAGGATTTGGAGCATTTTCGGATATATTTGGGGTTGATAGCATACCTTTTATGGTTTTAACTTGTTACGGTATTGAATATTTGGAAGAGATCATTATGGTTTCAAATGTTTTGACTAATTAACTTTAATCATTGTTTGCTGATAATTGTTTTTAGTAACCTGTGAGCATTATAATGCTTTGAAAATATATCCGTTGTTCTTTTATGTGAAGTATTGGAAAAATTGTCTTTTTCAAGTTGCTTTTTACTTTTATATGTGAGCATTATAGCTGGAAAAATTGTCTTTTTCAAGCTGCTTTTTACTTTTTTATGTGAGCATTATAGGGCTGGAAAACTCTTTTTTTTTTATGCTGTTTTAAAAGCTTTTATATGTGAGCTAGAAAAATCTTTTTTTACCCTGTTTTAAAAGCTTTTATATGTGAACATTATAGTGCTTAAAAAAAATTGTCTCACATGGCAAAAAAATTAATCATTGTTGTTCTTTAACATGTAAACATTATAATGCTTTGAAAACTACCTTACATGGTAAAAGCTATTCACATTGTTTTTCATGTGTGTGGAAAAATGGTCTCATGCCGTAAATAATATTCATTTTATTTCTTTTATCTATGAGCATTTTCATATTTAATGTTTTTTGTTGCCGTTTTATAAAATGTTATCCACCGAGGTTCAAAATCTTTCAAATGTGATCAAAGCTAAACAAACTGCTAGTGGTTTATTCAAACAACCAGAGCTTAATTGCTAGTCATAATAATAAGGGATCAAATTGCTTCATATGAACACATTCAAACCAAACCATCAGACAACAAAGATAATTATCAGAGTGCCTATCCCTAGCCCTTGGAGGCTATTTTATTCAAACTATCATAACTTTTGCATTTTTCATCATATTTTCATGTTTTTGTAGGTGTTGGAAAGCTACTTATGAGCTCTACATAGCTGTACTACCATTTCTTGCAAATTCATCTCATATTATTTGGTATAATTGTTTGAAATTCAGTCATTTTAAGGCATCAAATATTTCTCATCTAGCATTTAACAATTTTTGTGTGGTTTTTGTAGGATTCATTTGTTTTAGTACAGCTTTATGCCTGTCAAAGACTATTTTGCAAATTACTAATCAGTGTGTTGTAGGTTCTATGGTCACATCATGAGAAAGGGTTAAAATTAACAAGTGTTTGCCATGTCTTGTGGTTTGCATTTTTGTCATTGAAGCGTATGCTCTTCTCTTGCGCCATTCAACTATCTTGAGAATCAAAAGCATTCCTTTGACATTTTTTATAACCACACACACATTTGGATTTGGAATTAAAATGAACCCCATGTGAGTGTGAGGCAAAGGTGTTGTGTATGCTCTCTCCTTGCACTTTGTGTGATCTAGGAGATCAAAAACAACGTGTTTCCTTGCTTTTGTTACCCTTTAGATTGGGCCTGCTCTTGAGACACATTTGCAAGGAGAACTCATTTGCGACCCCAAGTGGTACTTTTGTCTGGTTTGCTATATAAATTGAGGATAAGGTGAAAGCCAAGTCTAACCGGTATTAGTGCTTATCGTACAGTGCTAGCTCGAAAGGAGGCATACCTTTGTGTATATTAAACTCCTAGTAGGGTTAGTCAAAGCCTTTAGTGGCTTTCTAGATGCTCGTAAGGTGCTGGTCCCCTGGATATTCACTATGAACCTTTGTTTAGTGGCCAAAAACCCTCTACTTGTTGATACAAGAGGAAACTCTGATAGCTGTCCCACATTTTCACGGCTTATGACAGAGATAACAAGGTACCTTAGGATCTCTGCATCCTAGGACTTGGAACTTGGTGTGCCTAAGAAGTGAGTGTACTATAAGGGGGAGTCCGTGCCCCAAGTTCCTAGAGCTATACACCATAAGTAGGCGCGGCTGGGTAAAACCAAGTGGGAACTTAGCAAGTATTGTCCTTTCCTAGCCTAGGATCGTGCATGTTTACAAGTGTTTGCAAAACATCAAGATATCATCAAAACAAAGCAACCAGTCTGATTGTCATGTGTCTTATATGATTGATGCGTTGTCACTTTGAATCCTAAGACGCTCTTTCAATTGATCAAATAATCCAATCCATCCATTTCCCACCTAATTCATTTATCATCATCCTACTCATATTCACACTCCTTGAACCTAGTCCAATCCTCAGTCGTCAAAATGGTTGTGACCATCAACAAATCTAGGACAAATCAAAAACCAAAACTTATACTCCATGGAGGCCCTCCTAGATATAATAATGATGAGAATTTGGTAGATCATGATGCATATTTCTATACCCATGAACCATATATCTCCCCATATTAGCCTCCACCAACATCACTATCATCCCAAGAATATGAAGAAATACAAGAGCCTCGACATATCTATGATGATCATTATCCACAAGATCATTCTTATCATCCAAACACAACCCAAGATTTTCCTTCCATGCCCTCAACCTCACAGAACTATAATCCTACCCAAGTCTCAACCTCGACATCCATTAATCCCCAAGTCCTTCAGTTCCAACAACAACTCGCTCAATCACTACAACAAGAGGCAAATCTTAAATTTCAATTGCCACAACTATCACAATTGTCTTCACAATTTCAACATCCTACCACATCAACACCCCAACTCTATGAGTCATCTCCATCCACCTCATACAAATCTTTATCTCAACCAATCTACCACTCATATCAACCCAACTCATCCATACCCCGAACCTATTCAACAATAACTTTACCTCAAACCTCACATGTCCAAATCCCTATCCATGCTTCATCTTCACACATACCAAGTCCCCTCACCTTATATCTTTACCAAAAAAATCAACAAAAACAAGCCCTCCTTCAACAACAACAAATCTTAGCCCAAAAACCACAACCTTCATTTAACACATCATCCACCATACCTTTATCCATGCAACAACAACAAATTTCATCTAATTTCAATCCTAATCCATTGGTCCCCCAACCTTCTAATCCATCAATCCCTTTGTTACCTTCACCGCCATCATCCACACAACATCAACAAATTCAACCTAACTTCTATGAGTCACCCCCATCATCATGCCAACCTAGTCTCTCCACATCAACCAATCTCATGAATATTTCTCAATATCCATCTCAAAATATTCCACATCATTGGCATGTTAGAACTAATCCCAATCCCTCCTTGCATCAAGATCAAGAATTCACAAGTCATCTTAATGATACTCTTGACAAGGGAAATACCATCTCAAGTTTGGAATCATATACCAATCCATCTACTAGTCCTCCTCATCCATCCATCCCTATGGAACCTCCATCATATAATCCTTCCAACCTTGTAAATCCTAATCTTTTAAGCCAATCCCCAACACTGTTAAAGTCTAAACCATCAACCTAAGCCCAATCCAAGTCGTGATCTTACCACAGCCAATCCTATCATCCCTCCACCTAACCCAAGTACCATCCCTATTATATCCAATCCTCTTGTCCATCCACCTGATCCTAATCCCACTCCTATCACACCTAATCCCATTATCCCTCCATTGCATTCCAAGCTTACACCATCTACCATTATTCTCCATCCATTATATTGTCCCTCTACCCATGTACTAATGAAGGATGTGATCCATTGGCTACTAGCAAGGAATCAACCACTACCCTAATGCCATCAAATCCTTATCATTGAAAATATCCAAGAACCCTTAAATGTCATGCCTATTTATCCTATTCCATATTGTAGTCCACAAATTATCAAAGAACCTTCAAATGTTCTTGAAGATCCACCTACCATAAGCCCAATTCAGTCCCCACCATACATTAAACCTATCCAAGAAACCTCCGTTCCTATCCAAACTCAATATTTATGTCAAGATTCAACTCTAAAGCATGATCAGTCTTGTGCTTTACCAAATCAAGATCAAAGCTCTTCCTTGCAACCTATTCATAACCTATATGTTTTCTATGATCAAGATATTATCTGTGATCAAGATCTTGTCACTCCTTCCACTCATGGTCCCAATACTATCCATGCTCAAGAAACTTCCACCAGTCCCATTCATTCTCCTTTAATCCATGATCCCACAACATCCACTTCCTTTGATGAGATGCTTGGTCCCCACAAGCACATAGATGATCAAATAAATACATTGGATCTTAAGCATGATGTTAATCAAGATCCTATTACTCCTTCACCATCTCATATTGATCCCATTTCAAATCCACCATCATGTCCTATTGGTCTTACTTCCTTCCTAAATGAATGTTCTTCACTAGGAGAGTAGCAACCATTGTCTACCTCTTCTCCATCAAATAATGAGCTCAAGTCTAGTTCTGAAAGCACACTTAGTCCCATCATCCACCGCATACTCCAAAACATGAACTATCAAGGTAAAGGCTTAGGCCTTCATGAACAAGGTATTTTGGAGCCTATTCATGTCAAAGTCCCTCCACGCTCATATGGCCTTGGATATACACCCCAAGGCAAGCAATATCAAGATGTTGGTACCACATTTCCGCCACCTAAATCTACTCCATCTAAGCCCAAACTAGGTGCACCTCATCATACCCATAAAACATATGTTGCCATCCCTCCTCTATTATCCTATGAACCTAAAAAGCATGTGACCATTCATCTTCCTCCATCCACTTTACCTCCACTTCTTCCAACTCCAAACACTCTTCTATCCACTTTATCTCCACTCCTTCCAACTCTTAATATTCCTATCCTCCAATCTCCTTATCATAAATCCCCCACAATTCCTAATCATAATCAACAAATGCACACATTGAATAAACATGAAGCTATCCCAAACATCCCCATGGGATTCAAAAATAAAAATTTAAATGTCTCCACCCATAAAGCCAAATATCCTAATAATCCTCATGCCATAGGGCATCAATGTAAAGAATCAAAGCAAAATCAAAACTCAAAAAGGCTGCCCAAGTCCACATCTCAAAAAGATAATTTCACAACCAAAGTGGTTTGGGTCCCTAAGCAAAAAGCATCCAATTCAAATGGAGCATCCACAATCTTAAAATCCCAAACATCCTATTCCCCATCACAAAATACTAAAATTCATAAGTCCATTTGGGTCCCTAAAGACCTAAATAGGCAATTCCCTCAGAGAACATCTCCATTACTCCAAAATCCCCCTTCCTATAAAAAGCTTCAAAATCCAATTCGATGTGTACAACTGTTGGTCTTGGTTCCCTTCCACTCCACAACATTCCCACATACCTCCATCTCCCCATCTTCCATCTACTATCCTACTTATTTCTTCCATCATGTCCCTATGGTCCATGCTTTTGCATAAGTCCATATCTATCTCTTTATCTCCATCCTACTCCTTCTATCCTAGTCCACATCATAATCCATTATCCCCTATCCATCCTTACATAAACCTTTCATATTCCACATCAAAATCCACTATCCATTTAATTCGTATCTCTCTCCTGTAATCCTCTACCAACATCTATGAGCATAATGACATTTGACATGGTCTCTGAGTGACTTTTATCCATCATGAGACATTACCACCTTGCTATAGGAACAAAATCTTGAGTTCCTACCTATTCCATCCAATTATCCCCTACCCAAAAGTCAATAGTCAAAAGTTAAAAAAAAAAATCAAAATAGTAAAGAGAAACCATTTCATCCAATGGTGAAAACCTGGTAAACAGGCACCTTGGATAAGTACCATGATGAAAACCTAGCAAACAGGCATCATGTGTAGGTGATTATGTATGTGCTTTACACCTGGGGGCATGTTGTCTAATCTATCCCCTCCTATGTATCCCATTGCATATATCCTATCTTATCATTTTCCATCCTATCATGTCCATCATATCTATCATACCTTCCTCATTGAACCATCCATCTTCCCTTCCTCCTTTTGATCTTGATGAGTGTAGAGGCAAAATGTTGAAAAATGCTTTTAGACACCTCTTGTCATACTCCAAATTCCATCCATCCATTTCTAAAAAAAATATATCCTCCATATATCCATCTACTACTAAGTCCATTCATCCATTGCAAGCATTATCCCCATCATGCACCCTAATAAGAACCACCTTGTTAAATCCTAAGGCATCATATCTAGAGTGGGGGCAGGTTATTCCTATGCAATATAGTCCTTAAAGATCACATCCTAGGTTCCCTCCATACATCCTATCATATTTCTCCCATCCATTATGCTTCTATCGCCACTCCTTGTATCCACCCTATCTTTATGCTATCGCCACTCCTCTTATCCATCCAAACCCTACATTTATCCTATCATTCATTCTTTTTTATCCACCCATCATCCCTACACACTTCCTATCCATTTCTTATCACTACTTCCTTCACCCATCCAATGCATTCATTAGCCTAAATCACCCAACTTTCCCATCCTTGTTTCTTGAATTGGTGCTCCCTTATCATTAGTTATCATTTAGAGATCACCATCCTATCCACACTAAATCCAATGCTTGACATCAAAATGTTCCCAGAAAATCAAAAAACAAAATTAAAACATTTAAAAAACCAAAAAAATCAAATATCCCAAAAAAATCAATCTACATCCAATCCAATCCAATCAATTCTTCATATCACTTCTTTCTTTCAATCAAACAAATCATTCCAACCAAATCTTCAAACTACTTCTTCCAATCAATTCTCAAATCATCATTCATCAATCAATCATTTCATCCAAATCATGAATCAAATCAATCAAATCATTCTAAGCAACAATGATCCAATCAAGTAAATCAGTCAAGTACAATTATCCAATTGCATCCATGGTCTTGGTTCCTAGCCTGGTTGTGAACCTAATAGATTGATCATCATCATCAATGGGATACATCATTCCTAATCCTAGTGTTGTTCTCGAGATATACCATTCCCATATCAGCAACACAATCCTTGCATTGTTCTCAGGATAAATCATTCCCACATCAACAATGCTATCAAACAATCATCCATCATTATCAGCATCAATCAATCCAATTGATCATCAATTTTCAGCTTGATAGGGGTAATACCTTGTTTGTTTTTGAATCATTTGTGCATGCATGCTTGCTTGCTTGTGTGTGTTATCTTTTCATCTTGCATTTGAATCACATCCATATCATTCTAGCTAATATTCATATCTTGTGTATGTTGGAATAGCTTTTTGCATTATCCTTTGCATCTAAGGTCATATCATACCTTTTGTGCATTAGGACTTTAATGCTTTAAGTTTACTTCCTCATACGTTAGACAAGGTTGTATTACACTGGGGCACATGACACATCGTCACCTTGGTCTTTATACCATGGTGCATAACGTTAGGTGCTATATCAAACATCAGGTTGCTCAAAGTTTCACTAGCATAACTCCACATCCTCCCCTTCATTTCCTTTTTCAAGAACCTATCCATCTCCTTTGTCCCTGCATATCCTCTTGAGGGGGCATTATCTATTGCTCTTTCATTTTTATGAGCCCCATGTGAAGCCTCAGCCTACTCGAAATCCATTCCAACCTATGTTTTAATCTTCTTTGAAACAACATTGCTTCACAACATCGTTTCAAAGAGGGGCAAAATGTAGACATGAAAAATTGACCTATGATCAATTTCCTAAGTCCTCCCTTCACATGGAATTTAATTAATTTTCATTAATTAATTAAATTTCCATTTATCTTTAATCCACCCTTAATTTCCTAAAGTTTAATTATTTTAATTAATTAATTAAATCTTTTACCGTATCCCGTGAATAATAAATTAAATTAATT
The DNA here is from genome assembly GCA_027924645.1 of Cunninghamia lanceolata. Classification (NCBI taxonomy): domain Eukaryota; kingdom Viridiplantae; phylum Streptophyta; class Pinopsida; order Cupressales; family Cupressaceae; genus Cunninghamia; species Cunninghamia lanceolata. The sequence goes on along the minus strand of BSBN01000135.1, from coordinate 5,592,711 downwards.
TATTATTTACTAAACATAAACTCCTTCCATAAATAATAAATTAAGATTAATAAACTTAATTTATTATTTATGGTTCAATAAACCAAAACCCGTTATTTACCTACCATAACCCTAACCACCTTTTATCGTTCCAAAAATTCGTTTAACCATTTGAAGTACTTTTGAAACCGTCCACAAAACTTTATAAAATCAAATTCATTTTCATTTACTCCCCCCAGCCAAAACTACATTGGAGTTATGCTAAATACGAGCAACCACATTTTAATATTTGGTAACATTTATTTGGTTTATATAGCTATATCTTTAATCTTTTTTGTTGCATTTGATATAAGTTTTTGGGGTTTTAATTGCAAAATCTTTTTTAATAAAATTTATATCTGGTGTATACAGGGACATTTTGTTACATATGCCTATTTGGCTTTGTAAACATACTTTTGTATGTTACCGATGTATATCATTGTATATGCCTATATGGCTTTATTTGTACATGCCTATATGGCTTGATAGATACACTAGATGTTATTTTCATGACATTATGTATATATGATATTTTACATTATATATAATATGATGAATAATTATGGTTACAGGATAGATAATATATCATGCTTAAAATTTTTGATATTGCATACATGTTCTTCAATGTTTCCATGAAATGATATTATGTTCAATTATAGTTCAATATATGTTCCCAAGTGTTTGATTAATTCAAATATGTTGACAACATCCTTTCAAAATACATCTTGGGCATATCTTACAATCATTCCATTCCATGAGATTGCATTTATTTAAGGCATCATGTCAAATAGTTCACATGCCTTGTCTATGCTTCCACACTTTGCATACATGTATCCCAGGGCAGTTGCAACTACAACATCTAAAAAAATTCCCATATCCTTTATGCTTTGATGGATGTCCATACCATGTTCCAAAGATCCCATTTTGGTATAGGCAAGGAGGATGCTAGGTAAGGTTGTAGACTTTGGTTTTACACGTCCACCAGTTACATTTGCTTGAAATTTTCTTTAAAGCCTTATCAAAAAATCCATTTTGTGCATATCTTGCAATCATTGCATTCCATGAGACAACATTTCTTTGAGGCATCATGTCAAATAGTTCACGTGTATTGTCTATGCTTCCACACTTTTCATACATAACTACAAGGGCAACTACAAATACAACATCTGACAAAATTCCTATATCCTTTATTCTTTGATGGTTGTCCATACCCTATTCCAAAGATCCTGATTTGGCATAGGTAGGGAGGATGCTTACAAAGGTTATGGAATTTCGCTCTACACGTGCCAATTTCATTTCCTTGAAAGTTTTTAAAGCCTTATCAAAAAATCCATTTTGTGCATATCTTGCAATCATTGCATTCCATGAGACATAATTTATTTGAGGTATCATGTCAAACAATTCATGTGAATTGTCTATGCTTCCACACTTTGCATACATGTCTACAAGGGTAACTACAAATACAACATCTAACAAAATTCCTATATCCTTTATTCTTTGATGGTTGTCCATACCTTGCTCCAAAGATCCTAATTTAGCACAAGCAGGGAGGATGCTTTCAAAGGTTATGGAATTTAGCTTTACATGTGCCAATTGCATTTGCTTGACATTTTCTTTAAAGCCTTTTCAAAAAATCTATTTTTTGCATATCTTGCAATCATTGCATTCCATGAGATGGAATCTCTTTGAGGTGTCATGTCAAACAATTCACATGCCTTGTCTATGATTCCACACTTTGTGTACATGTCTACAAGGGCAGCTACAAATACAACATCTAAAAAAATTCCTATATACTTTATTCTTTGATGGTTGTCCATACCCTATTCCAAAGATCCTAATTTTGCACAGGCATGGAGGATGCTTGCAAAGGTTACGGAATTTGTCTTTACACATGCCAATTGCATTTTATTGAAAGTTTCTAATGCATTTTCAAAAAATCCATTTTGTGCATATCTTGCAATCATTGCATTCCATGAGATGGCATCTCTTTGAGGTGTCATGTCAAATAGTTCACATGCCTTATTTATGCTTCCACACTTTGCATACATGTCTACAAGGGTAGCTACAAATACAACATCTGACAAAATTCCTATATCCATTATTCTTTGATGACTATCAATACCCTTTTCCAAAGATTCTAATTTAGCACAGGTAGGAAGGATGCTTGTAAAGGTTATGGAATTTGGATTTACACGTGCCAATTGCATTTACTTGAAATTTTATTAAAAGCCTTTTCAAAAAATCCATTTTGTGCATATATTACAATCATTGGATTCCATGAGATGGCATCTCTTTGAGGTGTCATGTCAAGCAGTTCACATGCATTGTCTATGATTCCACACTTTGCATACATGTCTACAAGGGTAGTTGCAAATACAACATCTAAGAAATTTCTATATCCTTTATTCTTTGATGGTTGTCCATACTCTATTCCTAAGATCCTAATTTAGCAGAGGTAGGAAGGATGCTTGCAAAGGTTATGGAATTTGACTTTACACGTCCAAATTGCATTTGCTTGAACATTTCTAAATCCTTTTCAAAAAACCCATTTTGTGCATATCTTGCAATTATTGCATTCCATGAGACAACATTTCTTTGAGGCATCATGTCAAACAGTTCACGTGCATTGTCTATGCTTCCACACTTTGTATACATGTCTACAAGGGTAGCTGGAAATACATCTGAAAAAATTCCTATATCCTTTATTCTTTGATGGTTGTTCATAACCTATTCTAAAGATCCGAATTTGGCACAAGTAGGGAGGATTCTTACAAAGGTTATAGAATTTGGCTTTACACATGCCAATTGCATTTACTTGAAAGTTTCTAAACCCTTTTCAAAAAATCCATTTTGTGCATATCTTGCAATCATTGCATTCCATGAGATGGCATCTCTTTGAGATGTCATGTCAAATAGTTCTCATGCATTGTCTATGTTTCCACACTTTGCATACATGTCTACAAGGGCAGTTGCAAATACAACATCTGACAAAATTCCTATATCCTTTATTCATGCTACAATGGAGCTCACAACATGAGGAAATAATAAGATGCATATTTACACCACCTAAGAATATGTAGTAGTGTTGCTCATGTCATCAATACATGTTATATCCCTTACTTTGTCATGCAAATGGATAAACTATGTTTTCATGTTCACATACATGGCTTACAACATGTGACCATAAACCACTACAAGTTGTATATGCTCTTAACAACAATATACATGTGATACACCCCAAAACATGCAATAGTGTTGTACATGTTTCCCAACTTGTTACTACTTCATGCAACTATGGATACTACATACTTACAACACCCAAATGAACTTGTTGTTGTTGTACATGTTCTCAGATAATAAGTATGCATGTGATACACCATTCTACTAACATACCATAGTGTCATACCATGTTAGCTATACATGCTTCATCCCCTACTTTCTCATGCAAATGAAACAAAAATACACTTTTCATCTTATCATACATGGCTTAGAACATGTACAACAAAAGATAGAATTCTTACCCACATTCTATGCACCTACATTAGTGACCAATGTACTTTAACACATAGAGAGAGACACAGTTTAACACATGTTTGACATTATATCCTCATTTCACCTTCTATAGGTCTAGAATACCCTTATTTCACCTTCTATATGGGTTATAGACACAACAAAATGAGGAAGAAAGGAAAAGAGACATAGAGAGAGAGACAATTTTGGAATGATTTGCATATCCTCATTTCACCTTTCTACATTTGCTTACATGTCTACCAGGGCATTTGCAACTACAACACATTGGGGAACACATTGGACAACACCTTCAATTAATGCCCTAGAACACATTGGATCAAGTGAGAACACCATATCAACCGAAGGAGAGTAGAGTAAAGACCTAAAAATGAAGATTACAACATAGCTTTTAGTTTAGTTTCCTCAACTAGAAAGGTGCTACGAGTGAAATTTTGCATTCCGTACATCGTGGGGTCAAATTAACTATGCCAATGCATCGGGGTGGATAGGTGAATTCTAGGGGAGGTGTCTTTTTGGTGGCAAAGCCTTCTGTTGATATTAGCTACATTAGACACAGATAGTCTCTTAAGAGCCCTAAGACAAAAAAAGGTCAAACATTGGATTGGTTGTTTTGTAAAATCATGACACCTACGAATGTCTTCTTTGCATGTATAGGTGCATGTTAGGTCCACCTAAAAATACCCATCTTATTTTTTTCAAATCAATTTCATTTGCCTATGGCGGCGAGAAATACATTGTTCCAAAATGCTTCAGTTTCATGTAGTGGAAAGGTGCTAGGAGTGAAATTTTGCATTCTACACCTCGTGGAGTTGAATGGACTATGCCAACACATCGGGGTGGGTGGCTAAATGATAGGGGAGGTCTAATTTTATGTTTCAAGTGTCCCAATAATTCCAGACTACAGGCTTCCAACAAAGTCACTTAAGATCCCTTGTCGTGCCAAAATTAAATGCATTCTTGCAAAATGCATCTGTGGCATTCAACATAACCTTGCCATAAGCCATATTTTTTGTTCTATGCCTCATGGGGCTGAATAGACTATGCCAACACATCAGGTTGGGTAGGTAAATGCTAGGGGATGTCTCATTTCATGTGCCAAGTGTCCTAGTCATTCCAAGCTACAGACTTCTGGCAAAGTGACTTTAGATCCCTAAGAGCAAAAAACTACCAAACTTTGATGGAGTAGTTCTCATAATTCATGGCACCTGGGAATGTTTTGTTTGGAACTACAAGTTCAAGTCAAGTCTATCCACAATAACCTCTCTCATTTTTTATCAACTCCAATCTATTTGACTATGTTGAAATTAAATGCATTCTTGCAAAATGCATTAGTGACATTCAACATAACTTTTCCATAAGCCATATTTTTTGTTATGAACCCTATGGAGTCAAATGGAATATTTCAACATGTTGGGGTGGGTAGTTAAATGCTAGGGGAGGTCTATTTTTGTGTGCCAAGTGTCCCAATCATTCTGAGCTACAGGCTTCTGACAAAGTCACTTAAGATTCCTAAGAGAAAAAACTCCCAAATTTTGATGCAGCAGTTCTTGGAATTCATGGAACTTGGGAATGTTCCATTTGGCCTACAGGTACAAGTTGAGGCTTTCCACAATAACCTCTCTTGGTTTTTGTCAACTTTGATCCTTTTGACTGTGCCAAAATTGAATGCATTCTTGCAAAATGCATCAGTGGCATTCAGCATAACCTTGCCATAAGACATATTTTTCATTTTGCGCCTCATGGCGCTGAATGGACTACCCGAAAACATTTAGGTGGGTGGGTAAATGCTAGGGGAGGTCTCATTTCATGTGCCAAGTGTCCCAATCATTTTAGGCTACAGGCTTCTAGCAAGAGATTTTAAGTGAATTTATTGGAAGCCTATAGCTTGAAACAACTGTGACACTTGGTGCATGAAAAAAGACCTCCCCTAGAATTTATCCATCCACTCCAATGTGTTGGCACAGTCCATTCAGCCCCACAAGGTACAGAACAAAAAATATGGCTTATGGCAAGGTTATGTTGAATGCCACTGATGCATTTTGCAAGAATGCATTTAATTTCAGCATGTCAAATAAATTGGAGTTGAAAAAAAATAAGAGAGGTTATTGTGGATAGACCTAACATGTACTTGTGGGTCCAAATGAAAGATTCCTAGGTTCCATATATTATGAGAACTACTCCATCAAATTTTGGTAGATTTTTGCTCTTAGGGATATTAAGTGACTTTGCAGAAATCCTGTAGCTCGGAACAATTGGGACATTTGGCACATCAAATGAGACCTCCCCTAGAATTTACCCATCCACCTTAATGTGTTTCCGTAGTCCATTCAGCCCCATGAGGTGCATAACAAAAAATATGGCTTATGGCAAGGTTATGTTGAATGCCACTAATGCATTTTGCAAGAATGCATTTAACCTCAGCACGATCAAATGGATTGGAGTTGACAAAAATCAAGATAGGGTATTGTGGATGGACCCGATGTGTACCTCTAGGTCTAAACAAAACATTTCTAGGTGCCATGAATTATGAGAACTGCTACGTCAAAGTTTGGTAGTTGTTTGCTCTTAGGAATCTTAAGTGACTTTGTTAGAAGTCTGTAGCCTAAAATGAATGGGACAATTAGAACACAAACCAAGATCTCCCATATAATTTAACCACCCACTGCAATGTTTTGGCATAGTCCATTCAACCCCATGAGGCGTATAACGAAAAATATGGCTTATGACAAGGTTATGTTGAATGCCATTGATGCATTTTGCAAGAATGCATTTAATTTTGACCAGGTCAAACAGATTAGATTTGATAGAAAATGAGAGAGGTTATTGTGAAAAGACCCAACATGTACCTATAGGTCCAAATAGAACATTCCCAGGTACCACGAATTTTGAGAACTGCTCCATCAAAGTTTTGCAGTTTTTTGCACTTAGGGATCTTAAGTGACTTTGTCGGAAGCCTGTAGATCAGAACAACTAGGACACTTGGCACACAAAATGAGACCTCCCCTAGAATTTATCTACCACCCTGACATGTTGGTGTAGTCCATTCAACCACATGAGGTGTAGAATGAAAAATATGGCTTATGGTAAGGTTATGTTGAATGCCACTGATGCATTTTGCAATAATGCATTTTATTTCGGCATGGTCAAACAATTTGGAGTTGACAAAAATTGAGAGGTTATTTTGGATGGACCCCACATGCACTTGTAGGTCTAACTGGAACATTCCCAGGTGCCATGAATTCTAAGAATTGTTCCATCAAAGTTTGGTAGTTTTTTGCTCTTAGGGATCTTAAGTGACTTTGTTAGAAGCCTGTAGTCTGAAACGACTATGACACTTGGTGCATAAAAAGAGACCTCCCCTAGAATTTAACCACCCACCCAATGTGTTAGTGTAGTTCATTTATCCCAAGGAGGTGCTGAATGAAAAATGTGGCTTATGGTAAGGTTATGGTGAATGTGACTGATGCATTTTGCAAGAATGCATTTAATTTCGACAATGACCAAACGAATTGGAGTTGAAAAAAACTGAGAGAGGTTATTGTGGAAGGAACCCATGTGCACCTCTAGGTCTAAACAAAACATTCCCAGGTGCCACAAATTCTAAGAACTATTCCATAAAAGTTTGGTAGTTCTTTGCTCTTAGGGATCTTAAGTGAATTTGTAGGAAGGCTGTAGCTAGGAACAATTGGGACACACGGCAGATGAAACAAGACCTCCTCTAGAATTTATCCACCCAACTCAACATGTTTACATAATCCAAATGGCACCATGAGGTGTAAAATGTAAAATTTCACTCCTAGCACCTTTCCACTGCATGTGTTGCAAGTATGTGCTAATCGGTATTGTCATTGATGTCAACATGCTTTTGTTGTCATTGGTGTCAACTGTATTCTGATGTTGCTGTTGTTGTTTGATTGAGTTGTTGTGTTAAAGTTATTTGAATGCCTTGTAGAGATGCTAATGATGTTAGTAGATTATTCCTATTGCTGGGTTTCCAAGTGCTTTTGAGAAAACTCGATTAATATTGGAAACGGTGTGTTGAAGGAGTCTTCTAGCCTACATAATACTTCTTGAGTTTTTACTCTGCATTTCTTATGTGTTAGAGATTTGTGGATGTGGTTTGGATATGTTGTGGATAAGTGTTTTAAGTTATTGAATCCAGAATTTGGTGCTCCGGATTGCTGTTCAGTGAAAGTTGTATTCATTAGTTTGAGAACAATGTCTGATAGTGTTTGTAGTGTGTCTAAGAGAAAGTATTTTACTCCAGATTCCTCCACAAAAAGGTTTCAAGTGCCACAGTTCTAGATATGTGTTCATAAGGTCATTATCTATCTTCATTCTAGAGGGTTTATGATTTAGTGCTCTGGAAAGTAATTTTCTTGTGTAGCAGAATTCGACAATGTTGTTTGTAAGCAGTTTGTGAACTATCTTCAAGTGAAATTTGTTGTGATTGAATTTGTTGGTTCTTAGGTTACTTCAAGTTGTTCATGGATGTTTCTAGATTGTTACAAAGCCTTGTGTGTGGTCTGAAAGTTATGGTTGGGTTCGTGGAAGCATGTGATCAAGAATTTGTTATGTTTACACTATTTGGCAGACCTAGAATATTTGTGCTAATTGTGGAGTTAATTTGATAATTATGTGAGTGTTATGTAGCATGCTTGGATAGATTTGGGTCCAAGCTAAGACATAGAGTGGTTTTCCTTCATTCCCTTGTGCCATGGAATGTTTAGGTCCAGACCTAATTCAAAATTGTGTGTTTGATGACCTTGGAGATTATTTCAAAGATTGAAGATTGTGTTGCTGAGCTTGAAGGTTGTTTCAAGGTTAATGATGGTATAAATAAGTGTCAAGGATTCATAAATTAGGTGCACAAAGGATGTGGTGTTTGTGATGAAAATTTAATTAAGGCAGTAAGGGCTTTAATGTGTTAAGCTCTCGGATGTAGTGAGCAGAAGGTGTCTACAATTTTTAGTGATGCTGCGAAGGTGTTGTTTGTGTTGAGGTGTATATTGAGCTTCATTGGAATTGAACTCCATGCATAGGTGCGATGTAATTATATTAGTTCAAATCTTGGTAGTAAGCCACCCTTCTCTTCTTTGTTTCTTTCTCAGTGGGTAGTGAGTCCACTTGGACAATGAGTCCTCCTGTAGTGAGCATTATTTCTTTTGGGTAGTGAGCCCTTTGGCAGTGAGCCTTTTGTAATCTGGTATTGCTACTACATTATATTGTGAGCTAATCCTCACCATGGTTTTTCCCTTTTAGGGTTTTCCACATAAAATTTGGTGTTCTCTTGTGTATGGTGTTGATGTTTTTAAGTTTCTGTCATTTTCTTCTCATGATTAGTCATCATAACAGATTTAGGGTTTAAGTGAACTGATGTGGATATGAATATGTTTGTGAGGGTTTAAAATTTTGATACAACTGATTCATGCCCCCCTCTTAGTTGTCTTGTGCCTTCAACAATTAGTATCAGAGCAAGGTTCCTTGGAAGAAATCTTAATAGCTTGAGGTAGATCTAGGATGGCGCACAAGAAGGATGTTCCCCTATTTGATGGATCTTAAGAAGATGAATGCATGTCTATCAGTAGTGAAGAAATCAAGGTTGCTCTTGAAGACCTAGAGAGGACTAAAGAAGAAATCAAAGATCTTAAGGAGAATGTCAAAGAAGTAGATGGATGTATTAGAAAGTTAAGAGAGCAAGTCAAGAAGTTCAAAGAAAGACATAAGGAGGTCAGTAAATGATTGAGGCTAGAAAATGAATCTATGAATGGTCTGAAAGTGAAATTTGAAGAAAAGGCAAGGGTTGAGGAATATCTTAACCTAATAGTGAAAGGAAAATTTGAAGAATATATAAGGCTTGAACAAGAAGTTGTGAATCTGAAATTAGATCTAGAGAAGCCAAAGAATTATGAAGAAAAATTCAAGATAAGTTCTGCAAGGCTTGATGAGATGATTGCAAGTCAGAAAAGTACCAATGATAAAGAAGGCTTAGGGTTTGAAAAAGGTGAAAGCTTAAAATCAGACCAAGCATCAAAAGATGAAAACAAGAAGAACAATGGCAAGTAGATCTAGAATCAAAAGAAAGGAGCTAGAAGACCACTAGTCATACAACCTAAGGCTCAAAGGTACCCATCTTTCAATGGTTTTTGTATTTCTTGCAATAAATTTGGACATAAGGCTAACAATGTAGGAGCAGATTGAATCAAAATGTTCCATCTTTCTCTGGTCAATGTTTTTCATGCAAGAAAGTTGGTCATAAAGCTAATGAGTGCAAAAGTCAAAGGATGAATGACTATAACAATGGAAGAATGATTCAATCCTTCAATGGCTATTGTTTTACATGCAATAGATTTGGACATAAAGCTAACCAATGCAAATCCAAAATGAATGGAAGGAATACTGGTTAGAGGAATATTGTGTGCTACAATTGCAATAAGTCTGGACACATTTGAAAGCTCTACAGAAGTAGAAGCATGAAGGATAATCCAGTAGAGAAGAATAGACAAGTACAAAAGGTTGATCCTGCAGAGACTAAGAAGGAGATGAGTAAAATTTGGATAAAGAAGGAAGTAATAGAGGTTAATGGTAAACCTATACCACTACTCAATGTAGATGTTTCCTTGGGGAATTGAGATGAGAACTTTGGCTCAGGGGGAGATTTAATAGAAATCTTTTCTCCCCTGCCAAAGGAATGGTGCTGATGCCTTAGCACGAAGAGATACAGTTAAGGATTTATAACAAAGGTTTAAGATAGGACAGAGACTGTGATTGCAAAGGATAAAGGTAGAGTTGTACAGATTAGCTTGGTTAGTAATTTTGCAAGAGGATCTTATCCTCCACAAGAAGTCTACTATGCCAAAAAAATTGATCAAGTAAGAAGACATGTTATTAATTTTGGCTAAGTATCTATCCAGTAAAATCAAGCTACAGTGCTCTGATAATTTGGTCTGTATTGGTCCTCTATTAAAGATATTACTTTACAGTTTTAGCATATGGTTATTGATCATTGGATACATCTACATCCTAAATTTTGTCTGATTTTGATGATTGTCTTGAAAGTAATGAGTAACAAAAGTTTAGCCTGACAGAACACAGTTGTTTCCAATTTAGAGCAGTTTTCATGTTATTTGGAGGTTTTTGATGATCTTCAAATGAACTCAGAGGTGAATGGATATGAATCAGATGAGTCTTCTTGTAGAGAAGAAGAAGAAACTAAAGAAAAAGAAGTACAGGTTGAAGAATAAGAAGCTCTAGAAAGAATCCTTAAAACTCCCAAGTATGTGCAGAAGCATCACTCCGAAGACTAGATCATTGGTGATAAGAGCAAAGGTGTGTTGACAAAAAGGAGAGTTGCTGAAGAATAGGTAAATCTATGTTTAATATATAAAGTTGAACCTAAAACAATGGTTGAGGCATGCAAGGATGAATGGATCAAGGCTATGGAAGAAGAACTAATCACTAGTAGAAAAACATAAATAAATCACTAAAAAAACTACCAAAAATTGGTCATGTGACCTTTAGTTTGGTCACGTGACCATTGGTAGTTTATTGCCGGCCATTTATCTCGTGACCAAATTTATGACTAAACAAATTTTAGTCATTAATTTGGTTGTATATTTAGTCATTAATTTGGTAGTATATTTAGTCATCAATTTGGTAGTATATTTGGTAATTTGGTAGTATATTTAGTCATCAATTTGGTAGTATATTTAGTCATTAATTTAGTCATTGATTGTTGTTAACTGGTCATTGATAAAAAACAATAAATGACTAAAAAACTACTAAAAATTGCAGTCATTTATTTAGTCATGGTAGTCATTTATTTAGTCATTGTAGTCATTTATTTTAGTCATGGTAGTCATTTATTTAGTCATTGTAGTCATTTATTTTAGTCATGGTAGTCATTTATTTAGTCATGGTTTAGTCATTTATTTGGGTGAATCAGTGATTCAAGTTACAAATCAAATCTAACTTAATTAATCCTCACAAATTTATGCATATAAACTTCAAGTATCATAGATAGTCAAATGTTGAGAGAAGCAGCATGAAATGAAGACTAAAATGAGTGAACAAATATTCTAAAAATTTATTTCATTAAGTCTCACTGGTTACATTCAATGTCTCACTGGCAAAGCAAAACCTCACTGGCTAAACAGAAATCTCACTGATTTCAACCTCACTGGCATCACTGGCAACTTGTCTCACTGACTGTCTTACATCATTTATTGAACATTCATCTCAACTCATTTACATCATTTACATAATTTATTAAACATTTATAAATGTGTTTCTCCTTATTCAAAAAAACATTATCTCAGCTCATGCACTGTTAAATAGTGAATTTGTATTAGAGCATTTTGCATTCAAACTCTTCCTTGTTGGTATTCACCTTTCACCTTCCAAGCTTCATCCTTTTATGAATTTGATACATTCTGTGTACCATCAAAAGCATGCAAATCAAAAAAAGGTGAAAAAACAATAACACTGTTACCAAAATTTCACTTACAGCTCAATTTGGTAGAGCTGAAATAGTTGATTATTTCAAAGGTGAAAGGTACTCTTAACAATTTTTTTCCAAAGCTTAACCATTTGCATGTGAATTTTTTAAATGGAATTCAGTTTTTTATTATGCAATGTTTTACAACAGAAAGAAATTACACAAGTTGCATGATATTGCTGCCTTTCATTCATTTTGCAATGGAAAATGTATACAATGTTGTTGTCTCATACATTGAGATCAAAAGAAGGTTTAAAATGTCCCACACAAGCTGTGGGAATGACTAAATTGAGCTAATTCAAACATGAAAAGAAAACTATACATCTGAAGATAAAATAAAGGAAAAACATATTAAGAGAGTTCAAATCCTTCATTGCCTTAAATGGCTGATGCTGGTGTTGTTCCTCTTATCTCCAACTCCTCTCGTTCTTGATCTTCAGATATACTTGCAGATGATTGAAAGTTTGGTTAGAGCTCGGGACATGAAATCTCATCATATGTTTCATCAACAGACATATAACCTAAGCATATGATGCATTAAATCAGTTGAGCCATTACCAGATGTGTGCAAAAGAGCCAGAAAGATCAAATCATCACATGAGCATTGAACTTCATTGTTTCTATCTAACTTGTTTGTGCAATGTGCAGATATAGGTACATTCATCATTGTGCATGATATTTCAGCATGTGGTAAAAAAATGGGCTCCCACAAGGGTTGAGCCAGGCATGTTGCCCCCTAAATCTTAAGAGGGGTATGGATAAGCAAGAGACATTCAAATTATTCAAATAAAAGTATAATCAGTTTGAGGAACAATTTATAAAGTCACAGAGCACATTGTTCACCCATGACTATCAAATCAAGAAGTGTAATGAAGGTTCGATATTCCTTCACCTTGAAGTGATAATCATAAATGAGAAATGAGCTCATTCAGACACATGTTAATCTATAGAACTAAGAAAAAAAGTGCATCATTTTGTACCAAGGAAATCATGTTTGCATACATGTTTTTATGCTGTCTCCGTTTGTAATGAAGAAGTGTGAAAGCAAATTTATTGAGGACAATCATTTCTGACTGTATTCCAAGACAGCAATATCAACAATCAAATAAGGATCATACAATAGGTTTGAAGATCAAGCTAGATAATGCAATGAGGAAATCACATTCAAAGCTAGATCATTGCTAGAATTCACTATTCATTCATAAGAGATTTGTCATTCTTCAACCATCATTCATTTCATGAACTAACAATCTATACAACTTTACAAAAGGACAATGATGCACAGCAAATACAGTGCCATTTCATTGTGAAATGTAATACCAAGCATATGAACTCTTGAGAAGGAGAAGTCATTGTTTCATAGGATTATTAATGAGCAAAGTTTGAGAGCATTTTAAAGTTCAAGACAACAAATAGACTAAGAAAAGATGCAACAATCAAGACAGCCAGAGAAAGCAAATAATCACCTTTCAAATGAGGAGCAGTCACTTCCAAATACATGAAAAGAAAAGGAAAGCTATTAAAAGGGTCTTTGTCTGACAAGAGACAATCATACAGGAGACAAAGATTCAAGAGGATAGCTAAAACAAACCATGTTGGGGAAGTCATAGAGAAAAATGCTCAAGACAACAACCTAAAGGTACATGGAAAATCCAAGAGATAGCTACCCTTAAATATCATCCATTCCAATAGCTTGGGCAGTCATGCAGGGATAAAAATAATACAAATATTTACCACTTTTTGTTGTGAATAAGGTGTAACATTTCTAATTAGGTTCTTTAACAACAATATGTATGAATGTAACAATAGTATTTATGAGAGCAAGTTACAGATGGCTGATATGGAACAACAAGAAGAGGGTGCAATAACTTTCTAAGCAAATAGACCAGATGGAATAGTAAAAACCTACAGAGGACAGTCACCAGAAGCACAAAGGGAAAGGAATGATGAAAATAGTCAAAGTATCAAGGTTTGAGTAATTATGCATTTGGAGTAAGTTACTGCTACTCTTAAATATTATATACAGTAGTACTTACTAACTGGATTAGCATGCTAGCCTGGGAGAAGTTCATCATTCCTCTGATTTTCACTCTTAATATGGTATGATGGATAATTTTCTTAGCAAGAGTAATGTAATGGGAAGGAGATATGTCAAGTAGGAGAATCATTGGACCATGGATCCTATTATGGCTATCTAATAGATTAAAAATTTGAGTCCAATGAGGTTGGTGATGATGAGCTTTTGATGAATACCCTGGCAGTTCAGAAACAAATTGTGTGAAAGATTTATTTTAGATGAAGAATAGTGGCCTTTTTAGGCTTAGTGTGACTCTTGACAATTACACTATGCATCCCCTCTCACCACATTGGATATTAGTGTTGGAGCTTCAAAATACTGGTAAGGAAAATGCTACAGCCAGCAACAATTATCACAAAAGACTATAAATGGAGAAAAGAACTGAACATGAAGAGAATGCATATAAATAAATCAAATATATTCATCATTTGCATCTATACCAGCTCAGGTTCTTTTGATAGAAAATGAAAAGGAAAAAGTAGATTTTGAATTACAGAGAACGTACCCAGCTCGTCTTGTTTATTTCTCATAAAAATGCAGATTTCACCATCAAAAAATCCAGTTGAAACCTTCATAAGCTTGAGCAAACCCTAGTTTCGGGAAGCGCGACAGAAGGTTGACAATAAGCAAAGAAACAAAATCATATATGTTTTAGGTTTTCATTTCTTTTTGTCAAAGCCTCCCTAGCTTGACAGTGGGCAATTTTGATTTTGTTTTTTAAGAAAATCATTTGTCATTACATAAGACGAGGTCAAAACCTCAAGATAGTGAAACCTAATGATGCCAAAGGGCCCGTGAAGGGTCATTTTCAAATCAATGATGGCTTTTGCCGCTGCCTATGTTTGAAGGTCTTTTGACCTTAGAAATATAATCAAGTGTCACATATATATGCATGGAAATGCCATGATGACATGGGAGTCATAAGGGGATATCATATGCATGTGTATGGTGATGGATGTGACATGGGAGTCATAAGGGTGCAATGATTTGTATAATCAAATGCTTTTATTTTGACTTGTGCATGGATTAGACATGAGGTCCAATGATATAGCATTATTGCATGGGAGATATAAGGGATTAATCCATAATTTTATAGATCATATCTCACATATGATAATGTGTTTTGACTTTGGCATGTGAGGAGAGTATGTTTTTATTGGCATTATCATAGGATGCATGAGGAGATTATGCAAGTCAAAGGGGAGTTATAAGGAGAGATATTATTTTTGACTTTTTGAACTAAAGGAGAATTAAGGAAATGGAAAATAATTAGATTCTCCTCAGTCTATCATGATTTGGAAACCAATGTATAAATGTAAACAAATGATAAAGTAATAAATTATAAATTACTTTATTATTTGTCATAAAAGTGTAAAAATCAAGAATAGACAAATTCATAACAAATAGTAAAGTAAATCATGATGATTACTCTATTATTTGTTCACATTGTTTTCTTCATCTCCAAAATCATGCAAAATCAAGATGTGGAGTTAACTGAGGTATTTTGGAGCTTTTGTACTTAATTTTTGGTCAAACTAGGAGGGGTTTGGAGTTCCACATGGTGAAACAGGATGTGAGAGGCAATTTGGGGCTATTTTTGCTCAATTTGGATCAGTTATGAGGCCTCATTTCTAGGCTTTTCTCTTTTGCTCAGGAATAAACTTGGAGCAGTTATTTTTAGAGTGTAGTTGAACTACAGTGCTTTTTCCATGCACTTGAGGGTTCATCTTTTGTATATAGGGGGAAAAACTTATTATTTTTTTGAGTTCTTGCCTTCTTTTCTTAACCCTTTGTTCAATCCTTTCTCTCCCTTTATTCCTTTGGTCGAAGCAGACATTTATTGCCTTGCCTTGTATTGTCTTTGAATTCATGGATTATGATCAAATTGGAAAGAAAAAAGAACAGAGGAGTAATAGTCATTTATTTAGTCATTTCAACTGATGACCAAATTAGTCATTTATTTAGTCATTTATAGCTGTGTTGCAAAAAATTAGTAGAATTTTGGTCACGTGACTAAAAGTTTTAGTCACCTAGTCATTTATTTGCCATATTTCTACTAGTGAATGGAGACTGAGAAAAATCAGACTTGGGAACTTGTCCCAAGACCAAAGAACAAGAATGTGCTTGGAACCAAATGGGTATTCTGGAAGAAGTTGAATGAGAATGGAGAAGTGGTAAGGAACAAGGCAAGACTTGTGTGTAAGGGGTACTCACAAGTGGAAGGAATAGACTGTGAGGAAACTTTTGCTCCGATGACAAGAATGGAGGCTATTAGGTTGTTTCTTGCTTATGCAACACATAAGGATTTCAAGGTATATCAAATGGATGTGAAGTCTGCTTTTTTGAATGGTGAGTTGGAAGAGGAAGTATACATGGAGCAACCAGATGAATTTCATCTTCAGACAAACTAGATATGGTATGTAGATTGAAGAAGGCATTGTATGGACTCAAGAAAGCTCCCAGAGCTTGGTATGCAAGGTTAGATAGGTATTTGTTGCAGTAGGGATTCAATAAAGGGTCTACAGACAGTAATTTGTACATCAAGGTAAGCAAAGATCAAATCTTGATTGTTGAGGTCTATGTGGATGACATAATCTTTAGTGGAAATGAAGGTATGTGTAAGAAATTCACAAATGAAATGCAAAAAGAATTTGAGATGTCAATGTGTGGAGAGATGAACTTATTCCTTGGGCTGCAAATTAATTAGATAGATAAGGGCATTTTCATTTCACAATCAAAGTATGTCAAGGAATTTTTGAAGTTGTTTGGAATGGAAGATTCTAAACTAGTTTGTACCCGCATGACAATTGGTTGCAAGCTAAGTAAAAATGATGAATCCCCTAAGACTAATCAGAGAAAATATAGACCAATGATCGGAGGACTGCTACCTAATTGCTACTAGATCAGATATCATGCATGCAGTTTGTCTTGTGGCCAAATTTTAAGAAGATCCTAGATATTCACATGTCATGGCAAGAAAGAGGATATTCAAATATTTGAAGGGCACTCCAGATAATGGTTTGTGGTATCCTAAGAACAATGACTTTACCCTAAGTGCCTACACAGATGCAGATTGGGATGGATGTGTAGATGATAGAAAAAACACAAGTGGTGGTACATTCTTTCTTGGAGATAGAGTGGTGTCACATGGCTAAGAAAGAAGAAGGATTCAGTGTCTTTATCTACTGTAGAGGTAGAGTCTATTGCTACTGCATCATGTTGCACACAAGTGTTATGGATGAGAGAAACCTTGAAGGATATCAAAGTTGAGTATGATGATCCAATTCCTATCTTCTGTGATAATACCAATGCTATTAACATTTCAAAGAATTTGGTGATGCATTCAAAGAAAAAACACATTTCAATCCGGTATCACTTTCTGAGAGAGAAGGTTGTAGAGAATGAGGTGAAGCTTGAGTATGTGCCTACAACAGATCAGGTTGCTGACATATTCACTAAGGATCTTCCTAAGGATATATTTGAGTATCTCTGGGAAACGTTAGGGGTTATTGCCCCTCCTTTTTTTAGCTAGATTAGTCCAGTGTGATTCAAGATTCATTCTTTTCTAGACTGATATTTGAGGCTACCTCTTAGGGGGAGCGAGTAGTGGCATTGATGATTGTTGCAGTCAGGGGGAGTATGAGTTGGTACAGGTTGGTGTGTACTCCTAAGGAGGAGTATTCAGAGTAGTTGAGAATAGTGCAAGTATGTGCAGTATCATAATCAAATGGAGAGAGCTTGAAAAAGTGTGTCATCCTTTGCCATTGATGTCAAAGGGGGAGAGAGTTCATGTGAAAAAAAGAGAGAGAAAGAGAGTAGGATGTATAAAAGAAAGGGGGAGAGTGAGATTAGTTCATAGCTGTGTCATGATGGTTTTTCACATCATATGTTGCCATCAATGACAAAGTGGGAGATTGTTGCAAGTATGTGCTAATTGGTGTTGTCATTGATGTCAACATGCTTTTGTTGTCATTGGTGTCAACTGTGTCTTTTGATGTTGCTATTGTTGTTTGATTGAGTTGTTGTGTTAAAGTGATTTGAATGCCTTGTAGAGGTGTTGATAATGTTAGTAGATTGTTCCTGTTGCTGGGTTTCCAAGTGCTTTTTGAGAAAACTTGATTAATATTAGAAACAATGTGTTGGAGTCTTCTAGCTTATAGAATACTACTTGAGTTTTTACTTTGCATTTCTTATGTGTTGGAGATTTGTGGATGTAGTTTGGATATGTTGTGGAGAAATGTTTTAAGTTGTTGAATCCAGAATTTGGTGCTCTGAATTATTGTGCAGTGAAAGTTGTATTCACTAGTTTGAGAATAGTGTTTGACAATGTTTGTAGTGCGTCTGAAAGAAAGTATTTTACTCCGCATTCCTCTGCAAAAAGGTCTCAGGTGATGTGGTTCTAGATATATGTTCATAAGGTCCTTATCTATCTTCATTCTAGAGGGTTTATGATTTTCTACTCTGGAAAGTATTTTTCTTGTGTAGTAGAGTTCAATAGTGTTGTTTGTAAGCAGTCTGTGAACTGTCTTCAAGTGAAATTTGTTGTGAATCAATTTTTTGGTTCTTAGGTTACTTCAAGTTGTTTGTGGATGTTTCCAGATTGTTTTAAAGCCTTGTGTGTGGTCCACAAGTTATGGTTGGGTTTGTGGAAGCGTGTGATCAAGAATTTCTTATGTTTACACTGTTTGGCCAACCTAGAATGTTTGCATTGATTATGGAGTTAATTTGATAATTATGTGAGTGTTGTGTAGCATGATTGGATATATTTGGGTCTAAGCTAAGGCATAGAGTGGTTTACCTTCATTCACTTGTGTCATGGAATGTTTAGGTCTAAACCTAATTCAAACATTCTGCGTTTGCCGACCTTGGAGATTGTTTCAAGGATTGAAGATTGTGTTTCCAACCTTGAAGATTGTTTCAAGGTTAATGATGGTATAAATAAGTGTCAAGGATTTGTAAATCAGGTGCGCGAAGGATGTGGTGTTTGTGCTGCAAATTTTATTAAGGTATTAAGGGATTTCATGTGTGGATATAAATATGTTTGTGATGGTTTGAAATTTTGATACATCTGATTCACCCCCCTCTCAGTTGTCTTGTGCCTTCAATAGCATGGAACCAAAGCATTTTGGAACAATGTGTTCCTTGCCACCATAGGCAAACAAAATTGATTTTAAAAAATTGCGATAGGTATTTGTAGGTGGACCTGACATCCACCCATACATGCAAAGAAGATGTTCGTAGGTGTAATGGTTTAATAGAACAACTGGTCCAAAGTTTGGTACCTTTTTTGTCTTAGGGCTCTTAAGAGTCTATCTTCGGCTGATGTGGAGATGATAATGACCAGGAGGTTTCACCACCCAAAAGGCATGTCCCCCAGTATTCAGTTGCCCATGCCAATGCATTGGCACTATTAGTTCAACCCCACGAGGTATGGAATGAAAAATTTCACTCCTAGCACCTCTCTAGTTGAGGAAACTAAACTAAGTGTTGTACTTGGCTATTGATGAAAAAGTTTGATAGTTGGTTCTTCAGCATGACTGTACTATAAAGGTTTTCTCACTTGATCCAATGTGCTCTACCATAATCGATCAAAGGTTCTAGGTAATCAAGTAAAAAGGTAATCGAGTAAAAAGGTAAATGGTATGTATACTCAAGTACTTGTAGTTTTGTTTCATAACATGTTGATTTCTTAGAATGACATGGAGATAAAAAACTTAACGTTAAATTAATGAAAACTTAACATGAAATCACATTCAATGGTTATCAATTATTAGCACCAAATGTGAATAAACACATGAGGGTTTGTAAGATGAAACCCTTGTCATTAAAAAACATAGTAATATCATGATATTATGGTCATAATCGACTCATAGGATATGACAAAGCCAGTTCAATAAGATCCTTCTATGATTTCATGTTACAAAGACAAGTTTGATGCACAATTTGCAACTTTGGTTTCCATGAATGAAACTGTAATAAAACATGATGAAACAATCTTTGAAGGAACCCCTATCACTATGATGCATGAAGAACCATGTATGCTCCCAAGCCTCATAGAGGATATTTTGGCCAAGAATGCCACCATCAGTACTATGAAACCTTCAAAACCTGAGGGCCTACAAGACAAATGAGAACAATTATCAAGTCGACTCCAAAGGACATAATAGCATGACCCTTCAAGAAAACATGACCCTTCAAGCATAAATAAGAGTTGTACCATTCTAGGTTAGGGATGCATAAGGATTATGTCTACCTTACTTTCCTTCCAAATCCAACTCCATAAGGATTATACCTACCTCCATCATACTCAAATTTTGCATGCAAATGCAATTGCACTATTTAGCCAAAATGAGTACACCAACATGATGAAATGAGACAATATCATCAAAATCTCCCCACATAAGCCAAGAAACTAGATGAGAATATGAAATGAAAGCTCAATCTAGACAATACCCTTCATGAAAACATAATGGAATGAGAAACCACTTAACTTATGTTGATCAAATGAAGCACAAGTTCATGGTCAGACTTGCAAACTTTCCACAAGTTTCTATCCAACAATCTACCCCCACATTTTATCAAATAAATATTTGATGCCACAACAAGGTTAGAATAATGAATAATCTTCCTATGTGTGTTGAAGTCCTCGAACAACCACACATCAGACTTCTTCATTGAATAACTTCTAAGCCATGTTCCCGTAACAATCACCGATCCTATAGGATACTCAATGTTTTTTCCATCTATGATAGGGGCTATCAATTTATTTTTTGCCTCAACACAATGACATAAATAATAATCCATTCCATCATCATTATCTTCATCTGCATTAATTACATATACATGCCCTACATTAAATTGTACAAAAAAGTTTAAATTCAATAAATGATAAAAATATTACATCATAAACTAGAATATATATTAATTTTCATTAAGTAATATATTAGCTGGTTCAACTAGATCTAAAATATGGTCAAAGTCAATTGATGATTCCATCTACATGAGTTGTAGTGGTTCTAGATATTGATACGTCTGAAGTGGGCTTAAAGATCTAGCACACAATTTATCGACCCATTCTTTTGACTCACACTCATTCCAAGAAAAATCTGTACATGATGAAAAAAAATACCATCTAGCTCAAATAAATAGTCCATGAAGCTAAATTTGAGCTTCTAGAAGAGTGGACCTCACTTGATCCTATCACTATTGTAGACGTCTAAAAATGGTCACAACCACTTGTTACAAGTATGGGTTTTACCAGTGTTGTCATTGATGTCAACATACTCATGTTGCATTAATGAGAAGGATTAGATGAGCTGTGTGCTGAGGATATTGAGAAAATTAGTCTTAATCAGGAACAGTGAAGAACAGTGTGACAAGAAGGTAAAAGTCCTCAATAGGTTGAGGATCAGAGGATGCAGTTTAAAGGGTTTGTAGATATAAGTCTTTAGATTCCCCAGTCAAGTTTTCAGAGGTTCGTATGAAGATCTGAATAAGTTATGGTCGCTCAAGTACAACCAGTTCTAGCAGGTGTTCAGAGGTGATAGAGTGTCACAGATAGGTCTGGTGAGATCCAAAATTTCATTATCTTGTTCTATGGATTTGAGGGAGTGTTGAGGACGTCCTTTGAAGTATCAAATAGATTGGTTCATGGTTTGAATGTCTGGAAGAGCCTATTCATTTGTGACAGTGATGACAGACTGTGTTCTTGAAGCTCTGGATGAGGGAGAGAAGAATTCCAGTAGGATGATGAAGTGCGGATGTTCTTGGTGATTCAAGGAAGTTTATGATAATCGTTGGATCATGTCCAATTCATGTTGGTGATCCACATTGAAGTTAGAGTTTGCATTTGAAGAATAACCACCGGATATTGGTGTTCTTCTTGAGACTGGCCGACCAGATGTATTACACATCTTGTAGATGTTCTTGTAGGTGTTTTCTGACTTAGATGATTGTTCCTAAGTCGATGCCTTGTATAAATAAGGGATTGTGAAGTCATTTTGTAGTGTGTCTTGCAGTGATGAGTGTGTGGTAGCGAGGAGAAGTGCGAAAGGCAGAGTAGAAGTTTTGGGCTTAATGGAATTGATTCAAGCATGGTGAAGATGCTATTTTCTAGTTCTTAAAGGTGATACTTATTTCTTTGTAGACAGTGTGTCTCTTGTAGGCAGTGAGCCTCTTGTGAGCAGTGTGCTCGGGCAGTGAGCCCTAATTGGCATGTGCCATTTGTTCTTTCTATTCTTCTAATAGAGAATACATTCTTGGGTTAATCACCCTGTGGTTTTTCCGTTAACCAGGTTTTCCACATGAAAATCTTGGTGTCTTATATGTTGATATGTTTTTGCTTTTGATTTGAATGCATTATGGTTCGTGATTAATATTCTGCTAATCACTAAAGAAGATTCAAGTGTTTAATGAGAAAGTTTCGCATAACTAATTCACCCCCCCTCTTAGTTGTGTGCCCTAAGTCTAACAATTGGTATCAGAGCTAAGTTCCTTTAAAAGGAGCTTAACTGCTTGAGGAGATCTATGATGTCGTCATACAAAAAGGATAGTCTGAAGTTTGATGGAACCAACTTTTCTCTTTGGAAAGGTCGCATGAAATGTCACTTGCAGTGTATGGGAATGGCATACTGGTCCATGGTCACAAAAGCATATGTACCTCCACAGGGTGGTCCGACAACCCTAAATGAAATCACAAATGCTGAAAATAATCTGCGGACCAAAGAGGCTCTTCTAAGCGCATTAATTGACTCAGAGCTCTCAAATGTTATTGATCTACCAACTACCTATGAGATCTAGATTAAACTGGAACTTTTGCATGAAGGAGACAAGTATGTCAAATGTGCAAGGTTACAGAGTCTAAAAGGGAAATTTGAAAAATTGAAGATGAGAGATGACGAAAATATTACCACTTTTATGCCAAGAGTGAATGAGCTGGTTTGTGGAATTAGAAATTTTGGTGGAGTCTTGGATGAAAATGAGATTGTTGGTAAAATTCTTAGATCCCTTCCTGCCTCCTACAAAATCAAGGTTGCTGCCATTGATGAATTCAGAGCCCATACCACTGTCACAAGAGACCAATTGGCTGGCAAACTGGCTGCTTTTGAAATGACCGAGTTTGGAGATGATCCCCCCAAAACTGAATCTGTATTCAAAGCCAGTGCCTCTATGAAAGGTAAACAAGGATTTGATCCAGGAGAGAACTCATCAAGGAAACTGTCATGGTATGAAAAAGTAAGAAAAGACCTGGAAGAAGAAGAAGTAGAAACTGCTCAACTTGAAGCCCTCATTGCAAAGAGACTGCCAAGAGGATCTGGTAAGTATGAAGGAAAATTGCCTTTTAAGTGTTTTAACTGCAATAAGATTGGTCATTTTGCCTCAAGATGTCCGGAAAGATTTTCAAAGCCAAATCCTAATAGATCAAGGTTCCAAAAGAATTGTTACTATGTTCATGAAGAAGATGATAATGAAGGAGTAACAGATGATGAATCAGAGATAGGAAACAAATCCAGAAGTGAATGGGTGTTTATTGCCATCAAGGAAGAAGAACCAATATCCTCTATATCTATCAATCATAAAGTTGTAGAAAGAGCTCTGGCTGCCCAAGTTGAAGAAAAGAATGACTGGGTCATTGACAGTGGTTGCTCTCACCACATGACAGGTGACAAAAATAAGTTCATAGACTTGGAAAGGTATGAAGGAGGAGTGGTGAAGTTTGCTGATAATTTTGCTGGTAGAATCAGAGGAAGAGGAACTATTTCTTTTGATGGAAGAAACAAAACTGGTAATGTACTGTATGTTGAAGGTTTAAAGCACAATCTTCTCAGTGTTGGACAGTTGGTGGACAAAGGCTATGATCTCCAATTCAAGGATGGAAAATGCAAAATCTTTGAAAGATCCGGAACAGAGATTGCATCCGGTGCTCAAACTAAAGGTAATATCTTCCACTTAGTTGGTACTGGTAAAAGCTGTTTATTTGTTCAAGTTGATCAGAGTTGGTTATGGCATAGGAGAATGTGTCATGTGAATTTTGATAATATCATCAAGATAAGCAATACTCAGGCTGTAAGAGATCTTCCAAAACTGGTGAAACCTACTAACAACTTGTGCAAGGAATGCCAGTTGGGTAAGCTGAGTAGAGTCACATTCAAAAGCAAGGAACTATCTTCTACCAGATTATTGGACTTAGTTCACACTGATCTTTGTGGTCTGGCAAGAACCAGGAGTATTCAAGGTGGTAGATACTTCATGCTGTTAATTGATGACTATTCCCGGATGATGTGGGTAACCTTTCTAAAGGAGAAATCAGAAGCTCTTGAGAAATTCAAAATATTCAAGGCTATGGTAGAGAATGAAATAGGATTAAAGTTGAAGTGTCTGAGGTCTGATAAAGGTGGAGAATTCACATCCGGTGAGTTCATAGAGTTCTGTGAGAAACATGGAATCAAGAGACAGTTGTTTGCTCCTAGGACTCCATAGTAGAATGGAGTAGTGGAGAGAAAGAACTGGACCATCTAGGAAGCATCTAGGACCATGATGATGGAAGCAAATGTTCCTCAGATCTATTGGAGAGAAGCTGTCAGCACTGTAGTCTATACTCTTAATCGAGTTCAAATAAGAAGTAATACCGGTAAGACCCCTTATGAACTCTGGTTTGGCATTACTCCTACTGTAAGATATTTTAGAGTTTTTGGTAGCAAGTGTTACATCAAAAGAGATGAAGATTTAGGCAAGTTTGATGCTAGAAGTGATGAAAGAATATTCTTGGGTTACTCTACTCAAAGCAAAGCATACCGGTGTTATAACAAGAGACTAAGAAAGATGATAGAAAGTACAAATGTGAAGGTTGATGAGGGAATAGAGAAACCCTCAAGGTTTTATGAGTATGATGAAGATGATTAGAATGGTGTTCTGGTTCAAGGAGCTCAATCCTGTCCTGAGTCAGATTCAGACTGATCCGGTAAATCAGGAAGAAGAGATAGGTCTGAATGAGCCTGATCAAGAAGCAGAAGTGCAAGAAACTTCCAAAGTTCCAAGGTATGTAAGACTGAACCACTTTGAAGATCAGATCATAGGTGACAAAAGAAAAGGTGTGCAAACTAGAAGGAAAATTGCTCAAAATTTAGATGAATATTGTCTGATTTCAAAGATTAAACCTAAGACAATAAATGAAGCCTGCAATGATGAAAACTGGACCAAAGTAGGAAGAGTTGATGCAAATTGAGAAAAATCACACTTGGGATCTTGTTCCCAGACCTAGAAACAAGAATGTGATTGGAACTAAATGGGTCTTCCAAAACAAACTAAATGAAGTTGGTGAAGTAATCAGAAATAAAGCCAGATTAGTCTGCAAAGGCTACTGTCAAATAGAAGGAATTGATTTTGAAGAAACCTTTGCTTCGGTGGCAAGAATTGAAGTAGTCAGACTATTTCTTGCATTTGCTGCCTTCAAGGATTTCAAGGTGTATCAGATGGATGTCAAGTCTGCCTTCTTAAATGGTGACTTAGAAGAAGAAGTGTACATTGAACAACCAGATGGTTTTCAATTATCTGAGCATGGTGATATGGTCTACAAATTGAAGAAGGCACTGTATGGACTAAAGCAAGCCCCTAGAGCCTAGTATGAAAGACTGGACAAACATCTTTTGAAGATTGGTTTCAACAAAGGTACTGCTGACAGTAACCTATATTTCAAAATTGATCATGAAAACATCTTGATTGTTGAAGTATTTGTTGATGATATCATATTTGGAGGAAGAGATAGTATGTGTAAAACTTTTGCAAATCAAATGAAAAGTGAGTTTGAGATGTCAATGCTCAGTGAAATAAATTTCTTCTTGGGTCTGCAAATTACTCAAACAAAGAAAGGAATCTTTATTTCTCAGACCAAATATGTGAAAGAATTGTTGAGGAAATTTAGAATGGAAGATTCAAAGCCAATGAACACTCCCATGGCAACCAGATGTAAGTTGAGCAAAGATGATGACTCTCCTAAGGCAGATCAGACAAAGTACAGATCAATGATTGGAGGATTATTGTATCTCACTCAAACTAGACTAGATATAATGAAAGCTGTTGGTCTTGTGGTGAGATTCCAGGCCGATCCCAGAGAATCTCATGTCATGGCAATCAAAAGAATTTTTAGGTACTTAAAAGGAACAGTTGAGTATGTTCTGTGGTATCCTAGAGATCATTATTTTTCTCTTCATGCATATACAAATGCAGATTGGGTAGGAGATGTGGATGATAGGAAGAGTACAAGTGGAGGAGCATTCTTTTTGGGAAAAAGATTAGTTTCTCGGCTAAGCAAGAAACAAGAGGCAATATCCCTATCTACAACTGAAGCAGAATACATTGCAATAGCAGGTAGTTGCACTCAAGTTTTGTGGATGAAGCAGATGCTAAGAGATATTCAAGTAGAATATGAGGAGCCTATCACAAATTTCTGTGATAATTCAAGTGCAATAAGTATTTCTAAGAATCTAGTGTTGCATTCTAAGACTAAGCATATATCTATCAAGTTCCACTTTCTGAGAGAGCAAGTGAACAAGGATGAAGTCAGATTGGAGTATGTGCCCTCCAAGGATCAGATTGCAGATATCTTTACTAAACCTCTTCCTAAGGACTCTTTTGAGTATCTCTGGGAAAAGTTAGGGGTTATTGCCCCTCCAGTGATGAACTAGGATGCACTGATGTGCATCAATCCGGTGGATATCATAGTCATATCTTGTTATCCAGATTGATGTTGGGGAGCTGCTACTCAGGGGGAGCAGCAGGTATGAGTCTGAGGTGGTGAAATTACAAGTATGAGCCCTTTGCCATTGATGTTAAAGGGGGAGAGAAGACATGTGAAAAACAAGTGGTTGCTGATCAAAGGGGGAGCAGTAAAGGGAGAGAAGACATGTGAATGGTTGCTATTGACAGGGGGAGTTGTGACAGTAAGGAGAAGTTCTTGTCTTGATGGTTTTTCACATCATATGTTGCCATCAATGACAAAGGGGGAGATTGTTGCAAGTATGGGTTTAACTAGTGTTGTCATTGATGTCAACATACTCATGTTGCATTAATGAGAAGGATTAGGTGAGTTGTGTGCTGAAGATATTGAGAAAATTAGTCTCAATCAGGAATAATGAAGAACAATGATGACAAGAAGGTAAAAGTCCTCAATAGGTTGAGGATCAGAGGATACGATTTAAAGGGTTTGTAGATATAAGTCTTGAGATGCCCCAGTCAAGTTTTTAGAGGTTCGCATGAAGATCTGAAGAAGTTATGGTCGCTCAAGTAGAATCGGTTCTGGCAGGTGTTCAGAGGTGACAGAGTGTCACAGATAGGTCCGGTGAGATCTAGAATTTCATTATCCCATTCTACAGAATTGAGGGAATGTTGAGGATGTCCCTTTGAAGTATCAAATAGATTGGTTCATGGTTTGAAGGTCTGAAAGAGCCTATTCATTTGTGACAGTGATGACAGACTATGTTCTTGAAGCTCTGGATGAGGGAGAGAAGAATTCTAGTAGGATGATGAAGTGCGGATGTTCTTGGTGATTCAGGGAAGGTTATGATGATCATTGGATCATGTCCAGTTCATGTTGGTGATCCGCATTGAAGTTAGAGTTTGCATTTGAAGAATAACCACCGGATATTGGTGTTCTTCTTGAGACTAGCCGACTGAATGTATTACACATCTTGCGGATGTTCTTGTAGGTGTTTGCCGACTTAGATGATTGTTCCTAAGTCGATGCCTTGTATAAATAAGGGATTGTGAAGTCATTTTGTAGTGTGTCTTGCGGTGATGAGTGTGTGGTAGTGAGGAGAAGTACGAAAGGCAAAGAAAAAGTTTTGGGCTTAAATGGAACTGATTCAAGTGTGGTGAAGATGCTATTTTCCAGTTCTTAAATGTGATACTTATTTCTTTGTAGATAGTGTGTCTCTTGTAGGCAGTGAGCCTCTTGTGAGCAGTGTGCTCAGGTAGTGAGCCCTAATTGGCATGTGCCATTTGTTCTTTCTATTCTTCTAATAGAGAATACATTCTTGGGTTAATCACCCCATGGTTTTTCCCTTAACCAGGTTTTCCACGTCATAATCTTGGTGTCTTATGTGTTGATATGTTTCTACTTTTGATTTGAATGCATTATGGTTCATGATTAATATTCTGCTAATCACTAAAGAAGATTCAAGTGTTTAATGAGAAAGTTTCACACAATTGATTCACCCCCTCTCTTAGTTGTGTGCCCTAAGTCTAACACCACTTTCATCCACCTATGAAATCCGAACCTATTTTGTGAGAGTTGATGATTAACTCAAAACACCAGGATCACCTAGAAAACTTAAGATTTACCTTCCAGAAGAGAAAAAAGTAAAGAGGAATAATTTGCACAATAAGGATGAATTAATGAAATGGATTAAAGAATTACATGTTGGAACTTGCTTTTATATTTGCAAGTTAGAGAAAAACCCTAATATGACTTAAGAATAACCTAAGACTAAAATTAAGGCTAAGTCAACTTAAGAAAGTGTAATTAAATATTTAATTACACCAACACCCCCCTTAAGTGCAACTTAGGGAGAAATGAAAAACATGCAACTAATACAAGAATGGGTCCCAGCTACAAGGCCATGTTAGGTACCCTTGAATGAAGAGAATTTCTCATAAGGTGGAGAAAAGGAGAAAAACCCAATGGGAGAAAACTTCTCTCCAAAAGAGAGAAAATACAAGTACATAAATATGTGATGAAAGAAGGACTAACACTAAGACCCCCCAAGAACTGAGTCCATCACAAAAGTACAATCATGAATGCCCCCATAAAAGAGGAAGTAGAGAGAATGTTTGGTGACCCCCCATAAGTGAGAAGGATGAAAGCCCATGCGAGGAAATGCTCCCTCCCAAAATAGAGATGAGAAGAGAGCCCATGTAGCCACTCCTCAAGATGACTCTTGTAGTGCTGGAAGATGCTCGACACAGAATAAAGATGAAGACCCATGAATGTCGAACAACATTTCTCCCCTTGGGAAGAAATAGAACTGTAGATGTGTGCATAATGTCTTCCCATTCCGAATAGGAATATACAGGAAGAAGGATAAATGTCTCTAAACTCTATACATGATCCAAAGACAACAAAGATGCTCTTAAAAATTTCTCAAATGTCTTCAATCCACTGCAAAACTGTGACTGAATAAGAGGATGAAGAACAATCTCTAAAGAAGATGATGGTGATGCAACTCCATCGAAGATGTCATCAAAGAGGAGACAAATGTCCTCAATGTGGTCCTCCAAATTTGCAACATAGGACTCTACAAACAACAATGATATATATGGTAGATATGTGTCCCAATGAGCTATCTCTGGAAGACTGATAATGTCCTACTACAAAGAATCTAATGTAGCAATAGGTAATAAAGATGTGATCTCGATAAGAGGAGAAGTAGAAGCAAGTGAAGTCTTTGTGTCATCTAAACTAGCAAGACCTATCAAATATGCAAGCTCCTCAACTGTATCATCATCAAAAGGTATGCAATCTACATCATCAAGGGGTATGTGGAAATCCATAGCAAGATCATCTAGGAATGGAGAGATATGTGGGTCTCCATAGATCTCCCAAATGCTAGTCCAAAGAGCGCGTGGGCACTCAATATGTGAGATAGAACACATAGTGTCATAATCAACACTAGAACTAATCAATCCTACAATATGATCAATATAATTTCCCCATGCAGATTTCCTCCCAGGTGTATTTGGTTCAAGTATGAGTCCATAAAGATAAGGTAAAAGATTAAGGCACCTGAGATGAGTCAAGATGCCCTTTTGCCAAGACTCATAATTATCCTTACCCAATGTTATCACATAAGGGTGAATAGAAAAACCCATGATATCTCCTCAAATAAATCAGATCAGAGATCAACAATCTGAATATGTATTAATGCTAATAAATGAAGCCCAACAAAACAAACAGAACTTCTCTAGGTGCCAAAATGTCTATAATATCAAACAGAAGCCATAAAACTGACAAACTGAATAAATAATACTTGGTGCTAAATATGGAAAAAGTACATGGATAGCTATGTATAGTTCCTCAATACCTTTCTAATGCCACAAGAATTGCAAAAAGTAGAGATCGTGGAAAAAAGATACAAGCTTGGAGGCTAAAAAAGGTATCTGGACTTCAAACAAAAATAACTTGTATCAGTAGAAAAATCTAAAAAAATACCTAACCACTGGATTGTGCTCGAAACTAGCTTTCCAATGCCTATTCGTTTGTGAAAATTTGACTTCGTTTTCTCAAGATATAGCAAAAAGAAAATAGCCCCTCGAAAGCACAAATTAGGGCAAAAAATGGCCCTTGCTGCTAAAGTTGGTGGAACTGCCACCGGATTTAGACAAACTACCAAAATAAAGACCACTGCTTAAAAAAATGGCACAGGTGCCAAACATGTAGATACAACTAGGAATAGAATAGTTTTTTTTATTTAAAAAAAATATTAAAAAAAAGGAGTGATTTTTTTATTTTAAAGAAAAATTATAAAAAAGATGGGGGTGGAGGGTGTTGCAAGGTGTGACCCTTGGTCTTCTTGTTCAGTGTTGTGCTGCAGTGGTTTATGACAAGGGCTTAACCGCCTCCTGTGCTTGTTAAATCAAGTGGTTGTATCGGGGCAGGCTATATGGTTTGCCTGGCAACCATTTGTTGCCTTAGAGGAGCCCGAGGCTGATTTTGATGATTTGACAGTTGATCTAAAGGTTTGTGGGCACTCTGAATGCAATGGTGAGGTCTTCTTGGGCTGAAAACACTCCAAAAATGCAAGTACCCTTTGAATCTGGAAAAAAATACCCACTAAAACCCTTGCAGATCTGGCCTTTGAAGCTCAAATCAAGCCAAATAAAAGGCTAATCTAACTATCTCAACTGCTCTGAATCTAATGGAATACTCCATTTTACATAGAAACACACCCATCAAATGGCTCTTGCTTAAATTTTTCTCCAAATATGGGAAGGGGCTTGTAGATTTGTTTTGATACCGCGTGAGAGTTGATGATTAACTCAAAACACCAGGATCACCCGCAAAACCTAAGATTTACCTTCCACAAGAGAAAAAAATAAAGAATAATTTGCACAATAAGGATGAATTCATGAAATGGATTAAAGAATTATATGTGAGAACTTGCTTTTATATTTACAAGTTAGAGAAAAACCCTAATATGACTTAAGAATAACTTAAGACTAAAATTAACCCTAAGTCAACTTAATAAAGCGTAATAAATATTTAATTACACCAGCATATTTCACTCATAACATTCTATTCGATCCATATATTAATTAAATAATTTTAATTATTTAATTAATGCATTCTACACATTTTCCCTTCACAAAAATCAAGTTCCTCTACTATAGTTCAAAAATTAAATATTTTTGTGACTATAGTTCATAATTCCCACTCTAAAAATTAAATAAATGACCATATTTATTTAATTCCTATTTTGTTCACTTTTGATTACTTTTTGTAATCATCATTATTTCCTCCTAAAACATGTGCACATGAATTAATTTTAATTAATTCATCATTACAAACCCCATGTTTCTAGAAGTCCACCTGTCATCTTATGTACATGTGTGTACATGACAAGTGGTACTTTGGAAGCATGGCCAAATCTTGCAAAATGTGTACATTTTTTCTCTTTCTTCCACCCACTCCATGTGTCACTATTCATACAAATTTAAAATTACATGTGGCACTATTTGGACACTATTCTTCTAATTTAACATTCCACTTGTCCTCTTCATGGAATTTAAAATTCCTCACTAAATTCAAGCCTTACCTTTTCATAAATGAGGCCTTACGTGTCATACACCTACCCAATCCTAGCCATCCATCTATTCAAACTTGCAATCTCATCCATTGATCATCCCTTGAATCTTGGAGCAAAATTCTCATCCAATCCTAGATTGCCATTTGCCTAATTCTCCTTGCTTGAGGATCCTCAAGCAATCTCAACCATTGATCTCCCAATTTGATCCTAGCCCTCCATTTCCATCCCCAAAAATCTATAAATTGAGGCCTCTACCTCCAATTTTCATAAGCCATCATATGCAAAGACATTCTGCCAAATTGAGAGCTCACATCCATCTAGTTTAGTACAATTATAAGTTAGAATAGGATAGTTTCATATTACATAGAGCAAATGATCATTAATGTGTTTAGATAGGGTGCATTAGGTGATTAGAAGCATACTAGTGATTTAGCTCAATCTTGAGGTCCCTTGGGTTTGGGATTGGGTGTAATTTAGGATAGTTTGCATGCAATTTGACATCCCATAATTTAGGTAGACATTCTTGGCACACCCGGTGGGACTCCCACCACCTTTTTCACTAACAATTGCATATTTGTTTGTAAGTTTTCTTGTGACAGGTCAAATCAGTGCTGATTTTCTACAAAGTAGCACCTATTCTGCAAATCAGCGCATGTTCGGGATTTCAGCGCCTATTTCTGCATAAGGTAAAAATCTTCATTTTTATGAGTTTTTTGTCAATTCAAGTTCTATATACTTGCATAGGGTCTTAAATGCATTTCTACTAACTTTTTGTGCAAGTTAGCTATTTGTTTTGCAGGAAAATCCAATTTCACAAGGGGGAGGTGCTGACTGTCCCAGATTAGCGCCTAGCAGTAACAAATCAACACTCATTCTCCCAGAGTGGCACCCATTTAGGATATCAATGCCCATTTTAGTTAGACATAAAATTAAAACGTTTTATGCATTTTACTAACCTTGGTGTTTGAAAGAGGTTACTTAGGCTTCTAATTATCCTTTTTTGTAGATTGTGCTCTCTGTTTTGTAGGAAAAGTCCATTTTACAAGGAGAGACTCTGTCAAAAGTGATTCGGCGCCTATTTCAGTATATCAACGCCCATCCAGTATATCAGCGCCCACTGTCAGGTATAGAAAACTCTGCAAATCAGTGCCTATTTCTTATTGTGGTGCCTGTCTCTGAATTAGTGCATAGTTTTCTATATTAGTGCCTGGTCACCGTGTTAGCATAAAATTGGTTTTCTCCATTTTGTCTTGGACTAACATATGTTTTGCAGCCTTATTCAATTATCCAAGACCTCAACACCAACTACTAACGTGTTTTTTCAGCCCCACTGTCAAAGAATTAGTTTTTATACTAGTTCTTAGTTGCACTAAAGTAGTTAGAAGGTTAATGAACTTGTGTGCTTTGCTTGGTCCCCTAGTAGACATATGCTCTCCCCTAGCACCTTAGGGTGATCTTGGGGATCAAAAGTCTACTATTAGTGCCTGGTCATTGTGTTAGCATAAAATTGGTTTTCTCGATTTTGTCTTGGACTAACATTTATTTTGCAGCCTTATTTGATTGTCCAAGACCTCAACACCAACAACTAACGTGTTTTTTGCAGCCCTGCTATCAAAGAATTAGTTTATATACTAGTTCTTAGTTGCACTAAAGTATTTAGAAGGTTAATGAACTTGTGTGCTTTGCTTGGTCCCCTAGTAAATGTGTGCTCTTCCTTAGTACCTTTGGGTGATCTTGGGGATCAAAAGTCTACTTGGGGGCATTTTTCATGCTTTTAAGTGTTATCCCGAAGGGGCTACTCACCTTGTGTATGCTCTCCCTTTGTGCCTAGTGTGATCTTGGGTGACCAAAACAAAAGGTAGTTTCTTCTTAGGAGGCCTCCTTGGGGATTTCATCCCCCCAAGAGACGACCTCAACTGCATGTTCCAGCGTGGTATATAAATATTGTGAGAATCAAAAGACTCCTTTAAAGGAAGGACCCTCTTGCCTCCAAGCAATAGACCTCAAAAACCCTTGGTCTACCAAGACTTGAGTGGTTGAGCGTTGGTTGATTGGGACACTCCCATTCACAGATTGGGCCTCACGTACCTTGCATATATCGAGGACACCCCTAGAATCCTTGTTAAGCCTATGTAAGACCTTTTGACTATCATATTGGTGCAGTCACGGTAGGAGGGTTCACAGAATGAACTGTCCAGGCCGTGCAACAAGAGTAAACACAACAGAAACAATTCAAAGATATGACACAATTACAGATTTAGTCATTTAGTATATCATAGAATTCAAATACAGATCAACTGGTAACATATGGGCTTACAATTAGGGCTCCTGGGTCTGATTACATAGTATTAGAATATGCATAAGATATAGCTTTGAAGCTCCTTCGCAAAGAATTCCAACTATCGATCTTCTAAATTATGCTAACTATCTAAAACTACTTTCCTAAGGATCTATTACATCAATATATATCATCTCCAAATTATAAGATTCCTCCGCGTCAGCCAAGGAAGATCTCAAACTCCAATGAAGAGATGTAATGTGTATACATGGATAGGTTGGACCAAATTGAATGGAATTCCTCCGCAAATGAATGGAATGATGTGTGGATCTCGGGGAAGGTCATCCATGAACCAAAGATCATTGAATGATGTTTAATTAGGCTCCACAAGTTAGGGAATGCTCCACAAGTCTTCTTCTTTAGCTGGTTGTCCAAAACTATCAGGATGCTCTGTTATGAGAAAATAATTGGTCTTCTGATAGCGATATCTTTCTGATACCTTGACCAAATTATTTGAGATTTGGATATGATGTGAATGAAAGAATGTAGATGCTAAGTCCAACTCCACAAGGTCTAAAATACAACTACAGCAGAATGTAGACCAAAATATAGAAACTGCTACTAATTCAACTACCTGAATTAAACTGGAAAATGAAAAGAAACAAACTAAACTGCAAACAAACTGAAATGCAAATGTTTTTGGTTGATGCAAGATTACTTTTGAACTAGGGATGCTCCTACATTAGACATTTGGGGTTATTGAAAAAAGTGAGTCCCTCACTTTGTTGGGGCTAGACGAAAACCAAGATGGTCTACCTCAGCGTGAGAAATCCAAGATGAATCTTCTTCCGGTCTACCTTTCCACTTCACAAGATATTCTTTGTATTGTCTTTCTCTGGTGTTGCGTCCAACTTTGCTGACCAAAATATCTTCAATTTGTTCTGGTGCTTGTTGTGGTAACTGCTTCTTCAAGTCTTCTTCCATGCTATCTCTGAATTCTACTTCATGATACTGGTATACATCTGCAATGTTAAAAATAGGTGATATACTCAATGTCTCTAGTAATTCCACTTCATATGCATTTCCTGAATCAAATTTTCTGAGTATCCTACAAGGTCCAAACTTCTTCATCTTCAACTTGTTATATGTTCCAACTGGAAATCTTTCTTTTCTCAAGTACACCATCACTTCATCTCCAACTGCAAATTCTTTATGTCTCCTCTTCTCATATGCTTTTCCCTTATATTTGTTGTTCATCTCCTCCAAATGCTTCCTCACCTGATTATGCACTACCTCCATATGTTCTGCAAATTCTTCTACTTCTGTGCTTCTCTTTTCTTCCATACTAATGTCTCTCAACTCTACAACTCCTCTAGGGTTTACTCTAGTAACAATCTCAAAAGGTGTTCTTCATGTACTATTTACTGAATTATTGTACGTAAACTCTACTTGTGAAAGAATCAAATCCCAACTTCCTATCTTCTCTCCAACCAAACATCTCAACAAGTTTCCCAAACTCCTATTCATTACCTCTGTCTATCCATCAGTTTGTGGATGAAATGTTGAACTGAACTTCAAATCGGTTTTCATCTTCTTCCAAAAGTATCCAACAAACTTTGTATCTCTGTCTGAAACTATACTCTTAGGTAATCCATGCAATCTCAACATGCACTACATTAGTTGTCTTCTTACAAGGTATGAAATGTGCCATCTTTGAAAATCTGTCCACCACTACAAATATAGAATCATGTCCTCTCTATGTCTTAGGCAATCCCATTACAAAATTCATACTTATGTCTTCCCAAGGTCTCTTCAGTACTGTCAAAGGTTTATACAATCTAGTATTCTAACTACTCCCTTTTGCAACTTGACAAACTCTACAACTTCGCACAAATTTCCTAACATCCTTATGTATCTAAGGCCAAAAGTAGTTTGCACTCACCAAAGCCACTACCTTTTCAATGCCAAAATGTCCTACCAATCCACCACTGTGTTTCTCTTTGATCAAATTATCTCTCATGGAACTTATAATTATGCATAGCTGATTTCCTTTGAACAACATATCCTCCTAAATGAAATAATCCTGGAACTACTTACTCCTATCTATCACAACAGGTTCCTTGCATGCTTTCCAAGGTTCTACAAAATTAGTGTCTCCCTCATACATGTTCTTCAATTCATCAAATCCTATCACTTCAACTCTCATTTCTGTCAGCAAGTTTCTTCTCCTACTCAATGCATCTGCAACTTTGTTTGATTTTCCACCCCTATGCTTCAACACAAATGTATAACTCTGCATGAACTCTACCCATCTCATATGTCTCTGATTCAACTTACCTTGACTATTCAAATATTGCAAAGCTTGATGATATGTATACAACACACACTCCTTAGGCAACAAGTAATGTCTCCAATTCTTCAAGGCTTGAATTATGGCATAAAACTCTTGGTCATAAACAAAATATCTTCTTCTTGCATCATTCAACTTCTCACTGAAATATTCTATTGGTCTACCTTCTTGAATTAATACTGCTCCAATTGCATTTCCCCTTGCATCACAATCTACTTGAAATACTTTATTGAAATTTGGTAATGCCAAAATAGGTTGCTCTGTCACTTTCTGCTTCAACAACTCAAAAATTTTATCTGCTCCTGATGTCCACTTGAAATCTTTTCTGTCACCTCTCATGGTTTTTGTCATAGGGTTGCAAACTGAACTAAATTTTCTGATGAACTTCTAGTAGAAACTAGCTAATCCATGAAATGATCTGACTTCTCCAATACTCTTTGGTGTAGGCCATTCAACAATTGCTCTCACTTTCTCAGGGTCCATCTTCAATCCTTCTGCAAAAATCACAAATCCCAAATACACCAACTCTTCCTTCATGAAACTACACTTCTTGATGTTTATCAACAATTTCTCCTCTCTCAGTCTTTGTAAAACTTGTCTCAGGTGCTGCAAATCTTCTTCCTTTGTCTTACTAAAAATTAGAATGTCATCCAAATATACAATAACAAACTTACCCAAGAATTTCTTCAAGACTTCATTCATCAATCTCATGAAAGTACTCAGTGCATTTGTCAATCCAAAAGGCATCACTAACCAATCATACAATATTTCGTTTGTCTTAAAAGCAGTCTTCCATTCATCCGCTTCTCTGATTCTGATATGATGGTATCCAGTCTTCAAATCTATCTTTGTGAAATATCTTGCTCCAGTTAAACAATCCATGATATCATCCATCCTCGGTAAAGGGAATCTATACTTAACTGTGATCTTGTTGATTGCTCTAGAGTCAGTACACATTCTCCATTCTCCATCTTTCTTAGGTGCTAATACTGTAGGTACTGCATAAGGACTCAAACTTTCTCTGATCAAATCTTTTCTCAACAATTCTTGTATCTATCTATTTACTTCTTCATTCTTTTCTAGTGTCGTTCTGTGTGTTGCTTTGTTAGGCAAACTAGCTCTAGGTATAAGATCCATGTGATGAATGATACTCCTGATTGATGGTAATCCTTTAGGTACATTGTTTGAAATGATATCTTCGTACTCTGTCAGCAACTCTTTTATCTCCTCTAGTTGTGATTCTTCAGTCTCCTTCAATGTTTTAAGCTTCTTAGGAATCAAAGCATAACACATGTTCTCATGTCTCAAACCATTCAAGAATTTTATTCCATCTACTAAACAGATTCTAGCATTCCCACATACTTAACTCTTAGGATCATCTTCCAAAGTAATCAAGGTAATTCTCTTTCCATTTGATGTTATAGTGTATGTATTTTTTCTCCCGTCATGTATAGCTTTCCTATCATACTTCCAAGGTCTACCCAATAAAATATGACAAACATCCATAGGCATAATATCACACAATACTTCATCATGATATGATCAAATATGAAATTTCACCAAACATTGTTCACTCACCAGTACCTTATGGTCATCCTGAAATCATGTTATCTGATAGGGCTTAGGGTGTTTCAATCTTTCCAGATTTAGCTTAGTCACCATCTCTTTTGAAACTAGGTTATCTAAACTACCACTATCAATTACAACTTTACAACATTTACCTCTAGATTTCCATCTAGTTCTAAACAAACTCTTCCTCTATGGTGGTTCCTCATTTATCTCTGCTTGAAATAGTTCTCTCCTCATCATAAGTGATTCTCCTTTCTTAGGTTTTCCAACTGAACTAGGTGACCTAACAGGTTCTTCTTCCACATAGGATGCTCTTCCATTGTTCTCTGTCCTCTTGCTTGTATTCCCCTGATTACATTCAAATGCTCTATGTCCACCTCCACACTTGAAAGACATTCCTCTGAATGTTCTCCTATCAGGTCCTCTTCCTTCTCTTTTGTATCCTTCATTCTGGTATGAACTAGGGTTTCCTCTGTGGTAAAAATTTCTATCATCTCTCCGGTATGCATTATTATCTCTGTCCTCCTTCTTGAATGTGTTCGATGGTTTGTTTTTCTCTGCAAATGATCTATCTCCTCCAAAAAATGTTCTGCCTCTCTGAAATTTACCTCCTCTGCCTCTCTGTCTCTGATCATGCCTCTTATTCAACTTCTCTTCAACTTTCAACACAATCAGATATGCTTCTTCCAGCATTGTCATCCTTACCAAACTTAGTTCTTCTTGAATGTTCAATCTCAACCCATTGATCTATCTAGCCACTTTCTCCTTGCTTGCTTCACTATGTCATGTCCTTATGATCATCTTATAAAATTCTTTAGTATACTCCTTCACAGGTTTCTCCTTTTGTTTCAGGTTTTGTAATCTCTTCAATAATTCCAACTCATAGTCAACAGGTATAAATTGATTCTTCAATTTGTCACCATTCTATCCCACTTTGTAATATTTTCTTTTCCACTTTTGTTCCTATCCAACTAAACTTCTTTCCACCATATAGAAGCATGTCCTTTCAACTTTGTCTTTGTAAATTTCACCTTCTCCGGATCTTCCACTTCTTCATATTGAAAGTATTCTTTTGTGTCATTTATCTAGTCGATCAACTCTTCAGGGTTCAAATTGCTAGTGTAATTAGTTACATAAACTGTAGGTCTTTTTCCAATCTTTGAAATAGCTTGCAACATCTTGACTTGATCTGATTCTTCTTTTTCGTCACCTCCTAGGGTTTCGCCAATTTGTTCAATAGATTGAAATTCCTCTTCATCATCACTTTCAACATTTGGTCTCAGTGTCAATTGACAAGGTGTCATTGTACCTCATCATTTAATCTATTTTCAGATGTCAAAATCTAGGGTCTGTGTCCTCGGCTGTCTACAATTAGGGATTCTACAGTTACCAGTTTCCCTAGCTAATCCTAAAAGCTTCTATTAACTTGAAGAGATTAATCTATCTATTTGCTAAATGAATTTAAGGAATGCTGAAAACAAAATTAAACAAGAAATTTACTCAAAGCAATCTTAAAAATAGTAATATGCATCTATCTATCAAAATCAGTAAATACTTTTCACAGTAAAATCTAAAGTAATAAAACAGTGGT
The DNA here is from genome assembly GCA_027924645.1 of Cunninghamia lanceolata. Lineage (NCBI taxonomy): Eukaryota > Viridiplantae > Streptophyta > Pinopsida > Cupressales > Cupressaceae > Cunninghamia > Cunninghamia lanceolata. Next base: position 5,553,002 of record BSBN01000135.1, on the reverse strand, counting down.
ACTAGCCTCCTGCCTTGGTGGTGAGAGTGGGCCCTTGCTCCACACTGTTGGGGCTGAAGGCTACAGTAGGGAATTAGCACAAAAGAAGATCACAACTAAATTCAATCCAATTCCATACGCTTTGCATTCATGAAAAATATTGATATCACTGAACTGAGATTACTGAGAATCAGAATAAATCAATCATCGTCTATTTCTTCTATTGTTTCTTTATGTATATATGAAAATGGGTGATGCCATATCACTTATCTTATCTACCAATCCTTCTATGAGATGACATCCATCTCTTTATTGTACTAATTGTCTAACTATGGAAAATAATCATGCAATAAAAGTAGACTGAGTGGAACAGAAGTTCGCTTAGAATTCTAAGTTTGAGTCTTAATACATTTGGGTAGCGAGGCCCTAAAAATATGGGTATTGAATCAATTTTATCCGTAACTCATGCAAAAACTTTAAAAAGATAAAACTCCAACAGTTTAACTAAGGTTGAACCTTCACCACTCAGGTGATGATTTGAGTGAAATGAGGGGTATTATGATCACTGGTAAGAGTACGTGATCAGTCGCTTATGCTGGAAATATGTCCTACTCTCAGGAGGCACTGGAGACAACTGTCCTTGTCTGCAGCTCTAGAGATATGTCTGTAGCTCTGGAGATGTCTATAGCTTTCTTTGTTTAGCTCTAGAGAGGCTTTTCTCTTTCCTCCAAAACTTCTGGTGTTGTGGTATTCCGGTATTGTCTCCGGAGATCATTGGAGACTATCTCCAAAGATGCACAAAATTGTTGTTCTTGACATCTACACCTGTTTGATTCAAAAAGAGAGAAGTTTCTGCATTTTTTCATCAATTCCATGCACATTAGTCACTCAATCAGAAATTATAATCTTAAGTAATCTATCTCAATTAATCATTAAATAGAATGTTCTTGCTAGCTTATCTAGGTGCAGAAATTAGGAAAGATGGACTCAAGAAGGAGAGAAAAAGAGGTAAAAAGATGTATTTCATGGGTGTAACTTGGCACTCATCATTCCCCCATACCTAAGGTTTGGCAGGTCCTCCTGCTTCTCACAATCTAGATTTATTCTGGTGAAGTAGCTTGTCAGACAAGCTATAATCCTGTGCATAGGTGGTCCAAGTTGTGCGGTTGATATTACCATTGCCTTTGTATTCATCAATCTGCTTCAACCAGTCCTGCAATTTCTCATCTTCTATCTGATCAGCCTAGATAGGGAGTGGTTCAATTATTAGAGGGGGCCTGAACCATCCACCTATCCATTCCTGCTTATGGTTATCCATTAGGGAAAGGAGCAGGTAGAGTCAGGGAATGTGCAGCCGCTCTAAGATTTTCTTCACAAATTTGGTAGTTGGTCGGTCAATCAGACCCATACCTCTACAATTCCCCATTAATGGCCCAGCTACCCATGGTTTCTTGGAATGCAGTGGCCTCCATGTTGTAATCTTTTCCTACTCGAAAAATAGCTGCAGAAAAAAAGAAATCCTTTACAGAAATCTTTGAAACAGAACCGTCGATTTCCTCCCTATCGCTGAAATCCATGGCCTCAAATCACTTTGAAAAGTTGTTGACCAATTAAATTGTGCTACGTAGGTTCCTTTTTGCCATCGCTAACCTTTCCCTTTCTTATTTTGCCTTTTTTGCCTTTTGCCATTTATGCCCAATTGTATGTAAGATTGTATATACATACAATCGCAAATATACAAGGTGGACCCCAAACCCTTATAGAACAAATTGCAACCATATTCGGGTCTGGCTTGCATCCTCTTTTCTTGGACATTTCCTTGTATAGTGCATATACAAATGCAACATACAACCTCTAGACTTCACCACAATTATGAGGCAGATTTGAAATACTTTGGAATCCGGCTTGTATTTACTCCATTGCACTTCTCGTTGTATATCGGCATATACAATGCACAATATACATTCTAGGGATGCCAGCTACTATATCAATCAAATTGGAAGAAACTTGAAATCCGGGCCTAGTATCTTCATTCCCTTGTATATCTGCACATACAAGCACCTAACATACAAGCCGCGGACCCCAACTTTAGATTTGCCAAATTTGAATTTTAAATCGAGTCTAGCTTGTATGTTGTAAATGCATATAACCAATGTATATCGCATATACAAATGCAAACATACAACGAAAACATACATTCACCTTTGACTCCTACTTTTATCAACCAGAATGCATATTCATTTCGGGTCTGAGCCTTGTATATTAGGAATGTATGTCCGATTGCATGTGCAAACATACAATTGCATACATGTGCAATTGGTGGGCCCCACCCTTTGTATCTTACCTTAACTTGCTTCTTGTATGTTGCATATACAATGCAATTTATATGTGCATCGACCGTCAGGGAGATCCTTAGCTTGGCTTCTGACGAGGCTTGTCTAGTCGATGACCCTTTGTACATCTGACTTTGCATATTGACATTGTATCTTCATGATGTACACTTGCCTTAGTATGTTTCTTCCTTGCACATGCGACTTATATGTCAGAAATACAATCACCCTTGTATGTGAAATGGACCCCACCAAATGTATATCGGCCCTTGTATATTTCTTCTTGTATGTTTCCAGTGCATCTTTTGCTTGCATGTTTCCATTGTATGTAGTCATTGTGTATTGAATATACAACACAAAACATACATGTAACCCAACATACAAGCACAGAATATTCTGAGAATCTGCGGTATACAAGCATATTTTCTATACCTGATATGCATACAACAATGCATACAACCATTTTTGCACCTTTTGAAGCCGATTGAACAAACAAATCATCTTGTATGCCCGAATGTACATTTGGACTTGCATGTATATACAAATAACATGAAGCTAAAAATTCATTTCTTTTCTTTCTGGGTCCTCCAATAGTAGAGCCACACATACAACTTTAAATTTGCTGCAACAAGGCACTTCCAGGTCTGATTCTTCAATCTTTTACGCTCAAACTTTCATGGATATGACAATACATCCCTAATGGAGTTGTCATTTTGTTGGTAACTCGAATGGGCCACAAATATATTTCTTAATTCAAATCCCCAGTGGACTCGCCATTTTGTTGGTTTTCATTCCGAATTAGTAGAGGGTTTTCCAGTTCCAATGCACAGGCATATTCGGCAAACTAATACAGGAGGTTGTGTGAGCTACCTCCCCTTCACTTCTGGTTCTGCCGCACTAAGGGGGGTATCCCTATAGCTAAAGATTTAAATTTTGATTCGCCCAATGATAGAAAGATTTAGCTTTACAACAACAGGCAGAATACTCTCATGTATGGACCAAGATTTGGGTGATAAATCACAAGGTTGGCACTGTTGTTGGACGTATCTGACTGGTTATGAATGAGAGTATGCAGGGGTCCTAATTCTACTCCTACAACTAACAGGTGGAAGCTTTGAAAGGATTTGTTTTGTTATTTTGGATGTAAGACAGGGGGTTTAGGATAATAACTACTACATAAGAAGCAGACTGGTGCCTGTCTCAGGGCAAGGAGTCAACTAGACATATACAAGTGAATGGTTTGCATTGGCATTGAAGTTTCAAGGGGTTAGGACTGGTATTTGCCTTACAAACACCACCTAAGACTGAGTATTTAGCTGCATATAGTTACAAATATCCTGGCTGACATACATTCTTTTTCTGAGAATCTAGGAAACCCTTAGCAACCAGATTCAAAAGAAGAGATGCATACAGCAAATAGAGACAAACAACTAAACACATGCAATAAAGCATATTTCATATAAAACAACAATGAAACTGAAAAATATGTGTAATGTACACTCAAAATGCAAATCATAAACTCCAACAGAGATAAAACAGCCAAGAAATGCTCTATTTTTTGTTATTTCCTCCAAAAAATGCCCAAGTCTTCAACAACCCGAAATGAGTAACACAGTTTGCCTTTTATAGCAAGACTGTGTACTCAGCAATAATTACAAGGCATTTTTAAAATCATGCCAAATATAATGCACCATCAGAATGACACCCAAGAATATTCAATGACGTAGGGAGACAAAAGGAAAGGAGCAGGTAGAGTCGGGGAATGTGCAGCCGCTCTAAGATTTTGTTCAGAAATCTGGTAGTTGGCCAATCAATCAAATCCATACCTCTGTAATTTTCCATTAATGGCCCAGCTACCCATGGTTTCTTGGAATGCAGCGGCCTCGCATTCTGCAATCTTTTCCTGCTCGAAAAATAGCTACAGAAACAAAGAAATCCTTCGCTAAAATCTTTGAAATAGAACTGTCGATTTCCTCCCTATCACTGAAATCCACGGCCTCAAATCACTTTGAAAAGTCATTGACCAATTAAATCGTGCCACATAGGTGCCTTTTTTCCATCGCTGACCTTTCCCTTTCTTATTTTGCCTTTTTCACCTTTTGCCATTTACGCCCAATTGTATGTAAGATTGTATATACATACAATCGCAAACATACAAGGCAGACCCCAAACCCCTATAGAACAAATTGCAATCATATTCGGGTCTGGCATGCATCCTCCTTTCTTGTACATTTCCTTGTATATTGCATATATAAATGCAACATACAACCTCTGGACTTCACCACAATTATGAGGCAGATTTGAAATACTTTGAAATCTGGCTTGTATTTATTTCATTGCACTTCTCGTTGTATATCGGCATATACAATGCACAATATACATTCTGCGGATGCCAGCCATTGTATCAATCAGATTGGAAGAACTTGAAATCTAGGCCTAGTATCTTCATCCCCTTGTATATCGGCACATACAAGCACCTAACATACAAGCTGCAGACGGCAACTTTAGATTTGCCAAATTTGACTTTTAAATCAAGTCCAGTTTGTATGTCGTAAATGCATATAACCAATGTATATCGCATATACAAATGCAAACATACAACGAAAACATACATTCACCTTTGACTCCTGCTTTTATCAACCAGAATGCATATTCATTTTGGGTCCGAGCCTTGTATATTAGGAATGTATGTCTGATTGCATGTGCAAACATACAATCGCATACATGTGCAATCGGTGGGCCCTGCCCTTTGTATCTTACCTTTACTTGCTGCTTGTATGTCACATATACAATGCGACTTGTATGTGCATCAGCCATCAGGGAGATCCTTAACTTGGCTGCCGACGAGGCTTGTCTGGCTGATGACCATTTGTACATCCAACTTTGCATATTGACATTGTATCTTCGCAATGTACACTTGCCTTAGTATGTTTCTTCCTTGCACATGCGACTTGTATGTTGGAAATACAATCGCCCTTGTATGTGAAACGAACCCCACCAAATGTATATCGGCCCTTGTATATTTCTTCTTGTATACCGCCAGTGCATCTTTTGCTTGCATGTTTCCATTGTATCTAGTCGTTGTATATTGAATACACAACACAAAACATACATGCAACCCAACATACAAGCACATAATATTCTGAGAATCTGTGACATACAAGCATATTTTCTAAACCCGATATGCATCTAAAAGCCACATACAAGCCCGATATGCATACAATAATGCATACAACTATTTTTGCACCTTTTGAAGCCGATTGAACATACAAACCGTCTTCTATGCCCAAATGTACATTTAGACTTGCGTGTATATACAAAGACACATGGATGCAATTTAGGAGGCCAAGGGACTTAGAATTTTTTGGGTTTGAAAGAAAATGCATGCAAATGAATAATTGAAACCCAAAATCTAGGTGGGTACCACCACAACTGATCAAAACAAAGCAACTGAACCACTCTCCATCTATTGTCCTAGGTGTAGAAACAAACATCTGTTGAGAGAATGCCCTTTGGACAAATCAGAGATTTGTCAGATCTGTGATAGGGAACATCCTACCAGTCAATGTAGTCAACTTCCAGCCTTGAAAAGATTGAGTAAGAAGAATGTTGTAATAGAAGTGGAATTGAACTATGTGGGACAAAAACAAACTAGGAATTTCCCTTATAATCAGTATCCAAACTAGCCTTCTTATAGGGGTCCTTCTAATTGGGGAAATAATCAGTGGAATCCAACTTGGCATGTGCCTCAAAATAATCCTCCTTGGGGATAGTAGGATTGGCCAAGTCAACATTGGCAAAACTAAAATTGGCAAAACCAAAATTGGCAAAACTAGCCTTGGGGAAATCAATAGTGGCCACCACAGTTTGGATCACAAAACATGCAACCTCAATGGGGTTCTCAACAGGGATATAATCAACAATACTAGGGACAACCTAGACGTTTCCAACCTCAACAACAAGGTTTACTAAATAGACCCTCCAACACACAAGGTTAATCACAAAATGAACCAGTTAGCCAACGGCCTTTACCAGCTTAGCCTATACCAAACCTATGGAATAAACATGGAGCAACTGTTTACATGAGAAAGCAAGAAAATTTGGCTGGAATTAATGCTATATTTTCAAATAATCTCCAGCTGTGTTCTGGGAAAGCATTCCCAAGACCATCTCCTCCAACTATAGTTGAAGTAACCAATGATGAGGAACCTGAAAATCCGTCCACTCAACCCCAGGAGGAGATTACTAATGAAAAAGTGCTAGAAGAATCATCCTTGGACAACTCCAGAGTTGCTCCTAAAAGATCGACTCCAAAGAAAATTCCTAAACACAATTCTGACAAGAGCTCCAGAGATGCTCCAGAGATGGAAAAGCTAGCACCATACCCAGAACTGCTTAAACATTATGTTCCCCAGAAAAAGATCTTACAAAAACAAATCCAAACCAACCTAGAATCAGAACTTTTACAAGAAATCAAGCAACTAAACATTGAAATTCCTCTCCTCCAAGCAATCAGAGATGTACCAGAACATCAGTTCATTAAATAGTATTGTATCAAAATGCAGGGCAGGAAGAAAAACTTTCCCTCCACAATACAGGTGGAAGGAAAATTAGTAGATCTATTGATGGGAGAAATTCTCCTCCCAAAATATGGAGACCCTGGAAATCCTATCATAACTGTTTTCATCTCGAGGGTAGAAATTTCAAATGTTCTGGTTGATCTGGGAGCAGCAATTAATGTGATGACAGTTCACACAATGAACAAATTAGCTCTATCAAATATCCAATCCACAACTACAATTCTTCAACTTGCTGACCAGTCAGTAGCAGTTCCAAAAGGAGTAATCACTGATGTACCAATTGTGATAGATTCATGGGAATTTCCAGTGGACTTCCTGATACTAGAACCTAGAATCCAGAGAAATGCTTATCCACTAATTTTAGGAAGACCATGGCTGGCTATATCAGTAACATCTATTGATTGTCGAACTGGAGATATGGTCATTTCTAATGGGATAGATTTGAAGAAAATACCTTTGTACCCTCCTGCTAAACCATCAATACATTATACAGGAAGAGTATGGGTGGATGAACCAGAGAACAATGACAACAGTGCCTCAGTAGCTATGGTAACCTTCAAGGAACATCTGGGAGAGTTAGAAGAAGAAATATACTATGATACAATAGAGGACATCACTCACATCCTAATCAATAAGGATGTGATGGAACTCGCCCAAGACTCTAAGAGAGAACTTCTTACTTCTTCTCATTGTACCCTCGCCAACATCATTCCTTGTGGGGAAACCTTTTACAGAGACTTAGCCACTTTCCACATGTTGCTTCCACATTCTTGTCCTCTCAATACTATGACTCCAATTTATGGACTAACTACATCTATGGATCAAATCACAAAACAGGTCATAATTTACCAGGGAAAACACTTAATATCAATACTTAGTTAATAGCAAATCAGGAAGAAAAACTTATCCAACTTCTGATTTCCCATTTAGAATCTTTTGTTTGGGAATACCAAGATATGAAAGGCATACCTCCTGAGATCTGTACCCATCATATATACACTGAGGACATTAAACCTGTCAGATATCCCCAGAGAAGATTGAATCCTGCTTTAAAGTACATTATCAAAACTGAAATAGAAAAATTACTTCAAGCAGGGTTTATATATCCAATCTTAGACAATCAATGGGTCTCACCCCTTGTCATAGTGCCTAAGAAGAATGGGAAATGGAGAGTGTGTATTGATTATAGAGAACTAAACAAGGGCACAAAAAAGGACTACTTTCCCTTACCATTCATTGACCAAGTTCTGGACAACCTTGCTGGGAGAAAGTATTTTTCTTTTCTAGATGGATTTAGTGGATATAATCAAATTCAAGTAGCACCTGAAGACCAGGACAAAACCACCTTCACATGCTCTTAGGGAACTTTTGCTTACAAAGTTCTTCCCTTTGGACTATGCAATGCCCCAGCTACATTTTAGAGACTTGTTTTAGCTATTTTTGCTGAACTAGCTAATGAATGCATGGAGGTCTATATGGATGACTTTACTGTTTATGTGGATAATTTTGAAGAAGCTCTCACAAACCTTGAGAAAGTACTAAAATGTTGTGAGAAAAATCAATTATCCCTTAGCCATGAAAAGTGCTTCATGATGGTGGAGGAAGGAATTGTTTTGAGACACCACATTTCAGAAAAGGGGATTAAAGTGGATCAAAACAAGATAGAAGTGATCACACAGTTGCCTTCACCCAAAAATCAGACAGATGTTAGAAGTTTTTTGGGTCATGCAGGCTACTATAGGAGGTTCATAGAAAATTTTAGCAGGATAGTTGCCCCCCTGTTTACCCTACTTAACAAAGACACATAATTTCTATGGACAGAAGAATGTCAATCAGCATTTGAAACCTTGAAAGAGAAGCTTACTGTCACACTAATTTTAAGAGGAACTAATTGGACTTTGCCATTTCACATACAGACTGATGCTTCAAATGAGTCCATTGGGGTAGTTTTAGGACAAAAGGAGGAAGGAGAAAGTATGCATGCCATTTATTACATCAGTAAAAACCTTACCTCTGCAGAAAGAAATTACACTACAACTTAAAAAGAATTCTTGGCAGTCATCTATGCCATAAACAAATTTAGGCATTATATCATTGGATATAAGATATTTGTACACACTGATCATGCAGCCATCAAGTACCGAATAAATAAACCAGTAATGGGTGCAAGGATCATCAGGTGGTTATTGCTATTGTAGGAATTTGATATTACCATAGTTGATAATCCAGGAAAGTTTAAATTGGTTGCTAATTTTCTGTCAAGATTGCATACAGGAGGAGAAAACCAACCAGTGGAGGACAAGTTCCCAGATGAACATCTTTTTTCTATTTCCTCTACTGTACCTTGGTTTGCTGACATAGCTAATCTTTTAGCTACAGGCTTGTATCCATCCCATTTTACCTCAAAACAAAGAAAACGTTTAGTTAAAGAAAGTTTATCTTACAAATGGTTGAATGGTTTATTATTTAAATGTGGTCCTGATTTCATTCTACACAGGTGTTTAAAGGCTGATGAGATTTTTGATGTCTTGAGAGCATGTCATGATGAACCATCTGGTGGCCATTACTCTTTTCACCGGACTGTCCACAAGATCCTTGGAGCTGGTTACTACTTTCCCTCTCTTCATAAAGATACAAAGAAGTATGTGTAGCACTATGACCAGTGCCAAAGGATGGGACAACCAACCTTTACCCAGGAGATGTTACTGCACCCTCAAGTCATGATGGAACCATTTGAGCAGTGGGGTCTAGACTTTATGTGACCAATTTCTCCACTATCATCAGGCAAGGAGTACATTCTAGTATGCACAAACTATGTTACTAAGTGGGCCGAGGTTCAAGCATTACAATTTGCAAGAGAAGAAAAAGTTGTTGATTTCCTTTACAATAAGATTTTCTTAAGATTTGGAGCCCCAAGATCAATAGTTTCAGATAGAGGACCTCAGTTTACTTCACAAGTAATCAAAGCATTCACAAATTTATATCAAGTCAAGCACAGAAAATCTTCACCTTACCATCCTCAAGCAAATGGATAGGTAGAAGTAACTAATAGGGAACTTGAAAATATTCTGACAAGGACAGTAACAATGAACAAAACAAATTGGGCTAGCATATTACCTGAAGCAGTTTGGGCTTACAATACCACTTGGAAGTCCACAACAAATTTCTCACCATATGAATTGGTTTATGGAAAAAAGCCTATTTTTTCTATAGAATTTGAACTCCAGACACTTAAAATTGTATTGGATATTGGTCTACCATTGTCTATAGCTCAACAGAACAGAATTCTTCAGCTCAATGAGTTGGATGAAATTTGGGCAAAGGCCATTCAGCAAACAAAATTGGTTCAGTATCAGAGGAAGCAATGGCATGACCAACACATCAAAAGGAGGACATTTCAAAAAGGTGATTGGATTCTTCTTTATAATTCTAAATTCAAAGAGTTTAAGGAGAAATTACAAACTCACTGGATGCGTCCTTATCAAATAAGGGAAGTTTTTAAAAATGGAATAGTATTATTGGAACCTATTGATGGAAGCACAGACACATTCCTAGTAAATGGTCACCGAATCAGACTCTATAAAAGACCATCTACTAAAGAGGAGTTTCTTAATGATCTATGTTTTGATATGGGGGATACAAACTCTATCACAGTGTTGGATTGATTTTTTTTTTATAAAACAAAGGAAGGTTGAAAACTAGCAAATGGCTGCCTTTTAAAAAAAAAAGGAAGGTTGAAAGCCAGCAAATGGCGGCCTTCTAAAAAAAAGAAAAAAAAAATAGAGAAAGATGGAAAACTAGTAAATGGATGTCTTTCTCGACCAAGGGAGTTGAAAACCAACAAATGGCGGTTCCTTTCTTCAGGACAGTTGAAAACAATCAAGCTACGAAGGTGATCAAGTGTTGGGAGTTAGTCAAATGCACCTCCGGTGCTTCCCAAACCAAATGCACCTCTAGTGCTTCCCAAACTAGGAGCACCTCTGGCACTTCCCAAACTAGGAGCACCTCCGACACTCTATCAATAAAGGAGTCAATTCAATAATAAGGGAGAGGACCCAGCTCTCCAGGCAATAAAGTGGACACATCACATGATGAGGTCATTATGACTCATCCTCTACTTTATCACAAGAATAAATTAAATCAGCAAGCATATCATTTGCAAGGGTATTCACAAAGATGGCACTAACATCACCCAAAGAACGTGGATTCTCAAACCACTCAGCGTAATGATTGCAGGACGCGTACCAATGGAGTAGTGGGCGTTATCACAAGCCACCAAAAGTTGCTCATGTGCCGCGACGCGTGTAGTCTCAAACAATGATGTAGCATCTCTGTCGTGTACATCACCCTCATCATTAAAAATGATCCAGATAATTCTATCTTTAATTAAGCATTAATAACAACTGTCTTGTCTTTCTATTTTTGGGTGCCACCACTATGACACGTCCTCTTGCCATCATTTTCTTTCCTAAATTCACACGTGCCACCATCTATGTTGTACTGCCACCTTGCCTCCGAAGTGTCTTGTCATTCTGTCACATTTATGACTACCTAGGTACTCTAACTAATGTACAAATCTTCCATAAGCCTAAGCTGAGAAATATAACAATCCTCATTCGAACCTCTGAAGTACCCTGAAGAACAGAGCAAATTAAATAGTTCTCCAGAGCCTACAGAGTTAAGAGGAAAGGATAAACTACAGATTAAGGAGAGTGGGGAATTAAGCACAGAAGGTGAAACCAATTTGGCAATGGGGGTGAAGAAGAAGTCTAAACCAGAGAGTACTGCAGGTCTTCTGCAAGATGAAGCTGTAGCAAACATTCTAAGAACTGCAGGATGGCTGGACTTTCTAGAAAAATTTGAAAGGTTTCAGGAAGATGTCGTGGATGAGTTCCTCAAAAATCTAAGGGGCAATAAGACAGCTGTTAGAGGAGTCCAAATCAATCTCTCCTCAGCCACTATCAACCACATTTCTGGACTTCCTGAACAAGGTGAGAGGTTTTATCACTTGAAAACCTTATACACTGATTTAATTAAGAATTTCTCTATTCGAGGAGAACCTACAATTCAACTACATTCCAATAAAAATGAAGTAAAAGGAATTCTTAGGTCCACCCTTCCAAACCCTTGGCAATCTATTGCCACCCGGATGATGAAATATTTTACTTGTGATGGTCAATTCTCCCTAGTTTTAGGACCAATCATGAAAATGCTGATTTTTCTAAGGCATGGGAATGCACACCCTGAGTTTAGCATAAACATTCCCAATTTCTTGTATTCTGCGATTAGGACAACTGCAGAAAAATATCAGCAAAATAAGGGTCCCATGAAACATCATGGCCTCATCTTTCTAGTTGTCAAACACCACTTCCTATCTCAGGCCAATGGGGAGGAATTATGGCAAAACTTTCTTGAACAGAATTCTGAGGACAAAGGACTAGAGATGGCACAGCGAGGAGGTGAGAGTTCTCCTACTCACCAAGAAGAAGAAACTGAGACTTCAGCCTCCTCCATGATAAAAAGAAGAAAGGCAAAGAAATTGCAGAACCTGCTCCTAAACAAACCCTATATATGACTCGATCAGTTACGAGAAAGATGACTCTAACTGAGGAATCTTTCCCTAAGGAATTAACAGAAGAGAAGTCATGACAGAGAGCAGAGAGTTCTGGGCTGAAGAACCATCTCATGATTCAGATGAGATCCCTATAGTCAGGAAGAGAAAATAAAGAGAAGTTTCCCCAACACCATTTGTTCATCTGGAGTCAAGCCTAATTTTAGAACCATCATGTGCTCCGGAGACTGAACACAGACAAACTCTTACTATTTCCTCAGATTCTGATGATGAGAGACTTGCTCCGGAGGCACATGCCCCATCTTTGCTACGGAGAAGCAAAAGAAAAAGATAGCTCTCACAGGCTGAGAAAGATACTACCCTCCTAGCTGAGGTACTCGTAGGTTTTAGAACATATGAGGATAAGGTTGGGCCTTCATTAGTGCCAGCAGAAGAAGAGGAACCCCAAGAGGACCCTTAGGATAGGCAGTCTACAAAAAAAGATGAAACAGGGCAAATGGCCATGGAAAACCCTGATGATCAGCAAACAATAGAAGCAGAAGCAGAAACCTTCTCTCATCCCTCTGATCAAGAGGATGTTGAAATTTCAAAAGAACAACAATTGTCAGAAGAAATTGAAAACCTAAAGAGACTACTCTGGGGGAAGAATCTCATTATTACTGACTTCAAGAAGGTCAGAATAGAGGTAGAAATGGAGCAAAAACAAGTCATTAAAAATCTACAAACAGAGCTCCAAAGAAAAAACAAGATCATCCAGGAGAAAGAAGCAGAATTAGAGGCCCAAAAAATTGAGGTAGTCAAACTGTTGGAAGAAAAAGAGAAAGAAGTAGCACAGAGTGTTTTTGAGCTCACCATGGCTAGAGACAATAGCCTCACAATAATGGCAGCATTGATAGAGAAAATAAATAGCCAGGATAGACAGTTAACTTGGGCCAACAACAAACTAGATGACCAAGAGGAATATATTCAAGAGTTGGCTGGACCAAGGGCAACCAATGAACAGGAAATCCAAACAGATGCATATGTGGGTCCAATCCCCATTGACATTCCTAAAGCCCTATTCCATTGGGAAAAGAAGTGTAGAGAATATGAGGCTTCCAAGCCTATGCTGCAGTTACAAAAGGCAGTCACTACCAAAACAAAAAAAATAGCAACTCTGGAAGGCAAAATCATTGAAATGGCCTCCCTTTCTTTAGAAATTCTATCTTGTAGGCCTCCAAGTGCCAGCTATTCTATGTTCTTACAAGAAAGAGTACTGTAGAGGAAATTCTCTTTAGTCCTGTCTGACCTAGTTGAGGATATAGAGACAGCAGAAGGATTCATGACAGCATATACAAGGAGTAATGATGAGGACAAGAATTTCCTATGTGAATTATACCTACATGGGTTCTGTGTTAATGATATAACTTTCATTCTTAATCATTTGGTGGGGGAATGCCAGCTTAAGGCATTTATGTCCCTAATGAGGAATCATCAGATCTGGAATGAAAGGATAGAAGATCATCTCAAGAAATATTTAAAAACAAATCTCTTCATCAAGAAGGAATGTCCCAATCCCAATGCTTTTAAGATTCAATTCGGTCCCTTATCTATCATCCTGAGAATAAGAACAAAATTTTTCCATTATACCTAAAATATTTGCAAGAGTTCTCCATCGATTTTGGTCTTTTCATGATCAGTTCAGCAAACCCAGTACTTGCCATAGCAAAGAAGAGATGGAATATTTCGACCTCGGAGCAGAAAATGAGAGAGATGGTCACCCCTGCAAACTTAAGATTATGTATCCATGCTGCATTGAATATTTTTGGGCGCCATTGTGATGGCGCATTGTATTTGGAAGGATTTTGAAAATGCCTTGTAATTATTGCTGAGTACACAGTCTTACTATAAAAGGCAAACTGTGTTACTCATTTCGGGTTATTGAAGACTTGGGCATTTTTTGGAGGAAATAACGAAAAACAGAGCATTTCTTGGCTATTTTATCTCTATTGGAGTTTATGAGTTGCATTTTGAGTGTACATTACACATATCTTTTAGTTTACTTGTTGTTTTATGTGAAATATGCTTTATTGCATGTGTTTAGTTGTTTGTCTCCATTTCTGTATGCATCTCTTCTTTTGAATCTGGTTGCTAAGGGTTTCCTAGATTCTCGAAAGAAGAATGTATGTCAGCCAGGATATTTGCAAGTATAGGCAACTAAATACTCAGTCTTGGGTGGTGTTTGTAAGGTAAATACCAATCCTAACCCCTTGAAACTTGAATGCCAGTGCAAACCATTCACTTGTATACGTCTAGTTGACTCCTTGCCCTGAGATAGGCACTAGTCTGCTTCTTGTGTCGTAGGTATGATCCAAAACCCCCTGTCTTGCATCCAAAATATCAAACCAAATCCTTTCAAAGCTTCAACCTGTTAGTTGTAGGAGTAGAATTAGGACCCCTGCATACTCTCATTCATAACCAGTCAGATACGTCCAAGAATAGTGCCAACGTTGTGATTTATCACCCAAATCTTGGTCCATACATGAGAGTATTCTGCCTGTTGTTGTAAAGCTAAATCTTTCTATCATTGGACGAGTCAAAGTTTAAATCTTTAGCTATAGGGATACCCACCTTGGTGTGGCAGAACCAGAAGTGAAGGGGAGGCAGCTCACGCAACCTCCTCTATTAGTTGGCCAAATGTACCTGTGCATTGGAACTGGCAAACCCTCTGCTGATTCAGAATGAAAACCAACAAAATGGCGACTCCATTGGGGAGTTGAATTAAGAGATATATTTTTGGCCCATCCGAGTTACCAACAAAATGGTGACTCCACTAGGGATGTATTGTCAGATCCATGAAAGTTTGAGTCTAAAAGATTAAAGAATTAGACCTGGAAGTGCCTTGTTGAAGTAAATTTAAAGTTGTATGTGTGGCTCTGTTGTTGGAGGACCCAGAAAGAAAAGAAATAAATTTTCAGCTTCATGTTATTTGAAGCTCATTCCTCTGCCAAGGAGGTGGTGACTTTGTTGAATGAACCTATCAGCAGGTTGCAACATATCCAGGTATTTTTATAAGTTTTAAAGGATTCCATATTTGGTAAAGTAGCATTGGTTAAAAGGGAAATGTTGGTGAGAGATTGCATGCTTTTATATTTGCTGAGAACATAGTTTGTATTTTCAAGTGAAGTATGTAATGTTTTTGAAAAGGCTCATTTAGAGGACTTTAGGAAATTTGAAATAACAATTTGTATTTTAAAGGCCTAAAGTCATTGATTGAAAATCTAAGTTGAGAAGAGGGTTGCAAAAATATATAAAGATGTATTATCAGCCCATGCACCCTTATGAGGTGTCAAATGCAATAATGTATAGTGACCAATCCCAACCATGTAATAAAAGAGGTTCCAGTGTTGATAGATATAAGCCCATCAATTTTAGTGGCATTTATGGTTATCCAAATGCCTTTCCATCTAGGATCAGAAAGTATTTGCCTAAATTTAGTGGTGCAAAGGATGAATCAGCTGAGAGACACTTGCAGCAGTTTATAAATGTGATAGATGACTTTGAGGTTGACCATGAAGATGTAGTTATGAGATTATTTGTTCAATCTTTAGATGAAGATGCAAGGGACTGGTTCTCCTATCTTCCGGCCTACTCTGTCAGCTCTTGGTAAGAATTTAAGTATGCATTTCTAGAACAATATGGTGAAAGAATATCTGAATATGTAGTTATCAGTGATTTCATGTATATCCATATAGTAAAAGATGAGTTGATTCCATCCTTTAACCTTAGATTTATGAAGGCATTGAAAAGAATTCTAGCATGAGACCAAATGATGCATTATGCCTAGTGGTCTATCTGGGAGCATTTGATAAGAAAATGAGTTATAGATTGAGAGATAAGGAGCCCACCACATTGCATTAGGCACATCAGTTTGCAATGGACATTGAAAACAATTGGAGGTATGGAATTCAAAAAGGTTATTTCTCTGAAAAGATTTGTTGTCCTGCAGTCCCCAGTGTTGATGAAAGATATAATTTAAGTGTTGGAAATGAATGTCAAAGCACTCACACCCCTGTTGTCCTTGTTTATGCATCATTCCAAGTTAATGATGATTCTGCCGTAAAGGAGGCTGTCTTGATTTTCCCAACAAATGAAGTTGAATGCAATGATTTTTCAAGTGATATTAATATGCCAGTTCTCAGCAAAGAGCATTCATGTTTAAATGATCCAGTTATGCATAGTTGTGATCATTTGGATCAAGAGTCAATATCAGTTTCATTAGGAAGCATTAGAGGGCTGGAAAGCGATATAGATAGTTCAGCTTCAGAGTGCATTGAAGTAGTAGAAATTTTGTATGTGGGGCAATCAGAGGATAAATATGATATCCATGATCAAGTCATGGATCAGGTTTGTTCTTCTTATGACTCCAGATTTGGTAATGCTGAAGAAGAGTTGGATTGTCATGAAGAAGAAATAGAGACCTTTGCAATGAGATTGAATCCCCTTTATGATGAGCCTTTAGATGCATTGAACATTGTGAGTCATGACCTTCATTGGTGCTGAATAAACCCTCTCTTTGAAGATGATGATGAATATGAGGAGATAGCTGACCTAGGTGCTACACCAGTTTGTGAAGAAGGGAGATATGAATCAGAATAAGAGATCTTCAGCTCCTGTGAAGATAGTATGGATTTGCAAACTGTGGATGATCAACATTCAGCTTCAGCTGTGTCTGATGTGTGCTACAATGAGTGTGCAAATCAGGATTTGTTTTCAATGTCAATAAGTGATATAAATGAAATTGATGGTCTCATATATTCTGATTGTTTTGAGTTTCTAGATCAGCTGGATGAGTGCCGGGTAATGTGCAACAACTAGGTAGATAATGAGGAAGGCCACATGCAATATGATGATGTACTATTTGAGCAATATAACATACATATGTTGCCTAATCTAGAAGAATTTTATAGTATGTATGGTTATGTGCTTAATTGTGAGATGCAGAGTGACAGAGGCAGTACCGATAGAGGGAAGCTTTCAAAGATGGTGAAGTATGTAATTGACATGATCAGCATGTGTGTAGATTTTGTTAGTATTTTTAGTTTTGCTTGGGGTTATTTAGATTTGAATTAGGCATTTGACAAAAGAAAATTATGGTTTTTCATTTTTGGCTACCCAGGGCCGCCAAAATAGTGTTTGAAAATGTGATCTATGATGCAGTTTGGACCAGTGTTCGACTCTGTGCCCAATTGATGTAGGGATTGGTCTGCATTGCAGAAATTTGAAGTTCTCACCATGCCTGCAAGAGGCATGCGTCCGCAGATAGAGCCACTGGTGGTGTCCACCTAGATTTTGGGTTTCAATTATTCATTTGCATGCATTTTCTTTCAAATTGAAAAAAATTCTAAGTCCCTTGGCCTCCTGAATTGCATGCATGTATCTTTGTATATACATGCAAGTCCAAACGTACATTCGGGCATACAAGATGATTTGTATGTTCAATTGGCTTCAAAAGGTGCAAAAATAGTTGTATGCATTGTTGTATGCATATCAGGCTTGTATGTGGCTTTTAGATGCATATTGGGTTTAGAAAATATGCTTGTATGTCACAAATTCTCAGAATATTCTATGCTTGTATGTTAGGTTGCATGTATGTTTTGTGTTGTATATTCAATATACAACGACTAGATACAATGGAAACATGCAAGCAAAAGATGCATTGGTGGCATACAAGAAGAAATATACAAGGGCCGATATACATTTGGTGGGGTCCATTTCACATACAAGGGCAATTATATTTCCAACATAGAAGTCAAATGTGCAAGGAAGAAACATACTAAGGCAAGTGTACATTGTGAAGATACAATGTCAATATGCAAAGTCGGATGTAGAAAGGGTCATCGGCCAAACAAGCCTCGTCGACAGCCAATCTAAGGATCTCCATGATGTCTGAAGCACATACAAGTCACATTGTATATGTGACATACAAGCAACAAGTAAAGGTAAGATACAAAGGGTGGGGCCCACCGATTGCACATGTATGCGATTGTATGTTTGCACATGCAATCGGACATACATTCCTAATATACAAGGCTTGGACCCGAAATGAATATGCATTCTAGTTGATAAAAGTAGGAGTCAAAGGTGAATGTATGTTTTCCTTGTATGTTTGCATTTGTATATGGGATATACATTGGTTATATGCATTTACGACATACAAGCTAAACTCGATTTAAAAGTCAAATTTGGCAAATCTAAAGTTGGGGTCCATGACTTGTATGTTAGGTGCTTGTATGTGCTGATATACAAGGGAATGAAGATACTAGGCCCAGATTTCAAGTTTCTTCCAATCTGATTGATACAGTGGCTGGCGTCCGTAGAATGTATATTGTGCATTGTATATGCCAATATACAATGAGAAGTGCAATGGAATAAATACAAGCCGGATTTCAAAGTATTTCAAATCTGCCTCATAATTGTGGTGAAGTCTGGGGGTTGTATGTTGCATTTGTATATGCAATATACAAGGAAATGTACAAGAAAGGAGGATGCAAGCTGGACCCGAATATGATTGCAATTTGTTCTATAAGGGTTTGGGGTCCACCTTATATGTTTGCGATTGTATGTATATACAATCTTACATACAATTAGGTGTAAATGGTAAAAGGTGAAAAAGGCAAAATAAGAAAGGGAAAGGTCAGCGATGGAAAAAAGGCACCTACGTGGCATGATTTAATTAGTCAATGACTTTTCAAAGTGATTTGAGGCCGTGGATTTTAGTGATAGGGAGGAAATCGATGGTTCTATTTCAAAGATTTTAGCGAAGGATTTCTTTGTTTCTGCAGTTGGTTTTTGAGCAGGAAAAGATTACAGCATGCATGGCTGATGCATTCCAAGAAAGCATGGGTACCGGGGCCATTAATAGCAAATTGCAGAGGTATGGGTCTGATTGACCGGCCAACTACCAGATTTGTGAAGAAAATCTTAGAGCGGCTGCACATTCCCTGACTCTACTTGCCCCTTTCCTTTTGTCTCCCTGTTGCATTGAATATTTTTGGGCGCCATTCTGATGGCGCATTATATTTGGCATGATTTTGAAAATGCCTTGTAATTATTGCTGAGTACATAGTCTTTCTATAAAAGGAAAACTCTGTTACTCATTTCGGTTTGTTGAAGACTCAAGCATTTTTTGGAGGAAATAACAAAAAATAGAGCATTTCTTGGCTGTTTTATCTTTGTTGGAGTTTATGAGTTGCATTTTGAGTGTACATTGCACATATTTTTCAGTTTCATTGTTGTTTTATATGAAATATGCTTTATTGCATGGATTTAGTTGTTTGTCTCCATTTGCTGTATTCATCTCTTCTTTTGAATCTGGTTGCTAAGGGTTTCCTAGATTCTCAGAAGAAGAATGTATGTCAACCAGGATATTTGTAAGTATAGGCAGCTACATACTCAGTCTTAGGTGGTGTTTGTAAGGCAAATACTAGTCCTAACCCCTTGAAACTTGAATGCCAGTGCAAATCATTCACTTGTATACGTCTAGTTGACTCCTTGCCCTGAGATAGGCACCAGTCTGCTTCTTGTGTAGTAGTTATGATCCAAAACCCCCTGTCTTGCATCCAAAATATCAAAACAAATCCTTTCAAAGCTGCAACCTGTTAGTTGTAGGAGTAGAATTAGGACCCCTGCATACTCTCATTCATAACTAGCCAGATACATCCAAAAACAGTACCAACCTTGTGATTTATCACCCAAATCTTGGTCCATACATGAGAGTATTCTGCCTGTTGTTGTAAAGCTAAATCTTTCTGTCGTTGGTCGAGTCAAAGTTTAAATCTTTAGCTATAGGGATACCCCCCTTGGTGCGGTAGAAACAAAAGTGAAGGGGAGGCAACTCACGCAACCACCTATATTAGTTGGTCGAATCTGCCTGTGCATTGGAACTGGCAAACCCTCTGCCGATTCGGAATGAAATCCATCAAAATGGTGACTCCACTGGGGATTTGAATTAAGAGATATATTTTTGGCCCATCTAAGTTACCAACAAAATAACGACTCCGCTGGGGATGAATTGTCATATCCATGAAAGTTTGAGTGTAAAAGATTGAAGAATTAGACCTGGAAGTGCCTTGTTGCAACAAATTTAAAGTTGTATGTGTGGCTCTGCTATTGGAGGACCCAGAAAAAAAAGAAATGAATTTTCAGCTTCATGTTATTTGAAGCTCATTCCTTTGCCAAGGAGGTGGTGACTCTGTCGAATGAACCTATCAGCAAGTTGCAACATATCCAGGTATTTTTATAAGTTTGAAAGGATTCCCTATTTGGTGAAGTAGCATTGGTTAAAAGGGAAATGTTGGTGAGAGATTGCATGCTTTTATATTTGCTGAGAGCATAGTTTGTATTTTCAAGTGAAGTATGAAATGTTGTTGAAAAGGCTCATTTAGAGGACTTTAGGAAATATGAAATTGCAGTTTGTATTTTAAAGGTCTAAAGTCATTGATTGAAAATCTGAGTTGAAAAGAGGGTTGCAAAAACATATAAAGATGTATTATCAGCCCATGCACCCTTATGAGGTGTCAAATGCAATAATGTATAGTGACCAATCCCAACCATGTAATAAAAGAGGTTTCAGTGTTGATAGATATAAGCCCATCAATTTCAGTGGCATTTATGGTTATCCAAATGCCTTTCCATCTAGGATCAGAAAATATTTGCCTAAATTTAGTGGTGCAAAGGATGAATCAGTTGAGAGACACTTGCAGCAGTTTATAAATGTGATAGATGACTTTGAGGTTGACCATGAAGATGTAGTTATGAGATTATTTGTTCAATCTCTAGATGAAGATTCAAGGGACTAGTTCTCCTATCTTCTGGTCTACTCTGTCAGCTCTTGGCAAGAATTTAAGTCTGCATTTCTAGAACAATATGGTGAAGAATATCTGAATATGCAGTTATCAATGATTTCATGTATATCCATATGGAAAAAGATGATTTGATTCCAGCCTTTAACCTTAGATTTATGAAGGCATTGAAAATAATTCCAGAATGCATGAGACCAAATAATGCATTGTGGCTGGTGGTCTATCTGGGAGCATTTGATAAGAAAATGAGTTATAGATTGAGAGATAAGGAGCCCACCACATTGCATCAGGCACATCAGTTTACAATGGACATTGAAAACAATTGGAGGTGTGGAATTCAAAAAGGTTGTTTCTCTAAATTTTTTTGCTATCCTACAGTCCCCAATGTTGATGAAATATATAATTTAATTGTTGGAAATGAATGTCAAAGCACTCACACCCTTGTTGTCCCTCTTTATGCATCATTGCAAGTCAATGATGATTCTTCCATAAAGGAGGCTATCCTAATTTGCCCAGCAAATGAAGTTGAATGCAATGATTTTTCAAGTGATATTAATATGCCAGTTCTCAGCAAAGAGCATTCATGTTTAAATGGTCCAGTTATGCATAGTTGTGATCATTTGGATCAAGAGTCAATATCAGTTTCATCAGGAAGCATTAGAGGGCTGGAAAGTGATATAGATAGTTCAGCTTCAGAGTGCATTGAAGTAGCAGAAATCTTGTATGTGGGGCAATCAGAGGATAAATATGATATCCATGATCAAGTCATGGATCAGGTTTGTTCTTCTTATGACTCCAGATTTGGTAATGCTGAAGAAGAGTTGGATTGTCATGAAGAAGAAATAGAGACCTTTGCAATGAGATTGAATCCCCTTTATAATGAGCCATTGGATGCATTGAACATTGTGAGTCATGACCTTCATTGGTGCAGAGTAAACCCTCTCTCTGAAGATGATGATGAAAATGAGGAGACAACTTACCTAGGTGCTGCATCAGTTTGTGAAGAAGGGACATATGAATCAGAATCAGAGATCTTCAGCTCCTGTGAAGATAGTATGGATTTGCAAATGGTGGATGATGAACATTTAGCTTCAGCTGTGTCTGATGTGTGCTACAATGAGTTTACAAATCAGGATTTATTTTCAATGTCAATAAGTGATCTAAATGACATTGATGGTCTCATATATTCTGAGTGTTTTGAGTTTCTGGATCAGCGGGATGAGTGCCTGATAATGTACAATAGCCAGGTAGATAATGAGGAAGGCCACATGTAATATGATGATGTACTGTTTGAGGAATATAACATACATATGTTGCCTAATGCTGAAGAATTTTATAGTGTGTATGGTTATGTGCTTAATTGTGAGATGCAGAGTGATAGAGGTAGTACTGATAGAGGCAAGCTTTCAAAGATGGTGAAGTATGCAATTGACATGATCAACATGTGGGCAGATTGTGTTAGTATCTTTAATTGTGGTTGGGGTTATTCAAATTTGAATTAGGCATTTGACAAAAGAAAATTATGGTTTTTCTTTTTTGGCTGCCCAGGGCCACCAAAATAGTGTTTGAAAATGTGATCTATAATGCAGGTTGGTGTAGTGTTCGACTCTGTGCCCAATGGATGTAGGGAGTGGTTTGCATCCCAGAGATCTGAAGTTCTTGCCATACTTGCAAGAGGCATGCATCCCCAAACAGAGCCACTGGTGGTGCCCAACTAGATTTTGGGTTTCAATTATTCATTTGCATTAATTTTCTTTCAAACCGAAAAATATTCTAAGTCCCTTGGCCTCCTGAATTGCATGCATGTATCTTTGTATATACATGCAAGTCCAAATGTACATTCGGGCATACAAGATGGTTTGTATGTTCAATCGGCTTCAAAAGGTGCAAAAATGGTTGTATGCATATCGGGCTTGTATGTGGTTTTAGATGCATATCGGGTTTAGAAAATATGCTTGTATGTCGCAGATTCTCAGAATATTCTGTGCTTGTATGTTTTTTGTTGTATATTCAATATACAACGAGTAGATACAATGGAAACATTCAATCAAAAGATGCATTGGCGGCATACAATAAGAAATATACAAGGGCCGATATACATTTGGTGGGGTCCATTTCACATACAAGTCGCATGTGCAAGGAAGAAACATACTAAGGCAAGTGTACATCGTGAAGATACAATGTCAATATGCAAAGTTGGATGTACAAAGGGTCATCAGCCAAACAAGCCCCATCGGCAGCCAAGCTAAGGATCTCCCTGACGGCTAATGCACATACAAGTCGCATTGTATATGAGACACAGAAGCAACAAGTAAAGATAAGATAGAAAGGGTGGGGCCCACCGATTGCACATGTATGCGATTGTATGTTTGCACATGCAATTGGACATACATTCCTAATATACAAGGCCTGGACCCGAAATGAATATGCATTCTGGTTGATAAAAGCAGGAGTCAAAGGTGAATATATGTTTTCCTTGTATGTTTGCATTTGTATATGCGATATACATTGGTTATATGCATTTACGACATACAAGTTGGACTCGATTTAAAAGTCAAATTTGGCAAATCTAAAGTTGGGGTCTACGACTTGTATGTTAGGTGCTTGTATGTGCCAATATACAAGGGAATGAAGATACTAGGCCCAGATTTCAAGTTTCTTCCAATCTGATTGATATAGTGGCTGGCGTCCGCAGAATGTATATTGTGCATTGTATATGCTGATATACAACAAGAAGTGCAATGGAATAAATACAAGCTGGATTTCAAAGTATTTCAAATCTTTCTCATAATTGTGGTGAAGTCCAGGGGTTGTATGTTACATTTGTATATGTATTATACAAGGAAATGTACAAGAAAGGAGGATGCAACGAATATGATTGCAATTTTTTCTATAAGGGTTTGGGGTCTGCCTTGTATGTTTGAGATTGTATGTATATACAATCTTACATACAATTGGGTGTAAATGGCAAAAGGCGAAAAAGGCAAAATAAGAAAGGGAAAGGTCAGCGATGGCAAAAAGGCACCTACGTGGTATGATTTAATTGGTCAACGACTTTTCAAAGTGATTTGAGGCCGTGGATTTTAGTGATAGGGAAGAAATCGATGGTTCTGTTTCAAAGATTTCAGTGAAGGATTTCTTTGTTTCTGTAACTATTTTTCAAGTAGGAAAAGATTGCAGCATGCGAGGCCACTACATTCCAAGAAACCATTGGTAGCTAGGCCATTAATGGCGAATTGCAGAGGTATGGGTCTGATTGACCGGCCAACTACCAGATTTGTGAAGAAAATCTTAGAGCGACTTTACATTCCCTGACTCTACCTGCTCCTTTCCTTTTGTCTCCCTGCTGCATTGAATATTTTTGGGCACCATTATGATGGCGCATTATATTTTGCACGATTTTGAAAATGCCTTGTAATTATTGCTGAGTACATAGTCTTGCTATAAAAGGCAAACTGTGTTACTCATTTCAGGTTGTTGAAGACTTGCGCATTTTTTGGAGGAAATAATGAAAAATAGAGCATTTCTTGGTTGGTTTATCTCTGTTGGAGTTTATGAGTTGCATTTTGAGTGTACATTGCACATATTTTTCAGTTTCATTGTTGTTTTATATGAAATATGCTTTATTATATGTGTTTAGTTGTTTGTCTCCATTTGTTGTATGCATCTCTTCTTTTGAATCTGGTTGCTAAGGGTTTCCTAGATTCTCGGAAGAAGAATGTATGTCAGCCAAGATATTTGTAAGTATAGGTAGCTAAATACTTAGTCTTTGGTGGTGTTTGTAAGGCAAATACCAGTCCTAACCCCTTGAAACTTGAATGCCATTGCAAACCATTCACTTGTATATGTCTAGTTGACTCCTTACCCTGAGATAGGCACCAGTCTGCTTCTTGTGTAGTAGTTATGATCCAAAACCCCTTGTCTTACATCCAAAATATCAAAACAAATCCTTTCAAACCTTCAACTTGTTAGTTGTAGGAGTTGAATTAGGACCCCTGCATACTTTCATTCATAACTAGTCAGATACGTCCAAGAACAGTGCAAACGTTGTGATTTATCACCCAAATCTTGGTCCATACATGAGAGTATTCTGCCTGTTGTTGTAAAGTTAAATCTTTTTGTCATTGGGTGAGTCAAAGTTTAAATATTTAGCTATAGGGATACCCCCCTTGGTGTGGTAGAACCAGTAGTGAAGGGGAGGCAACTCACGCAACACCCTATGTTAGTTGGTCGAATCTGCCTGTGCAGTAGAATTGGCAAACCCTCTGCCGATTCAGAATGAAAACGAACAAAATGGCAACTCCACTGGGAAGTTGAATTAAGAGATATATTTCTAGCCCATCTGAGTTACAAACAAAATGGTGACTCCGCTGGGGATGTATTGTCATATCCATGAAAGTTTGAGTCTAAAAGATTGAAGAATCAGTCCTGAAAGTGCCTTGTAGTAAATTTAAAGTTGCATGTGTGGCTTTGGTGTTGAAGGACACAAAAAGAAAAGAAATGAATTTTTAGCTTCATGTTATTTGAAGCTCATTCCTTTGCCAAGGAGGTGGCGACTCTGTTGAATGAACCTATCAACAGGTTGCAACATATCCAGGTATTTTTATAAGTTTTAAAGGATTCCCTATTTAGTGAAGTAGCATTGGTTAAAAGGGAAATGTTGGTGGGAGATTGCATGCTTTTATATTTGCTGAGAACATAGTTTGTATTTTCAAGTGAAGTATGCAATGTTGTTGAAAAGGCTCATTTAGACGACTTTAGGAAATTTGAAATAGCAGTTTGTATTTTAAAGGCCTAAAGTCATTGATTGAAAATCTGAGTTGAGAAGAGGGTCGTAAAAACATATAAAGATGTATTATAAGCCCATGCAACCTCATGAGGTGTCAAATGCAATAATGTATAGTGACCAATGCCAACCATGTAATAAAAGAGGTTTCAGTGTTGATAGATATAAGCCCATCAATTTCCGTGGCATTTATGGTTATCCAAATGCCTTTCCATCTAGGATTAGAAAATATTTGCCAAAATTCAGTGGTGCAAAGGATGAATCAGCTGAGAGACACTTGCAACAGTTTATAAATGTAATAGATGACTTTGAGGTTGACCATGAAGATGTAGTTATGAGATTATTTGTTCAATCTCTAGATGAAGATGCAAGGGATTGGTTCTCCTATCTTCTGGCCTACTCTGTCAGCTCTTGGCAAGAATTTAAGTCTACATTTCTAGAACAATATGGTGAAAGAATATCTCAATATGCAGTTATCAGTGATTTCATGTATATCCATATAGAAAAAGATGAGTTGATTCCAGCCTTTAACCTCAGATTTATGAAGGCATTGAAAAGAATTCCAAAATGCATGAGACCAAGTGATGCATTGTGCCTGGCGGACTATCTGGGAGCATTTGATAAGAAAATGAGTTATAGATTGAGAGATAAGGAGCCCACCACATTGCATCAGGCACATCAGTTTGTAATGGACATTGAAAACAATTGGAGGTATGGAATTCAAAAAGGTTATTTCTCTAAAAAAATTTGCTATCCTGCAGTCCCCAATGTTGATGAAAGATATAATTTAAGTGTTGGAAATGAATGTCAAAGCACTCACACCCTTGTTGTCCCTGTTTATGCATCATTCCAAGTTAATGATGATTCTGCCATAAAGGAGGTTGTCCGAATTTGCCCAGCAAATGAAGTCGAATGCAATGATTTGTCAAGTGATATTAATATTCCAGTTCTCAGCAAAGAGCATTCATGTTTAAATGATCCAGTTATGCATAGTTGTGATCATTTGGATCAAGAGTCAATATCAGTTTCATCAAGAAGCATTAGAGGGCTGGAAAGTGATATAGATAGTTCAGCTTCAGAGTGCATTGAAGTAGTAGAAATCTTGTATGTGGGGCAATCAGAGGATAAATATGATATCCATGATCAAGTCATGGATCAGGTTTGTTCTTCTTATGACTCCAGATTTGGTAATGCTGAAGAAGAGTTGGATTGTCATGAAGAAGAAACAGAGACCTTTGCAATGAGATTGAATCCCCTTTATGATGAGCCTTTAGATGCATTGAACATTGTGAGTCATGACCTTCATTGGTGCAGAATAAACCCTCTCTTTGAAGATGATGATGAATATGAGGAGACAATTGACCTAGGTACTGCATCAGTTTGTGAAGAAGGGACATATGAATCAGAATCAGAGATCTTCAGCTCCTATGAAGATAGTATGGATTTGCAAACTGTGGATGATGAACATTCAGCTTTAGCTGTGTCTGATGTGTGCTACAATGAGTGTGCAAATCAGGATTTGTTTTCAATGTCAATAAGTGATATAAATGACATTGATGGTCTCATATATTCTGAGTGTTTTGAGTTTCTGGATCAGTGGGATGAGTGCCTGGTAATGTGCAACAGCCAGGTAGATAATGATGAAGGCCACATGCAATATGATGATGTACTATTTGAGGAATATAACATACACATGTTGCCTAATGCTGAAGAATTTTATAGTATGTATGGTTATGTGCTTAATTGTGAGATGCAGAGTGACAGAGGCAGTACTAATAGAGGCAAGCTTTCAAAGATGGTGAAGTATGTAATTGACATGATCAGCATGTGGGTAGATTGTGTTAGTATTTTTAGTTGTGTTTGGGGTTATTTAGATTTGAATCTGGCATTTGACAAAAGAAAATTATGGTTTTTCATTTTTGGCTGCCCAAGGCTGCCAAAATAGTGTTTGAAAATGTGATCTATGATGTAGGTTGGTGCAGTGTTCAACTCTATGCCCAATGGATCTAGGGACTAGTCTGCATCCCAGAGATCTGAAGTTCTTGCTATGCCTGCAAGAGGCATGCGTCCCCAGACAGAGCCACTGGTGGTGCCCACCTAGATTTTGGGTTTCAATTATTCATTTGCATGCATTTTCTTTCAAACCCAAAAAATTCTAAGTCCCTTGGCCTCCTGAATTGTATGCATGTATCTTTGTATATACATGCAAGTCCAAATGTACATTCGGGCATACAAGATAGTTTGTATGTTCAATCAGCTTCAAAAGTTTTAAAAATGGCTATATGTATTGTTGTATGCATATCGGGCTTGTATGTGGCTTTTAGATGCATATCGGGTTTAGAGAATATGCTAGTATGTTAGATTCTTAGAATATTCTATGCTTGTATGTTGGGTTGCATGTATGTTTTGTGTTGTATATTCAATATACAATGAGTAGATACAATGGAAACATGCAAGCAAAAGATGCACTGGCGGCATACAAGAAGAAATATACAAGGGCCAATATACATTTGGTGGGGTCCGTTTCATATACAAGGGTGATTGTATTTCCAACATACAAGTCGCATGTGCAAGGAAGAAAAATACTAAGGCAAGTGTACATCGTGAAGATACAATGTCAATATGCAAAGTCAGATGTACAATGGGTCATCGGCCAGACAAGCCTCATCTTCAGCCAAGCTAAGGATCTCCCCAATGGCTGATGCACATACAAGTCACATTGTATATGCGACATACAAGCAGCAAGTAAAGGTAAGATACAAAGGGTGGGGCCCACTGATTGCACATGTATGTGATTGTATGTTTGCACATGCAATCGGACATACATTCCTAATATACAAGGCCCGGACCCGAAATGAATATGCATTCTAGTTGATAAAAGTAGGAGTCAAAGGTGAATGTATGTTTTCCTTGTATGTTTGCATTTGTATATGGGATATACATTGGTTATATGCATTTACGACATACAAGCTAAACTCGATTTAAAAGTCAAATTTGGCAAATCTAAAGTTGGGGTCCACGACTTGTATGTTAGGTGCTTGTATGTGCTGATATACAAGGGAATGAAGATACTAGGCCCAGATTTCAAGTTTCTTCCAATCCGATTGATACAGTGGCTGGCGTCCGTAGAATGTATATTGTGCATTGTATATGCCGATAT
This sequence comes from Cunninghamia lanceolata, assembly GCA_027924645.1. NCBI lineage: Eukaryota > Viridiplantae > Streptophyta > Pinopsida > Cupressales > Cupressaceae > Cunninghamia > Cunninghamia lanceolata. Next base: position 5,523,752 of record BSBN01000135.1, on the reverse strand, counting down.
ACAACGAGAAGTGCAATGGAATAAATACAAGTCAGATTTCAAAGTATTTCAAATCTGCCTCATAATTGTGGTGAAGTCCAGGGGTTGTATGTTGCATTTGTATATGCAATATACAAGGAAATGTACAAGAAATGAGGATGCAAGCCGGACCCAAATATGATTACAATTTGTTCTATGAGGGTTTGGGGTCTGCCTTATATGTTTGCGATTGTATGTATATACAATATTACATACAATTGGGCGTAAATGGCAAAAGGTGAAAAAGGCAAAATATGAAAGGGAAAGGTGAGCAATGACAAAAAGGCACCTACGTGGCATGATTTAATTGGTCAATGACTTTTCAAAGTGATTTGAGGCCGTGGATTTCAGCGATAGGGAGGAAATCAACGGTTATATTTCAAAGATTTCAGTGAAGGATTTCTTTGTTTCTGCAGCTATTTTTTGAGCAGGAAAAGATTGCAGCATGCGAGGCCGCTGCATTCCAAGAAACCATGGGTAGCTGGGCCATTAATGGCGAATTACAAAGGTATGGGTTTGATTGACCAGCCAACTAATAGATTTGTGAAGAAAATCTTAGAGCGGCTACACATTCCCATACTCTACCTGCTCCTTTCCTTTTGTCTCCCTGCTGCATTGAATATTTTTGGGTGCCATTCCGATGGCGCATTATATTTGGCACGATTTTGAAAATGCCTTGTAATTATTGCCGAGTACACAGTCTTGCTATAAAAGGCAAACAATGTTACTCATTTCGGGTTGTTGGAGACTTGGGCCTTTTTTGGAGGAAATAACGAAAAATAGAGCATTTCTTGGCTGTTTTATCTCTGTTGGAGTTTATGAGTTGCATTTTGAGTGTACATTGCACATATTTTTTAGTTTCATTATTATTTTATATGAAATATGCTTTATTGTATGTGTTTAGTTGTTTGTCTCCATTTGTTGTATGCATCTCTTGTTTTGAATTTAGTTGCTAAGGGTTTCCTAGATTCTCGGAAGAAGAATGTATGTCAGCCAGGATATTTGTAAGTATAGGCAGCTAAATACTCAGTCTTGGGTGGTGTTTGTAAGGCAAATACCAGTCCTAACCCCTTGAAACTTGAATGCTAGTGCAAACCATTCACTTGCATACGTCTAGTTGACTCCTTACCTTGAGATAGGCACCAGTCTGCTTCTTGTGTAGTAGTTATGATCCAAAACCCCTTGTCTTGCATCCAAAATATCAAAACAAATCCTTTCAAAGCTTCAACCTGTTAGTTGTAGGAGTAGAATTTGAACCCATGCATACTCTCATTCGTAACCAGTCAGATACATCCAAAAACAGTGCCAATCTTGTGATTTATCACCCAAATCTTGGTCCATACATGAGAGTATTCTTCCTGTTATAAAGCTAAATCTTTCTATTATTGGGTGAGTCAAAGTTTAAATCTTTAGCTATAGGGATACCCCCTTGGTGCGGCAGAACCAAAAGTGAAGGGGAGGAAACTCACACAACATCCTGTATTAGTTGGCAGAATCTGCTTGTTCATTGGAACTGGTAAACCCTCTGCCAATTCGGAATGAAAACCAACAAAATGGTGACTCCACTGGGGAGTTGAATTAAAAGATATATTTTTGGCCCATCTGAGTTACCAACAAAATGGCGACTCCGCTGGGGATGTATTGTCATATCCATGAAAGTTTGAGTCTAAAAGATTGAAGAATCAGACCTAGAAGTGCCTTGTTGCAGCAAATTTAAAGATGTATGTGTGGCTCTGCTGTTGGAGGACCCAGAAAGAAAATAAATGAATTTTTAGCTTCATGTTATTTAAGGTCAATTCATCTACCAAGGAGGTGGTGACTTTGTCGAACGAACCTATCGACAGGTTGCAACATATCCAGGTATTTTTATAAGTTTGAAAGGATTCCCTATTTGGTGAAGTAGCATTGGTTAAAAGGGAAATGTTGGTGAGAGATTGCATGCTTTTATATTTGCTGAGAACATAGTTTGTATTTTCAAGTGAAGTATGCAATGTTGTTGAAAAGGCTCATTTAGAGGACTTTAGGAAATTTGAAATAGCAGTTTGTATTTTAAAGGCCTAAAGTCATTGATTGAAAATCTGAGTTGAGAAGAGGGTTGCAAAAACATATAAAGATGTATTATCAGCCCATGCACCCTTATGAGGTGTCAAATGCAATAATGTATAGTGACCAATCCCAACCATGTAATAAAAGAGGTTTTAGTGTTGATAGATATAAGCCCATCAATTTTAGTGGCATTTATGGTTATCCAAATGCCTTTCCATCTAGGATCAGAAAATATTTGCCTAAATTCAGTGGTGCAAAGGATGAATCAGCTGACAGACACTTGCAGTAGTTTATAAATGTGATATATGACTTTGAGGTTGACCATGAAGATGTAGTTATGAGATTATTTGTCCAATCTCTAGATGAAGATGCAAGGGACTGGTTCTCCTATCTTTCATCCTACTCTGTCAGCTCTTGGCAATAATTTAAGTCTGCATTTCTAGAACAATATGGTGAAAGAATATCTGAATATGCAGTTATCAGTGATTTCATGTATATCCATATAGAAAAAGATGAGTTGATTCCAGCCTTTAACCTCAAATTTATGAAGGCATTGAAAATAATTCCAGAATGCATGAGACCAAATGATGCATTATGCCTAGTGGTCTATCTGGGAGCATTTGATAAGAAAATGAGTTATAGATTGAGAGATAAGGAGCCCACCACATTACATTAGGCACATCAGTTTGCAATGGACATTGAAAATAGTTGGAGGTATGGAATTCAAAAAGGTTATTTCTCTAAAAAATTTTACTGTCCTGTAGTCCCCAATGTTGATGAAAGATATAATTTAAGTGTTGGAAATGAATGTCAAAGCACTCACACCCCTGCTGTCCCTGTTTATGCATCATTCCAAGTTAATGATGATTCTGCCATAAAGGAGGCTATCCTGATTTGCCCAGCAAATAAATTTGAATGCAATGATTTTTCAAGTGATATTAATATGCCAGTTCTCAGCAAAGAGCATTCATGTTTAAATGATCTATTTATGCATAGTTGTGATCATTTGGATCAAGAGTCAATATCAGTTTCATCAGGAAGCATTAGAAGGTTGGAAAGTGATATAGATAGTTTAGCTTTATAGTGCATTGATGTAACAGAAATCTTGTATGTGGGGCAATCAGAGCATAAATATGATATCCATGATCAAATCATGAATCAGGTTTGTTCTTCTTATGACTCCAAATTTTGTAATGCTAAAAAAGAGTTGGATTGTAATGAAGAAGAAACAGAGACCTTTGCAATGAGATTGAATCCCCTTTATGATGAGCCTTTAGATGCATTAAACATTGTGACTCATGACCTTCATTGGTGCAGAATAAACCCTCTCTTTGAAGATGATGATGAATTTGAGGAGACAACTGACCTAGGTATTGCATCAGTTTGTGAAGAAGGGACATATGAATCAGAATCAGAGATCTTCATTTCCTGTGATGATAGTATGGATTTGTAAACTGTGGATGATGAACATTCAACTTTGGTTATGTCTGATGTGTGCTACAATGAGTGTGAAAATCAGGATTTGTTTTCAATGCCAATAAGTGATATAAATGACATTGATAGTCTCATATATTCTGAGTGTTTTGAGTTTCTAGATCAGTTGGATGCGTGCCTGGTAATGTGCACCAACCAGGTAGATAATGAGGAAGGCCACATGCAATATGATGATGTACTGTTTGAGGAATATAACATACATATGTTGCCTAATGCTGAAGAATTTTATAGTATGTATTGTTATGTGCTTAATTGTGAGATGCAGAGTGACAGAGGCAGTACTGACAGAGGCAGTACTGACAGAGGCAAGCTTTCAAAGATGGTGAAGTATGTAATTGCCATGATCAACATGTGGGCAGATTGTGTTAGTATTTTCAATTGTGGTTGGGGTTATTCAGATTTGAATCAGGCATTTGACAAAAGAAAATTATGGTTTTTCATTTTTGGCTGCCCAGGGCCACTAAAATAGTGTTTGAAAATGTAATCTATGATGCAAGTTGGTGCAGTGTTTGGCTCTATGCCCAATGGCTGTAGGGACTGGTCTACATCCCAGAGATCTAAAGTTCTCGCCATGCCTGCAAGAGGCATGCATCCCCAGACAGAGCCACTGGTGGTGCCCACCTAGATTTTGGGTTTCAATTTATCATTTGCATGCATTTTCTTTCAAACCCAAAAAATTCTAAGTCCCCTGGCCTCCTAAATTGCATGCATGTATCTTTGTATATACATGCAAGTCCAAATGTACATTCGGGCATACAAGATGGTTTGTATGTTCAATCCACTTCAAAAGGTCCAAAAATGGTTGTATGCATATCGGGTTTAGAAAATATGCTTGTATGTCACAGATTCTCAGAATATTCTATGCTTGTATGTTGGGTTGCATGTATGTTTTGTGTTGTAAATTCAATATACAATGAGTAGATACAATGGAAACATGCAAGCAAAAGATGCACTGGCGACATACAAGAAGAAATATACAAGGGCCGATATACATTTGGTGGGGTCCGTTTCACATACATGGGCGATTGTATTTCCAACATACAAGTTGCATGTGCAAGGAAGAAACATACTAAGGCAAGTGTACATCGCGAAGATACAATGTCAATATGCAAAGTCAGATGTACAAAGGGTCATCGGCCAGACAAGCCTCATCAGCAGCCAAGCTAAGGATTTCCCCGATGGCTGATGCACATACAAGTTGCATTGTATATGCGACATACAAGCAACAAGTAAAGGTAAGATACAAAGGATAGGGCCCATCGATTGCACATGTATGCTATTGTATGTTTGCACATGCAATCGGACATACATTCCTAATATACAAGGCCCGGACCTGAAATGAATATGCATTCTAGTTGATAAAAGCAGGAGTCAAAGGCGAATGTATGTTTTCCTTGTATGTTTGCATTTGTATATGCGATATACATTGGTTATATGTATTTACGACATACAAGTTGGACTTGATTTAAAAGTCAAATTTGGCAAATCTAAAGTTGTGGTCCATGGCTTGTATGTTAGGTGCTTGTATGTGCTGATATATAAGGGAATGAAGATACTAGGCCCAGATTTCAAGTTTCTTCCAATCTGATTGATATAGTGGCTAGCGTCTACAGAATGTATATTGTGCATTGTATATGCCGATATACAACGAGAAGTGCAATGGAATAAATACAAGCCAGATTTTAAAGTATTTCAAATCTGCCTCATAATTGTCGTGAAGTCCGGGGGTTGTATGTTACATTGTTATATTCAATATACAAGGAAATGTACAAGAAAGGAGGATGCAAGCCGGACCCGAATATGATTGCAATTTGTTCTATAAGGGTTTGGGGTCCGCCTTGTATGTTTGCGATTGTATGTATATACAATCTTACATACAATTGGGCGTAAATGGCAAAAGGTGAAAAAGGCAAAATAAGAAAGGGAAAGGTCAGCGATGGCAAAAAGGCACCTACGTGGCATGATTTAATTGGTCAATGACTTTTCAAAGTGATTTGAGGCCGGGCATTTGAGTGATATGGAGGAAATCAACGGTTCTGTTTCAAAGATTTCAGCGAAGGATTTCTTTGTTTCTACAACTATTTTTTGAGCGGGAAAAGATTGCAGCATGTGAGGCCGCTACATTCCAAGAAACCATGGGTAGCTAGGCCATTAATGGTGAATTGCAGAGGTATGGGTCTAATTGACTGGCCAACTACTAAATTTGTGAAGAAAATTTTATAGCGGCTGCACATTCCCCGACTCTACCTGCTCCTTTCCTTTTGTTTCGCTGCTCCATTGAATATTTTTGGGTGCCATTATGATGGCGTATTGTATTTGGAAGGATTTTGAAAATGCCTTGTAATTATTGCTGATTACACAGTCTTTCTATAAAGGGCAAACTGTGTTACTCATTTTGGGTTGTTGAAGACATGGGCATTTTTTGGAGGAAATAACGAAAAACAGAGCATTTCTTGGTTGTTTTATCTCTGTTGGAGTTTATGAGTTACATTTTGAGTGTACATTGCACATATTTTTTAGCTTCATTGTTGTTTTATATGAAATATGCTTTATTGCATGTGTTTAGTTGTTTGTCTCCATTTGCTGTATGCATCTCTTCTTTTGAATTTGGTTACTAAGGGTTTCCTAGATTCTCAGAAGAAGAATGTATGTCATCCAAAATATTTGTAAGTATAGGCAGCTAAATACTCAGTCTTGGGTGCTGTTTGTAAGGAAAATACCAGTCCTAACCCCTTGAAACTTGAATGCCAGTGCAAACCATTCACTTGTATACATCTAGTTGACTCCTTGCCCTGAGATAGGCACCAGTCTGCTTCTTGTGTATTAGTTATGATCCAAAACCCCCTGTCTTGCATCCAAAATATCATAACAAATCCTTTCAATGTTTCAACTTGTTAGTTGTAGGAGTAGAATTAGGACCCCTGCATACTCTCATTCATAACCAGTCAGATACGTCTAAGAACAGTGCCAACCTTGTGATTTATCACCCAAATCATGGTCCATACATGAGAGTATTCTACCTATTGTTGTAAAGCTAAATCTCTCTGTCATTGGGCGAGTCAAAGTTTAAATCTTTATCTATAGGGATACCCCCCTTGGTGCGGTAGAACCAAAAGTGAAGGGGAGGCAGCTCATGCAAGCTCCTGTATTAGTTGGCTGAATCTGCTTGTGCATTAGAACTGGCAAACCCTGTGCCAATTTGGAATGAAAACCAAAAAGTTGTTTCCAGGTTTTTGCTTGAATCCCATCCAATGTGGTATTTAATTGGACCAAAATGTCTATTTTTAGATTTGCAATCTCCTCCATTAACTATCCTATTTCATTTTTCCCTTTAAAAGTTTTGGATGACCTCACTCCATCTTGGGTTCTAGAATAGTTCCTGCAGAGTTCTTCTATAGCAAGTATTTCCATTTTGTTGATATTTCCTTTTCCCATTAGATCCAGTGCCTATTTTGATTCTTTATCCAATCCTTTTACAAACAAGGTTTTGGCCAAGGAGTGATCTACTGGATTGCCATACCTTCTCAAGGTGAAATTAAATCTATCCACATAGTCCTCTAAGGTCTCTTCCTCCCCTTGCCTAATTTTAAACAATTCTTCATTTTTATTACTGGATCTACAGTAATCTTGGTATTTTTCCAAAAAATCTATTTCCATCTGATCCCAAGAATGGATAGAATTCTGGGGTAAACCCATAAACCATCTCATCGCAGAATCCTTCAGGGTTGAAGGGAACAGTTTGAGTTTTTGGTTATCTGATCCATACTCATAAGTTTGGCAGACTACTTTGAATTCAAATAAAAACTGATCTGGACCCTCAGAAGAAAGTCCTCTAAAATTTGGCAAGTGTGCTGGCGAGATACTCTTCATAGGAGCATTGTCTCCAACAGCCAAAACAATAGGATATGAGAAGGTTCTGGGAGCTTGATTTTCCTCTTCTTCATGATTTTCATTATGCATGTTTAGTATTGGTTCTTCTTCCTGAGGTTCTAGGAAATTATGTTCTATTAAAGGATCTACCTGAAACTTTTGTTGTAATTCCTTGATATAATTGGAAAGTGGAAGATTTGGAGGATCTAAGGGATTGTTGTTTTGAGGTGCAGCTTCCAAAGTAGGTTCTAGGTTTCTCTCCTCAACAAGATCTTGTGCCACCCCACTGCTTTCCCCTATGGCTTGTTGTTGGGGTGTCTTCTTTATATATCTTCCTTGTAAATCTCTATCTCTAACCATACAGATCTATCCTAAAAACTATTTTAACTAAGTTTCCCTAATTAACACAATATATCCTTGGCAACGACGCCAAAAATGACAAGGTGTCATTGTACCTCATCATTTAATCTATTTTCAGATGTCAGAATCTAGGGATTGTGTCCTCGACTATCTACAATTAGGGATTCTATAGTTACCAGTTTCCCTAGCTAATCCTAAAAGCTTCTATTAATTTGACGAGATTAATCTGTCTATTTGTTAAATGAATTTAAGGAATGCTGAAAACATAATTAAACATGAAATTTACTCAAAGAAATCTTAAAAATAGTAATATGCATCTATCTATCAAAATCAATAAATACTTTTCATAGCAAAATCTAATGTAATAAAACAGTGGTACTAGCCTCCTGCCTTGGTGGTGAGAGTGGGCCCTTACACCACACCCTTGGGGCTGAAGGCTACAGTAGGGAATCAACACAAAAGAAGATCACAAGTAAATTCAATCCAATTCCATACGCTTTGCATTCATGAAAAATATTGATATCACCAAACTGAGATTACTGAGAATCAAAATAAATCAATCATCGTCTATTTCTTCTACTATTTCTTTATGTAGATATGAAAATGAGTGATGACATATCACTTATCTTATCTACCAATTCTTCTATGAGATGACATCCATCTCTTTATTGTACTAATTGTCTAACTATGGAAAATAATCATGTAATAAAAGTAGACTAAGTGGAATAGAAGTCCACTTAGAACTCTAAGTTTGAGTCTTAATACATTTGGGCAACGAGGCCCTAAAAATATGGGTATTGAATCAGTTCTATCCATAACTCATGCAAAAACTTTAAAAAGATAAGACTCTAGAAGTTTAACTAAGGATGACCCTTCACCACTCAGGTGATGATTTGCGTGAAATGAGGGGTATTATGATCACTGTTGAGAGTGGTTGATCGACAGCTTATGCTGGAAATATGCCTTGCTCTCAGGAGGCACTGGAGACAACTGTCCCTGTCTATAGCTCTGGAGATATGTCTGTAGCTCTGGAGATGTCTGTAGCTTTCTTTGTTCAGCTCTGGAGAGGCTTTTCTCTTTCCTCCAAAACTTCTGGTGTTGTGGTATTCTAGTATTGTCTCCGGAGATCATTGGAGACTATCTCTCGAGATGCACAAAATTGTTGTTCCTAGCATCTACACTTGTTTGATTCAAAAACAAAGAAGTTTATGCATTTTTCGATCAATTCCATGCACATTAGTCACTCAATCAAAAATTATAATCTTATGTAATCTATCTCAATTAATCATTAAATAGAATGATCTTGCTAGCTTATCTAGGTGCAGACATTAGGAAAGATGGACTCAAGAAGGAGAAAAAGAGAGGTAAAAAGATGTATTTCATGGGTGCAACTTGGCACTCATCATCAATCCTCTTCGCCTATCTTCCTCAACAACGTCTAATCAAATTCTCATCATTTTCATCATTTCCATCATCTCATCCATCCTACCAGCCATTGTTCCAACAACAGGGACTCTCCTCGGTGGCATTCTTCCTAGGATCAAGTGCAAACTGCCTCAAGTTTGGTGATTGGGCTACAAGGTGACAACTTCCCCACGATCGGCAAACAGTTGTGACACAAGTAACCTACCTCAGATTTGGTGATCTATCCACATCAAGATCTTATAGAATTTCTTGGCCAACTTCACTCAATTCACTCCCAAAGATTTGAACTTTCGCTCTAATACCACTTGGTGCAGTCACGGTAGGAGGGTTCATAGAATGAACTGTCCAGGCCATGTAGCAAGAGTAAACACAACAAAAACAATTCATAGATATGAAGCCATTGTAGATTTAGTCATTCAGTATATCATAGAATTCAAATACAGATCAACCAACAACATGCAAGCTTACAATTAGGGGCTCCCAGGCCTAATTATAGAGTATCAAAATATGTACAAGATATAGCTTTGAAGCTCCTTCGCAAAGAATTCCAACTATTGATCTTCTAAATTATGCTAACTATCTAAAACTACTTTACTAAGGATCTATTACGTCAATATATATCATCTTTGGATCATAAAATTCCTCCGTGTTGGCCAAGGAAGATCTCAAACTCCAATCAAGAGATGTAATGTGTGTACACGGTTAGGTCGGACCTAATTGAATGGAATTCCTCCGCAAATGAATGGAATGATGTATGGATCTCAGGGAAGGTCGGCCACAAACCAAAGATCATTGAATGATGTGCCATTAGTCTCCACAAGTCAGCAAATGCTCTGCAAGTCTTCTTCTTTAGCTAATTGTCCAAAACTATCAGGATACTCTGTTATGAGAAAACATTTGGTCTTCTGATAGCGATATCTTTTTGGTACCTTGACAAAATGCTCTGAGATTCAGATATGATGTGAATGAATGAATGTAGATGCTAAGTCCAGCTTCGCAATGTTTGAAATGTAATTGTGGCAGAATGCAGACCAAAATACAGAAACTGCTACTGACTAAACTAAATTGGAAAATGAAAAGAAACAAACTAAACTGCAAATAAATTGAAATGCAAATATTTTTGGTTGATGCAAGATTACTCTTGAACCAGAGATGCTCCTACATCACATTTCTTGTGGTGTATAGCTACAGAGGAGGGGAAGATGCTCACCATACCATTATACTTGAGATAGGATATGCTTTGGGCAAGACAAAAGTCTCCAAGGTGAGGGGGGTAAGGTGGTCCAGGACCTTATTTTCCCTATCTATCCAAGCTATAGCACCAAAGGTATTATTAGGGGTGGGAATCTTGATTCACTTTGAGTTGGGATTGGCCCACAACCACTTTGTGAGATCCACAAGATATGTCACTCCCACTTGAATAATTTTAGGTTGTATACAAGTGCTTGAAGTTTCTTTGTGCAAAACTTGTACAAGCCATTTGTGAACCGTGAAGGCTAATAACCTCTCGCACCAACTTCCAAAAGCCAATAAAATAGCCATTGTGATTGTTGTGTGTGAAAATCTTGCTAAAAATCAAATCCAACAACTTAAAAATCACAACATACCATCATTGTCCTGAATTAGTGCCCATTAAGCAAAATAGCGCCCATTTCCTGCAAATCAGTGCTTAGTGTCCTAAATCAGCACCTATTTTCAAATCCATTAAAGAAATCAAAATTATGTCCTTTTGGTTGTCAAAAATCCCTTTTCTACATCATCCCTTGACATTGCATGCAACCTCATCCATATCCATGTCTATTTGTCCCTCTTAGCTTGTGATCCAACCTTAATCATTGATCATTATCCTTGTCATCATACTCATTAGTTTATAGATTTTCCAAGTCATCCATAGTTAATTAGTCCTAGCCCATCATTAGTCCCATAATCTATTGCCTAATCATCTTCCTTAATCATCATCTTCCTTCATTAACCATTATCCTGAATCCATAGGCAATCATAATATTTGATTATCCATCATTACTCAATCCATAGTCAATTCCTTAATCAATCCAACCTTTATCATCCATAATCATCATCCTTAGACAATATTCTAACATTATCCTTGTAAAATCATGATCCTTAAACCATCCTTAGTCAAATATTTTTTGGTCATCCATTACCATCCTTAATCAATCCTACCATCCTTAATTAATCCCTATCAATCCATAATCAATAATTATCCTCAAATTAATCCAATCCTCATCCAACCTTACCATCCCCATCCATAATCAATCCAAAGCACATCCATATCCTAAGGTTAGAATCTAGATCAAATCATGCTAAGTTTGTTTATGTTAAACTTAAGACTTTGTCTATCTTAAGTTTAGTATAAACTAAACATCATCAACCTTCTTGGATAAATTATCTTGGGAACTTAGACAACTCCTAAGTTAGTTGATTTCAAGAAATCCCATGTTATTTGGTGCATCTTGTCTACCCCAAGTAAGATAATCCTATCATCCTTTTGCTTAGGCTCTTTGTCAACCCTAAGTATATAGGATTAATTATTGATCTTTCAATCATTTTGATCTAGATTTTAAACTTAGATTCAATCCCCATTCATCATCATTAGTACGTCATCATCCAAATCCTACTCAAGTTCACCTTTTATGCCTCCCATCATGCGATTGCAAGCTAGGAAGAAAATGGATGCACGTTACCAACCTCTCTCTCCTCATGACTCTACCACAAGTAATATGGAGGGATGTATCAACCAACTTGAAGTGGGTGAAACATCCACTCATCATCACCCATATTCCCCCACCTTTGTCAATTTTCTCAATGAAAAGGGATTACATGACAAGTTTGACCAATTCATTGACAACCATAAGGATGAATTCCTTGAATGTCTCATTGAATATAGTGCACGCCTTCCATACTGATTCGACCATGATAAACTTAAAAACATTTTCAATGACAAACCACCATCACCCATTCAATATCAACCATGGGGACGTGTCCCTAATCCCAACGAACCTATTTATAAAAACCCATGGGCTAGCTATGCATCCAACACTAACACCGTCCACACCCTTGGTCAAAAATTAGGGCACAATGTTGCATCACAACCACAAGTATTAGAGTAACCTTATGAAATGCCTTGTCAAATGATGCCCGATCCCAACATGCCCACCAATCCAAAAATTGTCATTCCACAAAATATGACCAACATTCCTCAAGACCCATCCAATGTCAATCTAGTTCCACAACCCCTTTCTCCTTTGAATTTCCCTCAAAGGTTGATAATCACTCAAAAGGTGCTACCAACCATGACACAAATGTCCATCCAAACCTCTAATCTACTCAATCAAACACAAAATCCCTTGATGAGCTATAACAACCTCACTCACACGTACCAATCCTCCACTCATCAACAACCTCCCCTTGTTTCCTTGATACAAAATCCATACGTCACTCAACAACAATCACCACTCCAAAACCAACAAAACATTCCATATGGGTCCCATGTTTATACACAAACTATGGGTCCACCTCCATACATCCAACAACAACAATACATCCATCCCCAAGATCAACAATCATCATCGCAACAACCCCCACGCATGCCACAACCACCTCTTGCTAATCCTTTTGACCAAGAATGGAAAGAGATGAAAAACACACTCAAAAACATCCAACAAGGGACCCAAAAGAAACATCCATTTGATAGAAACATTGCCATCAGACCTTTTCCTCAACATTTTGAAATGCCAAAATTTGATAAGTACAAAGGAAAAGGAGACCCTCGTGACCACATCAAGGAATTTTTCATGGCATGCCAAGAAGTAGCCTATGATGACCAATTCCTCCTTCATCTTTTTCCACAAAGCCTAGGAGGACAAGCCCTTGAATGGTTTATGCATTTGCCTTATGGCTCCATTTCAACTTTCACCCTTCTTTTGGAGAAATTTGTCACCCACTTCTCATACAATGTAGAGCATGAAATTACTATGCTTAACCTTTGCAACACCAAACAACAAAGTGGCAAAAGTTTTTCTACTTACCTACAAAGATGGAGGTCCCTTTCTAGTAGGCTACCTTGGACAACCACCAAAAAACAACTCGTTCACATTTTCATCCAAAATCTCAACCAAGAAATGGCCTTCCACTTGCAAGTACATTATGCATCAACCTTGACAAAATCATAGAAAAAGGGGTCACCATTGAAAAGGCCCTTATTGCAAAAGGTTTAGTCAAAATCTACAACAAGAATGACAATGACAAGTCATCCAATGACAAACCTAAATTTTGGGCTAAAAACAAAAACACCGTAGGAGATGGTGCTACTGATTCCAAGTATATCCAAATTGCTGCTCCTAAACCAAAAGGGACAAATGTAGTCCAAAATGTTTCAAACAATGTCTTGGTTCCATCTACTCCTCCAAAGAAGAATCCCCCTAACAATCCAAAATGCAAGTATACACCCTTGGGTGAACCACTCGAGGTTGTGTTTCAAAAATTAGTCCAAGCAAACATGGTAGAGTTCTCCACGATGAAAGCATTTGATGAAAACCAACCTAAACCCATGTGGTATAAAGAAAATGAATATTGTTACTATCATCGCATAAAGGGTCATGCCACGAGAAAATGTATGAAATTGAAAAACTACATCCAAGACCTTGTCGATTGTGGTAATATCCAAATAGAAGGAAACAACAACACATCACCCAATGATGGCCTTTGTGTTTACCAATACTCTATTTCCCACCGTAACAACAACCAAATTGCATCCAAACCATCATCCTCCAATTCTAATCCCAACAACCAAGCCAATAATATCAACTATAAGAACATTCTGCCTCCATATGAAAATGTAGTAGGTTGAATTGATTTTGATTCTACTCATGTCACCACCATCAAGCTCAAAAACACCACCCCCGAATGTGTTGTTACTACCTAACGTGGGTGTGTAACTATAAAGGGACCATCCCCATCCTCCACTACTACCGCTTCTGAATATAACCTCCTTGACCATCTTGGGAAAACCCCTGCACAAATCTCTATCTTGGAACTCCTCAAGACATCCACCATCCATAGTGAAATCCTTGACAAGGCTCTCCAAGAGTCCCATGTCCCCACCGAAATACCTCCTGCTCAATTCCAAAACCTTGTGCCTCAACTATCCTCATCCTACCATCTCACCTTTAGTCACGCCGATATTCCACCCATTGATCCCACTCATAATAAAGCACTTCATATCGAAGTCCAAATCACCAACCACAAGATCAAGAGGGTCCTCTTGGATAATGGATCTGGTTTGAATATATGTACCTTAAAATTCATAAGACTGATGGGGTATTCAACAACTAACCTAGAGCCTTTGGCTATCTCTATCAAGGCATATGACAACATAGAAAGAGATTCTGAAGGTACCATATGCCTCCCTATCAAGGTGGGCTCGCTCACCATGCCCACTCTATGTCATGTTATCGATCTTAACCTTCCATATAATCTTCTCCTAGGCCAGCCGTGATTACATGCCATGCAAGCCATTCCATCCACCTACCACCAATGTATTAAGTTCCTTCATAATGGTGTGGAAGTCACTATTCCTGTTGACCAACAACCTTTTGAATATTGCAAAGCCTTAGAGATTGTTTATGATAGACAATTCCATTGTCCAAGCACCTACGGGGACCATGTCAAAGACCCCTTGTCCATTCCATCCACATAATCATCTACTCCTCAAGTCACCATCCATCCATCACAAGCTTCCACCTCATCTTCCACTCCTACTCCTCAAAAGGTCAAGATCATAGATAAAGGGTGTGGCGAATATGAGCTTCACAATGCCTTCCACGTTGGACAATTACCATTGTCCCTCTACTCCCATGGTCGTCATCTTCAGAAGAAGGAACAAGAACAATAGCATAGGATCAATGACAAAATTCCCTTTGTACTAGAACAAGTCTGTAGAGAAGAGGAAGCCAAAGAAACACCTTTGAATGATTGGTTATACCATGATGAAACAACTCCCACACCTATAAACATGGAATACTTCAAAGAAAAATATCTTGTACCATTTCAAATTTGTACCAAAATGCCTTATCATGGAACAAGACTTGGTGCCGCTGAACAAGGTGTTACAGAACCTATCCTGGTTGTGTTAGAGTTGGCTATGATTGGAGCTACCCAGGATCTAGGACTTCATGAAAGCACAAGAGAGATCAAATGAGAGAATAATGCTATTCTATCAATGAATGCAAAAGATTGCTAGATTACAAGAGATTACAATACATGAAGAAAACCTTGCATATAAAGGCAAGGTGAAAGCTAGAAAGGTGGAGTGGAAAGTGGAGATATTACTATAATATGTGACAATTAGAGGATGATAACTAATTGCACATGTGGAGGATAAGGCAACTCACTCCAACTATCAACAACTCAACACACAACTAGACTCAACTAGAAACACCTAGAAGACTCACTAAGTCAACTTAACATGTGTGAATTATGTGTGATGTGTGAATATTATTTAACTCGTAAATAGTTAAATAGTGTAAATTATCCACACAAGGGTAAACTGGTTAGGTGATGACCCTATTCACACAAACACCCCCCCTTAAGTGCAACTTAGGGAGTAGCTGACTAAAGCAAGATGGAATGATGGATGGGTCCCAGCTACTAGGCCATGTTAGGTACCCATGTACAACAAATCTCAAGAAGAGAAAAGGAGAAAACCTCATGGGAAAAAAACTCCTCTCCAAAAGTGAGAATGCATGAAATAATGAAATTGAAAGAAGTGATAGTAAGAAGGACTCAACATGACCCCCCAAGGACTACTTCTATCACATGTGTTGGAAACAAGGTAGTTAACTGAGAGGGGGGGTGGGGTAAATCAGTTATCTCAAAATTTCCTTAACTTTCTTTTCTTTTTGTATCTTAATAATCAGTGTTGCATCAAAACATGAAAGCATATGTAATTATAAGAACATAAATAGAATCAACACACATAACACAAGGATTTTTGCATGGAAACCCTGTTAAGGGAAAAACCACGGGGTGACTAACCCAAGATTATATTCTCTGTTAAAAGAATAAAGGAGTACAAAATGACACTTATACATTAGGGCTCACTGCCCGAGCACACTTCTCACAAGAGGCACACTGCCTACAAGAGACTCACTATCTACAGAACTTACAGAAGGTAATTAGGTGTTTGAACTAATGAGAAGCATCTACAAATGCAAGAGTTCAGTTCTGGTTAGGCATAATACACTGATCTGATGCACTTCATTCTTCCTCTATTTTAATGTTGTTGCTCTGTCACATACCAGACTTGAATTGTAGCTCTCACACTTATCCCTACTTTTCTTCGCACTTTATTTCATTAGTTGTTCACCACCCTTCTCTACATACTAGAATCCATCTGGTATATATATCTGAATCAGGGATTTCATCAATTTTCTAGTCGGCAACAAGAACACTCAAGATATTTGCAAGTTATTGATCTGTCGGCTGAATCCATGCTTGATTTGTGATGCATATCAAAAACATAGGCATAGAAGTCATTAATCATGTCAGACAACAATGTATAATCCCACATATTGCTTGATCAACACCTTTTACTCATCCGGATTGAAGTCTGATATTCTGCTGGTCAGTTCTTCCTCTGTCTGCTCTACCTGACTAGAACCCAACACTTAGATGCTCATATCTTTTCCTTGATTTATCATTGGAGGCTAAATCTCTAGAGTACAGTAGTCATGGTATCCTTCTTGACTTTCCCAAGTCCACAACTTACTGAGTTACACCATCTGAGAGATCCGGACTTGATTGTCAGACCTTATTACATACTCTATTCTTATTCATCGGACCAAAACATTCTTCAATCTGACTACCAGTATAGACATACTATGTACTGCAGATGTGTGGGATAGACTTTGTTGCCATCATTGACAACACTTATGAAGCCACATAGTGTCTCTTGCCAACAATCTCCCCCTTTGGCATTGATGGCAACACTTAGTGAAAAATGACTAAGTGTCGCAGTAATTGCCCCTTGGCTGATGCTCTGTCTTTTGCACTATTTTACCAGAGCTCTCCCTTAGCTGGATTCCACATTATCACTACTCCTCACTCCCCTTTTGACATCAATGGCAAAGGGCGGAATCCACATACAATTTTTTTTCAAAAATTATTCTATACATGGCCGCATAAGTATATATATGTTATACTTACATATACTTAAGTATATCTGCAAAAGTGGCCTTCAACTGTATAAACTCTTTGGCCCAGCTCTGCTTCATCCTATCTAGAATGGAGATGTGACCACTCAACAAAAATGCATATGCTTCTACCCTTCTTAAATCTACCAGATCACTGGTCTGGGCTATGGTCTGAGCATCTGTCAAGGCCTCATGCATTGCCTCTAACTTAGGGATAATTATCCTCTGAGTTCACCCATTCTGTTTATTATGTTCTTCTTTTCTTTGTCCAGCCTCTTTATTTCATTTATGATGACAATAGCTTGGCATTCTTGATTCATTAAAGAGGTAGTAAGGGGATCAAAATTCTGAGATAAATTTGACAGTTTACCTTCTTGTTCTTTCACTTTCTTTTCAATGTCCTTTGTCACTTTGGGCCAAGATAGACAAAATTTGTATATGTCCCCACCATCTTTAAGAGCATTTTCAAGGCTCTTTATTCCAATGTCTAGGGTCCTCCTATCATTAGCAATCAGTCCTTGCACTTCAGTGAATCTTTTTCCTAAAAACTCCTTTCAGACCTTTGCTTCTGTTGATTTCTCTTGAGATTCAAAATGAGTGCTAATAGAATTTACCAAAGTTTTCAGGTTACCAGATGGTGAGGCTGAAGGATCCTTTTGGAAGGATGACATGATCTTCTCTAGCATCCCAAATGCAATCTCCAACAATTCATAGTCTTCCATGTGAGATTTCAGGAGTTTTTCTTTTGCTTTGGCTTGAGCAAAAGATGCTATTTTCATTATCTGAACCGGGGAGAGAGAGTCAAAATTTAGTGGCCCTTGAAATAGCTCAGGTTCATCTATCTCCATCATTTCTCTATTTAGGAAGTTCTTCACTACCTCTGCAGTGTCTCTTACCAGTGATTGTGTCTTCTTTTCTTTTGGGTTATCAGAATAGTCATCATTAGTCTTTTCTGCTTGTTCTTCTTCTTTTCCCTTAACCTCCTCTTCCTGACTCACATTCTCCTCTTTTCTTCCTTCTCCTTCAACTTCAGAATCTGGAATGTCTACAGTGGGATCCAGAGGAGAGATGTCACTAGTGTTTATTGCTTCATGAACTTCCTCTTCCAGAACAGAGGAGTCCAAGTCCTTAGACTTTTCTTCATCTATCTCTTTTGATCCTTCTACATTAGAAGATTCTTCATTGGTTACATTTAATCCTTCAACATCCATTGTAGAAGGTTCTTCTACTGTTTCCTCTATAATAGGAAGATTGAATCTTTTGAAAGAATTCCAGAGGATAACTTTTGTTTCTTTTGCTACTTGGTCAGTTTCTCCAAGCATAAGTTTATTCATTCTTGCTTTACTTCAGAACTCATCCTTACAATCATTAAAAATCATGTCCATTTGTTTTGGAGTGATAGAAGGATAAAGCTAAATCATTATTTGTTCCTGAATCTCTAGGTCTTTTTCCTTTGCATTCTCTTTTCTCAGTTCAAGTACCTTTTCTAGACTCTTAGGAATTAATGATATAATTTCAATGAAAGCTTTATTGTAAATGTTCAGGTACCTGACTGTAGCTTCTTCCAAAATCCTGTTGTCAGTATCACTGTATTCATCATAGAACTCTATTACTGGCTGTAGGTTCCCATCCATAAATAACTGCCTTGATGATGTCATCAATGGAAAGAGTGGGCTTTTCAACAAATTCTTCTGCCTTTTCTTCCTTATTTTTACTAGTAGAGAATTCCCCAGATGTTTTCTTCTTCTTCATTTTCTTCATTTCCTCATCAGATTCTATTTCTTCATCATCCTTAAGGCTTGTGTATGACCTTGTGGCTTTGGTCTTCATCCTCTTTTCCCTTTTTCTGGATGTCTTGACTTCCAGTTTGGTAGCCTTTGAGATTTTAGGAGTGGCAGATGTAGAGCTCTTGGAAGATCTAGTCTGGGAGGAGGCTTGTACCAGAGTGTCTTCTTTCTTTGCTTCTTGTTTCTCTTTCTCAGCCTTCTCCATCTTCTCTCTATTTGCATCCACAGCCTCCTTTGATAGGCCAAATCTTTTGGCAATTTCTTCAAATTCTCTTCTTACTTTCCTCTTTATTTTTGGTTGTCTTAACTCAACACGTATTTTTACACTTAGCTCTTGAAAGGTACCAAACCTTTCTGCTTTAGGGTCCTTAGGCTGGCTCAACAGGTGTTGAATATGTAGCTCCAGGATTTTTTCATCGACCTCGTATCCCATAGGCATTATCCACACAGTTCTGGGCTCAACTACCTCCATTAAGCATTGATCAGTGTCAACCATGAAGCACACTATGTCCTTGTATTTCTCAACTATGGATTGAGGTATTCTCTCTCTGGCTTGCGTCATGCTTTGGAAGTTCTTAAAGTAACCCCAAGGGGCTGTGTTTTGAGCTTTAGCATGACCAAGTCCATACATATAACCTCTAATCTAGATTGCAACCAGTTTATCATTTTGCCAAACCCAATCACTTGATCCAGGTAGCTCATTCATATAATAGAAAAATAGACACAATATTAAACAACCATATTTAAAGGAATTCTTCTTATCCTTTTTGATCTTCTATAGGTTTTCTAACATTTGATTTAGGAGAAGTTCACACAGGTCATAATCTGCATCTTCCCTCAACATCCGATATGCTACATAGATTGTTGTCCTAGACACATAATTCTCCCTACTCGAATGATAGATTTTGTAACCAATTACCATTAAGGCAAACTTGACATCTGGATCAGTGATGTCATCTATGGTCGTTGCTCTTTTGTCAAATTTAGATCTGGTGGCTTCAGTTACTATCTGGTTCTTCACAGATTTAAGTACAGGTAACCCACCGGATGAATGCAGTCCAATCACTACCCTGATGGCATCTTTAGTTATCTTAAAGGGCCTCATTAGCCATGTGAAATTATCATGCATCTTGCTTAGGACATATTGGACCCAATCATCTTCTGTAAAATATGGAAAGTGTATGCAATGTCTGAAGTGTTTATCCCGGAGGGCCTTGAATTCAGGTTTGAGTTCAAAACTCTCATCTATTAATTGTTTGTGATATATGTCCATCAATTTTGAGTCTCCAAATTCCTCAATGTTGGCATGGATATAGACCCTAACATCTTCTACATGCAATACCCCATGCGGAATGCTAGAAAATGCACCTAAAGGATCAACTTCTAGAGATTTATAAGGGTGTTTCTTGAATTTAGGATGCAACCTATCAATGATCTTGACAACCATTGGAGTAGCCATTTTTGCAAGAGATTCAAAGAGAGATTTTTAGAATGGAAGTACCTTTTCACGCTTTAGGGTTTGAAATAGAAGCCGGAACAAATCGCTGGTTGAATTCAATTTTCCAGTTGATCTTGAGTGAATTGTAGAAACTTGTTGTAGAGCTCTTCTTTTCTTCTTCGTGAATGCGAATGTGCAAATAATGAGTGAAAGAACCCTTTTATCCTTGCGCAAACCCTAATTTCCTTTAGTAATAAATGCACAACTTAAGTTATCTGGTTGCCCTGTTTTGAGAGAGATCTTCTCGAATCACTGCACTAAACTTAGAATCATTGTCAGTGAGGATTGATAATGTATCTTCTTTACTTCAATCATGCCATGGGTCCATAGATCAAAGTATTTCAATTCTAAATCATACCGGATCTGTTTGTGAAAATCCTGAATTACCGGATAGCTATCGGAATTGGATTAACTTGAGCGGTTAAAATCTTGCAAAACTCCATGCAGATCTTTCATATTTTACTGAAGGTTATTTAGATGTTTTTCTGAGAACCCTTTAATCCGCAACATTCCATGTGCTGAATTTAGGCACGAGTTGACTGGATGGGGGATTTGTTTTTCTCTGTGACTCCCCCTGAGCCAAAGCTCACCTTTTTAGTTTCCAGAAGGAATATCAACACCAAATTCCAGTGCAGATCCATCCCCAATATTTTATGTACTCTTCTTTACCCAAATCTTGCTCATCTCCTTTTGAACTTCATCCGCATTCACTTTACCTTTCCTCTTATCTTGTTTCTGATTATGTTGCACCAGACCTTTTCTATCCCGATTTCTGCTTCTGCAAAATTTGGCAATATGATCAGATCTATTGCAATTGTAACAGACAACATTTCTTTACTTATTTGATTGATATCCTTTTGATCTATATTGATTCGCCATATGTCCCATTCTATTGTATGCAAAGCATCTGCCATTGAATGAATTGTTTATTTGCATATTTCTGCATTCAGGAGATTTGTGACCATACCTTTTGCAGTTGAAACATTGTCTGGAGAAGGATGGATTATTCTGATTCATTCTCCTCCTACACTAAGTTGCTTTATGACCAAAATTGTTACAATTGAAGTAGTATCCATTAAAGGATGGATATCTTTGAGCATTTGGTTGCCTTACTGGAGGTCTTCTAGGCCTATTTTTTTATTTCCTGATCCAAAGTTCTTCTGACTAGATCTGGAGCTTTCATCTTTCTCATATCCCAAGCCATGCTTATCATCTACCCTCTTTTGGCTTTCAAGAAGAACTTCAAGTTGGGCTGAGCTTATCTTGAATTTCTCTCTGTTTTCATTTGCTTCTTGAAGATCTTGTTTAAGAGTGTCTAACTGATTCTCAAGTTGTTTTTCATTGTCTCTAGCTTCTTCAAGATCAGATTCAAGATGCTTGATTATTTTGTCCATTTTGTGGTAGTCCTCTATTTTCTCCTTGAGGGATTGTTTTAGATTATCTTCAATCTTTCTTGTTTCTTCAATTTCTTGGGTGAATCTCATAACCCCTGATTCCATTTCATGTCTCACCATAATGACTTCTTTTGACAGCTTCTCACATAGCTTATTTTTCTCATCCAGATCTTCATTAGTATCATTGACTTCACTCTAATTGGCTAATTTTTGAAGTAGTTCCTTTCTCTTTTTCACAGAGATACTAAGTTTTTCTTTTAGCTCATTTATAAAATCATCATCTTGTTTGAGTCTTTCTCTCAAATTATTGACTTCAGAGTGGGATTGTTCAAGATCATCAAGGGCAGACTGAAGTTGTTCCTTCATAACATATACATCCATTGAGATTCCTAGATCTTCCTCAAGCTATTAGGCTTTGTTCAGAGGAACTTGGCTCTAATACTAATTGTTGGAAACAAGGTAGATAATTGAGAGGGGGGGTGAATCAGTTATCTCAAAATTTCCTTAACTTTCTTTTCTTTTTTTATCTTAATAATTAGTGTTGCATCAAAACATGAAAGCATATGTAATTATAAGAACATAAATAGAATCAACACACATAACACAAGGATTTTTACATGGAAACCTTGTTAAGGGAAAAACCATGGGGTGACTAACCCAAGATTGTATTCTCTGTTAAAAGAATAAAGGAGTACAAAATGACACATGCCAATTAGGGCTCACTACCCGAGCACACTACTGACAAGAGGTACACTGCGTACAAGAGACTCACTGTCTACAGAACTTACAGAAGGTAATCAGGTGTTCAAACTGATGAGAAGCATCTACAAATGCAAGAGTTTAGTTCTGATTAGGCATAATACACTGATTTGATGCACTTCATTCTTCCTCTATTTTAATATTGTTGCTCTGTCACATACCGGACTTGAATTGCAGCTCTCACACTTATCCCTACTTTTCTTCACACTTTATTTCATCATTTGTTCACCACCCTTCTCTACATACTGGAATCCATCTGGTATATATATCCACATCAAGGGTTTCATTAATTTTCTAGTCGGCAACAAGAACACTCAAGATATTTGCAAGTTACTGATCTGTCTGCTGAATCCATACTTGATTTGTGATGCATATCAAAAACATAGGCATAGAAGTCATTAATCATGTCGGACAACAATGTATAATCCCACATATTGCTTGATTGACACCTTTTACTCATCCAGATTGAAGTCTGATATTCTGTCAGTTAGTTCTTCCTTTGTCTGCTCTACGTGATTGGAACCCAACACTCAGATGTTCATATCTTTTCCTTGATTAATCACCGGAGGCTAAATCTCTAGAGTACAGTAGTCATGGTACCCTTCTTGACTTTCCCAAGTCCACAACTTACTGAGTTACACCATCTAAGAGATCTGGACCTGATTGTCGAACCTTGTTACATACTCTGTTCTTATTCACTAGACCAAAACATTCTTCAATCTGACTTTTGGTATAGGCATACTATGTATTGCAGATGTGTGGGATAGACTTTATTTCCATTAATGACAACACTTATGAAGCCACATAGTGTCTCTTGCCAACAATATGTACAATCAAATACCCCGTAGGAGAGAAAGTGTGAGACTATGGGTCCCCCCCACAATGAAGTAGCTCTTGTGCCGATGGTGAATGCTTGGAGAAGAACACTGGAAAGTGTCTTGTACCTGCAAACAACATTTCCTCCCCTTAGGAAGAAAGCAATCCAAAGGCTAATGTAGAAGAAACTCCACCTCCAAGAAGAGATATGAGGGAAGAAGTCTTAGGATGTATGCCTCTGAAAACTACTCAAGTGTCCACATGTCAGAATCAAAGAATGGCACTATGCAATGAGGTGTGACCAATCCAAAATCCTGGGTAGACTCATGAAGAACAACCTCTAAAGACAAAGTAGATGGTATAACAGTTGTGCTATAACTAACATCAAAGAGGAGAGATAACCCCTCAAGTGTGTCCTCCAAATCTGCAATATGAGACTCACAAAACAAGTTTGATATACTTGCCAAGAAAGTATCCACAAAGCTATGTCTGAAAGAGTGGAATGATCCTGTTCAACTGAAGTAGAAGTAACCATGTCGATGTTGATCTTTGAAGAAGAAGGAGTCTGAGGTGATGGAAGCTCAACACTAGTCTCATGAACCAAAGTGGATGAAAGAACACCAAGGTTCAAGTGACCAAACTTCTCCTCAAAAACATGATTCACACTTGATGCATGAGTGTGAATATCAATCAATGGATCATCATCATCAGAAGAAACAAAATGGGAGAATGTATACAAGCAAGTTGCTGATGCCTACACCTACATAGGTATATTCTACCTTGATGCCTGGGGAATATTTTGCAGAGATTCTCTGTGAGATTCCGTACGACTGAGGGCTAAATTTTATTGTCTTTCGCTACAACTTTGTTTGATTTGAATGATTTTATAGTCAGTCTATAGGTTTTGGGGTGTCTTGAGCATGATGGTAGGACCTGATTTTGCCCAAATTGCTCTGAAATTATAGATGCCTCCTAGATTAGGTATCCATTCTCTAAATTGAAAACCTCATAGATTTGGCCTCCAGTGTCCAATTGGATGAAACAAAAGCTGATCTTGACTATCTCAGACCTCCTGAACACAATGATTTGCTCAAATTTGCAGCAACATGCTCTGATTTGAACTTGCAATACAAGGCCACAAAGAGGAAACCCTCACAAATTTGGTATTTCTATCAAGTTTTTCTGATTCTACAGGTCATCATTCGATGCAAGAGAAGAGCATACTCAATTATCAAGATCCACCATGAATTGCACTCAAGATCTCTCAAAAAATGACTAACACAAAGTGATTCTTCCTAGAGCTCTGATACCATGTTAAATTTGGCTATGATTGAAGCCACCTAGCATCTAGGACTTCATGAAAGAACAAGAGAGATGAAATGAGAGAATAATTCTATTCTATCAATGACTGCAAAAGATTTCTAGATTACAAGAGATTACAATACATGAAGAAAGCCTTGCATATAAAGGCAAGGTGAGAGCTAGAAAGGTGGAGTGGAAATTGGAGGTATCCCTACAACATGTGACAATTAGAGGATGATACCTAATTGCACATGTGGAGGATAAGACAACTCAACACACAACTAGACTCAACTAGAAACACCTAGAAGACTCAATAAGTCAACTTAACATGTGTGAACTATGTGTGATGTGTGAATATTATTTAACTAGTAAATAGTTAAATAATGTAATTTATCCACACAAGGGTAAACTGGTTAGGTGATAACCCTGTTCCAACCAATAGGTTGATCCTACATCTCCCAAGAAATATGCTTAATACTTTGGTTTAGGATATACCCCACTGACTATGAAAATCCATGGACCCACGAAAACTTCAATAAAGGTAGCATAATCCTCTTCTATTAACATCACTCTAAGTGTTATCATAGATTCATGCAAAGATCTTGATCTTTCATGCATCTTCCTTGACAATGCCATATTCATTATTGACCTCCCCCTCATTCATCCTGAACTCATTGCTTGGGAGTATCAAGGACCCCCCGCCTCTCGACATGTTTCCACATGATGAAGCTCTCTCTGCATTCCTAGAACTTCATGACACCTCATAGTATGACATATGCTTGCATGCTCATGCCTACTTTGGGGAAGATGAGATCCTTAGTCTAGAAAAGAAAAAATCAAAAAATAAAAAATCATCCCCTAGTGAAAACCTCTTTCAGGCACTTTCAGACACAAAAGAGAAAAATAAAGACATATCTCCTAGTGAAAACCTCTCCGAGGTGCTAGAAGATGAGGATCTCCATCTTCCTCCTATGCCATCCTACTGGAAAGAGCATTCCAACATTTTGATTGAAGGCATCTAAGAAATCAACCTCAGCACACAAGAATTACCCATGCTCACACACCTAGCAGAGTGTCTCAGTATTGAAGAAAAATCCAACCTCTCCATCGTGCTTCATGAAGCACCTGATGTGTTGGCTTGGTCCTATGCCAATATTCCAAGGTTGGATCGTTCATTAGTTGTTCACCATCTTGTAGTACATCTTGAAGAAAGACCTGTTAAACAGAAACTCTGGAAGATGGACCCTCAAGTTGTCTTGCTTGTCAAAGCACTATAGAAAATGTTAGATGTTGGCTTCATCCACCCTATTGACTATCCAGAATGGGTCTCCAACATTGTCCCAGTTGCTAAGAAACCTTGGGGCATCTGAGTTTGCATAGATTTCTGAGATCTTAACAAATCGTGTCCAAAGGATGACATTCTATTCCCCAACATTGACATAATTGTAGATCTCATAGCAGGATATGAGATGCTCTCCTTCATGGATGAATTCTCTAGGTACAACCAAATCATAATTGCCCTTGAAGATCAGCACAAAACTGCTTTTACCTGTCCTTGGGGTACATATTGCTGGGCCCTTTGGTCTAAAGAATGTTGGGGAAACCTATCAACATGCAATGACTACCATCTTCCACAACATGCTACACAAAATAATGGAGGACTATGTGGATGATCTCCTAGGAAAATCTAGAACAAGAGAGGAATACCTTGAGATCTTATGACAGATATTTGCACGTCTTAGAGAGTACAAGCTTCGCCTCAATCCCAAGAAATGTATCTTCAGCATAATATCAAGAAAACTCTTGCGGTTTATTGTTTCCCATAGAGGCATTGAGGTGGATCTTGCTAAAGTCACTGCTATAACAAAAATGCCTCCCCCTTAGACACTAAAGCAAATCCATAGTTTCCAAGGCAAACTCCAGGCTATCTGTAGGTTCATTTCTCAACTTGCAGATAAATGTCAACCCTTCGCCCATTTACTTCGCAAGGATGTACACTTCAAATGGGATAAAAAAATGTCAATAGGCATTCGACCGCATCAAGGAATATCTAGCTTCACCACCAGTCCTAATGGCACCTATCCCTGGAAGACCCCTATTATTATATATGTTGGTGTGAACAGGGTTATTACCTATCTAGTTTAACCTTTGTTGTGTAGATAATTCATATTATTTAACTATTTATTAGTTAAATAATAATCACACACATGTTCACATCTTAAGTTGACTTAGGAAGCATTCTAGTTGTCTTCTACATGTTTCTAGTTTGTCGAGTTGTTGATAGTTGTTGTTGATAGTTGTCATCTTATCCTATAGTTGTCATATGTCATAGGATTACGACACTTGTCACATGACTACAACATCTTGTATCTAACCTTGGTATTTATAACCAAGGCCTCATTGTACCTTATGTAATCTAGTACATTATTGTATCATGGCAATATAGCATTCTTTTTGCTTGTCTCTCTTGTGTGGAAGGTTATTTGGTTTTGAAGATTTGATCCTGGTGATTGATTGCTCCAACATGGTATTAGAGCTTTGATCCTGTAAGCCCTTTCTCATTTTTTGTTAAGAGATTTTGCTATCAAGTTTTTGCTGGTACATCTTGGCTTAAAACAAAGTTCATCGTTGAGTTCAGAATGCCCAAATTTGTAAGAATAGACTATCCAAAACTTGATTTTGGACATAGGTAGTTTTTCAACTTTTTTGGGCTCTTATATGCATTTCTGCAGAAAATTTTTGTCCAAAAGGCAAATTTTTTTAGCAGAGGGCCATTTTTCCCCTACAATTTTTGCTTCATTTGTAGAGTCTCAAATCAGATCCTTTGGTTTTTTTGCCTATTTTGATGAGTTTTAGACAAGATCTAGCTTTTATAGACTATATTTCTGCAGTTGTAGGTCACTAGTTTGGTGTGCAGGTTACTTTTTTTGGCAAATTCAACCTGATTGTATGTTGCCTTTTTTGGCCCTGGTTCGATATCAACCTTCTTTGGTGAAGTGCTTGGCCAAGATCAGGAGTTTTTCAGGCCTTCCTGATATAGATGAACTCTGAAATTTGATTTATCGGCCTTCCTCAAAGGCTATCTCAGCTTCCATAAAAGTGACAGTCTTCAAAGATTTTGGCAGATCCCATTTTATCTGTGACAGTCTTTATTAGGCGGTCATTTTATTGCTATCTGCAGATGATGGTCTTTCATCTAGATCAGCTATAGTAACCACCACTAGCGATATCACCTAAACGTGATCGACATTGTTTCAACTATCGGCTTCAAAGATTTCTGGTCGGCATTTTTTTTGCAGTGGTTTCAAATCATTTGTTTTGAAGTTCGGCATGTTTTGTATGGTACAACATATAGTGGTGACCATTACCTTGCAAAACAACCAACAATTCTTTGAGATTTCAGTTATTTTTTGCCCATCGGTAGTTATATGCAGTTAGATGCCATCGATTGTCTTCAACGGTTGGCATTGATTTTTTTTCTTTGATGGCCAAGCACATAGTCGATATCAACAGTCGACGTTTCTTTCAACCTCTATCGGCATCTGCACTAGATCTGGCAACAATTAAATCAAAACCTACAGATCTCAATCAGGTGATGGTCAAAATCTAATCTCAAGCGACATTCACATCTTGGTCGGCGTTCAAACTGAGATCAGTGATGGACCAAATCTCCCTGCATGGCTTGAAAGGCTGTTACACAAATGGAGTTGGCATTTTTAATAGTTGGCATCCCACACTCCGTCAATGGCACATCTGAGATCCTCGGTATCTTCAACGGTCGACCAAACCAAACAGTCGACCATTTCTATCTCGTCGGCAGAATCAGCGGTCAACATGCCATTATAAGATGTCTCCACGGCGGTGGTCACCATATAAAATTAGACTCATTGGTGGCCTACAAACTCATTGGTTTCCACTCACTGGGGTTTAACATCCTGGTGACCTCTGTCTTCATCTGTGGTTGTCAATCTCAACAAACAAATTCAACTCATAGCTCACGGTCACAATTTCGAAGCTAGGTTATTTGGATTGACAGTGATCTTAACTTGACTTTGCCAATTGTAGTCCCAGATCCAATAGATCTTCAAAAAAAACCTTTGTCTGATTAAACAGGTACTTTTCCTTGTTTCATTTCTGTTTTCAAACTCCAGTTGATTGCAAGGAAAAACACATAGAGGGGCAGTTTCAAATAACGGAGGAGAACTATATTAGTTTTTTAATTATTCATTTGTCCAAGATAGTGATTGAGGCCTAGTTTGGTGGGTGGTCATACCCCCTCACAAACAAACTTATCTTCCTTTCTTTCTGATCACATCACCTGATTATGCAATGAGTCGTTGATCTTGTTGCATGCAAGCCGAGGACAATTTTTTTTTTTGCAAATTTCAACAAAGAGGGAGATTTTTTCTTTTTGCCATATCTTGCAAACCAGGAGGTAGATTTTCGCATTCTTACAGTCATCGGAAAGGTGGTTTAGTGAATTTCACTATTGTGTAGGTGATTTTTTCAGATTTCATCATTTTTTGCTAGTTTTTCAGCTTGAAGGTACAGTTCGTGCTTTTCTTGCAATTGACATATCTTTTGCATACGACATCGAAATCTGGTAAATTATTTTTTGAAATTGCTTAGAAAATCACAAGGAATCTGATTGTAACTTCAATTTTTCCCCTTGACAAGCTTTATTTTCTCAAAATTGTAAAAATCACCATGTTTTATAAACGGTTGATTTAAGCTTGTCAATTGTACAAATTCATTAATTGTACTTTGCTGGGGGGTTACAATCACATTGTTAATACATTTTGGGGGGGTGAAAGGCATGATTTAATTGCCCTTGTGTCTTTGGTTCTTGGTGTTTTTACTGCTACACATGGCAGAAAGTGTGTCTATAAAACCACTCACTCCACATAATTACCACACATGGAAGTTAAAAATGAAACAACTACTGCGATCTAAAGGACTTTGGCAAATGCTAGAGGATAATCCACCTGGTTTCACTAAGGAGTTTGAAAGATTTTCTTATAAGAACAAATTAGATGAAGCTATGGGAATCATAGGATTGCATGTATTAGACAACTTGTTGTTTCATATTGCAAAGTGTACAACACCTAAGAAAATTTGGGATAAGCTTGCAGAATTGTATGGTACTGTCAATGAATTCTGAATCTTGCAACTAGAGGCAGAATTGACATCACTCTCTCTAGATAGTTTTCCTACCATCCAAGATTTTCTCAAGAAATTCAAGATGATCTTGTCACAATTGAAAGGGTGTGGGCATGATAAAACTGAAAAGGAATGTATCTTCTTGATTTTGTCAAAGTTGAAGGGCCCATTTCAAGTGTTTTAATCTACCTTCTATTCTACTATGGATGCCTTTGGAAAAGACTTTAAGATGCCTAGCTTTGAGCTGTTCTGTGAGCGTCTTACTAGGGAGCAAACCAAGTTACTTCAAATGGATGCACTTCCTAGTTCTAAGAGTCAAGCCTTGATGGCCTCATCTTCCAAGGGTAAAGGTAAGAATAAGAAGAAGCCCAAGATAGAATCTCCTTCAGGTAGTGAGTCTCCCTTCAAACCAAAGCCGAAGAATGATCAGAAGCCCACTCTTCCACCTAATCCTTCCAAATCTAGTGAGTCTTCCTCCAAGACAAAGAAGAAGAAAGGTGGCACTTGTTCTTTTTGTGGCATGACAGGTCATGATGAGTCTCATTGTTTCAAGATGTTAGAGGCTTTGGAGAAAGCTATGAAGAAGCACAAGATTTCTCTTCCCAAGCCCTCCTCTACAGGCAAAGGACATGCTCTTTCTGTACATGGCTTGCTTTCATCTTCAGATAGCTGGATACTTGATTCAGGTGCTTCACATCATATGACCAATTCACTTGATCTACTTGAGACTCTTTCTGATACTAGCACTTCTTAGATTGTAGTGGGGAACTCTTCACAGATTTCAGTCATGGGGACAGGCACCGTTGAATTGCAATATGGTTGCATTGAAGATGTTCTTTTTGTTCCTAAGATTTCTGACAATCTTCTCTCCATATATCAAATTTGTCATTCTAGGGATGGAAAGAAAGTTGAGTTTACTCCTCACAATGTGGTTATTTGACAGCTACATGATCCTGAGACAATTATTGCTACAAAGAGAGTGGATCATACATCTCGACTATACAGATTTGATGGATTTGAGTCTTCATCAGGATCATCTCTTATAGCACATGCCACTGCCTTGAGCAAGCTTTGGCATGATAGATTTAGACATCTGAATTATAGTTATCTTCAGCAGATGAGCACAAAGAAGTTGGTTGTTGGTCTCCTAAGATTTCTAGTAGAGAGGGAGTTTGTCCGGGTTGTGTACTTGGCAAACATCATTAGGATCCCTTTCCTAAGGGTTAGGCTACACGAGCTTCAACACCCTTGGAGTTGGTTCATAGTGATCTCATGTCTTTCCCAACTCCTTCATTTTCAGGGGCCAAGTATGTGCTCAATTTCATTGATGATTTCTCATGATGCACATGGGTGTACTTTCTTAAGTACAAAAGTGATGTTTTTGACACATTCAGGACATACAAGGTGTTTGTGGAGAAGCAGTCTGGTCTTTCTCTTCAACGGATAAGCACAGATAATGGGGGGAATATGTGAACCAAGCTTTTCAAGATTTTTACAGTGAGCATGGAATTTAGCATCAGTTTTTAGTTCCTTACACTCCTCAGCAGAATGGTGTGGCTGAGAGAAAGAATAGGACATTACAGGAGATGGCAAATTGCATGCTACAGTCTAGGTCTATGGATCCCACGTTTTGGGTTGAAGTAGTCAATTGTGCCAACTATATTCAGAATTGTATGCCTCACAAGGCAGTGCAACATATGACTCCTAAGGAGGCTTGGTCCCATGTTAAGCCTAATGTATCCTTCTTCAGAGTATTCGGTAGTGACGCTTGGGCATTCATTCTGAATGGTTGGCATAAGGCTATAGAGAAGAAGAGTCAACCTTTGATTTTTGTTGGCTATTGTGAGGTTGTGAAGGCTTACAGGTTGTTTGACCCTATTACTCGGGATGTCTACTTTTGTAGAGATGTCCATTTTGATGAGTCCTTCACACAAGTGGATTCTTCCTCCACTTCTTCTTCCTCACTACATACTCCACCTTCTTCATCATCACTTGAGGATGTTTTGCTTCTTCAGGATGATACTGATGAAGGTCCTACCCCACCACCTCCTCAAGCACCAATTTTGCCCCGATGGACCCGCACTACTCTTGAGGAGGTTGGTCCACTTGTTGGTGATTCCACAGATACTCACCGCACTTGCTCATAGACAACAAGTGTTAGTCTTTTGAGTCATGCTATTTCCATGGATCCTCAAAAGTTTTCAGATGCCGCATGTATTCTAGAGTGGGATAGTGCAATGGTTGAGGAGTATTCTTCTTTAATGAATAATCATACTTGGGATCTTGTTCCTCTTCCTAAGAGAAGAAAATTGGTTCGGTGCAAGTGGGTGTCCGCACCAAATATGCAGTTGATGGTTCTATAGATAAGTACAAGTCTCGTCTTGTTGCTAAGGGGTTTTCTCAGGTTGAGGGTATTGACTACTCTGAGACATTTGCTCCTATCACCAAGATGGATTCCATTCATCTTGTACTTTCTTTGGCTACATCTCAAGGATGGTCAATGTATCAGATGGATGTGAAGAGTGCCTTCTTGCATGGTGATCTTCATGAGGATATCTACATGGAGCATCCTCCAGGTTTTGTGCAAGACTCTTCACTTGTTTGCAGGCTTCGTCATTCATTATATGGTCTCAAACAAGCCCCTAGGGCTTGGTATGAGAAGATGGATAGTTTCTTGCTTGCTTCTGGTTTCACACGATGCCATTTTGACCCTACAATTTACACTCAGAGACGTGGAGATGCTCTTTTGATCCTTGTACTTTATGTGGATGATTTGATTCTCACAGGCAATTCTACCTCCATGATCCAGAGTATTCAGCAAGCATTGATGGAGCACTTTGATATGACAGATCTTGGTCTTCTGCACTACTTCCTTGGTCTTCAGGTTCACCAGACTACTAAGGGGATCTTCATTTTTCAGAAGAAGTATGCTCATGATTTGCTTCAGAGATTTGGCATGGCTGATTGTAAGCCTACCCCTACACCATTTCAGTCAGGTGTTGTATTGTCTACCAGTTGCACTACTCGCACAGTTGATGCTACATTGTATCGGCAGTTGGTTGGCAGTCTTTTGTACTTGACACATAGTCGTCTTGATATTTCCTTTGCGGTTGGACTTATCTCCCGGTTCTCTCAGGAGCCACATGAGAGTCATTAGAAGGCAGCCAAACATATTTTGAGGTATATTCAGGGCACATCACACTTTGGCATTCATTACACATCAGGAGCTTCTTCGATTATGGGCTTCACTGACTTAGATTGGGCTGGTGATGTTAATGATTGGAAGTCCACTTCTGGCTTTGTTTTTTGCCTTAGTTTTGGTCTAATTGCATGGTCTTGCAAGAAGCAGACAACTATTACATTGTCATTGACAGAGGCTGAGTATTGAGGTGTAGTTTTGGCTAGCCAAGAGGTTCTTTGGCTTCGATAGTTGATGACTGAGTTTAGCTTTCCTCCTAATCAACCCACTACTCTTTGGTGTGATAATTAGAGTGTCATTCATATTTATCGCAACCCTGTGGAGAATCAGCGTACTAAGCACATTGAGATCCACATGCACTTCATCAGGCAGCTCATCCAAGATGGTGTTCTTAGCTTGGAGTACTTGCCTACTGAGGAGTAGGTTGTGGACATCTTCACTAAACCTTTGGCATCACCTCGTTATATTTAGTTGTGATCGATGCTTGGGGTGAAGGAAGTTGTCCTTGGGGGGTCTTCTTGTGTCTTCCTTCCTTCACTTTTTCATGCTTTTTCTTTGCATGTTTTTCTCTCTTTTGGAGAGGATTTTTTCCCATGAGTTTTTCTCCTTTTCTCTGCTTGTGAGAGATTGTTTGTACATGGGTGCCTAACATGGCCTTGTTTTCGGGACCCATCTTTGCATTTGTTTGTTCCCCCCTAAGTTGCACTTAAGGGGGGGTGTTGGTGTGAACAGGGTTATTACCTATCTGGTTTAACCTTTGTTGTGTAGATAATTCATATTATTTAACTATTTATTAGTTAAATAATAATCACACACATGTTCACATCTTAAGTTGACTTAGGAAGCATTCTAGTTGTCTTCTAGATGTTTCTAGTTTGTCTAGTTGTTGATAGTTATTTTTGATAGTTGTCATCTTATCCTATAGTTGTCATATGTCATAGGATTAAGACACTTGTCACATGACTACAACATCTTGTATCTCACCTTGGTCTTTATAACCAAGGCCTCATTATACATTATGTAATCCAGTACATTGTTTTATCATGGCAATATAGCATTCTTTTTGCTTGTCTCTCTTGTGTGGAAGGTTATTTGTTTTTGCAAATTTGATCCTAGTAGTTGATTGCTCGAACAATATATATCAGCAACTTCAGTAGTATTGGGGGCACTTTTAGTACAACATGATGATACCAGTCATGAAAGGGCTATATACTATATTAGAAGGACCCTAGTCGGCTATGAGCTTAACTACACCCCATGGAATGTGCATGTCTAGCTTTCATTTTCTATTCCCAAAAGTTACAACACTACATGCTAAGTCATTCTATCAAGCTCATCTCTAAACAAAATGGGTTATGTTGTTGAGTGAATTTAACATTGGGTATGTTGACAGAAAATCAATCAAAGGATAGGTTTTAGCGGATCAGCTGGCCGAAGCACTCCTCACAGATCATCAACTGCTATCTATTGATTTCCTAGATGAGTCCATCTTAACCATGATAGAATCAACAAACTGGAAGCTATACTTTGATGGATCCTTCAGCAATCATGGTTCAGGGGAAAGAATACTATTGGTGACCCTGCAAGGTGACTATATCCTCAAGGCATATAGACTTGCCTTCCCATGTACAGATAATGTGGCCGAATACGAAGTTTTTATCATTGGTGTAAAAACAACAATACAATAGAATATCTTGCAACTACAGGTCTATGGAGACTCCTAGTTAATTATCAAACAAGTAAATGATGAGTTCCTCACCAAAGATGACAAGTTAGTACCCTATAAGCAAATGGTCAATGAGTACAAACTATTCTTCACCTACATATAGTTTGAATAGGTACCCCATCTTCACAACAAAGAAACTGATGCCATGGCTACTATTGGTTCTCTTCTGGATATGCCTCATGACAGCCATTAGTATGAGTTTCTTGTGGAACAGCTCCTAATGCCAGCATATCATATCGTCAAGTCAAAATTCATTTGTGAGATTGTTGGTCAAAAAAATCCTTGGTATCATGACATCTACACCTACCTCCAACATCACACCTTCTCACCCAAATCCACCCATAAACAACAAGGATCCCTCATTCACCGAGCTGCTCGCTATAGTATCCTTGCAAACACCCTCTATCATCGAAGCTATGATGGCACTCTTCTTCTATGTTTAAATATAGAAGAATCTTCCCTTTCCCTACATGAAGTCCACGCAGGTATCTGCAGAGTGCACACAAGTGGTATTGTCCTAGCCAAGAAGCTCTTACATACAGGATATTATTGGCCTACTATGGAACATGATGCATGTGAGTACATGAAGAAGTGTAAGCCCTGTCAGTAGCATGGAGATTGCATCCACGATCCCTCTCAGGTATTGCAACCCATCACCACACCATGGCCTTTCTCTTAGTGGGGCCTAGATCTTGTTGGCAAAATCCACCCATCCTCCTCTGATGGACACAAATTCATCATCACCACCACATAATACTTCACTAAGTGGGTTGAAGCCCTTCCTCTCACTTTCACCACTAGAAACCAAATCACTAAGTTCATCTCCTTTACCATATCATCTGCTATTATGGTATCCCATCTGCCATTGCCACAGACAATGGTAAACCCTTCAAAAACCATGATGTTCGAGACCTTTGCAAATAATTCCACATACAACATCATTGGTCCACTCTATATTATCCTCAAGGCAATGGCTAGGCTAAGGAAACTAACAAAACCTTGCTTCAAATCCTCAAGAAAGTTAATGAAACTAGCCATGATTGGCACCTCCACATCCATCCTGCCCTTTGGGCCTATCACACTAGCATCTGCACACCTACAGGAGCTATGCCATATTCCCTAGTCTTCGGAGCTAAAGCTATCCTACCAATAGAGATCGAATTGCCCTCATTGTACATATCTTTGCGTAATGTCATCACTGATGAAGAATACCATGTTGCATGCCTCCAAGAGCTCAAGCTATTGGATGAACGATGCCTCAATGCCCTCAATCACCTTTAAGCATACCAAAACTATCTTCATAGATCTTACAACAAGAAAATTCATGCTAGAGAGTTTGTAGTAGGAGACCTGGTCCTGAAAGAAAATCAAAGGAATATGCCAGAATGAGAAAAGAAAGGGAAGTTTGAGCCTAATTGGCTAGGCCCCTACATTGTCACTGCTAAATATAGTTTTGGAGCATACCACCTTTCCACCCTTAAAGGAGAAGAGCTTGACGAGCCCATGAACATCATCCACTTGAAGCAGTTCTATAGTTAGCCCGCTGAGTACCCTATGTAAAAAATACAAAAAATATAAAAAAATTCAAAAAATCTAAAAAAGTAAAGAGAAATAATCTATCCTATGGTGAAAACCACTTCTTGTGGTGCCTTGGATAAGTACCATGATGAAAACCTGCTTGCAGGCATCATGTGTAGGTTCAACCTGGATCTATTGTTCAAACCACCTTCTCATTATCATCTGCACTATCCAGCATATCCCATGATCCCCTCATCTGAGCTTTAGAACAATCCCATCATCTAAGCTTCCTTTGTCCATCATTCCCAAAATATCTCCCATATCCCAAAACAACATTCCACGCCACTAACATACACCTAATTCCCCTCATCCATCCATAACCTTGGTCCCTTTAGTGGTTTTGCATAGACATCACATCTTTACGCTACTGTTTCACCACACCAACACCATCCCCACCATGGTTTCCCTACCATGGTATAGTCAGAAGACTGACATTCAACACCACCAACCAACACTTCATCCAATCACATGAACCAACCCCTATCCTTACATCATCTAGTCTCCTAGAACTACATATCATCACCACTTACATTGTAATGTGCCTTGATCCTATGGATACAGGGTATGTAGGCAGTCTGGAATACGAAGGAAGTATCCAATATGCAGGTACATACAATGCACCCATCCAACCCGTTAGATGGTCCCACTTTCAATGATACACTTGCTAGGAATCCTATCAAGGCATAACACTCTCACAAAAAATCCTTCACCATCGATATGGATTTTCCATAACTAGCAGTTTGTATCCCTCTGCCTATCCTTAGTTTATCTTAATCCATCATCAATTCTTGTCCTGGGATGTATCCTTCCTACAATGGACAAAATCACCAATCCTCCATCCATTTTTGGCAAGAGGTACAATGGCTGTATGTTTTAGGTCAGTCAGTCTTTTGATTTTTAGATTTTTATCTTGTGCACCATTCTTGGACTACTTCAAAGATGTCTTGATCTCATTATATCATGACATATGGTGAACAATCCAGAATGGGGCATGGTCATTGTTGTGGTATGCTGTGCTTGTGGGAGGTTCTCATTACTCCATCTTAGTATTCATATCTTTTAAATTGTAGGGTCAGTTTTAGCATATCATCCCCCTTTTGCATCTAAGGTTCCTCATACCTTTGGTGTACTAAGGGTTTATGCCTCGAATCCTCCTCATTCGTCTAGACAAGATTGTACTATTATAGGCATGCATGGGTTCATCCTATCATTTGTAGTGTCAAGTCCTATGCATGGATGCCTTGCCACCTTGGTTCCACATACCCTAGTGCATAACATCCCATGCTATATCAATAGTAGCACTTAATTTTTATTAGCTTAATGTCTCAATATGATGTTGTCCCTTTATCCTACACATTCACATCTACCTTCATCACCCTATCACATTACTACTACTTCAACATTCATTAACACATACCATTCCTTCACCCCCTACTTTCTACTATCCAACACCCCCTTATCATCTTGTGACCATTTTTTAGTAAGCTATTTGTGTATCATGATCACTCACACTTACGCATCTATCCTCACACATCACCCTGCATCACAAACATGTTAGTCCAAATATAATCATCCACCATCTCAGTATCATAAACATCACACATCATCTATCCATAACACATACAAACATAACCATAGGCCCTCCTGCATCACAAACATGTTAGCACATATCCAAATCACTTATCCATAAACCATCATAAATATAATATCCACCACATATCCACATCATTCATAATCCATAAATACATCTATCATAACACATATACATTCCATCCTACATCCAAACACAAGTCAAATAATACCATCTCATATCAAAACCATCATAACATATACATATAAACATGACATCCATAAGTAACCCATCATACACACATCATCCCATTTACATCACACATATCCATGAATACATCCATCAATAACACATAGTATATCGACCCAATAATCCGTCTCATATATATATATCGAAAAGTGTGATCATGATAGAAAATGTGGTCCTCAGACCTATCGAAAAATAATACATCTATACATAATGCCCCTAAGTGGAGCTGTCCCTACCTAAAGTCCTTGACTCGGATGGTCCTAAACCCCTATGAGGAGGAGGCCCCATGCCCTACTGGATTGGTCCTTGTGGGGGTGGCACCTATACTACCGCTACTACCTGTGAGCGTGAAGGCTGCTAAACAGACCTCTCTGACCAACCTGACCTCCTAGATCCAGAAGTAGTTGATTTACTATGCTAGCTAGCTCTCTATCTTGCTGGCACTAATGCTTCATAAAGTGTCATATAGTGCTAGGTCTCCCTAGCACTCTCAGCCACCTGCTGTTGGATGGCCCTTATCATGTTCCCCATCCTTGAGCCCAATGCCTGACAGGCCTGGTCTCTCTCCTGTACTTACCACTATGCTAATCCTTGTGCCTATGCCACCTATGCCTGCAACACTGCAATCTAAGCCTGTCTAATGCTTGTCTATACCAACTTCCCCTGTAGCTGGGCTACCTGTGCCTGCAACGCTGTAATCTATGCCATTCCGGTGTCCATCTCTACCAACTACCCTTGTAACTGGACTATTTGTGTCTCCTACTACTGCACTAAAGCCTGTAATCCTACCACCTCTATAGAACCCCCATCTTTGATCTATCCCTGCAACTGGGCTACCTGTCCCTCTAGCTGGGCTATTTGTGCCTGTAGCTGGCGTATAAGATCCTATTCCTTAACCAACTTTGACCCATCACCATCACCACCCCCATCACCTCCCCCATGACCTCCACCATCCCCTCTCCATCTACCTCCATCTCCTTTACCCACAACTCCTCCACATCCTCCTCATCCTCATCATCATCCCCATCATCATCCTCCTCTACTTCTGCCTTAGCTGGTTCCATAACTCCTACTGGTATCATAAGACTCACCGGCCTCTGCTGTAGCCACCACCGATCATATGCTGGGGTAGTCCCTACATCCTGCACCTCTCACCTAACATGCCACACCTATGGTTGGAGTCCCTCAAATTCTGCTATCACCATCTATGGATTAGGAACCAATCTTCACTTAGTCTATACCATCTATATCCACGTAAACCTTGCCTCCACCTATGGCACATCTTGTACCAAACTAAATTGTCACTGTACACACTCTGACATATATCTATCCATAATTAGCCATGTCCACCCCATCAAAAATTGAGACTGCATCACATAACCCAGCTGCGCCCTATCCTCCTGTCACCTTTCCACCTCCCTCCATGGCCGCCACATAAACTCCACTATATCATCCATCACCTATCTCCAATACCTCATATCCCCCAAATGACGATGGATCAAATATCCTCTGTATGCAAAAGCAAAAGGCCGATGTTTCGGTTTATTTATCATAGTCAACAACTGGGTCATTGGTATGTGCTCCCACACCCAAATATGAAGCAACGTCACCCCACATCCCAAGCTACCAGATCACCTATACACCACTGCATCCATATCATGATATAAATGGGCCAGTACACATGGCCCCCATGCATAGACCACGCCATCCCTGATCATCCATAGCAGTACCACTCCCCAGCCCAGTGGAAACCCATGTGATCTCCTCTTTGGGACCAAGGTCCCTATTATAAATCTCACCAAAAATAGGGACAATTGATACAGGCCCCTAGCCATCGGTCGCCGGTATACCATCTTTGATCCATCATCGCCATATGACACCCAGCTCCATATCCATGGTCATACACCACTCTCTCACCATGTATAGGGATCCATAGGATCCTCCATACATCCTCCAGTGTGATATTCACCTCCCCTGTGGGCAACAAGAAGGTGCACTGCTCTATCTGCCACCGCTCCACTAAAGAAGTCCTCATAGCTCTGTCTGCACGTATCCGCGACATGTCACAATCCCACCATCTGCAAGAAAAACCTATCATTGCTATCTAGATCCTCTCATAGACCAAACATCGGTGGCTGTCTCTCCTAAGACTAAAGTACATACTCATCATCCTGCACCATCCCAAAGGCACTATTTTAGCCTCTTTTTTAACACTTCCAATTTCCCTCATATCAAACATGCATCCACTCTAACCATCGACACTCCTTTGATGCACCCTAACACCCTAAACCCTCCCCCTGGTCAGGCGTACCTCTTCCTAGCCGGGCGCCCTTGCCTTCGGCCAGGCGCCCAGCTCCCTGGGCTGACGCCCCTGCACCGGCCTCGTCCCCATCCTCCCGGGCTGACGCCCTTGCACCAGTCCCATGCCCATCCCCTTGGGCTAGTGTCCATCCCCCCGAGTCAGCGCCCCTATGTCGGCCCTGCACTCTTCCCCCCTACTGGGCACCGCTCAGTCCTGACGAACATTCCCCAGCCCACCTCCTATCGGGCGCCCCTCAACCCCGGCAGGCGCTCCCCAGCCTGCCTCCCATCGAGTGCCCCTCGGCCCGGTGGGCACTCCTGGGCATCGCTCCACCTTGGTGAGAAGCCCTCCCCCCAACCTGGCACACCTCCATGTGCCAGGCGTTCCTTGGCCCTGGCCATGCCCTGCTCCTAGCACTGTTTCAACAACACTCCTATGCCACAACCAAAATCTTTCCACAAACCCTAGGCGTACAGATTTTTTTTACACGCTCACTAACACCCCTAGTGATGTGGGAGCATCCAGGGGTGTAAGGGCAATCTTGTATCACCCAAAAAGAAGTTGATTCAAAATCATTGTCGTTGTTTTCATTTATTTCCATAATTAGTGTTTTTGGTTCCATAATCTCTTGAATAATGATGTGGGACTTTCAGTTTTTTTCCAAACTGCTAAAAATAACAACCTGCCAGTTCTGGAAAGTTTAATTGCCATTTTAGGAAAGTTTGCATTTAGGCACGGATTGAAGCGAAAACTTATAGAAAGCTTCATAACTGAAATATAAGACCTTTGGCGAAGGAATCAAGCAAAGATCATTTGTGAGCTGAAAGATATTAAAGTTTTTATTTTCTGAAAAGCCTCTAAAATTTTTTGAAATGAGATATGAGGCACTTAAACATACCATAACATCCCTAAAAGTTGACATAAATCCATTTATGATTTCCGGCGTGATAGTTCATATCGCAAGATTTCTAGCGCTTAAAACGGTTCGTCAATCGGACACCTAGATCAAAAGTTATGCTTCTCGAAAGTTGACCTACTTTTGGAGGGAGTTGCAAATTTCAAAATTTTGCTGGAGGCTGCCAAAAAGTGCTATTTATGACCATTTTTGGAACCCTGGGTGGTAGTAGACTTAGGGGGAAAGTGTAGAGTCACGAATAGGTAGGAAAATAGAAACCCTAGCTGATTTGGGGTTACAGAAGGAAGAAGATTCTAGAGCCTAGTGATGTGTAGTTGTAGTGTGTTACAGCTTATGGAGAATTGATTCCTCTTATTGTAATTGAGCTTCTATAATATAATGAGTTGTCCAAATCAATAAATAAATATTCTATTTTCTGTGTGCCATTTCTGTTCTTGTGTGTTTTATGATTTACCCCTTTATCAAGTGGTATCAAAGCAAGGGTTCCTGAGTGTGTAGATAGATCGCCGACTGTGAGGCAATTTGCACCAGGACTTGAGGTTGTGGGTTTTCTACGAAGATCAAGATGCCTCCATGAAGAAATTGTATTGGGAGGAATGCTTTGACGGAAGAGGGTTTTAATGCCTTGCAAAGGTAGATCGATGCATTGCAAGAGGACCTGCAAAGAGGGTTTGATCGAGAACAAGAGAAGAAAGCGAGGATGAAGTTGAAGAAGAACTATCTGAGGAAGAACAAGAAGTTACAGGAGATCCTATAGAAGTTAGGTTGATGAGGGCCATTTCTAAGATTGGAAAGAGGCCCAAGATCAAAGTTTCTACATATTCTAGAGATTTGAATCTGAAACAGCTTATTGATTGGATCAATGACATGGAGTATTTTGAGTATGAAGATGTGGAGGACCCAGATCAGGTCAAGTTTGCAAAAACAAAGTTGAAGGGAGTATTTGGTGGAAGGAGGTCCAATTAGAGAGGAACAGAAGAGGAAAAGGAAAGATCACCAGATGGGATTGGATGGTAGAGAAACTGAAGAAGCAGTTCATTCCTGTGGACTATGAGATGGAGTTGCTGAAGAAGCTGCAAGGACTAAAGCAAGGTAACAAGTCTATTAAGGAGTATACAAAAGAGTTTTATAAGATTACTATTAGGATGGGCCATGTAGAGGCCAACAAGGAGAAGGTAGCCCATTACATTAATGGGTTGAGGTAAAGTATTCAAGAGGAGGTGAGCCTGGTCAGAACGACCACCATAGAAGATGCGTACCAGTTTTCCCTGAAGGTGGAAGAGAAGTTGAATAAAAGATTCGATAGAAAGCAAAGGGGAAGAGGTCAAGGTGGAAAGACTGGTGGAAGACCCTATGGAGGCCATAATGAAGATCAAAAGAAAAGTGAAGAAGCTGACACCAGTCGAAATCAAAGAGGCGATAATGCCTACCGCCCTCGTGACCAGAACAATGGTGAGCAAAGAAGAAGAGGAAGAGGCAAACCTGGGCAAGGACCTAGAAGAGGAGGTTTCAGAGGAACTTGTTTCCAATGTGGAGAAGAAGGGCATTGATCATATGAGTGTCCGCAACATCAAGGAAGGACAACTAGAAGACTTGAAGGTAATGCATGAGTTGTACATGTAGATGAAGATGCACAGTCTAAGCATTTTGAAGATGCTGAAAGGGAAGAAACCCTAGTTGTTAGAAGAACTTTGTTGAATGAGGAGAAAGAACCCAATCAGAGGAAGAGTTTATTCCACACAAGGTGCAAATGTGAAGGTAAGTGTTGTGATATTATTATTGATAGTGGAAGCACATACAATCTTGTTTTAGAGGAGATGGTTGACAAGTTGAAGTTGACAAGAAGAAAGCATCCACATCCATATCGGATTGCATGGTTGCAGAAGGACCATAGAGCTTTGGTCAATGAGCAGTGTTTAGTGAAGTTCAAGATTGGGGACTACCAAGATGAGGTGCTATGTGATATCATATCGATGGATGCATGTCATATGTTGTTGGGGAGTTCGTGCCAGTATGATAGGAGTGCTGTCCATGATGGCCGTGCAAACACATATTCCCTAATAAATGATGGAGTTTGTCATAAGTTGAAGCCCTTGAAGGAGGTGGAGGAAAAGGTATGTAGTACTGCCAGAATTTGTTTGGTAGATGGTAGGAAATTTTTGGAGGGTATGAAGCATGAGTGTCATTGCTTTGCATTGATTCCTAAGATTAGTCAA
Source organism: Cunninghamia lanceolata (assembly GCA_027924645.1). NCBI lineage: Eukaryota > Viridiplantae > Streptophyta > Pinopsida > Cupressales > Cupressaceae > Cunninghamia > Cunninghamia lanceolata. The sequence goes on along the minus strand of BSBN01000135.1, from coordinate 5,479,857 downwards.
GAGAAATGTGAAGATGTACCAATAGAAGTTTCAGATGTGTTGGAAGAATTTCAGGACATTATCTCTGATAATGTACCATAAGGTTTACACCAGTGAGGAAGATAAATCATCAAATGGATTTGATACCGAGAGCTAGTTTGCCAAATAAGGTAGCCCATAGAATGACTCCAGCGGAGAATGAAGAGTTGAATAGACAAGTTCATGAGTTGTTAAGGAAGTGACTGATAAGGGAGACCCTGAGTCCATGTATGGTACCTGCAATATTAGCACCAAAGAAAGATGGAGAGTGGAGAATGTGTACAAATTCTCGAGCCATAAATAAGATCATGATCAAGTACATATTTCTATTGCTAGGAATGGATGACATAATGGCTTGTTTGAGTGGAGCCAAGTACTTCACGAAGATTGACCTCAAGAGTGGGTATCACCAGATTTGTATCAGAGAAGGAGATGAATGGAAGACAGCCTTCAAGACAAAGGAAGGTTTGTATGAGTGGTTAGTCATGCCATTTGGGCTAACCAATGCACCGATCACATTCATGCAGCTCATGAACAAGGTATTGAAAGAATTTTTGGGAAGTTTTGTTATTGTTTATTTAGATGATATTTTAATTTTTAGTAAGACTTGGGATGATCATTTTATGCATATTAGAAGAGTTTAGAAAAGCTGAGGGTGGAGAAGTTGTTAATTAATCTGAAGAAATGTAGTTTTACAAAGGAGTTGGTATACCTGGGATTTGTTGTCTTAGAGGAAGGTCTTAAGATGGACCCAGAGAAGGTGAGAGCTATCCTTGAATGGCCTATGCCAAAGAGTGCCATAGAGGTACGATCTTTTCATGGTTTGGCAATTTTTTACAAAAATTTTATCAGAAGTTTTAGTAGCATTTGTGCACCCCTAACAGAGACAATTAGAGGGGATAGAAAAGAGTTTAAATGGACTAAAGGAGGAGACAAAAGATTTGATACATTGGAGTAGAAAGTCACAGAGAAACCTATTTTGGCACTTCTAGATTTCAATGAGGTATTTTAGGTAGATTGTGATGCTAGTGGTAGTGTTATACGAGCTGTTTTGAGTCAAGAAGCTAAGCCCATTGCCTATTTTAGTGAGAATCTTAATGATGCGAAGAAAACGTATTCTATTTATGATAAGGAATTTTATAAAATAGTTCAGGGTTTGAAAAAATGGAGACATTATTTGTTGTTAAAAGAGTATGTTTTATATACTGATCATCAGGCTTTGCGGTATCTTAATAGTCAAGGAAAGTTCAACTAGAGGCACTTAAAATGGGTTGAGTTTTTGCAGAGTTATACTTTATTTTGAAGCACAGGAGTGGGAAGTCCAACAAAGTTGCAGATGCCTTGAGTAGAAGGCAAATATTTTTGATAGAAATGAAGATAGAAGTTGTTGGGTTCAATGAGCTCAAAAGTTTGTATCCTGAAGATCTAGATTTTGTAGAGGCTTGGAAAGCTTGTCTAGAACCTGTTACTTTGGACATGACAAAATGGTTGGATTTCATAATCCAAGATGGCATGTTGTTTAAAGGAAGCTGATTATGCATTCTGAGGAGTTCCATGAGAGAGAACCTGATTAAGGAGAAGCATAGTGGAGGATTGGATGGACACTTTGGTTGAGATAAAACCATTGCTATTGTTGGTGAAAATTATTATTGGCCACAGTTGCAGTAGGATGTGAGGAAATTTGTGCAGAGTTGTAGAGTATGTCAGATGGTGAAAGGAGCAAGTCTGAATATAGGCCTATATCAATCACTACCTGTACCAGAGAAGCCATGGGATGATATTAGTATGGATTTTGTTCTTGGTTTACCAAGAACACAGAGACGACATGATTCCATTTTTGTGGTGGTAGACAGATTCTTGAAGATGGCACATTTTATTCCTTGCAAGAAGACTAATGATGATGTTCATATTGCAGAGTTATTTTTCAAGGAGGTGGTGAGATTACACGGTCTACGAAAGATCATAGTTTTAGATTGAGATACCAAGTTTTTTAGTTATTTCTAGAGGACATTATGGAAGAAGTTGAAGATAGATTTGAAGTTTAGTTCTACACACCATCCACAGACTGATGGACAGATGGAAGTGGTGAATAGGAGTTTGGGTAACTTGCTACAATGCTTAGTAGGAGATAAGCCTAAGGGATGGGATTTGATTTTACCACAGGCAAAATTTGCTTACAATAATTTTATCAATAGGACTATTGGTAAATCACCATTCCAGATTGATATGGCAATAGCCCAAGACATGCTTTTGAGTTAAGGAAGCTGGACAAAGGAGAAAAGACAAGTGTCGAAGCTGAAGACTTTCCAAAAAATTTAAAGAATTTGCATGAAGAGCTGAGAAAGCACATTAATAAGATGAATATTTAGTACAAGGCTAAGGCAGATTAGAAGAGGAGATATAAGGAGTTTCAAGTAGGAGATGAAGTCATGGTTCACTTGAGAAAAGAAAGGTTCCCAATTGGAACATACAATAAGTTGAAAATGAAGAAATTTGGATCATGCAGAATCCTGAAAAAGCATGATTCAGGAAATGCATATGAGTTAGAGCTGCCGAGGGGGATCAATAGTTTCCCTATTTTCAACATTACTGATTTATCAAAATATTATGAAGGTGGAACAAAGGATGGACCAACAGAAGAATAGTGGAGTATTTTGACATCTACTTGAAAGGAGGAGATAGAAGAGATCTTGGATAGCCATGTAGGAAGAAGTACTTGGAGCAGGCAATATGAAGAATATCTGGTGAAATGGAAAGGAAGGCCTGTTGAAGATTTTTCTTGGTTGTTTAAGTTAGAGGTTGATCGTTTGGGTTTTCCTCAAACAAACACTTGAGACGTGACAGGGTCACTTCTCAAATTACCCTCGGTGTCTGATGCAAGAGCATCCAGTGGTGTAAGGGCAATCTTACATCACCCAAAAAGAAGTTGATTCAAAATCATTGCAGTTGTTTTCATTTCTTTCCATAATTAGTGTTTTTGGTTCCATAATCTCTTGAATAATGATGTAGGACTTTCAGTTTTTTTCGAAACTGTTAAAAATAGCAACCTGCCAGTTTTGGAAAGTTTAACTGCCATTTTAAGAAAGTTTGCATTTGGGCACGGATTGAAGCAAAAACTTACAGAAAGATTCATAACTAAAATATAAGACCTTTGGCGAAGGAATCAGGCAAAGATCATTTGTGAGCTGAAAGATATTAAAGTTTTTGTTTTCTGAAAAGCCCCTAAAAATTTCTGAAACAAGATATGAGGCACTAAAACATCCCATAACATCACTAAAAGTTGATGGAAATACATTTACAGATTTCCAGTGTGATAGTTCACATCGCGAGCTTTCCGGCACTTAAAATAGTTCGTCAATCAGACACTTAGATCAAAATTTATGCTTCTTGGAAGTTGACCTACTTTTGGAAGGAGTTGCAAATTTTGAAATTTAGCTGGAGGCTACCAAAAAGTGCTATTTATGACCATTTTGGGAACCCTGGGAGGTAGTAAAGTTAGGGGGGAAAGTGTAGAGTCAAGAATAGGTAGGAAAATAGAAACCCTAACTAATTTAGGGTTACAGAAGGAAGAAGATTCTAGAGCATAGTGATGTTTAGCTATAGTGTGTTGCAGCCTGTGGAGAATTGATTCCTCTTATTGTAATTAAGCTTTTGTAATGTAATGAGTTGTCCAAATCAATAAAGAAATATTTTATTTTCTATGTGCCATTTCTATTGTTGTGTGTTTTATGATTTACCCCCTTCATCACCTAGGCAACTATTTCACACTGGCCTACCCAAAAACAAAAATCCCACAAAATTCACAATGAGGGCAAGATGCACTTATCGACTCGCCTGCCGCCATTGGCTGTAGATACTCCCTCATCCGCTCTACTCCGTGATCCTCTTGTGGAATGTCCACCATTGGTCCACTCTCCTTTTGCTCCCCTCCACTCACAAATCCAAATCACAAAAGCTAAATGAGCTTTATGAGCTCCTTTTCACCTACATATCCCCCCACCAACCCTATTTTTCTTTTTCCTCACCCCATTTCTTTTTGTTTTTCACCCCCCCTTTTTTTTATTTTCTTTTTTCCCCTAACCACCCCACTTTTCTTCCTCCCTTTCACATATTTTTCCCCATTCTTAAGTCTCAGGACCCCTTCTCCCTCGTTTACGTTACTTTTTCACCTTTTTCGAGAGATCGCTGATAAATTTATTTTTTCTACCAATCTCTCGAGGGGGCATCACATGGTCACCCATTCACCCACCGGGGCATATTTATCAACAAATTTATATTCTTTGATATCTTGTCAACCGTGACAACTATGATGCCATATCAAAGAGGGGCAAAATGTAGACGTCTGAAAATGGTTACAACCACTTTCATCCACCTACATAATCGAAACCTATTTCACCCGTATCATTCTATTCGATCCATATATTAATTAAATAATTTTTAATTATTTAATTAATTCATCCTACACCTTTTCCCTTCACAAAAATCAAATTCCTTTACTATAGTTCAAAAATTAAATATTTTTGTGACTATAGTTCATAATTCCCACTCCAAAAATTAAATAAATGACCATATTTATTTAATTCCTATTTTATTCATTTTTAATTACTTTTTGTAATCATCATTATTTCCTCCTAAAACATGTGCACATGAATTAATTTTAATTAATTCATCATTACAAAGCCCCATGTTTCTAGAAGTCCACTTGTTATCTTATGTACATGTGTGTACATGACAAGTGGTACTTTGGAAGCATGGCCAAATCTTCCAAAATGTGTACATTTGTCCTCTTTCTTCCACCCCACTCCATCTGTCACTATTCATACAAATTTAAAATTACATGTGGAACTATTTGGACACTATTTTTTTAATTTAAAATTTCACTTATCCTGTCCATGGAATTTAAAATTCCTCACTAAATCCAAGCCTTACCTTTTCATAAACGAAGCCTTACATGTCATACACCTACCCAATCCTAGCCATCCATCCATTCAAACTTGCAATCTCATCCATTGATCATTCTTTGAATCTTGGAGCAAAATTCTCATCCAATCCCAGCTTGCCATTTGTCCAATTCTCCTTGGTTGAGTATCCTCAAGCAATCTTAACCATTAATCTCCTAATTTGATCATAGCCCTCCATTTCCATCCCCCAAAATCTATAAATTGAGGCATCCACCTCCATTTTTCATAAGCCATCATATGCAAAGACATTCTACCAAATTGAGTGCTCACATCCATCTAGTTTAGTGCAATTATAAGTTAGAATAGGACAGTTTCATATTACATAGAGAAAATCATCACTAATGTGTTTAGATAGGAGACATTAGGTGATTAGAAACATACTAGTGATTTAGCTCAATCTTGAGGTCCCTTGGATTTAGGATTGGGTGCAATTTAGGATAGTTTGCATGAAATTCGATATCCCATCTTTTAGGCAGACAACTATACAACATTCTTCATATTTTGCAATGTTAGCTTCTTCTATCAACCAAAAATATATTTGAATTGTAGACTTACCTTCATTACTTGGACCCATTGTAGAGTTGCACCATTTAACCATGGATGTTGCATCTACTAACTTTACACTGTCCTTGTAATTCAACTCTTCTCATGCTAAGGATTACTTGAATCAGAAATTGATTATGTGAGGGCTTACCCAAAAGGGTTGTATACATGCTCCAACACCATCATGCTCCCCTTTTCCATGCACAACCTCAAAGAAATTCCATATATGTTGAACACCACTAAATATATGCATCCTACTCAACCAATAAAACATTCATGAATTCTTAAATTATGACACACAATTATCTGACCATATGATATGCTGATCAAACATGGTGTTCATGCTAATCAAATGACCATAGAACATTTGAACACAACCTTGCACAAACTTTGTAGAATGTGTGAGATTATCACTAATATAAAAATGATATTCCCTTAATATCTATCTATCTTCCTTTGTACTATCGGGTGCATGAATGAATGCTATATGCACAAATATAACAACCTAAGTAGAGTTTTAGTACTGTGATTGAACCTCATTCTATGGTTGTAGTGTATAATTCATTACAAATTCTACAATTGACACAATCATACAAAGAGTAAATGTGTCCTTGCATAACTTGAAATACAAGTCCAACCATCGAGCTTTGTGTGTATGCCTTGCATACTCATAAACTATCTTTTCTTTAAAAATATGCATAAATGCAGATACTAGTATTTCTTCACTAACAAATTCACACCTTTTTTCTTCTTTACCATCTTTTAGACTGTATTCCACTATCTTATATTTTCAAAAAGGTACTAATTCATTTCTAATTGCATGTGAATTCTCCATGTGTACACAAGTTCTCAAATGTTGAAAACCACCACAAATATCACATGTTCCATCCAAACATGATTTCTTATAAAACATATATCAATCTATTTTTTTTTTCAAAAAAAAATCTTGAAATGAAATCTCTTTCCGATTTAGGTGGAGCCTCTATCATACACTTAGGTACAAAATATCGTTAGTATGCAAAGATAAACATATTTTTAGATAAACATCATAATGCATAGTAAATTCCGTCTGAACTCTACAACAAAAAGTTGTGCCTATGTGATTTATTTTGACATAAAAAGATTTTTCCTTTAAAATACCTTTAACTAATTTGAATTTGAGGATAACTAGCTACAAATTTGGAGAAAAATTGTGTTTGAGTCATATCTAAAAAATACTTTGGATGTGGCTGACGATTTTGACAACCAATTCTCCTTCTTACTGTTGCACATAAGTTACCTAAGGTTATCACTATTGTGGTTGTCATTGATGTCAACACTCAGTTTGGGCTATTATTGATGCTTATGTTGATGTACTATGATGATGTGCTAATAGTGATCTGATTGCTGATGTTCATGGTTGGATGTCATGCCTTGTTTATTGTCATTTAAGGTTGTATTGAGTATGTTTGTTGTCAGTAGAGATGATATCATGATGACATATTAAGATGGTAATTAGAAGCATTAAGTTGGGAAATAGAAGCATCAAGATGAGGATTAGAGGTAATACTGATGTTGGGAAGATACTAATGATGGTCTGTAGAATGTTGTATTCTCTCTCCTACTGATCCTAAGGAAGTATGTGTTGTTACAAGAAGACTCTAGTCTCTAGATGTTGGTGAAGGTTTTTGCTGCAAGAAGTTGCCTTGAAGACTGGTTGGGAGAATGCTCCACATTCCTCCACATTTGAGGATATGGTCATGCTATTCAGAAGTTAAGTTCAGTATGTTGAGAAGGTGCTACATTCAAAGTTTCACATCATTTGTCTGTCCACAGAGAAAGTTGTAAGTGATAGAGTGCAGGACTGCATTATCTGGTGGCTAGTTTTAGTGTTTGTTGGCTTGTGCCAACTTGTTGCTACATGAATTGGTAAATTGGCTAATGGAGAATGATCCTAATGATCTTGTGATGTTTCTTGTTGCTCTGCAAGGTGTTTTTTGGCTTCTCTGGAATAGGCTGTGGTCCGAAATGAAGGTGTTGCTAGGTTATGCTCTTGCTTGGCTGACTGAGGTATGTTGGAAGTGTATTCCAAGAAGTCTTTGTTGTACAGAGTTCAGGGAGTGTTTGGAGATGTTGTGTGGGTCATGCCGACTCATTTGGGAGAAGCACATGTAATGGTTAATCATCCATGAGTACCACCAAGTTGTAATGGCTGATATGCTACAAGTTTCATGTTTTCTTGCTTAAGGGCAACCTAATTCAATTGTGTGAAGCATGCGGATGTTATTCTATCAAGGATGATGATATGAAGGATGTTTAGGACCAGGTTAAACATACATTGGGATGTGCAAGGCATGTCCCTCTTCCTAGTGTTGCATGTAGTTTATGTTAGGGCTTGCCCTCTATACATTTCATATTGTTTTATCTTTAGCCAACTTGTAATGTAATCAATGCAATATCACATATATATTGTAAACCTAGTTGATCTAGGTGAAGTATGATTGCAAGAGTGAATGTACAAAGTGGAGTATGGATGTGTAATGCATTATGATGTGAGAATGAAGGAGAAATAGTAGAAGTAATAGGACCTATCCTAATTCATCTTGAAGACATTTTTAAGATAGAAGGGAAGTGAAGTGTGTTCGTAACTAATTACTAGAGGTAGTGACCCAAAGGCAAAACTTCTTGAAGGCTAAAAGCAGTGAGTCAGTAAGTTGTAGAGAAGACATTTGAAGAAGTTGCAAATGTTGTCAAAGCAGAGGAGCAATCATCAAAAGAGGATTGAAAAAGTAGAATTACAATCATTAAAAGGAGTGAGCTTCATTGTCTGTTTCAGGTAGTAGAAGGACTGTCATGCTGTAATCTATTATGAGTTTGTTCTCAATTCAGGGAGTAGTCACTTCCTTGGGTTGTAGCCCTAAAACAAAGTTTGTAGGGAGTTGTAGCTTCCTTAGGAGTAACCCTAAAATATTTCTTCAAGGACTAGTTGATTCCTTGGGTTGAAGCCCTAAAACAAAGTCTACAAGGAGTAGTAGCTTCCTTGGGTTGTAGCCCTAAAAAAAAGTTATAATTTTTATAGCAGTGAGCTTAATTATACTATGAGTTAATCCTCACCATGTTTTTTCCCCTTTGGGGTTTTCTATTTATATCTAGTGTTATGTGGTGTTGTGCATTGTGTTGATCTTTTATGTTTCTGTTAATGCTATAAAGTTTAAGTTTTAATTTACTCTGGAGGGTTTGAGATTTGTTTGGATACTGATTCACGCATCCCTCTTAGCATCTGGGTGTGTTTAACACTTACAACATCCCTTTGATTAGGAGATACTCTTGTGTTATTTCTCCAAAACTCCTCAAGTATGGATTTTAAGGCTTCAACTATGGGGTTATCTTTTTGTGGGAGTCTTAGAAAATGCCTATAGTTTATTTCTATTTGGGTCCTCAATTATTTCATGCCTCCTAACAACTTTCATCAATGTTTTCTACTTATCTTTAGTGCTTGACTTGTTTTTATTATCAAGCGAGATTTATTTGTTTGATTGCTTATAGTAGTTGGTGTAATGACACATTGTGTAGCATTACTATCTTTTGTACATGAGGTGGAACCAATGCTTTGATATACATTGACTATATTTCTTTCAATAGATTTTTCACTATTAGCACTTGATGTTCTTAGGCCAAGAATCTTCATGATTGGCCTAAACTTAATATTTTTTATCATCTCAACTATAAGAGTCAATGTGACTCAGCAAGCCAAGCTCACCTGCAACCAAGACAACCTTCCACACAAAGATGACAAGAGAAGATGCTAAAACAATGGAGCAAGAATCTATACAAATATCACATGAAGCTGTATGAAATACAATGAGTGAGCCTTGCTTATAAAGGTAAGGTGAAAGCTAGAAGGGTGGAGTGAAAGGTGGAGTGGAAAGTGGAGATATTCCTACAACATGTGTCAATTAGAGGATGATAACTAATTTCACATGTGGAGGATAAGACAACTCACTCCAACTATCAACAACTCAACACACAACTAGACTCAACTAGACATCTAGAAGACTCACTAAGTCAACTTAACATGTGTGAATTATGTGTTCACACCAACACCCCCCCTTAAGTGCAACTTAGGGAGTAGTTGAATAAAACAAAGATGCAATGATGGATGGGTTCTGGCTACTAGGCCATGTTAGGTACCCATGTACAACAGATCTCAAGTGGAGAAAAGGAGAAAACCTCATGGGACAAAACTCCTCTCCAAAAGTGAGAATGCAAAAAACAAATGAAAGATGTGATGGAAGGAGGACTCAAGAACCCCCATAGGAGAGCAAATGTGAGACTATAAGTCCCCCCACAATGAAGTAGCTCCCATGCCAATGGTGAATGCCTGAAGAAGAATGTCAAAGAGAATCCAAAGCCTGCAAACAACATTCTTTCCCTTAGGAAGAAACAGATCCAAAGGCTGATGTCAAAGAAACTCCATCTCAAGATATGAGGGAAAAAGCCTCATGATGTATGCTGTCTCTGAAACTGTTCAAGTGTCCACATGTCACAACCAAAAGATGCCACATGATCAGGTACTGCATACCTAACCAAAGAATGTGACAATCCAAGACAAGATGAAAACTCAATATCATCAATCTCCAAAGATAGTATCCTCCAAATGATGCTCAAGATGCTCCAACTTAGTGCCAAACTATGACAAGTGAAGAGAAGGTGCCTAGTCATCTGAAGTAGAAAAATCAACTCTTTCAAAGAGGAGATGAATGTCATCAATGATGTCCTCTAAGTCATCAAGATAGGACTCACGAAACAAGTTTACAATACCTGTCAAGTACTCATCCCAAAAACCTATATATGGAAGACAAGGAATATCCTGCTCAACTGAATTGGATGAAGCTATGTCAATGCCAATCTTTGAAGAAGTAGGAGAAGGAGGAAGCTCAAAACTAGTCTCAGGAACTGAAGTAGATGTAAGAACACTAAGGTTCAAGTGACCAAACTTCTCCTTAGAAACATGATTCACACTTGGTGCATGAGTGTGACTAGAAAACACTAGATCTACATCATCATCAAAAACAAAATGGGAGAAAGTGTACAAGTGAGATGCATGATCATCCATCCCAATAGAAATGATATCTCTGCTCTCCAAGTCCTAAATGATCACAAAATCAGGAGTGAACTCAACTGTCTTCCCTGCACCACAATGAGTAATTTGATAAATGGAAAGGAGATTGGTTGTCAAGGAAGGTACACACAACACATTGTTGAATGTATTCTGACCAACATCAATATTTCCTCTTCCAATTGCATGCATGTATGTATTGTTACCCATCAAAATAGGTGGCGAAGTACATGACTAAAATGAAGAGAACATCCCCTGTGAAGATGCCATATGATGAGAAGCTCCAGAATCAAGAAGCCATCTCTCTAACTGTAGACTTGTTGAAGCAAAGAGTGCTTGTCCTTTTCCTTTGTCTATCCCGTAAGCAATGCCTTTTGTCCCTGTAGATGTCGATGATGATGGTGGTGAAGAAGAAGACTTGGGTAAAACTGTTGTTGATGGAGATTACTCAATGTTATGTTTTTGAAGAAGTTGTGACATCTCTTCAAACTTTTTCTCATAACATTTAGTCTCATCATGACCCAATTTCTTACAATAAGAACACTTTGGTTTCTTCTTCTTATTGGAATCCTATTTCGAAGAAGAGTTGGGGGTTTTCTTTGATTCTTTATCTTGCTCATTAAACTTTGAATCCTTTTGTTTCTTTCCCTTATTATGTGAAGCCTTAGGATCTTTTGTGCTTTGTGTCGTAACTAGAGCCTATTTTTGAGGAGACTTCAATGTGCCCATGTGTAGTAGCTTGGCTTGTTCTCTTGTGAGTTGTGCAGAAAACTCCTCAAGTGAAGGCATTTTAAACTTACTACCAAAGACATCCATTGTAGCATAAAAAGTAGAAACATAAACTGAATATGCAGGACCCAATTTTACAAGAATAGATAGAATCAATTGTTCATCTTCTTTCTCAAGACCACTTTGTTTGAGTTGCAACCTGAGAGACTTAAACTTGGTGAAGAAGTCTTCGATTTGATCAAAATCTTGAGGATTAAGTGCAATTAGCTCATTCTCCAATTTGAACCTTCTTATTTTATCTTGCTTACCAAATAGATTGTCTAGTGTTGTCCATATCTCATTTGGTGTAGTACAAGACTCAACATGAAATCTCAAATTTGAAGAAATAGCAAGACAAAGTGTGACAAAAGCCTCATCTCTTCTATCTAACCATTTTCTTCTCTCGGTAGAACCTGTGGGTTCAGGATTTGTGCCTAAAGTTATTCTATGTAACTTTTGTTTATACAACACAAACTCCATGTTTTTCTTCCATTCAATATAATTATATGGAGTTAAAAGTGGAAATTGAGGTACATCCATGATGAAAAAGAGAGACAACAACACAACAACACCCCTTTACTATGTAAGAGAGCCCCCCCAAATTGTTGTGGCACCTTATACTTAGTGCGATTTACAATTGTCCTCAAGGGACCAAAATTGGGAAAACAATCAAAATCTCTTAAAAAAGAGATCTGAGTGAGATTACAATCATTCACAATGATGTATTATAGCAAACAAATCTTCTCAAAACAAATTTCACCTCCTCAAGTATCAAAATGCTCAAGTTATCAATCAAATGCCAAAAAATCGACAAATGAAATAAAATACACCTAGAGTAGAATTTGAGAAAAGTACATGGATGGCTTTGTAGAGCTTGTCAATACCTTTTCGATGCTACAAGAATCATAAAAATTAGAGTTCGTGGCAAAAAGTTATGAGCTCGGGAGAAAAAAAAGATTTGTCTTTAACCTACAATAAATGCTATCAAATAGCAAAATCTGTAAAAATGACTAATACCATTGCAAAGAGCTCTCTGTCATCTTTCCATTGATATCTCGTTTTCCTGATTTTGACACCGTGGGCAAAAATTGTACAAAAAAGAAAAAAAGCCCTATTTTAGGACTTTGAGGGGCAAAATAGGCCCCCCTGACGGAATATTCTCACAGTAAATAGAATATTCTCTGCTGGAAACTAAAAATGCCAGTTTTGCTAGGAAACCACCTTTTGGTTTGAAAACCACCTCTGGCAAAACCATTGATCTCAACAAAAAACTACCATCAACAAAAAACTGCCTGACAAGATCTAATCAATGTCGGATAGTGACTACCGTATGAATCCATTGACCGCCAAATATAACAAACCGCTACAATCTGTGGTTGACAATGATCTAAAAAACCACTGCAGGGAGTTGGAATTACTGCCAGAAATGGACTTGTGAAGACCGTCAAGGAAATGAGTCCCCGTTCGGTGATTTAGGAGCCCGCGGAAGATTTGTAAATGAATATCCACAGATGCTAGATTTGTGGGTGATCACCGCCAAAGCCACTCAATGACTACCGTGTTAAAGATGAGATCTACTAATGAAATGGTTGCTGATTGTAGCAACTGACCACTACAAACAATTAGATGCCAACCACAATGACAAATCTTTGACCGCCAGAGAGGAACCACCGACGGGTATAGTATTTGGTCGATGACTGTAGATTAGTGGTGGCGGAGCCACCAAAAGCTGACTGCTAGATGAGGTTGACTATAAACACCATTGATCATTGGGTGGATACCATGTTGGTGTTGTTAGCCGATGTGTGAAGACTAGCCGAAGCAAAAAAATAGTGAAGGCTTTCGATGGAAAAACCTACAAAAAAACATCAAAAGGAAAGCCGCCACTTGCAAAGGCCACAGATATTGGTCATAGACAAAACAACTGTCACTGAAATCTTTTAAAATATGTAGATATTTATTTAAATTTAAGGCCAAAGCCTTTGAAACAAAGCAGCCACATTGGTTAACCCTTAGGCTGGGGCCATATATATGCCCTCTGTGGGTCTGCGTAGGGTACGCTAGGGTACCCTGTGGCAGATTTAAAATTTTTCCTTTTTCTTTTAAAAAAAACTTTTACAAATCTGTAGAAAACTTTAGACTAGCAAAAAACATTTTACTTGACAATGATGATGATGCAGGCCGAAGATCTGATGACACAGAGATGACGTCGGCTGTACAATCGTACGGATTTTTCTGCAAGGTTAACCAGGGGCAAAAAAATTTGCCAAAATTTTTGATGACGAAATTCAGTGAATGAATAGTTGATCTATATAGATTTGGGCCTCCTGATCATAACCGTGATGTCGGATTTGCTGCAAGATGCTCCTATGATGCAGCTCCAAGAAGAACCTCTCCAATGAGGGAAGGGAATTATAGATTAGGCTCTGATACCATGTAAGAGTTAATGTAAATCAGCAAGCCAAGGTCACCTGCAACCAAGACATCCTTCCATGCAAAGATGACAAGAGAAGATGCTAAAACAATGGAGCAAGAATCTATACAAAGATCATATGAAGCTATATGAAATACAATGAGTGAGCCTTGCTTATAAAAGCAAGGTGAGAGCTAGAAGGGTGGAGTGGAAAGTGGAGATATTCCTACAACATGTGTCAATTAGAGGATGATAACTAATTGCACATGTGGAGGATAAGACAACTCACTCCAGCTATCAACAACTCAAGACACAACTAGACTCAACTAGACATCTAGAAGACTCACTAAGTCAACTTAACATGTGTGAATTATGTGTTCACACCAACATCAACAAACATTTGACATCTTCTGGTTTCAATTATGTTTTTAAAACACAAGTTCCATAACTTATTCACATTTCTTCTACTAGTACAATTAGGAATCTTGTCAACCATAAGTTTTAGAATATTCTCATCAATATCAATAAGAAACTTAGGATTTCTACACAAAATTCTAGGATGTGTTCTTATTGGTGTTAAGGTGTAAATGGGAGATGAATGCATGCATGTACAAGCAAGAACAAAACCCTCCTCCACAATAACATTCAAGGACAAGATTGAGCTAAATCACAACAAAGGAGAAGGTCGACTCAACTACAGATCTAGTGCTCCTGATTTTCTATGGAAAGATGAGATTTAACCAAGCCTTTTATCAAACCCTAGGTTAAGCATAAGTAAAACCCTAGTTATGAGATAATCATCTTGTAACAGATGATTGATAACAAAAATCTAGCAACTAAAAGTGTAGAGATGATTAGTGAGATAGCAGAACCTGTCTCCCGGAAGTTGAGGCATCGAAAGAAAAATTTGGTAACCGCCCAATCCAAAATTGAGAATCCATCAGAGGTCAAAATTGAGAATATGCTGCAAATGATGGTCAGAAACTAGATCCAGAACCTAGAAGCCTAGTAGACTAGGGTTCCAACTTCCCAAGTCTTTTCGGAGAGATATTCCAGAATAGTTTTCGGATCTTGAAACCTTAATTCTTGCACTGCCTTCTTGTAGCTCCACTTTTCCTAATAATTGTACCTGTAACCTACACACAAGATGACAAGAGAGGGGTTTGGGGGTTGTGGTGTTTAGGGATTTACCTCTGTGAAATCCTGGGTTAGCATTTAAGCTTTCCCAACACCGTTGTTAGAGAGAGTGTGTCCTTGCAGGACAAAAGGCTAAAGATAATCCAAATGATGAAATGATTCAAATGATTCAAATAGAAATGATGTCACCTTGAAGGTGAAGTCCTTAAGAGAATGAAGATCCTTCAACTCATAAGGAGATTGAAGGATACCAAATCTGCAACAAACACACAAATACAAACATAACTATACCACAATAACACAATGAATGCCTTGAATGCTCTTTTCTCCAATATCATAAGTTTGCAATATCCATCTAGATTCAAAACAAAGTTGAAAACTCACTTATATATGCTTTCCCACTAACATTCATGAAATTAAATCACAAAATCTGACAAAGAGATATATTTTTAAAGGTCTTAGGCCGACATAACATTAACTCACCCCAACCAATCAGGGAGGACCTGGGCGGTTGGCGCCCATGTCTAGGGGCCTAATTTAGGTTAGGGGTAAGTTAAATGAAGGGCCCAAGATCCCAAATTCACATGGGCATCGGGCTCTTCTCTCTAGGATGATCAATTATAATGCATAATGAAGCAAATAGGACCTAGGAGCTAAACTAGGAGGTAAAAAGGCATGTGTCCACTTTTTACTCCATAACATTTAGCCCCCACTTTAATGTGTGTATGATCTTACGATCCATACATGCATTAATGTACGACCAAAGCACATCAAACACACCCTAAGTTTGAAGACTATCTCTAGCCCCTAGAATTAGGCACACATAAGAAGACACTTAGTAGTCACATAAGACATAGTGAATAGAGTAAGGAAACATGCAATAACATGGAGAATATAGTAAAAGTACATAATACACGGAGAAGACATGGATACAGTCATACAATACACAAAAAAGACATGAAGAGAATACATGATTAAGCAATTACATATCCATATATATAATGCCAACTAAACAAAACACATAGGGTGGGGGGGCTCATCGCCACATGTCTTTAGACAACACAAAAACACACAAAACACATACAAACTGGGTGGGACTCATCACCACATGTCTTTAGACCACACCACAAACATGCAAGATATGTAAGGAAGACACATAAAACATACAGAAGACAAACAAACTACATGAACACTGTATAGTATGTCATCGACAAACTATATGTCTTATACACGACAAACATGGGTGATAGGGAGGAGCTCATCACTACTCCACTATCTAAGACGCATCAAACACACATGACAGTTGAGATACTTTACCACAACTACCAAAGACATGCTTAAGGGTGAATAAATCAAGATCCAACCCTGCCTCATGATGAGGACTTTGTTTAAAAGGATGTGCACTAGCTCAAGAGATACACCATCCCACCTCATGATGAGGGATTTTTCTTAAAATGATGTGCACTATCTCAAGAGATACACCATCCTGCCTCATGATGAGGGCTTACAAACATGTTTTGTCAATGTAAAAGTAATCAACCATATACCATTATATATGTCCCCACCTTAAGGTGGTTGATCCTGCTTGCCAGTGTCATGCACATTAAGATAGAGTGATAACATGCAAGGGAACAAGATCTTTCACAAAGCCCATGCCCCAAAGTGACATGCGCCACAATCGCTGAATGTTCCCACAAACACATTGATATCATTTTCTAGGATAATCAACATGATAAGAGCTTTGGTTAGAAAATCTTACTCTAAGATAACAACCAAATCAATTCATGGAGCTATCCAAAATCATATCACATGAAAGACCAAGGTTACACTTGCGGGTTTGAAACTGAGTATAGCCATGAGGTTATACTCCAGGTATCTTAGAACCGAGTGTAGCAACAAGGTGAGATACAAAACAATCTAAAGTGTATAGAAGCAAATTTAGAGTATTACAAAGGTTTGTCACAACAAAATTCACAACACAAATCACAACATAGAGTGATTCTAGTAGTCAAGCATCAATAATATATATCAACCCCATCTTCATGCATGGATTGGGTCCATTTTTGCTTTTCTTTCTGAAGGGACACATGGTCCTTATCAATATTTGTTTATTTTCATCATCCACAGAATAATAGAGCAACTGAAGAATTGAAACAATAAAAATGAGAGAGGAGACAAGAGTGACTTGGGTTTACAACATGGGAAGATGTGCCCAAGACATCCTCCACAATGTTATGCCCCCAAGGCACAACACACAATAGTAAAATAGAGGAGAGGAAAATAAAAGAATAGAGAAACAAATAGAATAATGTTCACAATAGAGGCAGTCTCATTGTATCCTCGACCTTACAAGAGCATCAAGGGTCATCCAAGTAGACCTAAAACAACATTTAACACAACATGGGGGAATACAACACAAGGCTAACAGCGTATATATCTAGGAGGAGGCCACCCTTGAGAGCAACTGGAGTAGGTGCTACATCAAGTGTGGCTAAAAGATGGACAAATACTTACTTAATTCAATGGGATATTTCCTAGTAGATAATCCATGTCCATAATCTCAGGTTATATCATATTTGCTAATATTGTATTAACATTAAGAGTAGGATGATGATAGGCTTTGGTTGGCTTCAAAGAACTGTATCCAATACTGGTCATGTAGTTAATTCCAGCAACTTGTAAAGGTACTTTGATTCCTTGTTTTACACCACAGCCATTACCCACATAGTCACAGTTTTTATAAAGGATTTTAAATCCTCAATTGTAGAGGGAGGTCATCTCTTTAGAAGATGGTGTGGCCTCATAGGTCTCCTAATCGGTAGTATAAGTAAGATTGTTGTCTTCTTTATTGACTAAAGAAGCTTGAGATTCTTTAGGTGTTTCCACAAATTGTTTAGTTGATATCGATACAACTTTTGATGTTTTAGTTTTATTAAGTTTATACTCTCCTATAAAGGTAGGAAAAAGTTTAATGAACCCCAATCATCACCAAAAAGTGCATTCTATGTTTTTTGAGAATCTTGCGCAATATTATATGTGACACAAGGTATAGATTGTTAGAACTTAAGCAATCTATTGAGAGGGGAAGTGAATCAGTAGATCAATACAAATTAAAACTTCAAGCCTCTAGAATGCAGATCAAATTAAATTTCAATGCAATAACATCAACAACAATAAAGCATGCACACATGAACACTAGATATACATGGAAAATCCATTATGGGAAAAACCATGGTGAGAAAATGCTACTAGGATCCACTGTCCTAATCCAACCTCACAAATGAAACCAATGATTATAATGATTGAGAGCACCAACTCTAAGGAGTTACCAAACCCCTAATTTAAGAGCACCAACTTTATGGAGACTACAATCCCCTGATCTGAGCACCAACTTAGTCCATAGGAGGTACTAACCTCATTGAATCTTTACATGTTCAAGTATACAACCATTTGGTTCTTTATAAACCTCAAATGCACCTTTTCAATTCATACACAATATTCTCCTCTCACTCTACTCACCTAGACTCTCTTTGCACTGAATTCTACTCATGCATACTTCATCATCCTCGTATCTCTATTATCTTATTCTGTTACAATTGCTTTTATATATGTGCCTTTTGTATGTATTCACACATCTACATGTCCGCACTCCAGTTTTTATGCATGTTAAAACTCTTACTTTTCTACCTTCCCATTTTTCTACACGTCCAAAAAAATTAACTCTGCATGTAGCTTTGCACATGCAATAAATATAATTTTCTGTTGTTATAGTCATAGTTCTATTAATACCTTAGCACATGCAAAAAATCTAGCTTTGATTTGAATTTATCCATCACCATGCAACAAATCTATTTTTATGTTGTTTACACCATCATCGTCATGCAGACGCGATTAGTCATTAACTGCCAAAAAAGCATTAGGGTTTTACCCCCAAAATATAGCCATTTATAATTTTTATTTTTTAATTTTCCTTTTCTATCAACAATTTTATCATTTCTTGAACCTCAACTTTTAACTCCTTTATCAACGATTTTCACATTCTTCAAACTTCGGTCTTTTACTCTTTTATCAGTGAATTTTGTCCTTTGTGAACTTTGGCTTTGTCTTCTTCTCTATCGGCATATATCCCATTCTTCAAATTTTACTTTTAACTCATTTTTCCTCTATTGAAAAATGTTACTAACCATGAACCACCTTTATCAGCCAAACAAGCTCTTTACAAACCATCACCTTTATTGCCTTTATCGGTGAAATCACTCTTTCACAAACCTTGGCCTTAGTTGCCTTTATTGCACAAATAAAAGACCATGAACTCTCCTTTTCTATTGCATTTTCCCTTCATGTCTTTATTGGTGATTCTCCGAGATCACAAACTTAGCCTTTCTTTGTCTTTAGTCACTTGGTTAGTGGATCAGCGTAAAAGCTAACTTGTGAACAAGTTCGCAAATCATCAACTTTCCTGACAACAAGAAACTTGCACTTCAAACACTTTTTGTTTTCTCCTTAAACACTTCACTCTTATGGTTGTTGTCAAATTAGTGAATATTAGAACTTTTGAACTACTGAAGACTTAAGTTTTTCCTTTCTTGGGGGTATTCCAATTCTTCGAACCAAAGTGACTTAACTTCACAAGCTTGCCTTCTCAAGCCTCTATCGGCTAGTTGGCAAATTGGAGAAAAACTAAACTTACGAACTAGTTCTAAAAAGAACTTTGCCAATAACTAAATACTTTCTTCAATCCTTTCTTCAAAGGCTTCATCAAGAACACTTCCCCTTCTATCGGTGAATCGGCAACAAATAGAACCAGTGAACCTGCCAGTTTTGAACCAAACTTTTGCTGACTAAGGGCAAAACTTAATGCATTAGTGTTTTTCTTTCCCTTCTGCCTTAGACACTTTTGCTTCTATGTGCTCCTTCTCTGCCTTAGACACAAAACTAATGCCTTAGACATCAACTTTTGACATCAATGACAATATATATCAACAATCTCCCCCTTTGTCATTGATGGCAACACTCATGCATAATCTATTCTTAGTGTTGCACCAATCCTTCTGCATTAATTGCTCTAGTGCTACTCCCCCTTACTCTTATTCTCCCCCTTTGTCATCAATGGAAAAGGGAGGTAAACAACCGCATTACTGACAACAAATTGTCATCTATCTACTTGCCCCCCTGAGAGGTAGTCACTGTCCAAAACATAGATGAAAAATATGCCTTGAGTTGCTCTCCCTAGACAGTTGTCACAACTACACTTCTACTTGTGAGAATAAGGAGCAATAACTCCTAGCTTCTGCCTAAGATATTTAAAAGTATCCTTAGCAAGTGGCTTTGTGAAAATGTCCGTAATCTAATCTTATGTGGGGACATACTCCAACTTTACTTCCTGATCTATAACCTTTTCCCTCAAGAAGTGCTATTTAATGGAGATGTGCTTTGTTCTTGAGTGCATCATAGGATTCTTTGAGATATTGAATGCACTTGTATTATCACAAAGAATGGAAATAGGATCATTAAACTCTACCTTTATGTCATTGAGAGTCTGCTTCATCCATAAAACTTGTGTACAACATGAAACAACAACATATTCTGCCTTAGCAGTGGACAATGTGACCAAATCTTGCTTCTTGCTAAGCCATGATACCAACCTATCACCAAGGAAGAAAGATCCACCACTAGTGATTCTCCTGTCATCTATACTTCCTACCTAATCAGCATCTGTATATGCTGTCAAAGTAAAATCATTATTTTGAGGGTACTATAATCCATAATCCACAGTATCTTTTAGGTATCTAAAAATTCTCTTCAAATCTTGAACATGAGATTCCTTAGGAGCATCTTGAAATCTATCCACCATGCATACTACTTGCATGATATCTAGTCTAGATGTAGTTAGGTACAATAAGCTATCTATCATAGATCTATACACTATTTGATCTATATCAGGTGATTCATTATTCTTGCTCAATTTGCACCCTCTCATCATGGGGGTACTAATAGGCTTACAGTATTCCATATTGAACTTCTTGAGCATTTTCTTTGCATACTTGGTTTGTGATATAAATATACTTTGGTCTAATTGTGATATTTGTAAACCAAGAAAGAAAGAAAGTTCTCCAAGCATGGACATTTCAAACTGTTTCTACATCAGATCCGTAAATTCCTTGCACATCCTGTTATCACTACCACCAAAAATGATGTCATCAACATATACAACAACAATCAACATGTGCTCACCTTCTAATTTGAAGTACAAATTTCTATTTGCACATCCTTTTCTGAATCCTTGTTGCTGGAGGTAATTATCCATCTTAGAATACCAAGCCCTAGGGGCCTGTTTCAGACCATACAAAGCCTTTTTCAGTGTGCAAACATAATCTTCTTTCTCTGACAGCTAAAATCCTTTAGGTTGCTCAATATAAAATTCTTCATTAAGATTCCCATTTAGGAATGTAGATTTAACATCCATTTGGTAAACTTTGAAGTTCTTATAAACAGAGAATGCCAGAAACATCCTAATGGTTTCCAATCTTGCTATAGGTGTAAATATTCTTCAAAATCTATTCCTTCAACCTGTACCCTAGGGACCTATTTCACCCTTGTATCTCCTTCATAGATACTCTGAAGCTTATCCTATATTTCTTTGGTAGACTTGCATTGCATTACTTTCACAAATTTAGAGTTAGTTAACACATAGAATTGCATTCTTAGCCTTAGCATTATTATCACATTCCTTATTACCTACTTGGTCTGTTGGAGGAGTTGCAAGAGCAGTATAACCATCCTTAACAAATTTCCAAACATCAAACCCTATTTAAGTTAGTTAGGTTTCCATCCATATACTCTAGAATGCATAATTTGTTCCATCAAACACTGGTGCTTTGTTTGAGTGAGATCCTTCTTGACCGACCATGTGTTCAATCTCCAAGATCAACCTTAGCTATTATGCTTCTCCAAGGAACTTGGCTCTGATACCAATTGTCAGAACATAAGCAATCTATTGAGAGGGGGGTGAATCAGTAGATCAATAAAACTTAAAACTTCAAGCCTCTATAATGTAGATCAAATTAACTTTCAATGCAATAACATCAACAACAAGAAAGCATGCACATATGAACACTAGATATACATGGAAAACCCAATATGGGAAAAATCATGGTGAGAAAATGTTGCTAGGATCGACCATCCTAATCCACCCTCACAAATGAAACCATTGATTACAATGTTTAAGATCACAAACTCTAAGGAGTTACTAAACTCTTGATTTAAGAGCACCAACTCTAAGGAGACTACAATCCCTTGATATGAATCTTTACAAAAGGCACCAACCTCATTGAATCTTTACATGTTCAAGTATGTAGCCATTCAATTCTTCATAAACCTCAAATGCACCTTTTCAATTCATACACAGTCTTCTATCACTCTACTCACCCAGATTCTCTCTACATTGAATTCTACTCACGCATACTTCATCATCTTCGTATCTCTATTATCGTATTCTGTTACAATTGCTTTTATATATATGCACCCTTTTGCATGTATTCAGATATCTGCATGTCTGTACTCTAGTTTTTCTGCATGTAAAAACACTTTCTTTTCTACACTCCCATTTTTTTGCATGTCTAGAAAAAATAACTCTACATGTATCTTTGCACATGCAATAAATCTACTTTTCTATTGTTATAGTCATAGATCTATTAATACCTTAGCACATGCAAAAATCCATCTTTTTATTCAATTTTATTCATTTCCATGCAACAAAGCTATTTTTATTTTGTTGACACCATCATCGTCATGCAGACATTATTAGTCCTTAATCGCCAAAAAAGCATCCAGGTTCTGCACCAAAAATATAGCCATTGATACTTTTATTTTTTATTCTTCCTTTTCGATCGGTAATTTTATCATTTCTTGAACCTCAGCTTTTAACTCCTTTATCGGTGATTTTCACATTCTTCAAACTTCTATCTTTTACTCTTTTATCAGTGAATTTTGTCCTTTGTGAACTTTAGCTTTGTCTTCTTCTCTATCAGCAAATATCCGATTCTTCAGACTTTAATTTTAACTCATTTTGCCTCTATCGGCAAATGTTACTAACCACGAACCACCTTTATTGGCCAAACAAGCTCTTTACAAACCATAACCTTTATCACCTTTATCAACGAAATCACTCTTTCACAAACCTTGGCCTTAGTTGCTTTTATCGACACAAATGACAAACCATGAACTCTCCTTTTCTGTCACCTTTTCCCTTGATGTCTTTGTTGGTGATTCTTTGAAATCATGAACTTAGCCTTTCTTTGCCTTTAGTTTCCTAGTCGGTGAATCGGCATAAAAGCTAACTTGCGAATAAGTTCACAAATCATCAACTTTCCTGACAATGAGAAACTTGTACTTCAAACACTTTTTGTTTTCTCCTTAAACACTTTGCTCTTATGGTTGTCAGCGAATCGATGAATATTAGAACTTGCGAACTGCTGAGGACTTAAGCTTTTCCTTTATTGGTGATATTCCAATTCTTCAAACCAAAGTGACTTAACTTCACAAGATTTCCTTCTCAAGCCTCTATCAGCTAGTCGAAAAATCAAAGAAAAACCAAACTTGCAAACTAGTTCTAAAAAGAACTTTGTCTATAATTGAATCCTTTCTTCAATCCTTTCTTCCAAGGCTTCATCAAGAACGCTTCCCCTTCTGTCAGTGAATCGGCAAAAAATAGAACTGGTGAACCTTTCAGTTTTCGAACCAAACTTTTTGCCGACTAAGGGAAAAACTTAATTCCTTAGTGTTTTTCTTTCCATTTTGCCTTAGACACTTTTGCTTCTATTCACTCCTTCTCTGCCTTAGAAATAAAACTAATGCCTTAGACATCAACTTTTGACATCAATGACAATATATATCAACATAGATGAATCAACTTTTAAATTATTGAGAATCTTGTGATTGTCAACTTGTTTTTGTGTTTCAATGTGTAAACAACTTTCTGGCTCTGGATCAGCTTCGATGGTGTGAAGTTTACTTTCATAAATAAACTTTAATGATTGATGAAGGGAAGATGGAACTCTCCCCATAGTGTGAATCCATGGTCTTCCAAGAATTATATTATATGAAAGAGTATCGGGCATGACATGAAAAAGTGTAGACAATGTCACGGGTTCCACCTTGACAGGTAAGGTTATAGTACCTAGGGATGGTCTACCAACATTATCAAAGCCACGTTTAATTAATTTTGTATCAACATTGATTTTGTGTAACAAATCAACACCACAAACATTAGGAGCCGATCCATTATCAACCATAACTCACTTTATCAACTTTTTGTTTATTGTGACAAAGATTATAAGAGGATCATTTTGTTTCTAAACTTCTAGAGAGGGTAAGTCATGTTGTTGAAACCAAATTATCCATTTTTATCACATGGATACAATCTAACATAGTTGCTACATCATTAGGCTTAACAATGGGTGGTACAATCACCTTTTGTAAAGCTTCCTAGATCATTCTGTGGTATGTAGGTGATGTTTGTATGAGTTCCCAAGAGAGATCTTAGTGGGAGTAGCATGAAGTTGTTCAACAAGATCATAATCTTGACCACCTTTATGAGTAAGATGAGGTGGTTGAGGAAGCATAGGTTGAGAAGTTGGTAAAGTGATCAGAATGTTTAACTATTGTTTACTTTGTTTATTATTTCACGTATTGTATGTGTGAGCAACCACATTGTGATAGGGTTGTTGTGACACATTTTGATACACTTGATTTCCTTGAGTAATTTGTTTTGCAAAATTGAGAATGTAACCTAGGGGTGTAGGTGGTGTTGGAGCACCTTGAACCATAATCGCTAGTTTAAAGTGAGGACACACATTAGGTGCCCCATGTATAATGAGTTTGGGAACATTAATACACTTATCCACTATGGCCTTAATGGGTAGGATGAGTCTATTAGTAATGACTGATTTGACATTGTTTGTATATTGATTAAGCTCGACATCCATCCCTAAAAGATTTAATGTGAGAGACCTTTCTTCATCCACCAATGCTTCATCTATTGAAAGGAGAGCATTGGGATGAAGGGAAGGTAAAATGTTGTTAGAATAATTGTCAATGATTGTATCTTTAGTGATGTCCATGGAGTTTGAATATGCAACCAAAGGAGAAATAATAATGGTTTTCACATCATTAGTGATGCACATAGTACTTGAACATTCAACTAAAGGAGGAATAGGATATCTCATAGAATCATCACCATCGTCATATACTTTATATATTAGATCCAATGCATTATCATGATTTATAGAAGAACTTTCACAATCATCTTTGTGATGAGTGTTCATGGATATGAATTCAGTTAAATCTTTTAATACCAAGGGATATGCATCCATGAGCATTGTGAAACTATCAAAATCATGAATGTAACAAAGTAATTTGATTTCATATGTAGAACATTTAGAAACATCAATATCATTTACGGATGCTATGTGTTCTAAAACATGAAGGTGCACATTAGTGAATTTAGAGAAATTTTCAAAAGATCTAGGATATAATCATGCAAAGATTTCAAAGAGGAATAATATGAAGATGCCATCATGAAATTTCTTGGAACAACAATGTACAATAAGATTTATTCATTTATCAAACACAACCAATATGAGAGACTTTTGTACACCACAACACTAGTTGAGGAAACTGGGTTTTTGAAGATAAAAACACACTAGTGTCACTACAAATGGAGTGATGGAAGATGTTAAAAGTGATGCACAAAAGATAATATGAATGATTAAAAGTTTTCTCAACTAGTTGTGAAGAAATTGTGTAAAACCCTTAATGTTGAAATGCACACTGTGTAATTGCAAAATTTGAAATTTTAATGCAAGAACACACAATGAGGTAACACTACGACTCAAAATCAGATTTGAATGAGTGTTTAAAAATATAAGCAAAATATGAAATACGATTTTGACTACCAACCCTAGCTTTTGCAAAAAACTAGGTTATATGAAAAATGCAAGTTTTCAACAAAACCCCAACAAATGAGATCTTCCAATGCAAGATATGATATCATGGAATGATTTATTTTTGTAACTTGTTTCAGATCTGATTTATAAATTAGACAATCAAATGTTTCTAATGATATGCAATGAAAATAATTCAAAACTATGCCTTTATGTAAGCCCAGAATGCTTATTTTTTTATTTTTTTTTCAAATTTATGCAACTTTCCAATGAAGAAGGATAGGTGTGATATGAATTAATGCAAGGACTAATTTCAACACTCAGCAAGATGCCAATGCTCAATGCTATGGCTTCACCAAAATGTTAAGGTGTAAAAGGGAGATGAATGCATGCATGTACAAACAAGATCAAAACCATCCTCCACAATAACATTCAAGGACAAGATTGAACTAAATCACAACCAAGGAGAAGGTGGAATTAGCTACAGATCTTGTGCTCCTAATTTGCTATGGAAATATGAGATTTAACCAAGCCTTTTATCAAACCCTAGGTTTAGCATAAGTAAAACCCTAGTTATGAGATAATCATCTTGTAACAAATGATCCACAACAAAAATCCATAAACTAAAAGTGCATAGATGATTAGTGAGATAGCAGAACCTGTCTCTCGGAAGTTGAGGTGTCAGAGGATAAATTTGGTAACCGCCCAAGTCCAGAAGTGAGAATATATCGGAGGTCAAAACTAAGAATATGTTGCAAATGATGCTCAAAATTTAGATCCAAAACATGGAATCCCAACTTAGACTAGGGCACCAACCACCCAAGTCTTTTCAGAGAGATATTCCAAAACAATTTTTGGACCCTGAAACCTTAATTCCCACATTGCCTTCGTGCAGCTCCACTTTTCCCAAAACCTATACCTATAGCCTACACACAATATGACAAGAGAGGGGTTTGGGGTTGTGGTGTTTAGGGATTGGTCTCAGTTAAATCTCGGGTTAGCATTCAAGCTTTCCCAACACCATTGTTAGAGAGAGCGTGTCCTTGTAGGACAGAGGCTAAAGATAATCCAAATGATGAAATGATTCAAATGATTCAAATAGCAATGATGTCACCTTGGAGGTAAAGGCCTTAGGAGGATGAAGATCCTTCAACTCATAAGGAGATGGATGATGATGTCAAATATGCAACAAACACATAAATACAAACACAAATCTGCCACAATAACACAATGAATACCTTGAATTCTCTTTTCTCCAATATCATAAGTTTGCAATATCCATCTACATTCAAAATAAAGTCTAAAAATCACTTATATATACTTTCCCACTAACATTCATGAAATTAAATCATAGAAGACGACAAAGAGGATTATTTTTAAAGGCCCTAGGCTAGCATAACATTAATTCACCTTGACCAATCAGGGAGGACTTGGGTGGTTGGTGCCCAAGACCAGGGGCCCAATTTAGGTTAGGGGTAAGTTAAATGAATGGCCCAAGGTCCCAAATTTACATGGGTGTCAGGTTCTTCTCTTCGGGATGATCACTTATAATGGATAATGAAGCAAATATGACCTAGGAGCTAAACTAGGAGGTAAAAAGGCATGTGTCCAATTTTTACTCCATAACAATTAGAAAACTTGAATTACAAGATAAATTTTGGTCACTCAATACTTGATCAATTGGTGTATCATCTACTACAACATTTGCAAATGCATCAACATTTTCAATTGGAGATTGAACATTTTCTACAATATCAATTTGAGATGGAAAAGATGACATAACTTCATCTCCCACATTTGATTTTTTACTTGCATGATGTTTTTTATTCATTCCCTTTGTTTCTCCAATTCCTTCTATCTCTTCGATGCTTCATCATCCAATTCAATCAGCAAAGATGATTGACATTCATTTGTAGAGTTCAATTTCTTATTGTCACGAAGTTGTTTTATTCATTCTCTTTTATTTGTATTCTTAGCTTCACACTCCTCTGGTGTTAGATTTTTTCTTGTTTCCTTGGCATTGTATTGAATTCTACATCACTCTAAAATAATGGTCAAAAGAAAAGAAAACATATCTGGTAATTTATCAAATTATAATACAAAACATGCACAATTACAATGTTTTTTGTCAATGTAAAACAAAATACTAGTTAATTTGTTCAATCCAGTGTTACAATCCCTCAAAACATGAAAAAAATGGTTTCCAATGGGTAAGTGCATGGAAATGGGGGACCAAAAGGGGGTCAAAAGTGGCCACTTTTTTCTGAAATAAGAAAAAAATGATCTTACATGAGGAATTGAAGATAGCCATGCTCAAAATTAGAAGATGTGATAAGAACAAGTTTTGTAGTGCTCCAAGTCTACTTTCAAAACTACTGATTTTTTCTAAAAATGGTGGAGATTAAGAGGTTCAAATGGGGAGAGCACACAAAGTGTTTCTATTTTTGTCAGAAAAATATAACATAGTGTCTAGTGTGCTCCCCCTAAAATGTCAACTTTTTTTAAGTATTAGACAAATCACAAAAGTGGAAAATTAGCTAACACCATGTAGTTTATGCCTATTTTTTCTGTTAATTTTTTTTTATGAATATATGATTTTTTTTATGAATTTTCAAAGTGGACACATCCTAAAAAATGAAAATTTGAGTGTGTTCTCCCTCAATTTTTTTGAAAACTAATCAATTTTTTTTTTCAATGTGTATAGAATTGAGTCTAGAATCTAAAAATGTAATTTGTTTCAAATTTTGATAAATGCGTAAATAATGACAGGGTCATCCCACAATAATGGGTTACACTTTTTGGCTAAACTTTACATTGAAATCAATATTTTGAACTAAATCTTCACTTTCTGACACCTATAGCTGCTAAACCGTTAGGAATTTGAAGATGATGTGAACTAGTGATTTTTGAGATTTTGTTTGTAGATTCTAAATGTATATTTTAAAAAAATTTGGAGTTAAATTGTAATTTTTTTTGCGGCTCTTTTAATAACTAGTTTTTAATAGTAAACAACATATTTTTAAAGTGATGTGTATTCTGTAGCACATAACTTTTTTCTACAAAGGATAAAATTATGATTCTTTTGAATTTAGATTGGTAACACCGATATATAGGGCATGCATTTGGCTTGATAATTTTTTGTTGAATATTTTTTTTTAATTAAGTTTTGAAGTCAAACCAATTATAATTTAGACATAGGCGTATTCTGTAAAACATAACTTTTTTTGTATGTATCGAAATTCAATTTTTTTTTGTGTTGAAACAAAGACATCAATACCTAGGGCATAGATATTTTTCAGAATTTTTTTTCACTAATTTACTAATTTTCCATGTGTGTAGAACAGAAAACTTGATGTTCGGTGAAAAACCTACATTCACAAGAAATAAAAAATAAATATAATAATCAAATTAAATATATTTAAAATTATACTTTTTGGGAAGCTTATAATAAGGACTACATACTTACAAAACATAAATTTTAAATGAATTCATTGATCCCCCAAAAGGTAAATCAAAAGTGGTTTTTTATCACCATTTTGATAGGTGTATAGGAGACTCCATCATAGGTATAGTTTAAAACTAGTAGGGTTCTATCCAAGGGGGTTTGAATCTAAGGGGGTTTGATCAAACCCTCTTCAATTAAAATCCTTTAAATGGAACCTTTCAAGGCTTAAATCATTATATTTTCTAAAAATATGTGATTTCAACAAAAAATAGAATGTCCTAGAAAGTTTAACCACCCATTATTGTGGCAGCACCTGACACCAGAAATACTAGACATAGGCTTTCTGAAAAAAGAACACATTAGCAAAATAACTTGAAGATGGAAACATTAACATTCTCAGATTTAAAAAAAAATACATGGTTAGAAAGATAATAAAAAACTTGAAGTCACCCTAGCATTCTTTCATATTGACATTGAAAATGTGTAAACCATAGGGGGAGCACACATGATATTTAGTCAAAATTTATAACTTTTATGATTTAAACACGTCCTTGGCATCCAAAAGCTACCTCCAATGCTTTAGGTTGGATGCCGAAGGCAAATCCAACCCTTAGGGTTGGAATTTCCCAAAGAAGGTAAAAATGCAAGCGCGTTATACAATAGTTAAAATAAATTTTATGCATATGTCTCTCTCCCTCTCTCTATCTTGTCTTCTTTATGGACCCCTTCTCTCTCTCTCTCTCTCTCATATCATTCATCTTCATCTCTTTGTGTCCATTTGACTTCTTTTTCCACCTCCTTTGCTCTCTTTTTCACCTCTTAACTCTAGCTTTCCTAATTTTTCTTTTCCTTTCCAATTTTCCTTTAGATCCCACCAAATTTTCCCTATTTTACTATTTTCCACCTCTCCTATCATCATTCTTCCCATCTAATTATCTTTTGTTTTATCTTGTTTCCATTTCATCCTCCTAATTTATATCCTCATCCCTCTTTGCATGTCCTAGTTTTCTTGTTTCCATTTGCTTTGGCAATAAGGGAGAGGGAGAGGGAGGAAGAGGGATGGAGGGGAGAGAGAGGGGAGAGAGAGGGAGAGAGAGAGGGTTAAGGTTACTTAGGTTTAGGGTTTAGGGGTTAGAGGTCAGGGTTTAGGCGCATTATTTAAGTTTAGTGGTTTAGGGTTTATGGACATTATTTAGGGTTTAGAGGTTTAGGAGTTAGGGTTTAGGGGTTAGGGGTTTAGGGTTTAGGTTTTAGAGAGAGAGGAGCTCTAGGGAGAGATAGAGGAGACAAAGGGGAGAGATAGGGAGACAGAGAGTGAGGGATATGTCTAGAGACATGGGAGAGAGATTGAGAGGCAGAGGGATGATAGAGATAGGGAGATATAGGTTTAGGGCTTATGGGTTAGGATTTGGGGGAATTATTTTGGGTTTATGGTTTAGGAGTTTATGGTTTAGGGGTTTAGGGTTTAGTGGTCAAGGGTTAAGGTTTAGGGGTTTAGGTTTCAGCATTTGATAGAGTGTGTGTGTGTGTGAGGGACATGTCCAAAGACACAAGGAATGAGATTGAGAGGTACAAAGACAATAGACATAGGGAGATAGGGGAAAGATAGGGAGATAGAGGTTTAAGGTTGCTTTGGTTTAGGGTTTAGAGGAATTATTTAGGTTTTAGGGTTTAGGGTTTGGGGGGAGAGAGAGAGAGAGAGAGAGAGAGAGAGAGAGAGAGAGAGAGAGAGAGAGAGAGAGAGAGAGAGAGAGAGAGAGAGAGATGGTTTAGGGTTGTTTGGGTTTGAGGTTTAGGATTTAGGGGTTTATGGTTTAGGGGAAATATTTGGGGTTTGGGGTTTCTTGAGTTTAAGGTTTAGGGTTTAGGGGTTTAGGGTTTAGAGAGAGATATAGGGAACTGATAGGGAGAGATAGAGGGGAGAGAGGGGAGAGATAGAGAGATCAAGAGTGATGGAGATGTCCAAATACATAAGGAGAGAGATTAAGAGGTAGAGGGTTTAGGGTTTAGGGTTGTTCAGGTTTAAGGTTTAGACGTTAGGGTTTAGGGTTTAGAGCTTTAGGGTTTAGGAAGAGAGAGACATAGAGAGAGATGATCGATAGGGAGAGATAGGGAGATATAGAGTGAGTGAGATGCCCAAAGACATAGGTAGAGAGATTGTGA
Organism: Cunninghamia lanceolata; assembly: GCA_027924645.1. Classification (NCBI taxonomy): domain Eukaryota; kingdom Viridiplantae; phylum Streptophyta; class Pinopsida; order Cupressales; family Cupressaceae; genus Cunninghamia; species Cunninghamia lanceolata. The sequence continues at coordinate 5,448,368 of BSBN01000135.1, read as the reverse complement.
GGTCGAGGGATGATAGAGATAGGGAGATAGAGGAGAGATGGGGCTTAGGTGTTCGGGTTTAGGGAACTTAGACCTACCCTAAGTGTAGGGTGGGCATATTTTGGGAATTGAGAGATAGAGGGATGGTAAAGATAGGGAGATAAAGGTTTAGGGGTTAGGGTTTAAGGACAGATAGAAAGGGATAGAGAGAGTTAGAGAGAGTTTGTGAAACAATAGAAGAGGGATATAAATAGCATTTTAGCTAGTTTAAAACATGCTCGCATTATAATGCGAGAACATTTTAAACTAGTGAAAATGATGTCTAATGGCTTGCAAAAAGGCATGCCATGTGATTTTTAGTGCACATGCTCTATTTTATTCTCTGTTTTTCTCTTTTTCTAACATTGAAAGAGACTTTTCATGATTTTTAGGTTCTCCAATCATTGGTTGACAAAATTGATGCACTTTTTGTTCTTGTTTTGATGCACAAGATTCCAATTACATGTTTTAAATTTAAATGTGATCTTGGAAAACATTTTTTCATGTTTTGAGGGCTTGCAACACTAGATTGAATAAAATAACTAGTTTTTCGTTTTACATTGATAAAAAATAGTGTAATCATCCATGTTTTGTATTATAATTTGATAAATTATTAGATATTTTTTTGTGTTCTTTTGACCATTGTTTTAGAGTGGTATATAATTCAATACAATGCTAAGGAAATGAGAAAAAATTCTAACACCAAAGGAGTGTAAAGCCGAGAATACAAAGAAAAGAGAACAAATGAGACAACTTTGTGACAACAAGAAATTGAACTTCACAAATGAAGGTAAACTGTCTTTGTTGATTGAATTGGATGATGAAACATTGAAGAGAGAGAAGGAATTGGAGAAATGAAGGGAACAAATGAAAAACTTCATACAAGTAAGAAATTGAATGTGGGAGAACTTGAAGGTATGCCATCTTTGCTATCTCAATTTGATAATGTAGAAAATATTCTATTTCCAATTGAAAATTATGATGCATTTACAAATGTTGTAGTAGATGATACACCAATCAATCAAGTGTTTAGTGATCAAAATTTATCTTGTGAATCAAGTTTTCTATTGAGAACACCTCCTAGAATTTTGCGTAAAAAGCCTAATTTTTTGATTGAAATTGATGAGAATATTCTAAAACCAATGGTTGATAAGATTCCTGAATGTACTTGTAGAAGAAATGTGAATAAGATATGGAACATGTTTTTCAAAACATAATTGAAACTGGGAGATGTCAATTATTTGTTGAGATGAAAAATCTAAAGTTTAGGCCAATCATGAAGATTCTTGGCTTAAGAACATCAAGTGCTAATAGTGAAAAATCTATTGTATGAAATCTAATCAATGCATATCAAAACATTGGTTCCACCTCACGCACCAAAGATAGTAATGCGACATGATGTGTCATTACATCAACAAGTCAAGCACTATAGATAAATAGAAAAACTTTGATGAAAGTCATTGAGAAGCGTGAAAGAATTCATGACCCAAATAGCAATGAACTATGTGTATTTTTTGGTAGACTCCCACGAAAAGATAAAGCCATAGTTGAAGCCATAAAATTCCTAACTGAGGAGTTTTGGTCCAATAACACAAGAGTATCTCCCAATAAAAGGGATGTTATAAGAAGGAGAATTGGTTGTCAAAACCATGATCCACATCTAAAACATTTTTTTAGATATGACTCAAACACAAATTTTCTCCAAATTTGTAGCTACTTATCCTCAAATTTAAATTAGTCAAAGATATTTTGAAATGGAAAAAACTTTTTATGTCAAGATAAATCAAACATGCACAACTTGTTGTTGTAGAGTTCACATGGAATTTTCTATGCATTATGATATTTATCGACAAATATGTGTACCTTTACATACTAACGATGTTTTGCAGGAGTGTATGATAGAGGCTCCACCTAAATCAACAAGAGATTTCATTTCAACCATTTTAGTGAAATGATAGATGGAAAAATATTTTATAAGACATCATGTTTGGATGGAACATGTGATAGTTGCAGTGGTTTGCAACGTTCAAGAACTTGTATGCACATGGAGAGTGCACATGCAATTGGAAATGAATTAGTACCTTTTGGAAAATATAAGACAGTGGAATACAATCTAACATATGGTAAAGAAGAAAAAAGGTGTGAATTGGTTAGTGAAGGAATACCATTATCTGCATTTATGTCTTTTTTTCAAGAAAAGATAGTTTATGAGTATGCAAGACATACACATAGAGCTCGTTGGTTGGACGTGCAATTCAAGTTATGCAAGGACACATTTCCTCTTCGTACAATTATGTGAGTTGTTGAATTTATAGAGAATTATACACTACAACCATAGAATGATGTTCAATCATAGTACTACAACTCCACTTAGGTTGCACTATATTTGTGCATATAGTATTAGTTCATGCACATAATAGTATAGATGAAGATAGAAAGATATTGAGTGAGTATCATTTTTATATCAGTGATGATCACACACATTCTATAGAGTTTGTTTAAGGTTGTTTTCAGATATTCTATGGTCATTTGAGTAGCAAGACCATCATGTTTGATCAACATATCATATGGTTAGATAATTGTGCATCACAATTTAATAATTCACAAATGTTCTATTGGTTGAGTAGGATGCATATATTCAGTGGTGTTCATCATATATGGAATTTCTCTGAGGTTGGGCATGGAAAAGAGTAGCATGATGTTGCTAGAGCATGTATTAAAAGAGCCTTAGCATGAGAAGAGTTGAACTACAAGGATAGTGCAAAGTTGACATATGCAACATCCATCATTGAATGGTGCAACTCTACAATGGGTCCAAGTAATGAAGGTAAGTCTACAGTTCATAGATTCTTTTGGTTGATAGAAGAAGATAACATTACAAAATATGAAGATTATTGTATAGTGACAGGATCAAGTGAGTTCCACTCTTTTAGAATCTCAAATGCAGCTTCATGGACTATTTAGTTGAGGTAGATGGTGTGTTTTGTTCATCGTGTACATATTTTTCTTAGAATGATTGTGAGTCAAAATAATGGGTCGATGAATGGCATGCTAGATCTTTAAGTCCATTTCTGATGTATCAACTTCTAGGAGCACTACAAATTGTGCAGATGGAATCATCGATTGACTTTGACCATATTTCAGATCTAGTTGAACTAGGTAATATGTTACTTAATGAAATTATTATTTATTTTAGATTATGTAGTATTTTTTTTCATTTATTGAATTTTAATTTTTTTTTATGCAATTTATTGTATGGCATGTATATGCAGTTATTGCAGATGAAGATAATGATGAGGGAATGGATTATTATTTATGTCGTTGTGTTGAGGTGAGAAAGAAATTGACAACCCTTGTCATAGATGGAGAAAACATTGCATATCCTACAAGATCAGTTGTTGTTACTAGAACATGGCTTAGAAGGTATCCAATGAAGAAGTCTAATGTGTCATTGCTCAAGGACTTTGACACACATAGGAAGACTCTTCATTATTATAACCTTGTTGTGGCATCAAACATTCATTTTATAAAATATGGGGTTAAACCATTGAATAGAAACTTGTGGAAAGTTCACGAGTCTGACCATAAAGCAATACTTGACACCATAAAGGGTAGAGCAGATCCAAATGGTTCATTAGATTGAATCAGTGAAGTGACAGAAAGGTATATTATTTTTATTTTCTATCCTCATTTCACCTTGTATATTTTTGACATTTTTATTACCTTCTTATATGTGCTCCTTGGTCCTGGTTGATTAGCTTCATTTCATTATAGAGCTCATGACTAAATGGTATGGTTGTTGGTGTATTTGAATATTCCCCAGGGTCATGATTGGTGAGTTGGTTTGATCAAACACAGGTGGATATCAAGAAACATAGATTGTACTATTTGGAGGTATTTTGATGGTATTGTCTTAGTTCATCATGTTGGTGTACTCATTTAGATAAATAGTGTAATTGCATTTGCATGCTATATTTGAGTATGATGGAGGTAGGTATAATCCTTATAAAGTTCATTTTCGAAGGAAAGTAAGGTAGTTTTTCATGATTATTTCATGATGATATGTCCTTTAGAGTCAATTTAATGATTGTCACGTGAAGGGTCATGCCATTATGTCCTTTGGAGTCAACTTGATGATTGTTCTCATTTGTCTTGCAGGCCCTAAGATTTTGAAGGTTTCATAGTACCAATGGTGGCATTATTAGCCAAAATATCCTCTATTAGGGTTGGGAGTAGCCATGGTTCTTCATGCATCATAGTGATAGGGATTCCTTCAAAGATTGTTTCATCATGTTACATTATGGTTTCATTCATGGAAACCAGAGTTACAAATTGTACATCAAACTTGTCTTTGCATCATGAAAACATACAAGGATCTTATTTCAAATTGGCTTTGTCATATCCTATGAGGAGATTAAGACCATAATATCATGATGTTACTATGAGTTGTAATGGCAAGGATTCCATATTACAAACCCTCACGTGTTTCTTCATATTTGGTGCTAAGAATTGATAGCAGTTGTAAGGGAAGCCTTAATTGATGCCCTACAACACATTGGATCAAGTGAGCACTCCTTTATAGTAGGGTCATGCTGAAGAACCAAATATCAAACTTTTTCATTAATAGCCAAGTACAACACTTAGTTTAGTTTCATCTACTAGAAAGGTGCCAGACTGAAATTTCACATATGACATCTTCTGGGGCCAAGTAAATAGTGCCAAAATGTCCAAGTGGGAGGATAAATTCTAGGGGAGGTGTCTTTTCGATGGTGAAGCCTCCTAGTCGTTCTCAGCTACATTGGATGGAGACAGTCTCTTAAGAGCCCTAAGACAAAAAAGGTGTCAAACTTTGCACCGAATATTCAATCAAATTGTGACACCTAGGAACATCTTCTTTTCATGTATAGGTGGATGTTAGGTCCACCTAAAAATACCTACCTCAGTTTTTTAAATCAATTTTGTTTGCTTGTGGTGGTAAGGACCGCATTGTTCCAAAATGCTTCAGTTTCATGTAGTGGAAAGGTGCTAGGAGTGAAATTTTGCATTCCACACCTCATGGGGCCCAACAAACTATACCAACACATCGGGCTGGGTGGGAAAACACTAGTGGAGGTCTCTTTTCATGTGTGAAGTTTCCTAGACATTCTGGACTGCAGACTACCAGTCAAGTCACTTGAGATCTCTAAGAGAAAAAAACTGCCAAACTTTGACGGAACAGTTATTGGAATTCATGGCACCTGGGAATGTTCCATTTAAACCTAAAAGTGCATGTGAGATCCATCCAAAATAACCTCTCAATTTTTGTCAACTCCAATTTGTTTGACCATGCCGAAATTAAACGCTTTCTTGCAAAATGCTTTTGTGGCATTCAACACAACCTTGCCAAGAGCCATATTTTTCATTTTGTTTATTGTGGGACCTAAAAGACTATTCCAACATGTAGGGTGGGTGGATAAATAGTAGGGGAGGTCTCATTTCATGCACCAAGTGACCCAGACATTCTAGACTGTAGGCTACCAACAAAGTCAATTGAGATCCTTGAGAGCAAAAAACTACAAAACTTTGACGGAGTGGTTCTTAGAATTTGTGGCACTAGGGAATGTTTAGTTTGGACCTACAAGTGCATGTGGGGTCCATCCACAATAAAATATCTTAGTTTTTTTCAATGTCAATCCATTTGACCATGCCGAAATTAAACACATTCTTGCAAAATGCTTCAGTGGCATTCAACACAACCTTGCTAGGAGCCATTTTTTTGTTTTGCTCATTATGGGGCCCAACAGATTGCACCAACATGTCAGGGTCGGTAGGTAAACACTAGGGGAGGTCTCTTTTTGTGCACCAAGTGCCCCACACATCCCGAGCTGTAGGCTACCGATAAAGTCACTAAACGAGACTTTATCGGTAGCTTGTAGCCTGGAATGTCTGGGGAACTTGGCGCATGAACCAAGATCTCCCCTAGAATTTACCCACCCAACCCAACATGTTGGTGTAGTCCCTTAGGCCCCAAGATAGGAAAACTAAAAACTATGGCTCATGGCAATGTTGTGTTGGATGCCACTGAAGTATTTTGTAAGAATGCATTTAATTTCGACATGGTCAAACGGATTGGAGTTGAAACAAACCAAGAGAGGTTATTGTGGATGGACCCAATGTGTGAAAGGAAAGAAAAGTGTGGAATATGCCTTCCTAATACTAATCTTCAAGGAGAAAGATATAGAAATTTACAAAACTTTGCAATTACACTTCATTTAAGATGCACAAACAAGAATAATAGAATAAACAATAAAGATTGAACACCAGATTTTACGTGGGTAAACCCTTACGAGAGAAAAACTGACACACCAAAGAAAGATCACTTGTATTATAGTAAAATGTCAATTACATACAAGTTACAGAGCTGTGCTCTTTCAGGTGTTGAATCATAGAACGAATCTGATACCATTCAATACAATTCACTCTCGAATCATCATATATTCGACTCAATGCACTACTGCATTATATTATAGACTTCTCACAAGCGTTTCAAGAAGCCCATCACTTTAACTTCCACACCAGACAAAACCATTACAAAACATTTTAACTATCTTTGACTATTATTTCCAGTTGTTACCGCCATGCCACAAGACCCTTTCTAACTAGCTGCGGGACTGCGATTCAATTCCAACTATACCACACTATCGCAAACTAAAGAATTGTCTTCTATAGGATGATGTGACATACCGAAACACTGCATACACACATTACCAACCTTCGCGGGGTGGTGGTATTTATACCACACCATTGCAAGCCATTTCATGGGCTAATCACGAGGCTATGGTAAGACCCGCACACTTGTAAGATTCTCCACTGGCTATCACAGGGTAGCTGGGTAACTCCCACTCTACCGTCGGCACCATCAATTGACCACTGAGGGGTTGTAGGTTAAGATTCCTCCTGTACTGCCACAAGTCTCTTTCTGAATAGCTACGGGGTGGCAGTAAGTCCCGCACTGCCGCAAGTAACTTTACTTACCTCTACGGGGTGGTGGTAACACTGCACTATCACACACTAGTTTATAGACTCCTGTGGGATGGCAGTAAACACCACCAGCCCACACCTCACTAGACTACACCCTGCGGTATTGTGGTGGCTGCTCCCTGCGGTACTACGATACTAACTAGGGTTTTATTAGTAAGTTTGAGACACACATTCTCAATATTCTCCCACTTGATGAAGAACTCACTAAACCCCTTCCAATGCTTGAAGTCACTGAACATTCTAGGCCCCAAGGCCCGTCGAACTGGTATGCCCACTTGAACTTATCTATACTCACATGCTTCGTCTTGATGCATCAACAATATTTACCAGAGTATCCACTTTTTCCAGAATAACCTTTCCATCCTTCACCATATCACGAACAAAATGGTACTGCACGTCAATATGTTTCATCCTAGCATGGAAAGTTAGATTTTTTTCCAAACAAATAGCACTCTGACTATCACAACAAATAACAATCTACCCTACATTAAAACCAATATCAGAACACAGTCTTCTAAGACAAATGGCTTCCTTACAGGCATGAGTTTCTACCATGTACTCTACCTCAGTAGTAGATAAAGTGACTACAACCTGCTACTTGCTCATCCAGATAATTGCACCACCAAACAATGTGAATACATATCCACTAGTGGATCTTCTATTTTCAATGTCCCCTGCCCAATCAAAATCCACAAATCCAAGAATGCTAACAAATCTCTATGATCCAATAGAGTTACTATGATAACACAAGGCATACTCTGAGGTACCCTTCAAATATTTGAAGACCCTCTTCACAACATCTCAATGTAGCCTTCCCAGATTAGCCATAAACCGACTAAGTACTCCCACTGCTTGGGCAATGTCTGGCCTGGTACAGACCATTGCATACATTAAACTGCCAACTGCACTTGCATAAGGCACCCTGGTCATGTCCTCCATCTCAATAGGAGATTTTAGACAATCTTCAACAGAAAGTTTCATTCCCTGTAACATTGGAACAACTAACTGCTTGCAATCTGTCATAAACTTCTCTAGGACAAAGTCTATATACTTTCTCTAGCTAAGCCAAAGTTTTCTATTTCCCCTATCCCTTCTGATTTCCATCTCCAGAATATACCTTGCTACATCTAAATCTTTCATTTCAAATTGTGCTGACAATTGAGACTTCAATTTAGAAATCATACCCTTACTATTCCCAATGAACAACATATCATCCACATATAGGGCAATAATAAGAAGATGACCATTTTTAGATTTAAAATAAACACAATGATCTGACTTTGATCTCACAAATCCCAAAGACAACACATAGGTATCAAACTTTTGGTACCACATTCTAGGAGACTACTTCAAACCATACAAAGATTTCTTTAATTTGCAAACCAGGTTTTCCTTACCTTTTTCAACAAAGTACTCTGGTTGGGACATATAAATTTCTTCCTTCAAATCACCATAAAGAAACACTGTCTTCACATCCATCTTCTTAATCTCTAAGTCATATGTTGCGGCAAGTGACAACAAAAATCTAATAGACGTCAGCTTAGCTACAAGAGAAAATATTTCTCCATAATCAATTCCCTCCACCTAGGAATATCCTTTCGCGACCAACCTTGCTTTATGCTTCTCAACACTGCCATCAAGACCAATCTTCTTTTTAAACACCCATTTATATCCAACAGGCTTTCAACCTTCAGGAAAAGGTACCGGATCCCACATTTCATTCTTCTTCAATGATGCCATTTCCTCATTCATGGCTTCCAACCAAGAATCTGAATCAGACATACCTATAGCCTCTCTTATAGTCCTAGGCTCATCAATGTTAGCAATCAAAGCATAGGCATAACTAGAATCCAACATAGAATAACCAAACTTTTTAGGTTGTCGCTTCTCACGTGTAGACCTCCTCACTAGTTGAGGCTGAGGTTCTTCATCCTATTTAGAATTTTTAGAGCTGCTAGGTCCACTAGGAGTATGTAGTTCATCCTTATCTTGAGTAAGAGGAATTTCAACTACCTCCTTCTTTTCTACTTCTTTCACCTCTGGCTGTAGATCAACTGTAGAAGGTTTTAGCTCATGGAAGATCACACTTCTACTATACAACACCTTCTCTATAACTAGGTTCCAAAGTTTGTACCCATTCACACTAATTCCATAACTGATGAAGATACATTTTATAGCCTTGTTTTCCAATTTAGATCTTTTTTCACTAGGCACGTATGCATATGCCTCATAGCCAAAGACTCTAACATGTCTCAAAGAGGGCTTCTTACTAGACCACGCTTCCATAGGTGTCTTGTCCACAAGCGCCGAATTGGGAGATCGATTAATCAAATAACATGCTGTAGCTATAGCCTCAGCCTAGAAATTTTGTTCCAGACCAGCACTACTTAGCATACTTCTTACCCTTTCCATCAGCATTCTTTTCATCCTTTTTGCAACTCCATTTCATTGTGTGTAGACACCTAAAATTGACCATGTCACAACATCACCTTGCCAATACATCAATTAAGACACCTTATGAATCATTTTTCCCTTTTCATCACCCAATTAGTTAAATAAATCATATTTATTTAACTAATCCCATATAATCCCATCTAATCCCATTTTAATCCCTCTAGCCAATTAATTAAATAAATTATATTTATTTAATTAATTTCCACTTTTCCCTCATCCAATTAATTAAATAAATTATATTTATTTAATTAGTTTCCACTTTTCCCTCATCCAAATTAATTAAATAAATTAAAGATTTATTTAATTAATAATTTTATTATTTAATTCCACCTTTGTCTCTATCTCCACATTTGTCTCCATGTAGGGTGGAAGCCTTTTTTACTTTAATCCCTCTCATTGAACCCTCATGTGACACTTGTCAAATAACTACAACTTCTTGTATCACTTAATCCTAGCCATCCATTTCAAATTTAATCCTAGCTGTCCATTCCCATCACTCATATCCTATAAATCAAGCCTCACTCAAGCTATTTGACACTTTAGAGGGGCTCTTGGCATTCACATTTCATACATCATTATGCTATCCAAACCATTCTAGCTCTTGGCATCCACATTTCAAGTAGCATCATGCTGTCCAAATCATTCTATATCATCTTGTCTATCATTATTATGTTGCAGAAGTGAGCAATCAACATTCCAACCAATCAATCATCCATCAAAGAGAACAAAGATGGTAGATTTGGGTGCATCTACTCTGTTCTATCATGTGTGGAGGACTTGGTTCTAAGGTAAAAGGTATTGGGTTGTTTGTATTATCTTTGTATTGTCTTTGAAACAATTTTTTATCCACATTTTTTGGCATGCCCACGGCTCTAACTCTTGCTTTTTGCAAGTTTGTGTGTTTAAATTTGCAATTTTAACATCATCTTTGTCAAGTTTTGGTGGACAAGTTTTGTAGGTGACCTCTTAGCCTAGATCTGAGCTCACCATCATGTCTGGGAGGCCTCGCAGATGAAGATTGACATAAAATACTGTATGTTTTGCTCACAGATTTTTTTTTAAAATTTTGAATTTTTTTTACTTGGTAGCCCATACTGTACGGATCCGTATAGATCCATACCGTACGGATCTGCCTAAGGGTCCACATAAACTTGTGTATCTATCATTATTGAAGGTGTCTTGCATATATTTGTTTTTCAAAGATCTGATCGACTGTGAAGGCGTATTGCATCTCATCGATTCTAATTGTTGACTGCAGATGTATTTCTTCTAACCACTGCTTTAAACTTTTCTACACCGCCTCTCACTGTGCTAGTTTAAAATTCTAGATCTGACATCTCTCTGTAGCCTACATCCCTGTGTTGATCTCCATTTTATTCACCTATCCCCACTTTGATCCACCTGTCCTCATCTCGGTCGACCTCTCCATTACTTGAATCTATCACCATCATTTTTGTACCTATATTTTTCCGCTGACTATTTATTTTCCCCTTGTCGACCTCCTCATCCTTCTTGTTGGCCACTCTATGTAATCAACAATTCTACCTCTGTCAATAGATTTAATCTCAACCTCTACCATATTCTAGTTGTCTCCCCTTTGTCGACTGTTGTTTATGGCCTTGTCGACTGTTGTTTGTGGCCTTGTTGCCATCTACGTCGCAATCCTCTGATTTTATCTCTATTGAAACCCTCATTCATCTACCTTGTCGTTGACTACTTCCACCACTCCCACCTTCAATTTCCTCTAAATAGATCCAATTTCCCGACCTCTGCTTTATAGCCACCTTCTGACACCCACCCCGTAGATGCCACTTCTAACTCTAGCCACCTATCTAAAACCAGTCGTCGACTCTCTCATATCCGTCACCTCACTCTATCTGCTTACAAAACCTGATTGAGAGTCCCATTTCTTCCATTAACTCCACCACCTGATCACATCCTCCACCCACTATAATCCTTCGTCACTTTTGCCACAGATCCACTCAGCTACCACAATTGTCACCACCGTCAACTAGTCGACATCCATTTCCCTACCACAATAGTCTTCCACTATTCAGAAATAGTCTTTGGTTTTCATTTCTTTTTTTCATTCTTATCATTCTTTTTACTTTAGTGTTTTACTTTTTAATTAGTTTTCATTTAATTATGCCGAAGGCATTCCCTTTGGCAAGAAGAGACTTGGCTTGGCAGATCAACGGTTCATGTTTCACATGAAACATGCAAGACGATCAAAATCATCTGAGCCATTGATATTTCTTGTTTGTTATTTTTCATTTTTCAGTCACCGTTTTCATTTTCCAGTCACCATTTTTTGTTTCGTTCACCATTTTATTTTTCCCCGTCAGGTTTGTTTGGATGTTGGGCGATGCCTGTTGTCGTGCATTCTCAAGTTTTAAATACATGACACACACCACTCTTGTCACACAAAATAAATGCACAAGATGACATCAATGCATCTTTTTAAAATCTGTTTGATTTTCTCAGCATGTAGGGCTCGATGACCCATGAAAGAAAATGTATTTATCCATTTCCATGTTCCTAATGTACATTTTCAAAAAAATAATTGCAAGTTCATTTAACTACAAAACAATCAAAGTCTAAATTCAAAACTTTTTTCAATATTTAAATGTTAGATTTGCTTTGCATCTTTTTTGGAATCTATTTGATTTTCTACATCTTTAGAAGATAGGAAAAAGATTAGAAATGGATAAACTTTAAATGATATAAGTGTTAAAAATTACAATATTTTTATATTTTAAGAAATAATTTAATAAATTAATTTTAATTTGTAATTTTTTAAAATTAATTTTGATATAATTAATATAATTTTATATTGTTTATAATATTAATAATAAATAAAATTAATATAGCTAATATAAAAATTATGTTATGAATTTTGAATACATGTCATTTCTTATGTTTAATTTTTTAAAATTTTGTCTCTTATTGTGTTGCCATTGTCGTCACATTTCACATTTCTGGTAACATAGCTATCAATTTATCAAGAATGAATCTACACCTTACATTACTTTGTGTACCATAGGGATTAGAGAGCATTAGTTCCTCATAGATTGAGTTTCAATGTGAACGTGAGAGAGCCATTAGATTTTGAAGCCAGTAGCCACTACAACACCTTCACATAGCCAAATGACATTAGCACCAAGTGAATTCTTTCCAAGAAGAAACTTAAGATATGCTTATCTCAAACCTCTTGGAGCATGAAACAAATGGTAAGTACTCATTGTAGGAGCTCTAATCGGTAATGAGGGTTGATTTATCTAGCACAAAGGGTAGTAGAAGACTTTTCGTTCTTTATACGTTGCCCAAAAATGGTAAGGGATGCAAAGGATTGTGCATAGGAATCAACCACTACCCTTAGGATGATGAATTTAAATACATAATCATGGACACCCAATTTGAACTTTTTGGCACATATGCCAATGGATAACTATCATATCTAGAGATTTATACCCTTCAAAGATAGGAATTTGAAATTTCAAAACTAGGGAAGTGATCACAACTACAATGACCTATGTATGGTTCTACATTTTTGCATACATGTCTATTAGAATAGTTGCATTATTATGGTTTAATGAATTTAGGAGTAATTGAAAAGGAATAATGGTGATGTGGAAATAAAATAACCTTGAAAATTCAATCACCACAAATTCAAACTCCCCTTATAAAATTTCAACATGTTATTAGCTAATCTTGAGTTTAGAATGAAATTAGTATTACCAATTACCTTCTCCAGCTGAATATGCTTATTCAAAAATTCAAGGAATGTAGACCCACTTTGGAGAAGGCAAGTCCACAGTGAATTCTCTCTACCCTTCAATGTATTGGAAAAAGGTTTTAAACAAGTGCTTCACTACATTTACAAATAGTGCTTTCAAAATATCAATAATTTAGTACTACATTCATTTGTGACATTTATGTTTATAAAAAAGTCAATTTGAAGTTGCCACCTATTCATGGAGTCATAGCTTACGCATAAAACAACACTACCTCACACATTGACCTCATGCATTGCCCCACTATATGCTAAAAAGTTATGAACTCAATGAATACAACTATCATTGGCAAACAAAAATATAGTTTGGGATACACTAGAGCTATTTGATGCCATTGGTATTGAATGGATACAAATGACAAAGAATGTAGAAGCTGATGCTTTGGCAGTTGTAGCTTCCAAGTTTAGTTTACAATCAACATCTTCTCATTCTCAATATAATGTTGAAGTGTGTGTGTGTGTGTGTGTGTGTGTGTGTGTGTGTGTGTGTGTGTGTGTGTGTGCTTAAGAGATAAACTAAATTCACTAAAGTAACTCAAATTGATGGGTACATTGGAATTAATTTGGAGTGTGTCGCACACAATGGATTTGAACGTACTAACTTATAAACTAATGGTAGGTTGCACTATTCATTATGATCTATTATTTTTTTTATACATATCAGTAATGAATTGAAGGTTCCAACTTCTATGAAGTGAATCATTCTTTACAGTTGAAACACCGCTTTACATTTCATGGTTGTGTGGTTGGACCTTATTTTGCCTTTTTTATGAAATAGAGTATTTTATACAAAATAACATCACTATATTTTTCATGGCATCATTGTTTAAAATTTGTTTGTCTATAATTTGTAATTTTTTTCTTGGAAAATATATAAATTTGTTTTATGATTAGTGTGTTGGAATTTTGCTAGGAAGAAAATGAAATTTGCATTAATGAGATAGATATATATAATGATAGAAGGAAAGAGAGAGGAGACAAGAGACATATATATAGATGGAAAGATAGAGAGTGACACAAAAAGAGGTAGAGATATAGAGAGATAAAGAGGGAGAGAGAAATAAAGAGAGATGGTAAGAGAGAGAGAGAGAGAGATAGAGAAAGATAGAAAGATAGAGAGAGGAGATAGAGAAAGGAAGGGAAAATGAGAAAATGGAGATAGAGAGAAATATATATATACACAGAGAGAGAGAGAGAGAGAGAGAGAGAGAGAGAGAGAGAGGATGTATATATATATATACAGAGAGACAGAGAGACAGAGAATGAGAAAAGGGATATATATATATATATATATATATATATATATATATATATATATATATATATATATATATATATATATATATATATATATATATATATATATATATATATAAAGAAAAATAGAGAGAGAGAGAGAGAGAGAGAGAGAGAGAGAGAGAGAGAGAGAGAGAGAGAGAGAGAGAGAGAGAGAGAGAGAGAGACAAAGACATAGAAACCATCGTTAGCATGACTAATCAAACTAATAGCGTTGGGATTGTAAATGGAAACACCCAAGCCTAAAATTAGTCTCATGTTGATTATGCAAAAGAATTTTCTCTGTATAATCAAAATAATGTTCATACTAGTCTACAATTGGCAACATCCATACTTGCAATTAGTCCCATGTTGATTGTGCAAATAAATTTGTTACATAGAATCAAAATAATAATATCCATACTTTTCAATACTTGTTTCTAGTAACCTATTCAATTTGGATGGGAACTTGCATATGAAAACTAATGAATTTATAATCTATTCAATTCTAAATTAGTACAAAATGAAGGTTTCATTATTTTGTCAAGTTACACTTGAATGCATTGCATGCCTTATATAATTCACAATCCATGAAAATTCATATAAAATAGTGAAATGCTTCCCCTGTAGCACATCCCTTGTGTTCCTATTGTTGCTTGTCAGATTATAATAGGGGCTTCCACTTATTATCATATCAAAACCTCCAATTGAATTAATCATTTCATCAAGTCTTTCTTATGTCAAATTCTGCACATCTTTCACCTTAATCAATTTACACTTTATATGTGTTTTTCCACCCACCTTTTGAGGATAAGCTTGTTTTCTTTACAGATTTTTATAGATACAACATAATTGAGTGGTATACCCAAATGATGCAAAACAACTTTTGCACCCCCAGTTCTAGAGAATAAAGAAATGATATTTAACCCCTTTAGATAGATAGGCTTCAAAATAGAAATATGGTATCCTATAGTGAACAAATCAAAGTAACACATTTTAACATTTATGGAAGCCAATTGACTCACTACTAGATGAAATTAATTTTTGGTTACAAAGTCTCCTTCATGTATCTTTAAAGAATACAAATTTCTTTTCTAAAATAACTTATTTACAAGACACTTAGTTTGATTAATGCAATAATTTTATCTCATAAACTCTTAGCAATGTTTTGAACTAAAATATTTACCAAGACTTAATTAGAAAGACAACCTAATAGTAGTTCTATCTCTTCTATCCAACTTGTTCCATTCATCTTGATCCATTTTTTATGGTAGAAAATTGAGTGCAATAATTATTATGATCCACTAATCTGTCTCCACTAAAAGATCTTCAACCTTCAACCTTCAATTTCCACAACTCAAAGTTTTACCTATTGAACTTATCAATCTCAATTGTCAAGGTGTTGGCCATGACTTATGATTTTCAAATATTATTTTAAATTCACATGAATTATCCCACAAAAAAATTGATAGAAACATAAGAAATGTATCCCTTCCTTCATGGGATCAATCCAAACAAAGCTTTGATACCAAACGTTGGTTGTACAATGCTTATTACTCAATTAGGAGCAATGGAAAGTAATAAAATTTGTTGACATAAAACACATGTAACCTTAATTAAACATATAAGAATAAGTGAAGGAAATATAGAAGATAAGATGACATATATACTTGGGAAAACCCTTCTGAATAAGAGACCCACCACCAAAAGTAAACCTTACTATATTAGTGAAACACACCATTTTCTTAAGGACCTGATAATTTACCTTTAACACCTCTTTAGTGTACCCATTGCACACTAAAGTGTAGCTATCTCTAACAATAGAAACATCCCATCTCCAAGCATTCATTCATACATGACATGACCAATACAATTGGAAACAATGCCACTTATTTAAGTGGCTTAAAATGGACATTTGCAACAACTAACTTGAAAGTCCAGGAAATGGAAAGAATACTTAACACCAAGTCTATCACACAATGGAACACTTTTTTCCACTGTGTTTATGCAATTAAGCTTAGTGTTGTCTCCTTCATGCATCTTTAAAGAATACAACTTTTTTTTTTCAAAAATAACTTATTTACAAGACACTTAGTTTGATATAATGCAATAACTTTATCTCATAAACTCTTAACAAAGTTTTGAACTAAAAAATTCATGAATATTGAATTAGAAAGACACAACCTAATAGTAAATCTTAAAATAATTATTCATACGAAGGTTATGCATGTAGCCATGTTTTCTACTTGAAACTAAAAAGTACTTTCAATCCATACATTTTAGTTACTCTTTGGCATACTATACACATATTCAAAGTAAAAGTTATGGTGGGCCTTGCTCAAACTCTTTAAACTTCTACTACTGACCCACAACCTGGTGATCTAGAACTACAAATCCAACCAATCCTTCAACATGTTGTGGTAAATGAAAATTTATATCTTTATTTTCTATAGAAAAACATTTGGAAGACATTATTTCTTTGAGGTTTATCTTCTGAAATGGTATCTTGTGATGGGTTTCATAGTAATCATTTTCTAAATCTAAGTGCTTTCTTTTATGAAATTTATTTTTTTGCAATCCTTTAGGCTTTCATTTAACCCTTACAAAAGGAAATTATGGTTAGCATGACTAATCAAACTAATAACCCTAGGATTGTAATTAGCAACATCCAAGCTTGCAATTAGTCCCATGCTAATTGTGCAAACAAATTTTCTCCATATAATAAAAATAATATCCATATGGGCCTACAATTAACAATATCCATTAATTGTGCAAACAAATTTGCCACACAAAACCAAAATAATAATAATGTCCATAATTTTCAATACTCTTTTTTTGTAGCCTCTTCAATTTGGGCATGAACTTGGCTATGAAAATAAGGAATTTATAATCTATTAAAGTCTAGATTAGTACAAAATGAAGGTTTCATTATTCTATCAAGTTATGCACTTGAATGCATTGCATCCATCCTTTATGTTCCTATTGTTTCTTTTAGACTATTATAGGGGCTTCCACCTATTATTAGAACAAAATCTCCAATTGAATTAATCATTTCATCAAGTCTTTCTTTTGTCAAATTCTGCATATTTTCCACCTCAATCAATTTAAGCTTTAGATGTGTTTTATCTACCCAACTTTTGAGGATACGATTATTTTCTTTACAATTTTTTGTTGATACAACATAATTGAGTGGTATACCCAAATGATGCAAAGCAGCTTCTGCACCCCCAATTCTAGCAAATAAAGAAAGGATATTGATCCCCTTTAGATATATAGGCTTCAAAATAGAAATATTGTATCCTTTAATGAATAAATCAAAGTGATACATTTTTCCTCTTCTTCCATTTTTACATCTATGGAAGCCAATTGACTTGAACTACTAGATGAAAATCATTTAAATGTTTGCTTACAAAGTCTCCTTCATGCATCTTTAAAGAATACATTTTTTTTCAAAAATAACTATTGTCCAAGACACTTATATTGATATAATGCAACAATTTTATCTCATAAAATCTTAGCAATGTTTTGTACTAAAACATTCATCAAGATTTTATTAGAAAGACACAACCTAATAGTATATCTATCTCTTCTATCAAACTTCTCCCATTCATCTTGATCCATTATTCATGGTATAAAATTGAGTGCAACAATTAGTATGTTCCATTAATGTATCTCCACTAAATGATCTTCAACTTTTAATTTTGACAACTTAAAGTTCTACCTACTAAACTTCTCAATCTCAATTATCAAGGTGTTGGCCATGACTTTTGATTTTCAAATGTTATTTTAGGGCCACATGAATTATCCCACAAAAAATTGAAAGCAACATAAGAAATGCATCCCTTCCTTCATGGGATCAGTCGAAACAAAGATTTGATACCGAATGTTGGTTTTACAATGCTTATTCCTCAATTAGAAGCAATGGAAAGTAATAAAATTTGTTCAATATAAAACACATGTAACCTTAATTAAACATACAAGAATAAGTGAAGGAGATAGAGAAGATAAGATGACATATATACTTGGGAAAATCTTTTTGAGTAAGAGACCCACCACCAAAAGTAAACCTTAATATATTAGTGAAACACATAATTTTCTTAAGGACCTAATAATTCACCTTTAAGACCTATTTAGTGTACACATTGCACACTAAAGTGTAGCTATCTCTAACAATAGCAACATCTCATAGCCAAGCTTCATTCATTAATACATGACATGACCAATATAGTTGGGCACAATGCCACTTATTGAAGTGTCTCAAAAATGATCATTTGCAGCATCTTGAAAGTCCAACAAATGGAAACAACACTTAACACCTTCTATTGTTTGAGTCTCCCCTCATTTCAGCACCATCCCAATAGTTGATGATCAATGTTTACGGAGCAAATTGTTGTTATACCAACCATTCATAAACATTCAGAATGATATTGGTTCACTGGATCAAAATATTATAGCCCATTGGAAAATAATTTCAAACAACTACCATCTATGAAATTTGCATTGTACATCTCTAGATCCAACGACATACTGATGATGAAAAAATCTGGAACCATTGTCATCATATAGAAGATGAGTAAGAGAGAGAAGGGGATACAAAATTAGAGTGAGACAGAAGGGGAGAGAGAAAGATCAATAGAGGAAGAGAGAAGGGGAGAGAGACATTTAGAGAGGGAGATTGATGGACAAAGAAGAATAGAGAAAGATAGATAGAACGTGACAGAGATAGAGATAAGATATATATAGAGAGAGATAAAAATATATAGGGAAACTCACTCTCTCTTTTCTTTATCTCTCTCTTTATTTTTGTAAACGTGTCATTTCATACCAAGCTCCACTTTTTACATTGTAAAAATACCATAGCCTAATCTTTAATGTAGGGTTTTCCATTACAATGCTTGACCATAGCCCCAAGTCTATCACATAATGTAGCACTTTTTTCCACTATGTTTATACAATTAAGCTTAGTTTTGTAATCCCATGATGGCCAATGATTTTGTGTTTTCAAAAATATCTCAAGAACATGTGCATCACTACATTATTTCAATTCTACTGATGGAGGGACAACATCCATTCACCATCAACAAAACTATATGATGTCTTCTCAATAAATTACATATTACTTTTATCTACATGTTATTTCGACGTACCCATTGCACACTAAGGTGTAATTGCTAGTTTTAACTTAACTTTTAACATGTAGTTTTTGTTAACTTTTTTACATTACTTTTTTTAATTTAACATAGTTTTAAATTTATCCCTTTTAATTATAACTTAGATTCTAATTTACCTTTTACTTTTAATTCTAATTTTAATTTAGAATTCATTTGCATTTTAATTTTAGTTTAGAATTAATTTAGATTTTACTATTAATTTTAATTTAGTTTTTATTTAAATTTTAATGTTAATTTTAATTTAATATTAACTTTAGATTTTCATATTAATTGTAATTTAGAATTAACTTTAGATTCTAAATTTAATTTAGACTTAACTTTAGATATTGATTTTAATTTTAATTTTAATTTACTATTAAATTTAGGCATTCCTTAAGATTTAGATTTTAATTTAATTTTTAATATTAATTTAATCTCACTAATTTAGTTTTAATTATGATAATAGTTTAGTTTAATTTTCTAATCCTACTATAGCTATTAAAATTTAACATAGTTAAATTTGTTTTAGTCCAATTCCTAGCTTAACTAGTTCATTTTTTTTCCTAACACAGTCATTTCTTGCATTTTCATAGGCAATATAGTCATTTGTTTGCAGCTATATCATTTGTCGAAGATAATTTTCTCAAACTACTCACAAGTGGGTTGCAGGTTATTGCTTGTTAAAAAACATCATTTGAAACCTTCTGTTTGGTTTATCAAGTGGACCTGATTGTGGCTTGCGGCATGCACCTTGTCACCAAACTTGAAAACATGTTTCTAGGTGCACACAACACAACCCTTGTCTTTCATTTCATCAAAATCTTGCCTGCCATCACACCTTGATTTGGGCTTACAATGAATAGTTGTTTGCAAATACACTTTGAAATTGGGCTTATAATACACATGTGTCTTCCTCATCATATTTCAATTTGGGATTAAAACAAACATGTGCCTAAATTGTTTGGTGAATTTGAGTGAGATTAGAGTTGTGTATGCTCTTCTCATGCGCTTAGTGCGATCTTGAGAATAAAAAACACCTCTCATCCATTCATTTTCACACCACACATTTGGATTTCTTAAAGGGAAATTAACAAGTGCAAGTGTGAATCAAGTGTATGTGTGTATACTCTATCCTCGCACCGTAAGGTGATCTTGGGGATCAAAAACACCCTTTAGTTTGCTTTTGTCATACACTCTCTAGGAGGTCTGCTTGGAGACACACCACTCCAAGGGACGACCTCAACTGTGGTGTGAATCGAAAGACACCCTCTTTGGAAGTCAAAATCTTGTCACTCTTGGCTAAGCCCCAAAGAACTTTATACCTTTGGGAAGTGAAGGTGAAGGTTGGGTTACCCCTTTCTCCTGGCTATGTGGCAGGATTTCACTTTCATTTTATTTCCCTAGTCAACCTTGTGCAACCTAGAGTAAGACCTAATTTTCCATACCCCACTTGACTAATTCTAGGGCTTGTTGATGTGTCTTCTTCAAGTGCTTGTTTCATCATCACATTCTTCAAAATTTCAAGGTCAAACTTGCTTATGTGTCTTGTGTGAGTGATTCATGTGTGTACATGTATAATCATTTATTTGCCAACTGCCACATCAAGCTATAAACACACACATTCCACATCATCCTCAACATCCTTGTCATCACATCCATCCTACACCAAGTCCTCTTCATCATAATCCAAATCTCAATCATCTTACAAGTGTCATAGCCACACCATCTTAATCATTATCCAAATCAATTCATTTCGAGAGTCTACCCGTGAATTTCACCCTTGCCTATCTTATCGAGGGGGCATCATTCCACATCATCCAATCACTATCATCCTAGTCACTTGTCCAATCCTCCTATTCATCCATCTATTCAATATAATCATCCCCTTCATTATCCCAGTCATCCACCTAATCATCCAAGGGCATCATTCCTAATCATCCAATCAATCACATCCTATCAAACTCTAATCATTCCACATCATCTTAGGCCAAGTCAAATACTTGTCACAATGGTTGTAATCCTTAGAAATCATACACCCAATCCAAAGCCCAAGGTCACAATTAGAGGAACCCCTCTTCCTAATCCAAATCATGAAGATAAAGCAAGACCCAAGGTCACAATTAGAGGAGCCCCTCTTCCTAATCCAAATCATGAAGATAAACCAAGACCCAAGGTCACAATTAGAGGAGCCCCTCTTCCAAATCCAAATCATGAGGATAAAACAAGACCCAAGGTCACAATTAGAGGATCCCCTCTTCCTAATCCAAATCATGAATACAAACCAAAGCCCAAGATCACAATTAAAGGATCCTCTCCTCCTAAGCCCAATTTTATACTTTGAGGAGGCTATCTGCTTAGTTATGAGGATGAGACAAGTCCAAAACCCAATTCATCCACACATCAAGTCAATGCCACATCAACTTATCCTACCTCATACAATTCTAATCCATCCACACATCAAGTCAATGCCACATCAACTTATCCCACTTCATACCAATTTAATCCATCCACATGTCAAATCAATTCCACATCAACTTATCCCACTTTATACCAATCTAATCCATCCACATGTCAAATCAATGCCACATCAACTTATCCCACTTCATACCAACATAATCCATCCACATGTCAAATCAATTCGACATCAACTTATCCCACTTCATACCAATCTAATCCATCCACATGTCAAATCAATTTCACATCAACTTATTCCACATCTTTCCATGTCAATGCCACATTAGCATATCTACTCATATCACAACAATAACATATGAGCCCAAGTCCACATTGGTAACAAGATAAAATGCCCTTAATTTCATACCAACCCCAAGATCTTTTATCTACATATCCCACCATTTCGCCTTACCATGAAATTCATTCACAAGACTATCATTGGCCTTCACAACAAGAACATGTGAGCCTAAGTTACCCTATGCAGCAAGACCAAACATCCATAAGTCCTCATCATTACCTTCTAATCCATCGATCTCTTCATTACCTTCATCCCCATGTTCCTCCAATCTTCCACAAAAAGATTCTTGGGAGATAACCCTACAACAATTAGTCCAAGTGCAATTACTTGAGCTACCCTTGATAAAACCATCCAATCAAAATCCTAATCCTAAGCCTACAACACCTTCCAATCCTATTATCCATCCACCTAATCCCAATCCTAAGCCTACAACACCATCCACCATTATTATCCATCTGCTATATTGTCCATTCACCCATACACTTATGAAGGATGTGATCCAATGGCTATTAGCAAGGAATAAACCCTCTCCATGTCACCAAACACCCATCCTTGAGTTTATCAAAGAGCCTTCAAACACCATATCTAGTCCTCCAAATACATCATGTAATCCACAATCCATAAATCCTATTGAAGAGTTTCCCCTCATGAGTCCAAGTGAAGATCCATTGGACCCTCATGTTGGTGATTGCCAAGAGCTTATCAAGCCCATCCAAGAGTCTCCCGCTTCCACTTCCATTCAAGAAAGTCAAGAGCTATGTCATGAGTCTAATCTAAAGCATGTTGAAACATCAAGCCCTTATTCTACTCAAGATCAAATCCCTTCCATTCAGCCCATCCACAACCTATACCTTCTTTATGATCAAGCTATTACCTATGAAGAAGCTATCCATGAGTGAGAAATCCAAATCCAACCTATCCATAACCAATTTATTTTCTATGATTAAGATATTATCCATGATGAAGAAGCTATCCATGAGCACCTTGATCCTATCCATAATCCCATAACTATCCATGAGAAAGATATACAAATTGCTCCTATCCATCCTCCATCTAGCCCCATCCATGACCTACAAACATCCACTTCCCTTGATGAGACACTTGGCTCCCAAGAAAAGATAGATGATCAAACAAATAGGTTGGGTATTAATGAGCATAATAATACTCAAGATCCTATTGATCCTTTGTCATCCACTATTGACCATATTGATAATCCACCAACATATCATATTGGTCTTACCACCTTTATTCATGGATGTTCTTCCTTAGGGGAGAAACAACCGCTATCCACCTCACCTTCTCCATCCAATAATAAACTCAAGTCTAGTGTTCCAAACACACCTAGTCCCATTGTCAATTGCATCCTCCAAAACATGAACTACCAAGGTATAGGCTTAGGCCTTCATGAACAAGGTATTTTGGAGCCCATCCATGTCAAGGTCCCCCCACGCTCATACGACCTTGGATATACACCCCAAGGTAAACAATCCAAAGATGTTGGTACCACCTCCATTCCTCCTAAATACACATCCTTCCATCACAAATCCTATCATACAACCAAAACATATGTTGCCATTCCACCTCCATTATCCTACAAATGTCAAAAGCATGTGACCATACACATTCCACCATCCACTTTACCTCCACTTCTTCCAACTCCTAATATTCCACCATCCACTTTACCTCCACTTCTTCCAACTAATATTATCCCACCATCCACTTTACCACCACTTCTCCCAATGCCTAATATCCCTATCTTCCATAAATTCCCTTACATTCCTAATCATGATTAACAAATGCACATATTGTCTAAACATGAAGCTTCCACTCATTCCACAAACCCTATGGGATTCAAAAGTAAAAAATTGGATGCCTCCTTTCATAAAGCAAAAAATCCTAACAATCCTCATACCTTAGGGCACAAACATGAAAAGCCAAAAAAAAAACATCCAAAAATCCACTTAAGCCCATACCTTCACAAGAAAAGTCCAAGAGCAAAATGGTTTAGGTACCTAAGTAAAAATCAAGAAAGTCAAATGAAGCATCCACATCTCAAAAATCCCAACATTTGCCTTCCATCAAAAATTCCCATTCCATTTAAAAATTCAAAAAATCCCACAAGCAAAACAAAAATCATAAAAATACAAGTCTATGTGGGTATCTAAGTTACTACGTCACCCATCTCCTAAGCAAACATTGCCATTACTTCCTACACCACCTTCCCATCAAAAGCTTCAATGTTTATCACGGTGTGTGCAACCATTGGTCATGATTCTATTCCATTCCACAACATTTACACATACCTCCATCTCCCCGCCTTTTAGCCATTATCCTACATATCTCCCCAATCACTTTCCTATTCTGAACCTGTGGGCTTCTCTTGCATTGTCAAAACATGACTGAACTATCCACCTTGGCATAAGTTTTGGTCATGTGGCTAATTGCAAGGATAACACCAGTCATTGTCTTGGGTTAGGTTGTTTTGAATTGGCCCAAGGGGCCCTGAGGTGCATGCTACATTAGGATTAATAGAATTTAATGGTTTGATAGAGCTAGGCTACCCCTGCCTATGCACATTTCCCTAATTTGGAGGCATGTTTTGATGATATGTCTGATTATATGACTGAAATGGCCTACTAGATTATGCTTGTTGCCTCTTTAGTGCCATAAATTCATTGCTAAAGTTTTGCAATAGAGCTTTAACCTCATGTAATTCGTTTGAGGGCACATATAAAGGAGCTGTAGGGGTGGTTGTAGTAGGAATTAGAGTTACAACAGGCTAAGTAATAGGGACCTTTGGGAATATAGGCATTGGTGGCCTTGGAGCAATCTTTCCTTGCTGAATTAGGCAATTTTCTTCTCTTATTGATATGTCATAATCATCAGGTAATATAGTCGCACCCATGGATTGAATCATGATAGCAATATCTGGATTCAAAGACCTTAGGTAATAGATGAATGCTGTATTTGGAGAGGGCTTTACCAATAGGGGAATTCTATTCCATGTTTTTTGGAATCTATAATTGAAATCCACCATATATTCATGGGGGGATCTTTTGATTGTTGCCAATTGCACCATAAGTGACAAATGGTCACTCTTATCTTCAAAGTGTTGGCACAATTTTGTGCTCAAATCATCCCAATTGTGTGTAGAATTACCACTATAAGGTCTTTCCTTTGAATGAGGAAGCTAGTAGTCTCATGGCCACATTGTCAGTGGTGACATTGTGAACCAAGCAGACACTAGAAACATCTTGAATATGCTCGGTAGGGGTAGTAGAGTTCTCACCAATAAAAATGGAATAGCCCTTAAGGCTAAAGTAGGGATGTCATCATATTGTACTAGGTCTAGAGGGCTATTTCCATGGAATGCAACAAATGGAAGATTTCTAGCCATATTAGGGATATTCAGGTTGATTATAGGTATGCGCAAGAATCTTGAATATTGAAACCTGACTTGAAAATTGACTGGAGGGGAGTAGAACGAGCTCTTGGATGGGATGGATTATTACTTCTACTTGCCCTCACAGGAGACCTAGATAATCTATTTCTTCTTCTTCTATCAGCAAAAGAGAGTTCTGTGAATTGGAAATTACCTCTAGAAGAAGACCTCATCTGTACTCCATGCATGAAATGTTGAATGATTGTGTAGGAATTGGATCAATAGAGTTGTCAGGTGCCTATTGAATGCTTTCATAGCAGCAAATGAACCAAGAATGGCATCGAATCCTTAGTCCAGCTCTCACTCAGAGCAGAGGAGTCCCATCGGGCATGCCAGAAACTATTATCACATAGAATTGCACCCATCTTGGAGAGAGTCCAAGCATTCTGACATTATATATATGTTGATAGCATCCTTGCAAAATACATTTTGTACATATCTTTCAATCATTGTGTTCTATGAGACTGCATTTCTTTGAGGCATCATGCCAAATAGTTCATGCACCTTGTCTATGCTTCCACACTTTGCATGCATGTCTACAAGGGCACCTACAAATACAAAATCTAACAAAATTCCTATATCCTTTATGCTTTGATGGTTGTCCACACCCTATTTTGAATACCCCATTTTCCATAGGCAAGGAGGATGTTGGATAAGGTTGTGGAATTTGGCTTAACACTCGCCAATTGCATTTTCTTGAAAGTTTCTTTCAAGCCATATCAAAAATCCATCTTGTGCATATCATTAAATCATTGCATTCCGTGAGATATCATTCCTTTGAGGCATCATGTCGAATAGTTCACATGCATTATCTATGCTTCCACACAAGTTGAATACATGTCTACAAGGGTAGTTGCAAATACAACATTTGACAAAATTCCTATATCCTTTATTCTTTCATGGCTGTCCATACCCTATTCCAAAGATCTTTATTTGGCACAAGTACGGAGAATGCTTGCAAAGGTTATGGAATTTAGTTTTACATGTTCCAATTACATTTTCTTGAAATTTTTTAAAGCCTTTTCAAAAATCCATTTTGTGCATAACTTGCAATCATTGCATTCCATGAGACTACATTCTTTGAGGCATCATGTCAAATAGTTCATGCACCTTGTCTATGCTTCCACACTTTGCATACATATCTACAAGGCTAGCTACAAATACCACATTTGACAAAATTCTTGTATCCTTTATGCTTTGATGGATGTCCAAACCTTGTTTTGAAGATCCCATTTGGCATAGGCCAGGAGAATGTTGGATAATATTGTGGAATTTGTCTTGACACCCACCAATTTCATTTTCTTGAAAGTTTCTTTCAAGTCTTATCAAAAATCCATTTTGTGCATATCTTGCAATCATTGCATTCCATGAGACAACATTCCTTTGAGGCATCATCTCAAATAGTTCACATGAATTGTCTATGCTTCAAAACAAGTTGCATACATGTCGACAAGGGTAGTTGTAAATACAACATTTGACTAAATTCTTATATCCTTTATTCTTTCATGGTTGTCCATACCATGTTTAAAAGATCCTAATTTGGCACATGTAGCGAGGATGCTTGCAAAGGTTATGGAATTTGGTTTTACATGTTCCAATTACATTTTCTTTAAAGTTTTTAAAGCCTTTTAAAAAAATCCATTGTGTGCATATAATGAAATCATTGCATTCCATGATACTGCATTTCTTTGACACATCATGTCAAACAATTCATGTGCCTTGTCTATGCTTCCACACTCTGCATACATGTCTACAAGGGCAGCTGCAAATACAACATCTAAAAAAATTCCTATATGCTTTGATGGCTATCCACACCCTATTCCAAAGATCCCATTTTGCCATAGGCAAGGAGGATGTTGGATAAGGTTGTGGAATTTGGCTTGATACGCTCCAATTGCATTTTCTTGAAAGTTTCTTTCAAGCCTTATCAAAAATCCATTTTGTGCATATATTGCAATCATTGCATTCCATGAGACAACATTTCTTTGAGGCATCATGTCAAACAGTTCACATGAATTGTCTATGCTTCCACACAAGTTGCATACATGTCTACAAGGACAGTTGCAAATACAACATTTTACAAAATTACTATATCCTTTATTCTTTCATGGTTGTCCATACCCCATTACAAAGATCCTAATTTAGCATAGGTAGGGAGGATGCTTGCAAAGTTATGGAATTTGGTTTTGGTGTAGTCAAGACTAGGGGGTTTTATTAAACTACCCAGTGATGCAGCCAATACAACACAACAGAAGCTTAAATTCAACATACAAATCTAAAACTATTTTATTAACTTCAAAAACATCAGCATTTACAAATTTATTGTCCTTTGAAAGCCTCAACATTAGACTACAATATTCAATCGATGATGTGCTTTCAGCACCAAAACACTTTCCAATGGGTAAAAAGATCACCCCCAATCTATTGTCGCCCCACTTCTATTCTGCAACTACTAACACCCTTTGTGTTGAGTGGAACAACCCACATTCCTTCAATGACCCCCATGAATATGTAATGGTTTCCATTTATACCACGAACTGAAAAAATTGACAGTTATATAACAATTGCCAAGTAGTTAAACCATTGCCAAGTAGTTGAATAGTTGCCAAACAGTTGATTTGTTATAGAATGGAATCACCACAGAACTTGACATGCGTCAGGTCTAGGATAACCCTCTCGGTTATGAAAATAAATGCTTATTTGATTAGGATCCCTTTATCAGCAAAACATGTTGCCCTCAAACTAAGTCAAAGCATCTTTGTCAACATTTTTAAGGTTTAGAAACTTAGATGTTTATAATATACCATTAGGAATACTTATCGGCAAAATTTGTACTTTACAAACTTAAAAGTTTGCCAACACAACCTATCAGCAAAATAGTTGGTTCGCAAACCAAAAGGTTTGCCGATACAAATTTATAAGCCTTTAAGCTCTTTATCAGAAAAATTCCAACTGCACAAACCAAAAGTTCCGTTAACCCTCGTCAACAAATCAACCACATGCAGGAACTATGAATTGGTTGAAGACTTAACAATTTCTTCTTATCAGAAAATTTTCCAATCTACAAACTAAGAAACTTTGCCTTCACCTTGAAAGCCTATCGGTGAAATGAACCCTCGGTGAACCTAAGGGTTCGCAAACTAGTCACTTTGCCGACTAAGTTTGAAATCTTGTAACACTACTGAGAACAAAAGACTTTGTTTAAAACATGCTCCTTAGGCTTTATTGGCGAAGTAATTCATTGGCAAACCTATGGGTTCGCGAGCTAGTCATTTTGCTGACTAAGTTCAAGATATTGCAACTCCGCCAACAACGAAGAAACTTTATTCAAATTCACTATTCTAAATGGCTACTGAAGAAGACTTTAGAAAATTTCAAACTCCCCAATAAGGCTTTGTTAGAGAAATCACCCATCGGTGAACTGGGTTGTCAGCAAACTGCAGAACCAGCGAACTAAACAGTTCGCGAACTGGAGAAATTGCCGACTTGTCGTAACTTACTCATTTTTTAGCCAAATTTCACCAAATTAAAATAGGGAATACCCATTTGCCTCTTCTATATGATGAAACTCTTAACTTGGCCAAAAAAATCTAAATTTTCTCTAGAAACACAAAACCAACACTGCAAAGAAAATAAAGCAAAAAACCAACTTAGAAAATAAAATATATTTTTGGTGACACAAGATTGCCAATGAACCCAGATGCTCCTGCATCAGGTTTTACTTGTTCCAAATTAAATTTTCTTTAAAGTTTCTGAAGCCTTTTCAAAAAATCCATTTTGTGCATATCAAGTGCAATCATTGAATTCCATGATACTACATTTCTTTGATGCATCATGTCAAACAATTCACGTGCCTTGTCTATGCTTCCACACTTTGCATACATGTCGACAAGGGCAACTATAAATACAACATTTAAAAAAATTCCTATATTCTTTATGGTTTGATGGTTGTCCACACCGTGTTCCAAAGATCCCATTTTACCATAGGCAATGAGGATGTTGGATAAGGTTGTGGAACTTGTCTTGATACCCACCAATTGCATTTTCTTGAACGTTTCTTTCAAGCCTTATCAAAAATCCATTTTGTGCATATCTTGTAATCATTGCATTCCATAAGACAACATTCCTTTGAGGCATCATGTCAAATAGATCACGTGCATTGTCTATGCTTCCACACAAGTTGTATACGTGTCTACAAGAGTAGTTGCAAATACAACATTTGACAAAATTCCTATATCCTTTATTCTTTCATGGCTGTCCATACCCTGTTCCAAAGTGTGAGGCCCACCCTTGTGCGACTAGATGAGTTGTACTATTAGACCTTGATGGTTTGAATTATATTTAATATGTGGTCATTTGAGGACTATTGATCCCTCCTATTTGGACATTTGTCAGTTTTATATTGTGATTGATTAGATAGATTGGTATTGTAGGATGGAGCTATATCTTACATGCGTGATTATATTATGAATTCCATGATGTTGATTGTGTTATTATAAATGTTGCAATTGAAATGGTTTAGTTAGATGATCGAATTGATAAAAGACTAGGTGATTTATGATCCTGATTAGATGATTGGATACATGAATGATTTGAGAATCAAGTGAATGTTATCATGTGATATTTGTGAGTGTATAATGTGTGTGCTTTCCTATTCTTGTTGCTTCGGATATATATATATATATATATATATATATATATATATATATATATATATATATATATATATATATATATATATATATATATATATATATATATATATAATGGAATTAGTCTGCACACTACAACGCACATTAGTACCCACATGCAATATATATATATACTAATGTGCGTTGTAGTGTGCAGACTAATTCCATTGCCAATGGAAATAGGAGGTCCACGACTCTACCCTTGTTTAAACCCTGTGATACTCAACCAAGTCCCTCCCAGGGACTATGGTGTTGTTTGATTTTAATTGCATGATTTAATTGATGATTTTTTTTGTAAGGTTTCATTTTATTGTTTGATCACCCTGAAAGTTTGTAAACTGTATTGTTTTGGTTTGCACAAATTTTGTGTTAATGTTTATGGGTATTTTAAAGTAGATTTATGAGCCCTCTTATGTTATTTATGATTAATTAATGACCCTAGGTCATACCCCTAGGGTCTATGGTTAGTTTTAGCATGTTAACTCTTGATCTAACCCTTGTATGGTCATCTTAACTTGCCCCTAGAGTAAAGTGACGAGTTTGGGAGATGTGAAAGGTGGGTGGCAAGTCACCATCCCACCTTAACTAACCCCACTCACCTAGGGTAAGGTTACCCTTGTCTTGAGTGCTTTAGAAGATTCTAGGGTCTTCTCAAGTGTGTGAGACCTCTTCCCTCTGCTCTCACACATGTGTGAGAGCATATGTGGGAAAGAGTGTAGCATAGTTGAATGAGAAGGTGACAAGTGTCACCTCCTCATTCATGAGGGGTCTCCCATGTGTGATCCCCTCTCCCAATGCTCTCACACATGTGTGAGAGAATTTATGGGATAGTGTGTAGCATAGTTGAATGGGAAGGTGATAAGTGTCACCTTTTCATTCATCAAGGCTTGTGGGAAAAGCCTATTTAACTCCCCCTTTTTGAAGGGAGAAGGGTTCTTTGTCTTTGCACTTTTCATTTCTTTTCTTGTTGAGAGAGTTTTTATTTGGGTTTTGGAATTGGGAAAAGAGTAGGAGCTTGGAGATAGAGGCTATTGTGGAGCTCTTCTTCAACCGTTCTAACCATGGAAAAGCTTGAGAGATAGGCTCTCAAGCCTATTAGCTTATTAGTTCATGCTTTCATTAGTTTACCCTTGTTTTTTTGCATATAGTGTTGTTATGTGTTTTGTGAGTGGAATTCATGTTGTTCTTCTTTTAAGATGGGTTGTTTATGTCAAATGCTCACCACTTGTATGGAAGAAGCTTGCCTTGTATTGGGGTTTAGAGAGAGGTGAGAACCTCCTTGAGGAAAGCTCACTCCTTGAGAGGAGTTGTTTGTCTTAAGGCATTATTTTGCAGTTTTGGTTATGAGAGAGAGGCAAGAGTGCCCTTCTTGTGAATATGAAATGATAAATGGTTAAGTTCATGACATGAGTTGAGATTGAGGAGAAAATCGTTAAATGGAGATATAAGAAAGTAGTGTTGAAAGGAGTAATTTGTGTTTGAAGTCTTTCCCCTTGAGAAGAGTAGTCCACTCTCTACCCCTTGTTTCAAATCCATGGTTATGGGTTTTGTGTTGTGGTATCCCTTGGGTGGGTGTTGGTGTGTTTGTGATGAGTGCTTTTCTTATTGTTGTTACCTTGGTAGCCTAGTGGGCCTCCTAGCTTGGGGGTGGCTTGCTAGCAAGCCTAGGATGGAAGGTGAGAAATCCCTTGGCATTTGGAACCTTGTGTGTTTTGCAGGTTTAGCTCTTGGAGGAGAGCTTGAGTTTTTGAGTCTTGAAGAGAAAGGAGTGTTTCAAGTTTTGTGTTGTAATAATTTTAAGGCAATGTAAAGGCCATGGCTCTAATGAGCCTTGTAAGGGTTGGGTGAAAGAGAGGGGGTAAATCTCTCTCTTGAAATATTTTCTATAGTTGTATTGATCCCTTGTAAATGTGTACTTTATTTTGTAAATAAAGTTTATGAAAACATAACTTTGCTACCTTATTGTCATTATGAAAAAGATTATTGCAAAAAATTGTTCTTATCTCTCTCTCCCTACTCTCTATTGGTTAATACTTGTAAGGATGCCATATGGTTATTTTTACTTAGATTGAGATGAAAATAAATGATTATAGCCATATAGTTATAGAAAAAAAAAAGATTTTTATGTTTGTGATTTAAAGAAAAATAATATACTTGTATTGAAAAAGTGAACAAAATGTATTTACAATGTTTTTATATTTGAATGGTATGAGGAAAAAAATAAATAATCTCTTGTTAGCAATATATATATGGGGATGTTTTTAACATCAAAGGAAAGAAATCTATTCTTTAAAGCTCTTATAATGTTTTGTATGTGTGGTGGTTTTATATATACACATAACTTATAACTTGCTATTTTTTTTTTGAAATAAAGGTCTTTGTTTTTTTAATTCTTTTATATATATGATAGAGAGATATATAGTAATATATATATATATATATATATATATATATATATATATATATATATATATATATATATATATATATATATATATATACATTGTATTAATGCCAAGGCTTATTATATTGAAACAAAAAAAGGGGGGTTTAAGGAGTGAATGACAATACGTAATTTTTTTTTAGGGTTTTTAATTGTTAGAACAAAAAAAAATAGATGGACGACCTGCACGGGGGATGGACTACCTACGTGGCTGCTGTTCCCATTCTGGAGGCGAGAGGGGAGTGGGTCCAATATCATGATGGTAGTGGGTCCACCAAACAACGGGAGGATCTCAAGGTTTTCCCAACCTATCTACTCCTTCGAACCTCTCTAGAATTCATCTCTTGTAGCTTACATATTAAACCTCCTAAAAGGGAGAACACCAAAGTATAACTCAACACGACTCAAGGTCAACAAGGAACTTCGATCTACCACTATCACTCTGCACAACAATCCTCAACCTTACGATCTCAAACCAAGACCAACTATTCCCATTTCCTCTCACCAAGTACCCTTTATGGATAGGATAGGTTACATAAGTCACAACACTACACATGTACCAACAGTACCAACAATAAGAAAATCCTCAAAATAAAAAGCTTACAAAAGATAAGTATATGCATAAATTTAAACAAAATAAAATTTTGAAAGATCAAAATCCAAAGGATAAATCAATTCAAAAAGATAATTAAATTCAAAAGTGGCACCAAAATGTAAACTTCAAAATTTGAATTGAAATATGATTAAACAAGTCCTTGAGGTAAGAGGACTAGATGAAATAAGTCGGCTAAGTAGCCCAAGTGAAGAAATTCAATACTGTTGGTTTTGAAAACAATAAAATTCCATCAATAAGTAGATTATTACCTTCAACAATCTTAACAAAAATTGCACATTACCACATCATATGTATCTAACATAGTTACAAAGGAGAGGAGAGTGATAGTGGCCACATTTGCAACTAAGATCATGAAACACCCCAACATCATGCACACCCACAACTTCTAGGTAACCTAGGAAATTCTTGGAAAAGAATGCCAAGGGGTAGCTATCCTAAGAGTCACCTTCGAAGTGGGGCCTTTTGTGCATCCTAGTAAGGGACACAACCCAATAATTTCATGGTTACTACTGAAACCACCTAACATTCACTTACTTCCATAGATTGGTAATCACACTAGGAAATTCATAAATACAACAATAATCCTACTCAAGGTACTAAGATACTAGAGTGGGGGCTAAGCCAAACCAACACTAGCTATGACTGAAATCACATCAACTATCCTAGCCCAAAGTTTAGTGCAACCAAGTTGGAGAACCCCAACCAAGGCATTCACAACCTAAACTCAAGTCCAAAGCCAAGGCTTTAATATCGCCCAAAACAACTTGACAGATACATCTATGTCGATCATATGTGTCGTTCACAACACTAACTAATAACAACCAATAGGTATCAAACTATAAGTGAATAATCACATTACAAATTAATGTGAAGGCAGTGCATTGCCCAAATATCCACTAGACACCGACAAGCTACAAGGAGATTAACCTGATGTGGCACAACAAGTGTCACTAAATTCACAACCACGAAGTGGTCCTCGAAGCCACTACTTATCGTTTCATTAAACCCAAAAGGTATACCTAAAAAGATAGACATAAAAGGCCCTACATGCCATGCTTTTTAATGTCCACTACTCCATCCTCAAGATGAGGGTACCAAGCGACTCTTACAAGATAATATACCATTTGATCCTCTTTTCACTCTTTGGGTGAAAACTACCCAATAGGGTCACTTAATCCTATAGCAAGGCAAAGGACAACTATGGATCTACAACTTCTTTGCATCCCAACTAGGGACCTACTAAACAAGACAGAACTTACCCCATGATATAAGGGTTGACTAAATGACACAAGGAAGAGACTAAAGGAAAAAAGGTACCTAAGCCTTTGTCCAAGATAGTGTACCACTTTAACACATTTCTTTCCTCCTTCATGGTAGGATAAACACAGCTAAACATTCCCATAAAAGGGGCAAGTCCAAAATGACATAATGGTACTCACAACTAGCAACGTGCCACCCAATATTCACTAGGGCAACCTATAAGATAGCCATAAGAATAAAAATTTCACAATAACATCTTTCCAAGGGTGTGACTTACAACAGGTTGATATGACCCTTAAAGATGGACGCAAAAAACACCATCAACTAGGATAAGGAGTAAGGATTACATAGAACAAAACACTTAGCAAAACTTGACCAGTAACACCCTTTAGGATAGCATTAGATCAAGGACTTGACTAACTCACGAATTTAGGACTTGCATTGCCTTTCAATTACCCTATTCCTCAATAATACACTCCCCAAGCACCTACGACACTAAGTTGTACTTGGGGGGGTTAGCGGAAGCAAAATCAAGGGAATCAAATCATTCCCATGTAAGGTGTCTTATGAACTCATCACTATGCAAGCTAGAGTCTAGTACACAACATGAGTATGCACGATCTACCATCAGCCCAACTCAGAAATATATACAGACCCAGAGATCCCAGTGTTTGAAACATGGGCTCTGATACCAAATGTCATGCCCACATTTGCCATGTGGTCATGACACGATATCCACGTGTCATGTCCACATTTGCCATGTGGTCATGACATGAAACACCAAAATTTTTTCCCACTCGACTCAAAAACCCCCTCATGTGCAACATGCGTGCACGGTGACACAAGCACATAACGTGGATATTATTGCAACACATGTACGCACATCGCCCATGGCAATAAAATTAAATAGGTACATGTGATCATGAAACTCCTCTCGTGAATCCTGAATATAACATCTAAAGGGGGTTGTGCGTCGTAAGAAGAGATGCTAGGAGGGGTGGTTTCCATCCCGGAACCAACCCTAGGGTATCCTATGCAAAGGAGACACGGTTTTGACCTAAGTCAAAACCTAACACTAGATGAAACTAACAACTCAACTAATCATAAAATTATACAGAAACTAATATGATAAGGATAAAGGGATGGATAACACCACCTTAATCTATATAGGAAATAATAATATTCCCAACCATATATAACACATTAACTCATATAATAATTGGGAGGGTAAAAATGGAATTAAATAATTAAATAACCCATCCACAAAACCCGAGAATTTTTGAGAACATAACCTAACAAGGGTTAAAATTCCCCTAAAAATTTCAGCAGCATAATGCCACTAAACCAAAATAAAACTAAAATAATGGTCCAACTATGGAATTTTAAAAAAAAATTAAAACAATTTAAATAAATTAAATAACTTGTAGCATCTACTATAATGCCAATGTACTTATATTAAAACAAAATTTACTAAATTAATTAACCTAATAGAGTCAACCATAAGGATCAAACATTTACCCTAAAACAATATAACCAAATACTTCAACTTTAGGGTTTGATTAATTTAATAAAAGGACCAACTATATAACTTTGCAAAAATTAAAACAAGTGAAACAAGTGCCACGTAGTGGCCAGTACCTACATTGTAGTGTTGTTATTATAGTATTTGTTTAGTTGTTATTTTTTTTGTTGATTAGCTATTGGTTGTATATAGTATTTGTTTAGTTGTAATTTTTTTTACTGATTAGGTATTGGTTGTATAGACAAATTGCATTCCAATAAATGAAAAATTAATTTTTGAAGAGTGTTGAAATGTCTTGGGTAAATAAAATTGAAATCTCAAAAATAATCTAATTTGGTAAAAATAAAATAGGACTAAAATATTTCCTAACTATAAAACTAAACTTTTACAAAGTCTATTAAATAACACAAATATTTCCTTAAAATTTAATAATACTAATACTTTTAAATAATTTAAAATGCATTAAAATATTGTAAATTTGGAGAATAAAATAAAAAATGTAATAACATGGCGAAATATTTTTTGTGATACTGTAGATTTTTAACTTTTGACTAAATAAAATTGAAATCCTAGATTTTTAACTCTTGGCTAAATAAAATTGAAATGTCAAAAATAATCTAATTTCATAAAATAAAATGTGTAGAACCCTAATCCTAACTGGGTGTGGATAGATTTGAAATGTCTGCCTAAAATATTAAAATGTAATAATATTGAATACTATTACAATTTAAAATGCATTAAAATATTGTAAGTTTGAAGAATAATAACATAATATAATAACAGTGTGGATAGATTTGAAATGTCTGCCTAAGATATTAAAATGTAATAATATTGAATACTATTACAATTTAAAATGCATTAAAATATTGTAAGTTTGTAACATATTCATATTTACATCACTACAGTATTTTACTTTAGTCACTTAATTTTTTATTTAAGTAATAATAGTAAGTACTTTTAGAAAACATGATTTTAATTATTTTAATTAATCTGATATTGTGGTTTAGTAATAATTTTGGGTGCATTCATTTAATAAAAGTATGTGGTTCAACTCTATTTAATTAGACATCAAAGGTTAAGATCAAATGAATAGTTAAGAAATATTTTAGTGAAATTAGGTTATTTATGTGTAGAACCCTAAAGTATAGTTATAAAACAAATTTAAACCCTAATATTTTTTTTATAAAATAGCCGTGAAAAATATTTTTATTTTGGGGATTTCAATTTTATTTACTCAACAGTTAAAAATCTAGTGTGATGGAAAATATTTAAATGAGGTGATGCCATGTTCCTAAATATAGTTAGTAAAATGTTTAAAATATAATGCACTTCCTTATCGTATACTTTTCCCTTTTCCCTTTTTTATTTGATTTGATAAAACCCTAATAAAATATAATTATAAAATATTATTAAACATAAATAAAATAATATATTAACTGCCACTCCCTTTTCATAAGGTAATATTACTGCCATTATTGTAATGGATGCACATTAATCACCCTTATAATATAAAAGTTTTCTATGATAAATTTTCAATTTGTTATAATATTTGCATCTATACAATAGAAATAGCTAAATATTTTTTAAATAGAAAAACTATTTCAGTTCTCATTGGTTGCAAAAAGAGTTATTAATAACTAGTTAAGAATAGACCTCCTTATAGTTTCCTTGGCACAAGCTCATTACCTAGAGTGAATTTGTTTTACAGTATGAGAAAATTTTTAAAGCACTATAATGTTCACATATATCGACTTAGGATTTGTTATTTGAAGCATTCAAAAACCCTAATCAAGATTAAAAACAAAAACCAAGGCCATCAAATATTAAAGTTTGATATTTTAAAATAAACAACACAAAGTAACATGGATTGAAGATTTAATGATCAAGAAACTGTTGAGCCAATGAAGTAAATACTAACCACTGCACCAACCCAAATCAATTGAAAAATCTGCATGAGCACAAGGGAATAGATAAAATTAGAGTTATAGAAAAGACAATGATACTGCTGGATAAAGGGGCTAAAAAGCCCATGAACTAAAAAAATTAAAAAAATTCAAATTTTTTCGCCTGCAAATGGAGATATCTCAATTGTCCTCGTCATAATTTTGATTTGGGAAATGTAGGGTATTTATAAAATTTTGGAGTAAAAGCAGTTTGGGTAGTTAAACGGTAATAGTTAGGTGAACTGCATCTATGTTTTAGGTTTGTAAATAATAAATTAAAATCGTTAATTTCAATTTAATATTTACACTAGAAAGATTTAATTAAATACAAGCTAAGTAACAAAATAGTCTTTAAACTCTTGTCACTATTGTTTTATAAAAAAATTAGTAGGGTGTATATTTAATATAATAGGAAGTTGTTTCCTATATATTAAATATTCAATGTTCATATTTTCACTTAAAATTCAAATATAAATTTTCAAAATTAAATATTAAATATTTAAATAATATAATAATAATGATTATAATGATTAAATAATTAATTAATGTAATAATACTAATACTTTTAAAATGCATTAAAATATTGTAAGTTTGAAGAATAAAATAAAAAATGTAATTACATTCATGATACTGGAGATTTTAAAGTTTTGAGTAAATAAAATTGAAATCCCTAAAATAATCTAATTACATAAAATAAAATGTGTAGAACCCTAAAAACTAAATTAAAATTAAATTACTTAATTGCCATCCATTAAGGCATGACTTAACTAGTGGGAGACAAAATTTGTGTTCATAATTAGTTTACTTGCCATGTGCTCCCCTCAAACCAAAATTCTCTCTGCATTTATAGTTTTTTGTTGCACTCTCTCAACAATCTGACAATCCGCAGAGAAGAGGTCATTTTTTTTCAGCCAATGACAATATAGATAAATCATTTCTAAATTATTTTTTGTTAAAAATTTATCATGTTGACATAGGAAAAGTACAAATTTATATCAAATTTATCTGACAAAAAAAAAATCCTATCTTTTGATTGGTTTGTAATCAATAGATTAATAACTAGATAAGTGCAAACTCATTGCAATAGTACCAACCGAAGGCAGGTACTAATAAATAAATTAAATAACTCCATAGTTCCACTATAGAATTAAAACATTTAACTAAAATCATTTCAAATCATCTCAACAACTACATAATAACCAACTATATAACTTTGCAAAAATTAAAACAAGTAAAATAAATAAATTAAATAACTCCATAGTTCAAGTGAAATAAATAAATTAAATACCTCCATAGTTCCACTATAGAATTAAAACATTTAACTAAAATCATTTCAAATCATCTCAACAATTACATAATAACCAACTATATAACTTTGCAAAAATTAAAACAAGTGAAATAAATAAATTAAATAACTCCGTAGTTCCACTATAGAATTAAAACATTTAAGTAAAATCATTTCAAATCATCTCAACAATATGGGACTTAAATAATTAAATTACAAAGAAAGGATT
This sequence comes from Cunninghamia lanceolata, assembly GCA_027924645.1. NCBI lineage: Eukaryota > Viridiplantae > Streptophyta > Pinopsida > Cupressales > Cupressaceae > Cunninghamia > Cunninghamia lanceolata. The sequence goes on along the minus strand of BSBN01000135.1, from coordinate 5,408,475 downwards.
AATTAAGCCCTCACAAAAGTTCCTGGCAATTAATTATAATAGAGCCTAAACCAATTTAAAAAGATAAGCAAGGGTTAAAAGGTTAAACCACTTCCTCAAAATTGGGACAACACAAAACACTAAAAATAACTTATAAAGATAAGTTAAATCCCATTTGTTCTCACAAGTATGACTTTTTGGTTTTATGTGCAGATTCAAGTGGTGGAAAAAAAGGAGGTAAAATCCCTTCCCCAAGTGGGAAGGTTATTTTCCCCATCCTAATAATTTCTAACTAACATGCTATTTATCCATATTTACTCTATTGATTTTTCTAACAATAGTTTTATAAAATCCATGAATTCTATTTTAGATTTCCACAAACTGGAGGATTATTTTTATTTCCTAACAATTATTTATGTTTCCAAATATCATTTTATATAGGTTCAAATTTTCCATACATTCTAATCTAACCTCCTAGAGGTTTAAACTTTATTTGTTTTCTAATAGCTTCTTTCCAATGTTTTTCTATCTAAGTTTAGTTTGTATTAAAAAAATATTTCTAAAGTTTTCTCAAATAAATCTGTAAGCGTTTCCATTTCCTAGTTTTCAAGTAATGCCTCACTATTATTTATGGTTGGGAATATTATTATTTCCTAGATAGATTAAGGTAGTGTTATCCGTCCCTTTACCCTTATCATATTAGTTTTTGTATAATTTTATGATTAGTCGAGTTGTTAGTTTCATCTAGGGTTATGTTTTGACTTAGGTCAAAACCGTGTCTCCTTCACATAGGATACCCTAGGGTGGGTTCCAGGATAGAAACCACCCCTCCTAGCGTCACTTCTTATGATGCACAACCCCCTTTAGATGTTATATTCAATGTAGGATTCACGAGAGGATGCTTGCAAAGGTTATGGAATTTGGTTTTACACGCTCGAATTGTATTTTCTTGAAAGTTTCTAAAGCCTTTTAAAAAAATCCATTTTGTGTGCATACCTTGCAATCATTGCATTCCATGGGATTGCATTTCTTTGAGGCATCATATCAAACACTTCACGTGCTTTGTCTATGCTTCCACACTTTGCATACATGTCTACAAGGGAAGTTGTAAATACAAAGTCTGATCTAAAATTCCTATATCCTTTATGCTTTGATGGTTGTCCACACCCTGTTGCGAAGATTCCATTTTCGCATATGCAAGAAGGATGTTGGATAAGGTTGTAGAATTTGGATTGACACCCACCAATTGCATTTTCTTGAAAGTTTCTTTCAAGCCTTATCAAAATTCCATTTTGCGCATATCTTGCAATCATTGCATTCCATGAGAAAGCATTCCTTTGAGGCATCATGTCAAACAATTCACATTCATTGTCTATTCTTCCACACAAGTTGCATACATGTTTACAAGGGTAGTTGAAAATACAACATTTGACAAAATTCCTCTATCCTTTATTCTTTCATGGTTGTCCATACCCTGTTCCAAAGATCCTAATTTGGCATGGGTAGGGAGGATTCTTACAAAGTTTATGGAATTTGGTTTTAAACGTTCCAATCGCATTTGCTTGAATGTTTCTAAATCCTTTTCAATAAAACCATTTTGTGTATATCTTTCAATTATTGCATTCCATGAGACTGTATTTCTTTGAGGCATCATGTCAAATAGTTCACATGCCTTGTCTATGCTTCTAGACTTTGCATACATGTCTACAAGGGAAGCTACAAATACGACATCTAACAAAATTCCTATATCCTTTATTCTTTGATGGTTGTCTACACCCTGTTGTGAAGATCCCATTTTGGCATAGGCAAGGAGGATGTTGGATAAGGTTGTGGAATTTGTCTTGACACCCACCAATTACATTTTACTGAAAGTTTCTTTCAAGCATTATCAAAAATCCATTTTGTACATATCTTGTGATCATTGCATTCCATGAGACAACATTCCTTTGAGGCATCATGTCAAATAGTTCACGTGCATTGTCTATACTTCTACACAAGTTGCATACTTTTTTACAAGGGCAGTTGCAAATACAACATTTGATAAAATTCCTATATCCTTTATTCTTTCATGGCTGTCCATACCATGTTCCAAAGATCCTAATTTGGCATAGGTAGGGAGGATACTTGCAAAGGTTATGAAATTTGGTTTTACATGTTCTAACTGCATTTGCTTGAAAGTTTCCAAAGCCTTTTCAAAAATTTCATTTTGTGCATATCTTGCAATCATTGCATTCCATGAGACTACATTTCTTTGAGGCAATATGACAAAAAGTTCATGTGCCTTATCTATGCTTCCACACTTTGCATACATGTCTACAAGGATAGTTGCAAATATAACATATGACAAAATTCCTATATCCTTTATGCTTTGATGGCTATCCACACCCTGTTCTGAAGATCCCATTTTTGGATAAGGTTCTGGAATTTATATTTACACCCACTAATTGCATTTGCCTGAAAGTTTCTTTCAAGCCTACTAAAAAAATCCATTTTGTTCACATATTGCAATCATTGAATTCCTTCATTTATGATTTGCATAACATTCATTCATTTGTGATGTGCATAACATGCTATAATTGTACATGCTTATGACAAGTGATTCATGCTACAATGAAGCACAACATGATGAAATAAGAAGATGCATATGTTGCAAGTATGTGCTTACCGGTGTTGTCATTGATGTCAACATTTTGTGTTGTCATTGGTGTCAACTAAGCTCTTGTTTTGATGCTTAATTGTGTTGAGTTAGTTGCTTTGTATTGGCTTATATAAGTCACTACAACAAATCCCTGTGATTAGCTCCCTTTTTTGTTCCATTTTTTGCTTCCACCCACTGTTTTAATGTATTTTTCTCCAATTTTTTGAAAAAATCAGCGCTATTTGTTGGGATGGCACTATTTTTGGCATTTTTTTGCATCGATCAGAACAATTTGGCACTAAATTAGGTGCAAATTAGCGCATAATTTAATGACTACTTTAGCACCACATTTAATGCTTGATTTAGCGCCTGATTGAGCACCTAATTAAGGACCTGATTTAGCATCTAATGTAGCACCTGATTTAGTGCATGTTTTAGCACCTAATTGAGCACCTAATTTATGGTTACTTGGGCTTAGGAGTATTATTTAGGGTTTAGGGTTTATGGTTTTGGGGTTAGGAGTTAAGGTTTAGAGGTTTAGGATTTAGGGTTTAGAGAGAGATAGAGGAGACTGAGGGGAGAGAGATAGAGGAGACTGAGGGGAGAGAGATAGAGGAGACCGAGGGGAGAGATAAGGAGATAGAGAGTGAGGGACATGGCCAGAGACATAAGGAGAGATATTGAGAGGTAGAGGGACAAAGGTGATAGGGAGAGAGGGGAGACATAGGGAGATAGAGGTTAAGGGTTTAGGGTTTTAGGGTTTCTTAGGTTTAGGGGTTAGGGGTTAGGGTTTAGGGGCATTATTTAGGATTTAGGGTTTGTTGTTTAGGGGTTCAAGTTTAGAGGTTTAGGGTTTAGGGTTTATAGAGAGAGAGAGGAATGATAGGGATATATAGAGGAGACTATGGAGAGAGATAGGAGATAGAGTGTGAGGCACATGGCTAGGGACATAGGGAGAGAGATTGAGAGGTAGAGGAATGATAGAGATAGGGAGATAGGGGAGAGATAGGAAGATAGAGGTTTAGAGTTGCTTGGATTTAGGGTTTAGGGGTTTGGAGTTTAGGGTTGCTCAGGTTCAGGCTGAAGATAGCTAGATAGATAGAGAGAGAGAGGAGACAAATTAGGAGAGATAGAGGAGACAAAGGGGAGAGATAGGGAGATAGAGAGTGAGCGAGATGTCTAGAGAAATAGGGAGAAGGATTGAGATGTAGAGGGATGATAGAGATAGGGAGATAAGGGAGAGATAGGGAGATAGGGGTTTAGGGTTTAGGGGTTAGGGGTTAGGGGTTAAGGTTTAGGGGAATTATTTAGGGTTTAGGGGTTAAGGTTTAGAGGTTTAGGGTTTAGTGTTTAGACAGAGAGGACCAATAGGGAGATATAGAGAGTGAGGGACATGGCTAGAGACATGGGGAGAGATATTGAGAGGTAGAGGAATGATAGAGATAGGGAGATAGAGGTTTAGGGTTGCTTGGGTTTAGTGTTTAGGGTTTAGGGGCTACAGTCAAGCATTCTAATGGAAAACCCTACATTAAAGATCAAGGTATGGTAATTTTTGAATGTAAAAAATGGATCTTGATATGGGTTGGTCCATATTAACTAGCTCCACTAGAGTCTCATGAAATGGTACTTCTCATTCCAATGATCAAATGATAAATAAAAAAGAGAGTGAATTTCAATTGGTCATTCCATGCCAATGATCCAAAGATGACATGAGATTTACTAGAGTGATGTAAGATGATTCAAATAATCATGCCCACTCATGCTACCATGTACCTTCATTTGTACAAGTGGAAAGCAAGGAGAACTTTCAATTGACATTTTCCAACTATTGGTGCCTTAGAATGAATAGCACCTGAATGGTTGAAAGAATTCACTGTCTACATGTATCAAATGAAATGCTAGGATTGAGTAGTAGAAGCCCACATTTTTTGCTCCATATTTAAGGTGTTTAATGCTCCATATTCCCCTCAACTCCACGTTTTGCTACCCAAAAGGAAAATGATTTAGTTTCTTAAAATTTTCTAACTTCATCTTTCAACGGTGTCCCTTCCAAAGGCATTTAAATTTTAGATTTTAAAATCTGCAACAACTTCTTCAACACCTCCTTTCTCCACATTAATAAAATCAAATATAAAAGTGGCACCTCATTTTGTTTCAACGCATAGTTAAATAAGGGTTGTATTACATGTTTTTAAACACCTCCAAGAATATTAAAATTGTATATCAAAACTAAAGATACTCTGCCTCTTTACCATTTCCCAAAATTTCTAAATGTACTACGGTGAAATAAAATTCATAAATAATACCCCTAAATCAAATTGAAGTTCTTATGGAATTAGGTGTCGAAAAGGTGAAAAACTGAAAGTTCTCTCTTATGCTTTTAGTAAACTTGCTAGCACAAACTTCTGGCGTTAAAGTATCCCAAACGGTGAAAGATATTACTTCAATTATTTTTGTACATTTGGTGAAATGCCTTCAAGAACACACATGTTAGAGGATTTTAACTCAGCCTTCCAGAATCTCTGAAAACAATTGTTTTCATGAAAATGCCTTACGGAGCCTTAAAACTAACAAACTAAAATCTTGAAATTTTCAAATTTGATTAAATATTTGAATTCTTGTTATAGAGAGATGCCATGAACAACTACCACACACCAAAACTAAAAATCAAACCAACATTTTTTTTTTGGTTAATGTTAATCGCCTATTCATCCAGATGCTCCTACATCAGACACACTGGGTAAGAAAATTTTGTGAGCTTGGGCTCACAAAATAGAGTTGAATGGTAAAACCATTCTTTTAGATTGTAAACAATCTATAGCAAACTCCATCATATATATTAAATCATCTTATAATAAAAAATCTAGGATGGAACCAAATTTAGGATGGAATAAAAAATCTTCTTGTAAGAGTATTTTCCAAGAAACTTCAGCAATTTCCCAAAACAATTGTTTCGATGAAAACTATATATTGTACGCCAACACCAAAGTATGGTGAAAATTGAAACTTGCAAATTCTGATGTGCCACCCATTCCAAAAGCTAAGAGATGCCAAATAAAAACAAAAAAATACCAAAATTGAAACCCAAACATGAAATCTATTTTTGGTTGATGTCGATCGCTAGTCCTCTTGGATGCTCCTGCATCAGACACGTTAGGTAGGTAGGGTGTTTGTGAGCATAAAATCACAAACGTGGAGTTGAATGGTAGAACCATTCTTTCATATTGTAAGCATTCTATAGTGAACTCCATTGCTGAAACATGTGCATAAAAAGTTATTTCTTTTTCCTCATTTTCCAACATCTCACCAAAACAAGCTTCATTCTCATCCAACAAATATGCACTATATTCTTCTATCTTCTCGTGGACCTACATCCACCACGTATCATCCTTCTCCTCCTCCCAAGACTCTTATCTCCTCTCCTCCTTCTGGGATCTAACTCACCATTATTCGGCCACCTCCACCAAACAATCTCACCACTCTTCTCCTCTTTCATGGGTTTTGACCCACCACAAACCAAGCACCTCCACAGAAATGTAACATCATCTATACCACAACCTATAGCATATACATACAAATTTGCCCCTATAACTTCATGGAAATTAACAATTTCCATCTTTTCTTCTCCATACTCCTCAACCTTCAACATTGCAAATGAAGGAAAATGAATTTGATCACAAAACACAATAAACTTTACCTCTTCTTTCTTCGCTGCAATATTTCCTTCATCATCTTTAGCTATAACTATCATCATCTCATCCTTCACTATGAGGTTCTCATCTACCCCACCTATTCCCATCATCATCCTCAAGTCTCCAATTGTTGTACCTAGGTTTTCACTTGTAACATCTTTTACAACCTCTACATTCAAACATGTAAAAGCTACAAACAAACCTGCATCTTCATTTGTTTTCCTTCCATCTACTTGCAACTCCTTATCCACCTCAGCAACAAACAAATCCCTATCAACTTCCACATCACAAAATTTAGAAAAATCATAAGTTACCTCTTCATTCTTTGTTGTTGCAACATCCATCTTCTGCCCCTTAGCTACCCCATTCATTTCCTTCAAGTGTTCACTCAAATTGAACAACTATTCTATCTTCTCACTTTCTGCCTGAACCAAATTATGCTCCTCAATGACAACCCAATATACAACATCCTCATGGAAATTGAAGTCTTCCATGTATATACCTTTTTCTTCCTCTATATCCTCTATTATATTCATCATCCCAAACAAATTAGACTCAAAGTGTACAAATTCTACCTTGTTTTTTCTCTCTGCTCCAACTTCTTTACCTTCATTTTTCATTGCACCATTCAGCTCTTCATGTTCTTCTATCCAATCTCCTCTTAGAAACTTGTCTATTTTCTTCATCTCCTCTTTGTCCCCTTGCTTGTCAAATCTAGGGCCTTCTAACTTTGTCATCTCCAATTCTCCATCTGCTGCAACTTTTCAGTCTTCATACTTAGCTACAAGTTTGCTACATTTTTCTTCTATCTTCTTATCCTCCAAAGGCTATGTTGTCACTACTGTTACATCAATTCTAACATTTTCATTCATGCCTTTCAAAAGACACCTTTGTTGCAATCTCCAATGCTTCTTATTCATGTCGTTATCCTACATAGTCCATGTCTTTCCATGGATCATTTTCCATAACTTTCCTGTTATTCTTTTCTCTCCTTGCTTCCTTTCTTTTCTAATTTTCTTTCTTTTTGGAATGTATGGGCTACTCCCACATTCTTCTCCTTCCATGCTTCTTCTACCAAAGGGCTGCAACTCCTCTTCTCATCTTTTGCAACCTCGGTTCTAATCTCTTATCTTCCATCTTGATCCTTTTGCACAAGGATCTCCTATTCTTCTTCATTCTTCATATCCATTTCCACTTCTTCATTCTCCTCATCCTTTCTTTCATGCCTTCTCCATGCAATTTCTTCACTACAAACTCATCCCTTGCAACCTATCCACGTTGCATAGTTTCCAATTGGTCACATCTCTCAAACAACTTGTCAATTCTCTCAATGTTTTTAGTCATCTCTCTAAAGAATCCCTTCCATTTATACTATGTCTAGCCATCCCATATGACGGGCTTCCACACATATATCTTCTTCTTACTCACTACTACAATCTTCTACATTCACTTTTGCTTACCCTGCAACCTATAAGGACAACTGTTCCATGGTTACTAGCTCTCAACTACTCAAGACTTTGCCGACGTGCAACAATTCTCACACAAGCTCTTCTCTACCGTTGCCTTTACCCACATGTCTTAGTGTATCCTCTATACTCTCTTGAGACCTTCTCACTTTGATACCACTTGGTGCAAAATGATACTCACCTCTCCGCAAAAATATAAAACTTCCACACACAAACTCACACAATCCACACTAGACAAAATAGAGACTCTCTATTTAGATAAATAAAACTCAAATTGCAACACCACATAATCTTCATTTTCTTTGATTCAAATGGTCACACCAAACTTATAGAAATCATAGTTTAGATGCACAAATTGAACCAAAGATAGATTACATAATTGAACTACAAATTCTTCACTATGCAAGGCAATTTAAAACAAATATGTAAATTTTTGTTCTCTTTCACTTGTCTCTACAACTTAAATTCACATTTCTCTATTTCCTTGCTCTGGTCAACCCTTTTCTCATCCCATATGCTCATTCCATTGTTCTTTCTCCATTCATTTGTTGTTCTTCAATGCCTGGCATCATGTATGATTGTTTTCCTCTACGAATTTTGGACTAAATCTCTCCCCAAATCAGCCTTCATGTTTGTCCTTCAATTTCCTAAGCTTCTATCTATTCCTACACTTATTTTTACTTGTTTCATGTTCTTTGGTAGCGACCATATTCTCTTTTCCTAAGGCCGCACCACTTTATTGCTCCCCCCGCTCTTCTGTATTGTATTCACTTTTTAAAATGAAAATTTATTGATTTGAATATGAGGCTATTCCTCCTTCCATTTCAAAGACAAAATTTGATATTAACAAGAGAATGGGACCCTTGGCTCCCAATCACACCCACATAGCCCTTAAGTTGGCATTTCAAATTCTACATCCATGCTAGTTTTGTATTATCCTTTAAATCTGCAAAGAATATTGAAGTTGGCACTTAAACTACTAGTTTATTGTCTTTCAAAAGGCATTGACTAAAATCCTTGTGAAGTTGGAGGATTTATAGATCCTTGGTTCCTCTAGTTTAACCTTCAAATTATATTTTGAAACTTACAAAAAGTTGCCTCTATGAGGAGTTAGAATTCTCTCCTTTATGTGCTACAAGTGTAACATCACTCCACCTTTCATCTACCTGTTATGATGTGTTTGAAATGGTCACAAGCTGGATTTTCCTCTCAAAGTGTGATGTTCATGGATTTACTTGCTTCAGATGAGAAATGGCATCTGAAGAGCATTTTTAGCCTCATGGTATTGTTTTTGTTCCATCAAAAGTATTATACTAGCAAGTATGCAAATATCTATACCTCTAGAAGAATTTTGTGCTTCCAATTTCATGCCATATCATCTTTCACTTGTCAAGAGTAACTAAATTCTTCGAGGGTCTCCAACCTTGTGAAACTGCGACTACAACATAACAGACGCGGAGCTGAAAACCAACTTTAGCCATAACTTCCTGCCAAGATCTCAGGATCTCACAAAAACTTACAAAGATGTACAACTCAATATCCTGAGGCTTTCTGCTAAACTGTTCTATACTAAACCCAATGGATCTCAAGATATTAATCTTTCACCAATTTTCCAGCATAAGTCATGAAATGACTATTTCTCCAAAACCATAAGGCATATGGCTATAAAACCTTCATCATCAAATCTAGGATGGAATAAAAAATCTTCTTGTAAGAGGATTTTCCAAGAAACTTCACTAATTTTTTGAAACAATTGTTTTGATGAAAACTACCTATTGTACGCCAACACTAAAGTATGGTGAAAATTGAAAACTTGAAAATTATGATGTGCCACCCATTCCAAAAGGAAAGAGATGGAAAATAAAAACCAAAACACAACAAAATTAAAACCCAAACCTGAAATCTATTTATGGTTGACATTGGTCGCTAATCCACCTAGAAGCTCCTACATCAGACATGTCAGGTGGGAAGTTTGTGAGCGTACACTCACAAACATGGAGCTGAATGGTAGAACCATTCCTTCAAATTGCAAGCAATCTGCAGTGAACTCCATCACTGATAGATGTACATAAAAAGTTATTTCTTTTTCTTCCTTTTCTAGCATCTCATCAAAAAAAGCTTCACTATCATCCAACAAATCTACACTCCATTCTTCTCTCATCTAATGGAGGTCTACATCCACCATGTACTATACTGCACCTCCCAAAACTCTTTTCTCGTCTCCTCCTTCATGAGATCAAACCCACCATTATCCAGCCACCTACACCAAATAATCTCACTACTCTTCTCCTCTTCCGTGGGTTTTGACCCACCACAAACTGACCACCTCCACCGAAATATCACATTAGAAATCTTCCCCTACAACTTCATGGAAATTAAGAATTTTCATCTACTCTTCTCCATACTCCTCAACCTTCATCATTGTAGATGAAGGAAAATGAATTTCATCACAAAACACAATAAAATTTACCTCTTCTTTCTTCGCTGTAATATTTTCTTCATCATCTTCAGCTACAACTTTCATCATCTCATCCTTCACTAGGAGGTTCTCATCTACCCCATCTATTCCCATCATCATCCTCATTTATTCAACTGTTATATCTAGTTTTTTACTTGTAGCATCTTTTACAACCTCTACATTCAAACATGTAATAGTTGCATACAAATTTGCATCTTCATTTGTTTTCTTTCCATCTACTTGCAACTCCTTATCCACCTCAACCAAAAACAAATCCCTATAGACTTTCTCATCACCAAATTCAGAAAAATTAGAAGCTACCTCTTCATTCTTCGTTGTTGTGGCATCCATATTCTCACTCTTAGATGCCCCATTCATTTCCTTCAAGTGTTCACTCAAACTGAACAACTTTTCTATCTTCTCACTTTCTTCCTCAACCAAATTATGCTCCTCAACAACAACCAAATCTGTAGCATCCTCAAGGAAATTGAAGTCTTCCATGTATCTACCTTTTTCTTCCTCTATATCCTCTATTTTATTCATCATTCAAAACAAATTAGACTCAGAGTGTTTAAATTTTACTTCATTATTTTTGTTGCTCCAACTTCTTTACCTTTATTTTTACCATTCAACTCTTTATGTTCTTCTATCCAATCTCCTCTTAGCAACTTGTCTATTTTCTTCATTTCCTCCTTCCATAGAAGATCAGCCTCCTCTTCACTCACTTTCTTGTCAAATCTAGAGTCTTCTAACTTCGTCATCTTTGATTCTCCATCTACTGCAACTTTTATCTCTTCATACTTAGCTACAAGTTTGTTACCTTATTCTTCTATCTTTTTATCCTCGAAAGGATATGTTGTCGCTTCTACTACATCACTTCTAACTTCTTCATTCATATCTTTTAAAAGACATACCTCTGGTACAATCTCCAATGCTTCTTCTTCACATCGTCATCCCACATAGTCCATTTCTTTCCATAAATCATTTTCTGATGCAGGTTCATGTTCCACATCTTTCCTCTTTAATTCTTTTCACTCCTTGCTTCCTTTATTTTCTTATTTTCTTTCTTTTTGGAATGTCTGGGTTGTGCCCACATGCTTCTCCTTCCATGCCTCTTCTACCAAAGGGTTGCAACTCCATTTCTAATCTTTTGCAACCTCGGTTGCAATCTCTTCTCTTACCTTTTGATCCTTTTGCACAAGGATCTCCTTTTCTTCTTCATTCTTCATATCCACTACCACTTCTTCATTTTCTTCATCCTTTTCTTTCATGCCTTCTTCATGGCATGTCTTCATTGTAAACTCATCCCTTGCAAATTCTCCATGATGCATAGCTTCCAATTGGTCACATCTCTCAAACAACCTATCAACCTGCTCTATCTTTTTAGTAATCTCTTTAAGGAATCCCTTCCTTTTATACCATATCAACCAATCTGCTACTTTTATTTTTGCTTACCCTGCAACCTGCAATGATAACTCTTCCATAGTTACTAGCTCTCAACTGCTCAAGACTTCACCAACTTGCAACAATTCTCACAATAGCTCTTCTCTACCATTGCTATTACCCACATGTCTTGGTGCATCCTCTAAACTCTCAAAACCTTCTCACTCTGATACCACTTGGTGCAGAAGGGTACTCCCCTCTATATAAAAACATAAAACTTCCACACAGAAACTCACACAATCCACACTACACAAAACAGAGACTCTCTATTCAGATAAAAAAAATCAGATTGCAACACCACATAGTATTGATTTTATTTGATTCAAATGCTCAAAAGTATAAAAATCATAGTTTAGATACATAAATTGAACCAAAGCTAGATTTCACAATTGAACTTCTATGAATTCTTCACTATGCAAGGCAATTTAAAAAAAATATGTAAATTTATGTTCTCTTTCACTTATCTCTACAACTTCAATTCACATTTCTCTATTTCCTTTCTCTAGTCGACCCTTCTCTGAACCCATATGCTCATTCCATTGTTCTTTCTCCATTCATTTGTTGTTCTTCAACGCCTCGCAGCATGTATGATTGTATTCCTCTATGAATTTTTAACTGAATCTCTCTGCAAATAAGCCTTAATGTTTGTGCTTCAAATTTATGAGCTTCTATCTATTCCCATGCTTCTTTTTACTTATTTCCTATTTTTTAGTGGGCAAAAAGAGGGTTGTTGATTTTAAGGGTTTATGTGTAATCCTCCTTTCCCTAAAAACATTCCAAGGGCTTATCAACTGAGTTGAATCTCCACTAAGCGAGAGTAGTCACCTATCATGTTGGGCAGCCAATTGGGAAGCTATGGACTCTTGGATGTGTCAAACAATGTCTCTATCTAATGTTTGATTATGCTTAGAAACCCTAATTATGCACATTAGTAAGCAAATTATCAAATTACAGCAAATCCTTTTAGATTGAGGCAAAGGATAGAGATACTTAACTTACCATTTTTCAAAATTTGGAAGGTGAAAAAATTAGGGACATGGGGACTCGCACCCAAGTCCAAGGTACCAATTTATTTGAGGGGTTCTGATCTCCTTCTGACACTGATTTGCATTGTAACTTCAGTTTCTAGAGATTTTAATGCAGAGGAATGGGGACTAGCACCCTAGTCCAGGAAAAGCACCAGTGTTCTTCTTTCTAGATCCTTAATCTTTGATGCTTGCCACTCCTTCCTACAACTCCACTCCACGGGACTTGACACCTATAACCTGTAATCACAATGAGTGTGGGAGAAGGTTGTGGTGCTTAGAGGCTTGCTTCGGTCAAGCCTCGGAGAGACATTCAAGTCTTCTTAACACCATTGTCACATGAGAGTTCATATCTCAATAGGATAGAGGCAAAATTCCAAATGATAAATGATTGAAAAAACAATTGATATCACCTTGTAGTGAAGATCTCATGGAAGGAAGATGCTCTTCATGCCATGAGAAGATGGCTATCAAATCTACAAATACAAAGACAATAACAACACAAAATACTACTCTGCAACACAATGAATGCCTTGAATCACTTTCACAAAAAATAGTTTGTTAATAAAAAAATGTCATCTAGTTTGCAAATGAAACCTAATCATGCTTATATATGCAACTACAAAGATTCTCACTAAAATTTTTGTAATGGAAACTTTAGATGTCGGCATAGGACCTAATTAATGGTCACTAAACCGACATTTGAAATTAGGGCAGACCCAAAATAGGGCTGGACTAGGGCACTAGCACCCAAGTCCACTTTGCCATTTTTTCTTAGTGATCATTAAAGTGTAGCTCCCTAGGTCCTATTTGTCACAAGACCCAAGGGTTTTCTCATCGGGAGTCAGAAATAACATGTAAGATGCTCTAAATGCAATTACAGGACCCGAGAGCTAAACCTTAATATGAAAAAGTCTCCAAGGTTACTTTTTTTGACATAACATTTAGCCTCCACTTTAATGTATGTATAAAAGTAAGGCCCATACATGCATTAAAGTATGGTTGACAAACACAACAAACACGCCAAGCATGGAGAAGACAGGCCAAACACATTACAGACAATAACAGGCACACAAAACATAGAGAAGACAGTTATAGTCACACAAGACACGGAGAAGACAACATTGAAGACATGCAAAACACAGTGAGTACAATGAAGATAGTAATGATTTTTTTTTTTCCATTTTTTCATATATGAAATGCAAATGCAAGTACAAGGAAAGTAAACACACCACCCATAATGCAGGAGGGACTCACTGCCACTAGTCTTTAGACTGCATATGGGGCAACAAACATGCCAAACAAATATCAAATTGTAGGAGGGACTCATCACCACCAATCTTTAGACTACACTTGAGAACAAACATGCCATACAAATCCCAAAACATAGGAGGGACTCATCGCCACTGATCTTTAGACTATGCTCGGGAATAAATATGCAATACACATAGTTGGAAGACACGGAGAAAACATGATAGACAATCAATGGAGTGTTCCTACTTCTAGGTTCATCACCATCTTAGGCACATTACAGGCACACACCAACGATTGCGCTTCACCACAATAATCACCGAAGACATGCTTAAGGCTTGAGATAGTCATAGAACTGCTCCCTGCCTCTACAAAGGACTTTTGAAAATGACAGGATTGTGCACTCTCCTTGAGAAATACACCATCCCTACCTCATACAGAGGGCTTAAGAGAAAAAGGATATACACAATATCCCACATCCACAGATGGCTTAAAAGAAAAAGGATATGGATGATATCCTACCTTTGTAGAGGGCTTAAGTGATTGCAATAGATTCAAGATTCACAAACACAAGTTACTAGCATCTACAATAGACAACTTACCTTAATATATGCCCCCACTTTAAGGTGGTTGATGTCATGTACTGATATCAAGCACGTTAAGGTAGGAAGAAAACACACAAGGGAACACAAGCTCTTGAAAAGCCTATGCCCCCCTAGAGGTGACATGTACTTTACGATCACCAAATGTTCCCACAAACATATTCTTGCAAGAAAAGTGTTAGTGTCCATATAATCATGACAAACAACAATGCATAGAGAACTGAGGAATGCAAGATTCAAGATAGACAAAGTCCACAGAGCAACAATATTGTTATGTTTTGTAAGTACGATAAGACAACATCAAGATCACACAGATTGATTCTACTAGGCAAGCGTCGGATAATATATAACAACCCCATCATCATGTATGGACTTGGTTCATTTTTTGATTACTTGCTAAAGGGACACTAGATCCATATCAGTATAATATGTTTTTCATCATCCTCCTGCTAGATAGAACCACTAGAGGAAGAGAAACAATAAATCAAGAGAGGAGAAACAAGTGCCTTAGGGACAGTCACATAGGAGGGTGCCCCCAAGTCACCAAACACAATGCTATGTTGGTAAGATACAACACACAACAATGAAAATAGAGGAGAAGCAATATAGAAGAATGATGATACAAATAGAAGAAGGTTCACAATAGAGGCGGTCTCCTAGTATCCTTGACCTTACGAGAGTGTCAAGGTTCATCCCAGGAGGCCTAAACAACACAACACATCACAGGGGAAACACATCACGGAGGTAAAGGGTTAGAAATACTTACCTATAGGGATACCCAAGATAAGGATTATCATCGAGTAAATCATCCTCTTCCCAATCTCGGATGCTAGAGGAAAGAGGTGTATAAGGTACCATAGCCCAACTTTTGTTCTTATCTTGCAATTCTTCAGTGTTGATGTTTTCTATGTTTGTTTCAATGTTAGGTTGAATGTTTTCTTGTTGAGCGACAAGTTGTTGGGAAAAATCTTGTCTTCGTGTCCTCCTTTCTTTTTCTTTTCTATTCCTTCTTGTTTTACTACTTATTTCTTCAAAGGCATTGTCATGTTTTTCCATAGGGTTTTGCACATCAGAGCAGGAAGCACCATGTTTAAATTTTATTGGTCTCGATGGAATGTTTTGTTGTCTATGAAAGCCTCTTGATCCTTGTAAGGATATCAGAGGAGGAACCTTAGCATAGATACCATCTCTCCATGGATGAGGTGAGTTATGAAACTTTTCCTTACCCACATCTATCACACCAATTATCTCATCATATCCATAATAGTCTTGTGTTCATTTTCCTTTTGCTCCAGGGGGATCCTCAAACACATGTTGTTCATGGCTCATTGTTTTTAAAGGAGGTCTGGCCACTCTAGGTAGTTGTTTTGCTTTATATCATCTATAATTTAAGAAAGCTTGGTCTCTTCATGGCTCAGGGTCTATTTTAGATTGCAGCCAAAAGTAATCAAGGGTGGAACTCTTGCTCTTAGCCATAGGTTCATATGTGTTATGACAGACAGTACGGATCTCTCCATGCAAAGGGAATTTTTAACATTTATGAATAGTTGAAGGGATGACATTCATAGCCTTAAGCCATGGGTGTCCTAGTTTTACATGAAAGAGGTCAAATAAGGGGATAACATAAAATAACTGATCTACATTTTGCATAAACTAAGACTAACATTTTTACCAATCCAAATGTTTTTTATCAAAATTTCGTTATGCATTTTAATTCTCAAATCCGATGGGTCATAATAGTTTTGTGCCAAATCATGTTTAAGAAGGAACTCTTCTATAACCACATTAGTCATGCAATTAGGGTCTATGAGTGTTCCATGTATAGGTATTTCCATTATTTTTACTATAATGTAAAGAGTCCCTTCAGTATCTACCATTTCTTTCTCATGAGGTGTAAATGTTATTTCAAGTTCAAGGGCTCATCTTTTCAAATGCGGCCTAGGAGGAAGCCTAGAATTATTGTTGTATTGGGAAGCCATGTATATGTTTCCAAATGAGTTCTAGATCAGATTTCAAAAGGTTTTCAAAACTTACGCAAGAACAAGTGCAAAAGTATTTATGAAAATGACCTAAAATGCTTGATTTTTCAACATTTTCCAATGTAAATCACTAGAAGAAAAGGTGTTGTGAAAATTTTTAAGAGAGAAAGAAAATAATATGCCTAATAACAGTCCAATAATGTAGAAATATCTTTCACAACACGTTTTTGAAGCAACTCTAGAGTGATGACAAGTCAAAACCTAGTGAAAATAGGCTAAAATATGCAATTTTTCACATCTCAATGCAAAAGAGTATGAAAAAGGGTGTTGTAAGGAAAATAATGATAGAAATAAAATTATAACAGTAATAACATCCAGCTAATGCCAAAAAATCTATCACAACATGCTTATATTGCTACTCAAGATCAAACCCTAGTGAAAATATAGCTAAAATATGCAATTTTTCACAAATTTTCAATGCAAACGCCTAGTAGAAAGGGTGTTGGAAGGAATATGAGGAGGGGAAGTAGATAATAACCCTAATAAAATCTAATTAATGCACAAAAATATCTTACAACATGCCTATGGTACAAATCTAGAGAGTCGATAAGGCCAAATTTAGTGGAAATGCAAGGTTTTCAAACCCTAGGCATGAGATTTTGCAAAAAGACCACTATAATGCAACACTACTATTAGAAATAAGTCCTAATGAGTGTTTTAAAATGGTAGTAAAATTTAAAACAAGATTTTAACTATAAACCCTAGTTAATGCAAGACTAGTTTTTTATGAAGAATGCATAATTATTTCAAATTTTCTCATTTTTTTCTTTTTTTTTTTGTAATTTTTTAAATGCAATAAGATGATTGAAGGAAAATTTATCAAACAACACTCAAAAAGGTGCCAAAAAGTTCAAAAATACAAGTTCACCAAAATGTTTAGTGGGAAAAAAGAGGATTGTTGATTTTTAGGGTTTATGTGTAATCCTCCTTTCCCTACAAACATTCCAAGGGATTATCAACCGAGTTGAATCTACACTAAGCGAGAGAAGTCACCTATCATGTTGGGTAGCCACTTGGGAAGCTATGGACTCTTGGATGTGTCAAACATTGTCTCTATATAATGTTCAATTATGCTTAGAAACCCTAATTATGCATATCAATAAGCAAATTATCAAATTATGACAAATCCTTTCAAACTAAGGCAAAGGACAGAGATGCTTACTATTTTTTGAAGTTCTAAAGGTTGAAAAGTTAGGGACACGGGGACTCACACCCAAGTCCAAGGTACCAATTACTTTGAGGGGTTCTAATCTCCTTCCGACACTGATCTGCATTGTAACTTCAGTTTTTGGAGATTTTGATGCAGAGGACAAGGGGACTAGTGCCCTAGTCCAAGAAAAGCACTAGTGTCCCGCTTCTTTCCAGATCCTTAATCCTTGATGCCTGCCACTCCTTCCTGCAACTCCACTCCATGAGACTCAACACCTGTAACCTGTAATCACAAGGAGTGTGGGAGAAGGGTTTTGGTGTTTAGAGGCTTGCCTTGGTCAAGCCCTGGAGATACATTCAAGTCTTTCGAACACCGTTGTTAGATGAGAGTGTGTATCCCGGTGGGATAGAGGAAAAAATTTAAATGATAAATGATTGAAAACACAATTGATATCACATTTTAGTGAAAATCTCATGGAAGGAAGATGATCTTCATGCCATGAGGAGATGGCTAATCAAACCTACAAATACAAACACAATAACAACACAAAATACTGCTCTGCAACACAATGAACGCCTTGAATCACTTTCACAAAAATCTTGTTAATAAAAAATGCCATCTAGTTTGCAAATGAAACCTAATCATGCTTATATATGCAACTACAAAGATTCCTGCTAAGAATTTTGTAATTGAAACTTTAGATGTCAGCATAGGACCTAATTAATGGTCACTAAACTGACATTTGAAATTAGGGCAGACCCAAAATAGGGCTGGACTAGGGCACTAGCGCCCAAGTCCACCTTGCCATTTTTGCTTAGTGATCATTAAAGTGCAGCCCCTAGGTCCTATTTGTCACAAGACCCAAGGGTAGGGTTTTTTTATTAATGGTCTAAATGCAATTATAGGACCCGAGAGCTAAATCTTAATAGGAAAAAGTCCCCAAAGTTACTTTTTCCAACATTACACCTATTCTTTGGAAGCAACCCTATTCTCTTCTTCTAAGCCCACATAACTTTGGTGCTCCCCCCTGCTTTTCTATATTGTATTCACTTTTTAAAATGGAAAGGATATATCAATTTGAGTCTAAGGTGACACCTCCCTCCATTTCAAAGACAATGTTTTATTTTACAAAGAGAATGGGACCCATGGCTCCCAGCCGTGTCCACACAACCCTTAAGTTAGCATTTGAGATTCTACATCCATGCTGGTTTTTTATTATCCCTTAGATCTACAAAGAATGTTGAAGTTGGCGCTTAAACTACTAGTTCATTGCCTTTCAAAAGGAGTTGACTAAACTCCATGTGAAGTTGAATGATTTATCAATCCTTGGTGCCTCCATTTTAATCTTTAAATTATATTTCAAAACTTACAAAAAGTTCCCTCTATGAGGCGTTAGAATTCTCTCCTTCAGGTGCTGCAAGTGTAACGTCACTCCACCTTTCATCTTCCTTCTTGTTATGATGCATTTGAAATGATCACAAGTTGGATTTTCCTATTAGAGTGTCATGTTCATGGATTTACTTACTTCAGGCGAGAAATGGCATCCGAAGAGCATTTTTGGCCTCATGGTATTGTTTTTTGTCCATCAAAAGTATTATACCATCAAGTATGCAAATATCTATACCTCTAAAATAATGTTGTGCTTCCAATTTCATGCCATATCATCATTCAGCTATCAAGATTAACTAAATAATACGAGGGTCTCCAACCTTGTGAAACCGTGACTACGACATGACAAACTCGGAGTTGAAAATAGAGTTTTTCTATTACCTTCTGCCAAGATCTCAAAACCTCACAAAAAATTACAGAGATGTAGAAGTCAGCATCCTGACACTTTCTGCCAAACCATTCTGTAGAAAACTTCATAGAGCTCAAGATATTGAACTTTCACATGAGGCCCGATGAGAGGCTAAACAACGGACTTTTACCTTAAAAAGCAAATGATAGATGAATCTATTTAGAATGTTTTTTTTCTTAATTTTAAAACGTGTACAATTGAACTCTATATGAACCACAGATCCATATAACTTCGATAGGAGTTTAGAAAATAGCCACATACTACTTGATGCTATCCAGCAATTTTAGTTCAAGTTTGGTCATTTCAATTTTTTTTCTGCACAATCAACACTCTATCAATATATATTATATCTTGATCTTCTACCTTTGTAAATAAGTGCATCTTTAGTAGTGTAGAGCTATAGTTCATATGGACCAGGTAGAACTCGAATCTAGGACCTTCCGTTTGCTGTTGGAGTGCTCCACCAATTGAATTACTGACCCTTTTGTGGCCAGTTCATCATCAGTCCTAATATAGCTTATTTGCAACAAGTAGTTCAATACTTTATTTTGCTAGATTGCTTCTACTAGTAATTAACAGTACATTATTTGTTTTTCCAATAGTAATTGTTTGAATACATGAATATAGGACACTATGTATTACAACGATTTCTTATCCAAAGATGTTTATAGCAGAACAAATTTTCATCAAAGGGAGAAATGGTAGAAAGAAAAGAAAATACAGATATGTAGGCATCGATATCACTAACTGCATTAACTTTATGCATTTGGAGAAAGTGCTAATAAGTCTGTGTAGCCATAGGGTGTTACTAATTTCTTAGTATCTTTATACCTTTGGTGAAAGTGTATAACAGTTTTTGATTCTTTAGTCTTCGATTATTTTTATTTCATATCACTTGAATAAGGTCATAAAATTTACACTTAGACTTCGATTTTGTTTGATATTCAGCAAGCAAAGATTGCAGTGGAACGGAGATTCAGTCCAGGGCATCCAAGAAATCTAAATTAGACCTTTCATTAGGACTTTAAAGAAAGGGATAAACCAGAATTTTAGTTTTGATATCTGCTAATAATTAAAGTCTTCCTCCATTGCTGGTTATAAAGAGGTACATGTAGTGAAGTTATCAAGGAGGCTAACTGAATTTAGTATCATGAACTAAAATAAAATTTTACTAGTATTTCCATGAAGAATGATTATTTGTTTCCAAACATGGTAGAACTCGGCTCTCTTGATGTGTAAGAGAAATATTTTTATAGTACGTACATTTCTGAATAGAATATATGAATGCTTAAATAATAACAACTAGCAGCTGCACGGGGTGCACAACTATTCCGCCAATAGTCTGTTTGTAGGGGAAGTATTGAAATTAGGAGTTTAATTTTCTTTGGTTATTTTGATTATAAGTATACAGAAATATATAATTACATTACAGTATTGTTTGTAATATGCATTTTTTATGTAGCATTTTGAGTAGAAAAAGTTATATATGCTAGTTATTTGTAATTATAAATTTATAAATTCTTTCAAAGCAATTTGATAAAGAAATGTTCATTTTTTTGATAAACTTTCTATTTCATTGAGTAGTCTATGAGATATGTAAAACTCCAAACAAAAGCAAAATGAGTACTGGGAGATCTTCTGCCGTGTTTAAAGAGGCCATTAATTCCGGTTTGTATGCAGCCAACTTTGTTTGAAATATATGCAGTTTATGTATACTAGTCGTTTGTAATTAAAAATTCCTTCAAAGCAATTTGATTAATGCTCTTTACCCTATCATTGGAAATGGTTTGTCGATACAAACTTTTGAATTCAGTTCCATACTGACAAATCTAATTCTGCTTAGTGACTTTCTTACATAGTCATGATATTAGAGGTGTAACCAGTGTCATGGCTCTAAATACTGTTTTCATATTAATATGATATTAGGGTTTTAGAGTACCTCTACTTGTAAAATAATCTTTATCCACTCTTAGAACCGTCCATACTTATACACCTCCATCTGGGTTACTTTATGTGGTTGCATTGATTCATAATTCTCTTCGGAGACATCCTTATTTTAATGGTTTGGGGTATCGGGACCATAGAGAAATGGGTGAAGTGGAAAGAATTAAAACAAAGAAACTGGAGGAAAAGATTGACAACTATTGTGCAGCTACCACCCCTTAAGACTACTCTACATATTTTCAATTATTGCAAACCTGTATTCGCAAGAACTACACAGCTTTTCATAATAAACTTATTTACATGTATGTCATGCGTGGAAGTTTTGTGAATGCCCATTAAGTTTTTTATCACATGAAAGACCAAGACAACATCTCATTAAATATGATTATTACAGCAAACAAAGTAAATGGAGATCCTCGCAAGGCAGTCATATTGCCATTGCTTAACTAAACGCAACAAACATGTCTCCAACTCGATCTATATTCTATTCACATTTACCAGCATGGGCAGCCTGTAACAAAATGGGGGTTTTCGTAGAAGGAATGGGCAGCCATCAAAGCATAATTTAAAGAAGATTTTGCAACAGATACAGCTTCAACAACTGCACTGACTATAGGTCATACACTAAACGAATTTATTGAAAAGGATTAAAAAATTGAGCAAATGCAATGGGCAGGTGTAAAGCAAATCCCGTTCTTTTGCTGTGCTAAAAGAGACCATTAATTCTTGTTTGTATGCAGCCAGCTTTGTTCGAAACTATTACATCCCCATTGAGAGATGATTTCTCGTAGGCAATTATGAGGCCAAACAGTAATAAAAATAAATACAATTAAAAGATATTTTATGATTTCTTTGAGAATCCGAATGGGGAGGATGATCTGGAGGATGAGGAGCCATTGGTAAGATGGGGATGGATGGGGATGGATGGGGTGATGGGGATGGAGGCTGGGGATGGTGGGCGGTTGTTTTTGTTTCTACCACGTTTTTTTTTTGTGATTATCTTTGTTATTCAGGCCAGAATAGGGCCCTCTGTTATGTTTATTTTTTTTATGGACTTTAATGCTAGGGTTTCTGGTTTATGTTATGTTTAAACTTTTAAGTAATGCTATAGGTGGTCCACCACCTTTTCTGGTAATTGAACGGAGGTTTGTGGAAGGAAATAAATGGGAGGAAGACCATTTTCTATGGAGGTTTGAGAGGATTCAAAGAACAATGCATCAGTGTTTCAAAGGATGCAATAATAGTTAAAAAAAACTACTGGTGGCTTTCGAGGCGCTTAGTTGTTTCAGATGGTTGTTGCTCTGGCATTTGATGCTCAAACCACCTTCCTTGCCATTTTCGCCGATACCCGTCCTTCATGGCGCTGTACCAATGCCTCATCTCCCACAATAGAAATGGAATCCTTAATATGTGGGAAAGCAGGGAAGAAACTAACTCATGAGAGGAGTTTGAAGTGGATGAAAATCTCTTTGCTCAGAAAATATCACAGAAATGTACCAACGAAGAAGATCGCTCAGATTACAAGAAGAAATGTGACCAGAGCCATGAAGATCAAGTAAATATTAGATAATTACAAAGGAAAATCATTTGTGTGCTACCGCATGGGAGCTCATACCAAGAAATGATGGAATTTATTGTTGGAAATGATATTGTCCCTGTTATTTTTATGATTAGAATTGAAATAAACAGAAATACAGAAATGATAACATTTTAACACAAAGGTACCCTGGGAAAACCCTCCTTCTTGAGGGAGAAAAACCTAGACAAATATATCTCTTAGATACTGAATAAAAAGAACAGAAATCTGGTTATAGCTTGACTCAAATACAAGACTAATTTGATGAATAAAAACTGATACTCAAATGAATGAACATTGTCTTATGTATATATAAATCAATGCGATTCTTCATATGCATCAGTGACTCTTCATATGGTGTCTCTTCATATGGTATCTCTTCATATGATGTCTCTTCATATGGTGACCCTTCATATGGTGTCTTTTCATATCTCCCGTCGCTACAATAACAATAACACTCCCTCTTAGCTAGGGAGATATCTTTCCAGACATGTCAGCATGACACCCACAATGGCTACATCCATTAGTGAGAAGAATTTATCACGGAGTCTCTCAACGTGATATCATCATGGAGTCACTCAACATGATGTCCACCATGGCTACTCCCATGAGTGAAAGAAAACTAGTGTACAAGTGCCCATCATGGAGTCACTCAATGTGATGTCATCATGGAGTCACTCAACATGACATCCACCATGGCTACTCCCAGAGGGTGGATAAACACAAGTACAAGAGAATCATCACGGAGTCTCTCAACGTGATGTCCACAATGGCTACTTCCATTAGTGGAAAAGATACATCGTCATGAAGTCACTCAACATGACGTCCACCATGGCTACTCCCAGAGGGTGGAAAGAACCACATCTCCTGTCTCAGAGATGGAATGCATTATATCAGATAACACAAATCACTAATGCTGAGACTCCCTCTCAGCAAGGGCTTCATTCTCCATAACTCCAAGCTTGTCTCGAAACTACACAAACTTCATTATGGAGAAAGGCTTGGTGAGAATATCAGCCATCTGATCTTCAGTGCAAATGTATCTCAACTGAATAGCTTTCCTTAATACCATATCTCTAATATAATGATATTTGATTTCCACATGTTTTGTTCTATCATGGAACACTGGATTGATAGATAGCTTCACACAACTTTGATTGTCATAATGAATAATAGTAGGCTCCAATGATTTTCCAAATAAATCTTCAAGGAGCTTTCGAAGCCACACTGCTTCTCAAGCTGCTACACATGCTGCAATATATTTAGCCTGTACAGTGCTTAGTGCCACTGAAGACTGCTTCCTACTACATGAAGAAATCATTGCAGACCCCAAGCTAAAGAAACATCCAGAGGTGCTCTTTCTGTCAGCTACACGCTCGGCCCAATTAGACTCAGAGTAGCCTTGTAGTTTTAGATCTACACTAGAAGTATATCTCAAGCCATATCCAACTGTACCACACAACTATCTCAAGATATGCTTGGCTGGAACTAGGTGAATTTGCCTTGGTTCACACATGAACTGACTAAGGGCACTCACTGCATAGCAAATATCTAGTCTAGTATTGACTAGATACATCAATGATCCAATCAACTCCCTAAACATGGTGGGATCTACCAAATCTAAACTAGCTGCAGACTCACTCAATTTCTTCAAATTTGTTTCCATCGGTGTAGACATAGATTTGTAATTCATCATCCCAAATCTCTTCAAGATATCTATGGTGTATTTCCCTTGACTTACAATAATCTCATTGGGTCTTTGCCATACCTCCAACCCTAGAAAGTAATGCATAAGACCTAAATCTTTCATTTCAAATTCAAAAGTTAACTCTTTCTTGCATTTGACAATGAGATGTTCTTCTCCAGTAAGGAATAAGTCATCAACATAAAGAACTAATATTAGAGCCTCACCATTGATTACCTTGAAGTAAAGATTTGAATCTACATCATTTTTGAAGAAGCCTAGGCTCACCAAGTATTGATCAATCCTCTCATACCAAGCATGAGGAGACTGCTTAAGGCCATACAAAGCCTTCTTTAGTCTACAAACATGAGATTCCTTGCCATGAATCATAAATCCATCAGGTTGCTCAATGTATACTTCTTCAATTATACCATTAAGAAATGTTGTCTTCACGTCCATCTGATGTAGTTTCCATCCCTTAGCTGCTGCAATAGCAATAATAGTCCCGATGGATGTATAACAAGCAACTGGAGCAAATGTCTCCTCATAATCTATTCCCTCTTTCTGAGAGAATCCTCTAGCCACAAATCTTGCTTTGTATTTCTCAATGCTCCCATCAGTTGCATGCTTGATCTTGAAAATCCACTTGGAAGATACAACTGATTTTCCTTCAGGTCTAGGTACAATATCCCAAACATCATTCTTGATGATAGACTGAAATTCTTCTATCATTGCATCTTTCCATACCTGTTGATTGGATGCTTCCTCAAAACTGGAAGGTTCAGAATCAATGATGTGACTCATTAATAACACATAATCTAAGAACTTCTGAGGTCTCTTGCTTTCTTTAAAAGATCTTCAAGGAGCTGCATATTTTTCCTCCTCTTGCATGGTTTGTCGAGGCCTTTTCTGTACTATTGCAATATCTCTAGGTCCATCAGTTGGTTCTATAGAATCAACTAGATCACTAGCCTCTTCTAATTTAGTAGACTCCCTCTGAATCTCAGAAGTCGAATCAGGAGAAATGTCCATATCTTGAGGTGTCTCCTATTCTTCACTATCTATCTTCATGTATGGCCCTTTAGATCTTTTGAATGCAACTTCTTCTTCGAAAGTGACATCCCTACTGATCTCAATCTGTTTCTGCCCTGGAATGTAGATCCTGTAGGCCTTGGAAGTCTCACTGTATCCCACAAACATTCCTTTCTTGCCTGATGGTTCTAACTTAGATCTTTTATCTTTAGGCACATGAATATAAACTAGACAACTAAAGATTCTCAAATGACTAACTTCAGGTATCATACCTATAAATGCTTCTTCAGGAGTCATATTTTCTAATATTCGATGAGGGCTCCAATTTTGAACATACACTACAGTTCTGGATGCTTCTGCCCAAAGAAAGGTTTTGTAAGTCTTGGTCATGGATCATAGCTTTAGCTGCCTCAACTATGGATCTATTCTTCCTTTCTGCAACTCCGTTTTGTTGAGGATTGTAAGGAACACAAAACTCCCTCTTAATTCCTGCCTCAATACAAAAGTTGCCGAAGCCTCCAGAGGTGTATTCTCCTCTGTTATCAGATCTCAGAACTTTGATCCTTTTCCCAGACAAATTTTCTACTTGAGCCTTAAATTCTTTGAATTTCTCAAGCACTTCTTCAGATTCCTTAGACTTCAAAAAATAGATCCAAGTCTTTCTAGAGTAGTCATCAATGAAAATTACATAATACAAAAAACCACTCAAGGATGCCATAGACATTGGACCACACAAATCAGAATGAACAAGATCTATAATGCATTTTGATCTACTTTCACTATTATGAAAAAGACCCTTAGTATTCTTACCCATTGAACATCCTCTACAAGTACCATCATGCTCTTGACTGAGTTTCAGAAGGCCAGTAAGCATCTTCTCCATAAATGGAAGAGCTCTGAAGTGAAGATGAGCAAGTCTCCTATGCCATAACTCACTTGAACTGGTGGAGTCATGCATCAATGCTTGAATTGAATGAGTGGAAAGTCTATATAGACTCTCTTCACGAACACCAATTACTTGGGCTGAATTGATGCTAGAGTTCTTTGGCCAAGTAAGAACTTTTCCATCAGAAAAAGCAACTTGATATCCTTTGTCTTCCAATGCTGAAATTGATACAAGGTTCCTCTTGATACCTGGTACAAACAAGACATCACTCAAATGGAGAGAGATGCTGGAATCTAAGTGAAGAGAGGTGGCTCTAGTACCCTTTACTGAATAGCATGCATCATCTCTGATTATAACTTGAAGGTGGTTTTCTTTATCTATTAAGTCTGAAAGATATTTTCTATAACCTGTAATGTGACGAGAAGCACCACTATCAATCAACCATGTGCTACTATCGGTTGGAACATTGCTTGATAAGGCAAAGATGAATAGGAATCCACTTGAGTTATCTCTTGATTCCTTCTGAGGATAGACATCATACACATCTGCAGTAGAGGCATGTGGTTTTGGTCTTGTTGGACAATCACTAGCATAGTGACCATACTTGTCACATTTGAAGCACTGAATATGGGAGAGATCCTTCTTCTTCTTTGATTCAGGGGCAACATCTGATTTTCTGTCTCTATTTCTCTTGAAGTTTCCTCTTCTCCATTCTTTTCCTTTCCTTCTGGAAGTTTGAGTAGCAAGAACTTGATTGTCTTCATTGAGAGAGCTTCGATCATTACCTCTTGCTGCCAATCTTGATTCTTCTTGAATGCAATCATCTCTAAGATGATCAAACTTTGGTAACTTAGATCTTCCACTGATACCTTGGATGAAAGGCTCCCAAGATTGAGGAAGACCGTTGAGTGCCAACATGACTAAGTCTCTATCTTCAACTATATCTCCAATGGCATATAGTTGATCCTTTAATTCAGTAATCTTCATGAAGAAAGAGATGATTGAATCTCCTTTAGCCATCTTGATGTGATGTAGCTGTTGCCTCAAGGCAAGAGCTCTGCTGGTGTTATTGATTTCATATAATCCCTTCAAAGTCTTGAACATATCTCTAGCCATCATCAACTTCGAGATGATAGGCACAAGGTGATCCTTCACGGTATCAATCAAGATCTTCTTGGCCTTCGTGCCATTCTTCCTCCATTGAATTTTCTCAGTCTCATCAGAAGGTTCAGGTACTTCGCTCTTTACAAACTCGAGAATATCATTCTCTTCCAATGTAATAAGAACTTTGAACTTCCAAGAGGTGAAGTTAGATGCACCATCAAGTCTATCTTCAACCTTGGGTCTATTCACCATTTTCAATGCTTGAATAGACGCTCTAAGATGAGAAGAAGACTTCGCTACTTAAACAAATCTGATCTGATCTTTTCTTAGACCTGCTCTGATACCATGTTAGTTTTATGATCAGAATTGAAATAAACAGAAATATAGAAATGATAACACTTTAACACAGAGGTACCCTGGGAAAACCCTCCTAGAGGGAGAAAAACCCAGACAAATATATCTCTTATATATTGAATAAAAAGAATAGAAATCTGCTTACAGCTTGACTCAAATACAAGACTAATTTGATGAATAAAAATTGATACTCAAATGAATGAACATTGCCTTATTTATATACAAATCAATGCAATTCTTCATATACATCGGTGACTCTTCATATGGTGTCTCTTCATATGGTATCTCTTCATATGATGTCTCTTCATATGGTGACCCTTCATATGGTGTCTCTTCATATCTGCCATCACTACAATAATAGCAACAGTCCCTACCTTTGTTAACCACCCATTTCACAATTCTCCACATATACTGTTGCTGTCATGGAAACTATTGCCAACCTTGCAAAGGATGTCATTTTCTTCGTTACGTTTAGTCTTTATCTTTTTGGTTGCAATAATCTCCTTACTAGATTTGGATGTTCTCTCTGCACTCAACCTAAAATTCAGTCACCTTAGATACCAGTGAAAGGAGCATGGTACTAGTTAACCAGGCATACTAAATCTTTAAGACTGACGTGGAAATAATTAAATAATATACCTCGAACAGAGGTGATCAAGGTAAAATGTTTATTGATATGAAATCCTCTTAGGGCTTTGACCTAAAGTACCTGGTTATATGGAATGTTATACTAGTGATCTTAATTCATTTAGCTATATAGTTTATCACACCCATGATTTCCTACTAAATTGAACTTTACTAATTACACAAACTTGTGTAGTCTAATACTCCAGTGATCTTGTTATCAAGGATCTTATTATCTACAATACACTAGTGGTTTTTATTAAGTAAACCTCATTGCCAAACTTTAATTGTATTGATATTATAATAGCAATCTTTGTCTTTACGGGTGAATGTGTCAATTTTTCCACAAGGGAATCTTTCTCTTTATATATAAGATTACAAAGATATACTCGTGAATATGTTGAAGTACTCAATATGATTAAAACAGATATTTCAAATGAGAGCCAACTCAACCATATAAATGAATAAGCATAAATTATTTTGAGTCAAAATTAGAATACCTTGAGAAAACAAGGCTTTTTTGTAATATCTTCATTTGAAACATATATGTATACACATCCATACATCCTTAGATGTGTAGTAGAATCTTACTAGCAATTTACATATGGTTTAAATAGAGTTTGGAATTCATTCAAACTATATCCTTTTAAGACTATTCATAGATAGTCTAGAATATGCTTGGGAAATTGAACATTTAGTATCTTGATCTTATGAGGAACATGTGATGCTTAAGTTGATTGATGAGTCTTCTACTTAAGATACATTAAATTTTGTGTTTTGTAAGGCTTTGAGAATATGATTATATTTTATAATCTAGACCTTGTTTAAGATTTTGTTGAATGGTTTGTTATTATTAAGAGAATGATATTGTTATCATCATATTTTGTAACATGAATTCTTGGCATGAGAAACATAATCAGCACTATGTGCCCCATTAAGTGATATGAACTATGTGTTTCGTCAACATAGGGTAATTCCCTAGTGATGTTGCACAGTGTTATAGACTTGTTGACAGAGATAGAAAACCGTGATAAATATTAGTTATAAAATTGGAACCTTCAAGTTGGAAAGGCAAATAGGCATGCTAAGCACCCTAAAATATTATGTTATGAATAGATATAGTTCATTAAGCAATATTAGGGGACAATAAATTTAACATCATTGTACCCTAGATGGTGAATATTAAGATATTAGGCATACCAAAATGATTATGCATGAGATATCACTATATAGCCTATCTTGACATCCTTAACATTGGAGTGTATTGCTATGATACGGTCATGCCTTATCTATAAACTATTTCTGATCTTAATATTTCTTAAGACCCTAGTAAATTGTTAATAGGTTGATCACCATATACTAGTCTTGATCATTGAGTGTCAACTTAATTCTAGAAATCATTAAATACTATGGCTATTGACATCTATGGACTTGAAGGTTGTGTCATTTTGAGTAAAGAATATGATAAAAATGACCCCTTACAATTGACTAAGGCACCATAGTTTGTAAAGTGTATCTATCTTGAAGAAGATAGTTCTAATGACTACGATAATAATATGATACCATGATTACATGTAGTAGTTATAGGACATGGAACTTGACTGTTATTCAATAAGACTTGATATGAAGTGGCTATTAAGGTTCATCAAGCTAAATGTGTATATATATAACTAAATGGCTATTATGACTCAATTTATAACTAATCATGTGATTTCAGGTCTTCTTTTTAATGCAATTTTGTTGAATGGTAGACATATGTTCTATGTTATCATGGTGCATTTAAATAATCTCTTAAACAAAAGATTGGTATTCAATTTGGAAAATTAAACATTAGTATGATAATTGATTAACTATGAATGATTATGTTGTGAATTACATGATGAAAATTTTAACGTTTATTCACTTCAGCTATGGCTATGCATATACATGATGGACTAACAATTGTAACCTGAGAATGCAGGTTGGCCCCAATGACAATGGGATTAGGAGGTCACATGGTAAACCCTATTGTGCTTAACCAGTGAAACCAACCTTAATCCATATGGAGGGATTAAGGTCTCATGTAATTTGTAATGTAGTCTATTGTGTCATGAAGTTGATATAGTCATGTTTAGAGCGTCTATGTGTTCTTGGTAAGGCCTTGATAAGGTTTATTTATTTATTTAATTGTTGTTCCAGGTTTAAAGTGCCCTTAAAAGGAGTATTTTCATTTGTATCTAAAAAATATAAAAGTCCTATGTCATAAGGTTATTGTTGGGGGCATTTTGAAGTATAAAAATTAATTTTTGGATAAGAAAATTAGTTCTTAAAATTACCTTTTCTTTAGTGAAATTTTTTTAATTATTTGGAAATGGGTGAGGTGTCACCAGCTCATCCCATCCTCTAGTTGTGGTTGGGGCCCATGACTCACCGTGGGTGAAGACACATGGAGGCCCTCTCTTTGCATGTGGTACCAAAGTGAAGACATTTGGAAAAATTGTAGGAGAAGTGTGCCAACTCTGGAGGAGAGGGAGAGGACACTTGTCTCCTCCATAAGTTTTTGGGAAAAATTTTAAAAAAAGGAAGTGTTGGGGAGCGCAGAGCAGAAACCATAGACCGTTTCCCTAATTCCTTACAGTCGGTAAGACTTGACAAATGAACCACTGATGCATTTCAATCAGCCAAACAACCGTCATCGGAAAGACTTTCCTAAGTCTTACTGTTGATCAAACTTACATCGATAGCTATCTTTACTTTCTCTTCGGTACGAAACCACGAGACTCACACCGAGTCATTCAACTCCTTACCGTCGGTGAGACTTCTTCTATCGGCTAAGTCTTTCATCCTTTTGTCAATGCACCGATGACGGGTAAATTCCCCCACACCTCAACCGTGACAGCTTCCACACCAGTTAACTATGACCTTATTAGTGAGACTCTTCTCATCAGTGAAACCTTTAACTCATCTGCCAATGTTTCCCCTCTTCCCAATGGCATTTACCTTCGGTGAAACTTCCACTATTGTTCAGACTTTCTCCAGAGCTGTCGACAAGCCGATCACTCCAATGTCACTTCTGACCTTCACTCGTCATCGTGATAACTACCATCAGCCACCTTAGGGTTTGCTACGCCATACATTGATACACCATTATGTCATTGCACAGTCTACCTTCTCCCAAACCCTAGCACATGGAGATGCTAGGTCAACCTACTATGCGACATGCACTGTCTAGATCCTCTGCACTGCCAAACAATGAAACAGAATGGAAAACAAAAACAAATATTTGTACAACGAAGCCATTCCACTGATTTTGACAGAAATCTCACTAGTGGAATGCTTCACATCGACATTTTGCAAAAATGGAAGTATAGAAAGGAAAGGAAATCTATAGCTATACAATTTGTAATTACAGAGAACGGAAAACAAATTGACAAAATAGAATAGTTCAATTTCTCCTTAACACAATGCGCAATTACATTCAACCTTTTCTCTTCAATCTGATACCTACACTGATTTGGTTCATTCCTCTGGGTTTATAAACTTGCCCTGAGGAAAACCAACTGATTCCTAGTGGCTGGGAGAAAAACTAACCATTTCCAAGCGGCTGGGAGACCAACCATCTTAAGACTAACAACTTGACAAAAGTGACCTAAGTCACTTTGGACATACAAATAGAAAATGAAAATGCATTGGTCAAATAGACCTTATTACAACATAGAACATGATTTCAAAACAAAACAAGAACTTAAATGCCTCATGGAGGCCACCTTGTGTTAGGTGCTCCCACACCATACACCCCACTTAGAAAAGAACTCATGCCACATGAGTTGAGTCTTTGTCTTGCTCCACCATTATCCTTTGCTACCTCATGTCTTCTCCATGATCTCAGGACTGTAACTTTCTTCCATGGGATTAAAAACTCATGCCTAGCATTGTAGGCTCTACTCACACCTTGCCATGGGTGAGTGCTTGCAATCAAACTTGGATGTTGTATTCCATGATTGCTTACTGTCATATCTACCTGAACACCTCTATTCAAAACCTTGGTTGATCCTTCTTGTATTGCTGCTATGGTAGAATATGATTGTCTTTCAACTCTTGTTGGCGCTAGAGGACAAACAATGGTCCCTACTATGACAGCAGCTCCTTCTTTCCAACCACCTTGTGGCTGCTTGTAAATTTTATCTTTGACCTCCTTCTGATCCATCTTAGACATCGCCATCTGATCTCCATCATTCAAAACTAAAATCACCTTCAAACTTTGGTCTTTGACAACCCCACTCCTTGAGGTATCCTCAACTTTCCTTGTCTCTTCTTCATTGTTGTTTACAAACTCTTTCTTACCCACCAAAATGATCTTGGCTGCCTTCTTTGCTTCAGCATCCTCCTATAATGGTGTCATGAAAAAAGTCTTCCCATCCTTCTTGATGGTGTATGTTTTAGCATATCCATCATATAATGCTTGCCTATCAAATTGCCATGGCCTACTTAAAAGTAGGTGACAACATTCCATGGGCAAAATGTCACATAAAATTCTATCCTTATATTCTCCAATCTGAAAATCAACATATGCTTGTTCATCTACCAAAAGTGATTGACTATCACTTACCCAAGATTCTTTGTAAGGAGTTTGATGAGGAATCCTTTCTAGTTCCAACTTATCCACCATTTCCCTAGACACCATATTATCTATTAAACCAGAATCTATCACTACCTTGTATATTTTACCTGTGTTTTTGCAATTGATTCTAAAAAGTGATCTCCTTTGTGATGGTTCAGTTTGCACTAGTTCTTTGAGCAGCGTCCTCTTGATCATCAGGTTTTCTCCTATCTCTGATGTCAAATTTACTTTAGGAGATGTCACACTCCCTGCATCCTCTTGAGTCAATGTCATTCTTCTCTCATTACCATGAGAAGTTGAGGCTTTCTCTGGACACTTATAGGCTGGGTGCCCTATCTGATTGCAGTTATAACATCTCATGTTGGAGAACTTGGATCCTCTACCTGATCCATTTGCCCCATTTCTTTCATTAGGCCTTCTTCCTCGGTAGCCCCCTCTGCTACTTGAGTCCCCAACTTTCTCTTCTTGGCTAGACTCACCACTAGGCCTCTGGTTAGGACTTCTTCCTCCAAAACTATCTCTGCCTCCAAAATTTATGTCACCACTTCCTCTACCTTGCTGCTCACATTTCCTCTGCAGCTTCTCTTCAGCTCTTAATGCTACTTGAAAGAATTTTTCCACGGTTTCAGTGGTAAACAAACTTATCTCATCTTGAATATTAAGCCTTAGACCATTTAGATACCTTGCTACCTTGGCTTTTTCATCCTCCATGTACCCACAACAAAGAGTGTATTTGTGAAACTCCTCGGTGTAAGTAGCCACATCCATATCTTTTTGCTTGAGGTTCTGCATTTTCCTGTAAATCTGTACCTCATAGTTAGATGGAAGGAACTGGGACTTGATCTTCTCTAGCATTCTACTCCACGAAGATATCATACTCTTCCCATTCTTTACCCTCTCTCCTTGGGTGTAATTCCACCATGTAAGCGTAGCACCTTTGAGTTTAGTTTTTGTAAACTTAACTCTCTTACTTTCAGGAACTTCCTTGTATTCGAAGTAGTTGTTCAGAGCCTCAATCCATTCCATGACTTCCTCAACATTCATCTTTCCACTGAACATGGGGATATCTATTCGAGCCTCTTTAAAGTCCTTGCTAATAGCCTTAATTGCTTCTAGGAAATACTTTTGATTAGCTAGTGTCTCTGTCTCTTCTTGTTCCTCTTTCTCTTCTTCTCCATTTGAACCTTCCTCTATCATTTTTCCTATTTTCATTGTCTTCAATTCTGCTTGGAGTGCTTCCTTGACTCCAGTTTTGATCATCTCTTCCATCTCTTTAAATTTCTTGGCCACTTCAGTGGTCATCCCCTTTGGAGGCATATTTCTAGCCTCTCCTTCACTTTCCTTTGTTGACATATACTATTTACAGACAACACCCAACACTCCTGCAAATCCTCAATTGGACTTGCCGCCTGAATTGTTTTGGGTTCTGATACCAATATGTTGGGGAGCGCATAGTGGAAATCGTAGACCGATTCCCTAATTCCTTACAGTCGGCAAGACTTGACAAATGAACCACCGATATATTTCGATCGGCTAGACAACCGTCGTCAGAAAGAATTTCCTAAGTCTTACTGTTGATGAAACTTACATCGATAGCTGTCTTTACTTTCTCTTTGGTGCAAAACCAAGGGACTCACACCGAGTCATTCAACTCCTTACCATCAGCGAGACTTCTTCTATCGGCCGAGTCTTTCATCCTTTTGTTGATGCACCGATGACAGGTAAATTCCTCCATGCCTCAACCATGTTGGCTTCCACACCAATTAACTATTACCTTATCGGTGAGACTCTTCTCATCGGTGAAACCTTTAACTCATATGCCGATGTTGCCCCTCTTCTCGATGGCATTTACCTTCTGTGAAACTTCCACTATCGGTCAGACTTTCTCTGGAGCTGCTGACAAGCCGATCACTCCGATGTCACTTCTGACCTTCACTTGTCGGCGTGATAACTACCATCGGCCACCATATAAGTGTTGTGTTCTTATGTGCATTAATAAGGGTTGAATGTAAGTCACCATCCTATTGTATAGTTGTTTTAGGATGGGGAGTATTGTGATATGTATGGGAAAGACTATAGGGTAAAAGTACCCAATCTGACTACTTTACGAGAATGTTGAGATAGAAAAGAAACTGGGGTAGATTTGGGTGAATGGAGTTCCTTAGAATATGGAGTGATCTTTGGAATGAAAAGTGCAGAAATGAAATTAATCATGCGATTATATTTTGTGTGGGCTGTCATGTATGTTCTATCTATTTATTTTTCCTTGAAATAGATTTGTGTGTGATGTTGCATGTGTTGTGTCTTTGTTTACCTAGTTTACCATGTGCCCCCCAAGCTTGGGGCTGGATTGATTTTCAGTCCTATGGTTGGGAGGTGAGCTCCCATTGTCATTGGCATCAAGTTTTTATTTTATACAGAGCACCCAATGTTTCACTCTATGGAGCACATAATACAGATCTAGCTGTCAATAAATAACTAAATCATTATTGCTGATGTGGTGAAGCGCAAGAAGCTTACAAGGCTCCTGGCTCTCTAAACAAAAAACAATTCAAAGATATATGTTTCCTTGTTAGAGCTCTCCCTTATGCCAAAGGATCTAGCTTCCTAGTTTGTTGCCTTCTTTAGTTGAACACAGTATTCATGTAGAGTATAGAAAGGAAGTTACAATAAACAAATTGAGAAGTTACTATTATGTACATGACAACCTCAAACACCTTGTTGATAATTTTAGTGGACAACTAGCAAGAGAGATTATGTGATCAATTCCGTATTTATAAAATGAATCGTGTATGATTTATGTCTGTACGACTATGGATCATCATATGTAATAACACCAAACTTGTACTATGTGATCAAGTCAACGATTATGTATGTAAATGATGAATCTTGAAATTTAAAAGTATATAAAAATACACAGGCGAGTCTGTTGCTTCCCATGTGAAGTATTCCTGTTTCTGGTGACGTAGTATGATGTTGTCTAAGTTGCTTAATGCCTCGTTTGACAGATGGCTAAATAGCACATATCGTGGGAAGTTGAAACTATTCCATTGATGGAAACTGTAACGTTGTTAAGCCTTCTATATGGCTGGTTTGTTTTGCATAACAATTAAATCTCTAGCAACACTACTATCCCATGATTATCTTTTTATTGCTCCATTTTACCCTTCTAGAAAAGGCTGCATTCTGGTGTTATCTCATCTATTATCAATGGAAAGAAATAGTTTAGCACAATGTTGTGTCATCTCCAGGGTGCCTTTGGGCCACAGTTGTGAACATGAGATAAATATTGTATTTTTCTTTGCCTTATCAATCTATCATCACAAGTAAACTAGGGTGTCAGAAAGGTGCTCAAGAATGCATACTATTCATATCATGGAAGAGGTTTGCATGTTGTTAGCTATAGCTAGAATTTATATGTGCATGACAAAAAGTAAATAAATTTAGCATACAATCATAGATTCCAACCACCCTGTTGTGTCCCTTACTGCAGCTCCAAAAGTTGCAAAGATACCTAAATTATTTGCTCTCGCAGAGTAAAGTGTTTTTGCAAAGAAAGAACATTCGCATGCAACATGTAATAATTATTGTGAAGAAACTAGGTGTTTCCTTCTGTAGTATTAGAAGATATAGACCCCAAAACAAAACAACAAGAAAAAACAAGGGCCACGGCCCTATGGTAGCTGTGGACCCCTTTTTAAAAGGTCACAGCTCCACAAGGGAGCCGCATGCCTAGAACCCTTTCCCTCCTATTTCCATTCTGGATGAATTAATTAGCTGCATATCCCATCCTCTTGCATATCCCATCCTCTTGGTCTCCGCTGCCTTCATGGAAAAACATAGCTATGTGAGAAAACAAAGAAAACAAATAAGAAATGAACCTAGTCAAGAACTAGTAGCATACACAACAAAAAAAAAAAAAAACTTTGAAGTTTGTTGAGCGACTTGTCCTTGCTGGGTGCTCAGCGCTTCTATGGAGAAGCAATGCATGGCGGCCAGGAGCAAAGAAGAGGCGTAGAAGCCAATAGACATTGCCCACCTCTTTTTCTTTTCTTTTAGGGTTGATGGGATGCATAGGATTTAGGGCAAGACTGCTTAGGGTTAGTCATCTATCTCCACCATTGAAATTTCCTTTTTCCCTCACATATTAACATTATAAACTTTTCTTTGTTCCTTAGAAGATTAATATCTAACTTTTAGGAAGGGTACGGTTGTGTAACTATTGGGCCACAAATATCATTCCATTTCTTTTTATTTTCCTTGGCCGCATCCTTATAACTTGTATTTGAGCATTGTAGTGCTTGGATTTGTCTCATGCCATAGGAAGAGAAATAACGCTGGAAATTTTCCTTAACTCGTTGGGCATTCTTATCGGTGTGTTCCTTGAACCTCCTATGGGTGTAGATGCTAGTATAATCTCCTTTTTATTTCATGGCAATAATGTTGGCTGGGTTAATGTTATTATTCTTCTTTAATTGAGATATGCTCATAGGTTTTCGATCATTACTCTTCAATCGGCCAATGGCTTGGATGGTAATTTCAAAATTCAACACTACCTTCGAACTAGGTTAACTCCCCTCCATAATATACCTCTACTTTTAGGCTTTGCAAATAAAGCAAAATCTTCTATTTCATGTTTGGGCTGCTTAGTTAATAAGAAGAAAGGATATCTCCACTCGCTTTGTTGTTTATAAGAGTGGTTGATAATATTTTAGAAATGGAGTTAAATTTAAGATGTAATAGGCTATACCTATTTAATAATTATGTTATCTTAAATGTAAGAAAGGTTTTATTATAATAACTTTTGATGTGCTATATGTGGATTTCTTATTGTAAGAGAGAATTATTTTGATAGAGTAGGAAGATTGTTGATGCACAACCATGGATGATTCGGGGAACAACATATTAAAACAACATTTGAAGTGTTTCATGAGGAATAATTATTGTAAGAGAAATTATAAGGAAGAAGAAGCTTTCTTACTTAAAAAAAGTTATAACAATGAAACACAACTTTGGTCCTAATGTTGGGTTAATGACATCAATGTAATAATCCTACAAATGGTAAAATGCCAAAAAAGAAATTGTGTAATTGGTGTTTTGGGCTTAGTGTTGTGTCGTTCCAATTCTAGGGTGTTTCTTTTTGTCAAGCTTGTGTATGCCAATTTTAACATTACATTACTTGTACTCATCCATCAGCTTTACATTGCTCTCATTAAAGCCATATTTAATTTCTCTTAGGACTACATTGTAATAGTTACTTGTCGAGAAATTATAATGTCTAAAACTCAAAATCTTATTTACAGTACTTCTATTAAAGAAACAAAAATTGTACTCATGTCTTGTATGTGCATGTTAATTATGGGCATTATATTAGGTATTAGAGACAAGTGTTTACAACTCTGGGAACTCTGGGGAGTGTTTATTGGGTCTAACCTTACATGTGCTCATGTTTAAAAAAAATAAAAACAAAACTAATAAGTCTTCATGTAGGTTCCAAACTTTTATCTGTGGACATCACCTCTATGATGATGGATGATAATTATTGTTTTATAGTCCTTATGTTTAGTGCCCTCTAGTGTTGACTAGGATGATGATCTATCTTCTCATGTACTGTGATTATTTTCATTGGGGTTTATCATGGATTAGTATGTGAATCTTAGCATATTAGTGCATGCGAACCATAACATACTAAGATAAGAAGTCTCATTTATCACTATATGCATCTTGTGATACTTTGCATGTTGCATGGGGGTAACTCCATGGTACTACATTTATGTCTTGTATTTATGTATAGTATGGAGATGCTTTGGTGTATCGTATAGTGAATTCACTCTACTCATGTTTAGAAAGGATAACGCTAAGGAATGTGATAACATTATTAGCTAATCTTGCAACATTTTAACTATATTGTGTTAGATTACGAATTGATAGAGAATTGGGGATCATATGTCTATTGGCAATTAGATAGTAAATTAGATACAACATGATTTTTTTACATTTTTTTTATTCTCTTATCTACTGGGCTATATAAGTCTTGTTAATGTGTTTTATGAACAAATTGCTTCCACATACATAGTAGGGCTTAGCTAAATTTTGTGATGCCTTGGATAACTTATAGTTAAATTCAATTGTTAATTGAGGTATAATAAAATGAGTGTCATTGTAAATGGTGCTTACATAGAGCTTTGTGCAAGATAAGTTGATTAATATGGAATAGTATAATTATATTGTTTGGTGACTTTGAAGATTGATTGTCTTGAAAGAATTTTGTAGTGCTCCTAAATAAAGTTAGTATATACATGGTGACCTATGAAATATTCAATGAAATGATATCCATGTGCATAATAGATTGTATGTAAAGATTATGTTCCTACTTTTAGGAATAAAAAGTTAGAAAAATATGGTGTTCTTGTACTATGTTGTGATTGTGAATAGATTTGAGTGATTATCCTATATGATGTTATGGTAATGTACATGTGTAATGTAGATATGTGTTGTGATGTGTAAATACCAACGAATGTTGTGATCATACCTCAATTATGTGATAGAGGGTATCTAGCTTGGGAAAAGGGTTTGTGTGGACATAATGTGTGATCCACTTATACATGCCCTTTGTGATTATTGTACATGTGTGTGAATAAATGTGATGGCCTAGTATAGATATGTTTAAGAAATGTGTTTGATGTGTGTTATTTAGAGATATGTGAGTCACTCTTCATGTTCTTATGTGTTGTGATACTTTAGTGTCACCCCTAGTGTCAGCTCTCCCACTCAGATGAGAGCATGCTAGTGTAACTAGGGGTTGAGAGAGGAGTGAAGGCCTACATAACTTGTTTTAGGGAAAGCTATGTGGCCCCTATTTGAGGGCATTCCCTAATGGTCACAATTAGAGTGCAGTCCCTCTCCTCCCCCACATTAGAACCAACTAGTTAGTTCGTAGTACAAACCCTTTTTCATTTCTATTGTTCCAAGGGTAGAGGATGGACCCTAATGTGCCTTAAGCCTATACTCATTTCTAGTTATAGACAATTGGCAATTCATATGACCTGAGCACTGGGGACACTATTGGGATTGGGTAATTGATGTCATCATGGATTTCTAGTAATTTGGGAGCTACTATCAGTTATGAGATACCGGCACTACATTGGATATAGATAGTGTTATTGCATTTGATTTTGAGATTTAAGATTGGTTGCGAACAAAAAGGATTGGTAACTTTGGGCATTGACACATTATGTGCTATCAGGATGTTTAGAGATGATAGTCATGAATTAAGATAAGTGGGACATGGTAATTTGGATGGCAACTCGATAAAATGACAATTTGTGTGTAATGAGATAATAGTGATTGATATTTTATTACAAGGATGATATGAATTTGATGTGACTGTTAGTATAAGTATGAGGTGTGTTGTTCTCTACTTGGGGTAAATGCAGATGGATTTATACATGTGTGATACATTAGACACATGGTATATGATAACCATACAGAATTGTGGGTTCTCCTTTGTGAGGTGGATCATGTCAGATCCTATAGACAACTCATTTGTGGCATATGTTAGTGGACCTTGGTATGATGGAAGGTTCTGGGTTGTGTGGGACACACTTATTATGACATGGTGATTTATCATTGATTTTTATGTGGTTTGAGACCACCATATTATTTCATGTGGTTTGAGACCACCATACTATTCTATGTGGTTTCAGACCACCATATTATTTTTTGGTTTGAGACCACCCTATTATTTCATGTGGTTTGAGACCACCATATTGTTTCATGTGGGTTGAGACCACCATATTATTCTATGTAGTTTGAGACCACCATGATGTTGCATACTATTATCTTAGGTGATTTGAGACTACTATATGATTAATCTATTACGATGGTAGTAAGTCCACCCAATTTCCCTCCTCCCCTTAGGTGACCTTGTTGCAAGGTCTCATGGTGATCGTAATGTACAAATTTCTAAGAGATTGTGGGATTATTTATTTATGTGTTGAATATTTTTCTTACAAGCCAACAGTGTTATGATGCTTTGGGCTAATTGGCCATTTTTATGATGAGATAGTCCTTTTGCCTCAAGGATGTGTTCTTGGATAATCTCAAGATAATGCAATGGTTGTTATTTGATCTCCACTTCTTCTACGATTTATTATATATTTTTTTCTTTTATTTTATTGAGGTTTAACTTATGAGTTTGCTTTACTTCTTTAACTTTCTTATTTTGGGGCACTTTAATGCTACAACTATTGGTATGTGTGGAGTAATGTGACTATTGTTTACTATCATATCCTAGAGGGATCACGGACAGGTTGTATAGGGGAGTAGATGGCTTGGGGAATCTTGTTCATACTAGGAAATGTATGGTGGGATCATTTGAGAGGACCTTGAGACCATCTTTCCTAATCTGTTACTTGGCACTATGATATGGATGATATTGGTTTCCTTTGGAGCTGAGATTATATGATGTTATGCTAAATTGGATATTGACATAGTGGTTGCTACATGGCATGGTTATTTATTGATTATTTGGCTTCATGGCACTATGAATTACTCAGTGGTATGTTAATGTTTATCCTCCTCATAATACCCATTCTTGACAAGTCTTGTGGTGTGAGTCATGTGAAGTTGTTATGATGAGTACAGATTGATACATGTGAGTATTGTTTTCATCATGTGTTTCACTTAGAAGAGTTATGTGATGTGAAAAAAAGATTCTATTTTTAATAATGTGTTATATGTTGAGTTAAGTTTATGTGATATGTGTGTCACTGAGTGTTGTCGAGAACCAAGTGTTAGAAATTATTGAATAGAACAAGATATGGTGACTTGATTCAATTCCTTAGTTATAAATTGATATATTCTTGATAGTAGTGATGAATTAAGGACATGTTTAGCTGTCTAAAATGAGGTGTGTGGATTAACTTGCAATTATGTGACTTGACATAATATGGTTGCTTATTGTTACATGATGTGGTAAAGTAATTTGTTGATTTTTAATGGATAGCTCTCTTCTCTTAAGGACTTCCAGGAGGAAGTGTATGCAAGGGGGGGAGAATGTAAGGCCATGTGTAGTACCACTTGAACTTTCCCTAGTAATATTGTTATGATAAGACTTGCTTGGAAAATATTTACCAACTTCTTGTTCTCTATGTGATGACACCTATTGGAGATTATATGACAATAGTGCATGACAGTTATTTTCATCCAATCTATGTTTATGTTTGAGCTTTCTCCGGAGTACTTTTATTGAACTATATTTCAATGATATGAGACCCACCCCTCAGTAATTGCTATCCATATTATTTTGTGTTGTTCTAGGATTGTATGAGTCAACTTTTGTATAGTTTTCCTCGTATGACTTATTATATGATGTTGATTTTACAATTCGTATTTATGACTCAATTGATGATATGGTTAAGTTTGGTTATGGTTGATATATATATATATATATAACTAATCATGTGATTTCACCTTCTTTTTAATGCAATTCTATTGGATGGTAGACATATGTTTTATGTTATCATGGTAAATTTAAATAATATTTAAAACAAAAGATTGGTATTCAATTTGGAAAATTAAACATTAGTATGATAATTGATGAACTATGAATGATTATGTTGTGAATTACATGATGAAAAATTTAACGTTTATTCGCTTCGGCTATGGCTATGCATATACATGATGGACTAACAATTATAACCTAAGAATGCAGGTTGGCCCCAATGATAATGGGATTAGGAGGTCACATGGTAAACCCTATTGTGCTTAACTAGTGAAACCAACTTTAATCCATATGGAGGGATTAAGGTCTCATGTGATTTGTAATGTAGTCTATTGTGTCGTGAAGTTGATAGAGTCATGTTTAGAGTGTCTATGTGTTCTTAGTAAGGCCTTGATAAGGTTTATTTATTTATTTAATTGTTGTTCTAGGTTTAAAGTGCCCTTAAACAGAGTATTTTCATTTGTATTTAAAAAAGATAGAAGTCCTATGTGATAAGGTTATAGTTGGGGGGCAGTTTGAAGTATAAAAATTAAATTTTGAACAAGAAAATTAATTCTTAGAATTACCTTTTCTTTATTGAAGAAATTTTAATTATTTGGAAATGGGTGAGCTATCATCACCTCATCCCATCTTCTAGTTGTGTTTGGGGGCCCATGACTCACCATGGGTGAAGACACATGGATGCCCCCTCTTTGCATGTGGCACCAAGGTGAAGACATTTGGAAAAATTGTAGGAGAGGTGTGTCAACTCTGGAGGAGAGGGAGAGGACACTTGTCTTCTCCATAAGTTGATGGGAAAAATTTTAAAAAAAAGGAAGGAAGAGGAAAAGGGCTCCTAGGAAGAAAAAGGGGAAGATGGAGAGATTTTGGGCAGAAAAAAATAAGGTTTTCATCGAAGTTTTTTCCTGCATCACATGGTGTTGAAAGTAGGGTCTAAAACCTATGTATATTGTGGTAAAATTTGTTAATGCTGAAAATTTTCTATTTGACTGTAAATTTTGTGACTAGTGAACTGGAAATTTTCTATTTGATTGTATATTCAGTGGGGAACTATTTGATTGTAAAGTCTGTAAGTGTTGTGTTCTTATGTGCATTAATAAGGGTTGAATGTAAGTCACCATCCTATTGTATAATTATTTTGGGATGGGGAGTATTGTGATATGTATGGGAAAGACTATAGGGTAAGAGTACCCAATCTGACTACTTTATGAGAATATTTAGATAGAAAAGAAACTGGGGTAGATTTGGGTGAATGGAGTTCCTTAGAATATGGAGTGATCTTTGGAATGAAAGGTGCAGAAATGAAATTAATCATGCAATTATATTTTGTGTGGGTTGTTGTATGTGTCATGTCTATTTGTTTTTCATTGAAATAGATTTGTGTGTGATGTTGCATGTGTTGCATCTTTGTTTACCTGGTTTACCATGTGCCCTCCAAGGTTGGGGGTGGGGACTAATTTCTAGTCCTATGGCTAGGAGGTGAGCTCCCATTATCATTGGCATTAAGTTTTTATTTTATACAGAGCACCTAATGTTTCATTCTATGGAGCACATAATACACATCTAGATATCAATAAATAACTGAACCATTATTGATGATGTGGTGAAGTGCAAGAAGCTTACAAGGCTCTTGGCCCTCTAAATAGAAAACAATTCAAAGATATATGTTTCCTAGTTAGAACTCTCCCTCATGCCAAAG
The DNA here is from genome assembly GCA_027924645.1 of Cunninghamia lanceolata. Classification (NCBI taxonomy): domain Eukaryota; kingdom Viridiplantae; phylum Streptophyta; class Pinopsida; order Cupressales; family Cupressaceae; genus Cunninghamia; species Cunninghamia lanceolata. Next base: position 5,363,926 of record BSBN01000135.1, on the reverse strand, counting down.
GATCTAGCTTCCCAGTTTGTTGCCTTCTTTAGTTGAACACAATATTCCTTCAAAGTACAAAAAGGAAGTTACAATAAATAGATTGAGAAGTTACTATTATGTGTGACAACCTCAAACACCTTGTTGATAATTTTAGTGTACAACTAGCAAGAGAGATTATGTGATCAAGTTCGTGTTTATAAAATCAATCATGCATGCTGCATCTCTATAAGATTATGGATCATCATATGTAATAACACCACACTTGTACCATGTGATCAAGTCAATGATTATGTATGTAAATGATGAATCTTTAAATTTAAAAGTGTATAAAAATACATAGGTGAGTCTGTTGCTTCCCATGTGAAGTATTCATGCTTATGGTGATGTAGTATGATGTTGTCTAAGTTTCTTAATGCCTAATTTGATATCTACCTAAATAGCACATATCGTGGGAAGTTGAAACTATTCCATTGATGGAAACTATAACCCTGTTAAGCCTTTTGTATGACTAGTTTGTTTTACATAACAATTATATCTCTAGCAACACATATATCCCATGATTCTCTTTTTATTGCTCCATTTTACCCTTCTAGAAAAGGATGCATTCTGGTGTTATCTCATCTACTATAAATGGAAAGAAATAATTTAGCACAATGTTGTGTCATCTCTAGGGGTCCTTGGGGCCACAATTGTGAACATGAGATAAATATTTTATTTTTCTTGGCCTTACCAATCCATCATCACAAGTAAGCTAGGGCATCAGAAAGGTGCTCAAGAATGCATACTATTCATATCATGGAAGAGGTTTGCATGTTGTTAGCTATAGATAGAATTTATATGTGCATGTCAAAAAAATTAGTAGACAATCATAGGTTGTAACTACCCTGTTGTGTCCCTTATTGCAGCTCCAAAACTTGTAGAGATACCTAAATTATTTACTCTCGCAGAGTCAAGTGTTTTTACAAAGAAAGAACATTTGCATGCAATATGTGATAATTATTGTGAAGAAACTCGGTGTTTCCTTCTGCAGTATTAGAAAATATAGACCTCAAAACAAAACAACAACAAAAAAAGAGGGCCACGACTCTGTGGTAGCCGTGGACCCCTTTTTAAAAGGTCGTGGCTCCACAAGGGAGTCAAGTTCCTAGAACCGTTTCCCTCCTGTGTTCCAGTCTGGATGAATTACTTAGTTGCATATCCCATCCTCTTGGTCGTCGCTGCCTTCATGGAAAACCTTGATATGTGAGAAAACAAAGAAAACAAATAATAAATCAACCTGGTTAGGAACTAGTAGCATACACAAAACAAAAAAAATAAAACTCTGAAGTTTGTTGAGTAGCCTATCCTTGCTGGGCTCTCAACGCTTCTATGGAGAAGCAATGCATGGCAGCTAGCAACAGAGAAGAGGCGTAGAAGCCTCTAGACTTTGCCCACCTATTTTTCTTTTCTTTTAGGGTTGATGGGAGGCATAGGATTTAGGACAAGACTACGTAGGGTTAGTCATCTATCTCAACCATTGAAATTTCCTTTTTCCTTTACATATTAAAATTATAAACTTTTCTTTGTTCCTTAGAAGATTAATATCTAACTTTTAGGAAGGGTGTGGTTTTGTAGCCATTAGGCCACATATGTCAAGCCATTTATTTTTATTTTCCTTGGCCACATCCTTATAACTTGTATGTGAGCATTGTAGTGCTAGGATTTGTCTCATGACGTGGGAGGAGAAATAACGGCGGAAAATTTTCGTAACTCATTGGTCATTCCTATCGGTGTGTTCCTTGAACCTCCTATGGGTGCAGACACTAGTATAATCTCCTTTTTATTTCATGGCAATAATGTTGTCTAGGTTAATGTTATTATTCCTCTCTAATTGAGATATGTTTGTGGGTTTTCTATCATTACTCTTCAATCGGCCAATGGCTTGGATGGTAATTTCAAAATTCAACACTACCTTCTAACTAGGTTAACTCCCCTCTATAATATACCTCTACTTTCAAGCTTTGCAAATAAAGCAAAATCTTTTGTTTCATGTTTGGGTTGCTTAGTTAATAAGAAGAAAGGATATCTCCGCTCACTTAATTTGTTGATTATAAGAGTGGTTGATAATATTTTAGAAATGGAGTTAAATTTAAGATGTAATAGGCTATACGTATTTAATAATTGTGTTATATTAAATGTAAGAAAGGTTTTATTATAATAACTTTTGATGTGCTATATGTGGATTCATTATTGTAAAAGGGAATTATTTTGATAGAGTAGGAAGATTGTTGATCCACAACCATGGATGATTTGAGGAACAACATATTAAAACAACATTTGAAGTGTTTCATGAGGAATAATTATTGTAAGAGAAATTATAAGGAAGAAGAAGCTTGCTTACTTAAAAAAGTTATAACAGTGGAACACCACTTTGGTCCTAATGTTGGGTTAATGACATCAATTTTATAATCCTACAAATGGTAAAACTCCAAAAAAAAAATTAATATTGTGTAATTGGTGTTTTGGGCTTAGTGTCGTGTCGTTCCAATTTTAAGGTGTTTCTTTTTGTCAAGCTTGTGTATGCCAATTGCGACATTATGTTACATGTACTCATCCATCAGCTCTGTATTTCTCTCATTAAAGAAAAATTTAATTTGTCTTAGCAGTACGTTGTAATAGTTACTTGTCGATAAATTAGAATGTCTAAAACTCAAAATCTGATTTACATTACTTCTATTAAAGAAAAAAAAATTGTACTCATGTCTTGTATGTGCGTGTTAATTATGGGCATTACATTCTAACTTTCTAGACCTAAATTTGAAGATCTAACACTTCTTGTGTTGAATGTTTTGAATTTTTTTCAACTTTCAAGAACTGATGTTCGGGAGCTTTTCTAAGACTATCTTTCCATAAATACACTTTCATAGTTGTTTCCTTTTTAGAGTTGGGTCCTTCAAGAGATGTTTTTCCAGAGTTGATTTTTAGAGCTATCCATGATGCCAAGACTATCTTTCAAGCATTCAAAGCAATCTTTTGATAGTGCCTTGGTGAAAATATCAATGATTTACTGCTTAGATCTGCAGAATTGAACTTCAATCTTTCCATGCTCTACCAACTCCCTTTATGAAATGGTACCGGATCTCAATGTGCTTACTTCATCCATGGAAGACTAGATTCTTTGTTAGGGCTATTGATGAAATACTATCACAAAATATGGTTGTAGCATCTTCCTACTCCTCATTCAAGTCAACAAGGATTCTTATCAACCAAATAGACTGACATGCTGCTACATTTGTTGCTATATACTTAGCTTCTGCTATGGAGAGAGAAACAATGGGCTACTTCTTTAATGCCCATTAAATGGGTCTTGAACCCATGTGAAACACATATCTTGATGTTCTCTTCCTATCATCTACACTCATACCCTATCAATGTCTGTGTATGAAACCAACTCAAACTCATTGGAGGCGGTATATAAAATGTCATAGCACTTGGTGCCATTGACATATCTTAGGATTTTATTTCCTACTTTCTAGTGTGTGTCCTTAGGTTTCTCTATGAACCTGGAAATCAAGCTTACTGCCTACATTAAATCAAGTCTTCTAGTAGTCAAATACATTAGACTTCCAACCATGCTCTTGTAGAGGGTTGGGTTCACTTCATTGTTGTCTTCTTTGCTTAATTTCAGACCGATAGTTGTTGGTGTTGGGGTAGGTTTGTTGTTCAACATTCTAAATCTCTTCAAGATCTATGTGGCATAGTTAGTTTATGAAATAAATATGCCATGCTCTACTTGTTGCACCTCAATGCCTAGGAAATATTTTAGTAGACCTAGGTCTATCATCTCAAACTCATTTTTCATTACCTCTTTGAAATTAGAAATGAATAGGTCACTATTCCTTATGAAAATCAAATCATTTACATACAAAACAACAACTAAAATCTCACCATTAGCTTCTTTGATGTACAATGTAGGCTCACTACTACTTTGCCTAAAGCCATTACTCAGCAAATAGGAATCTATTTTGTTGTACCATGCTCAAGGTGCTTGTTTAAGCCCGTACAAATCTTTTCGAAGCTTGTAGACTTTGTCTTCATGCCCTAGGACTTCATAGCTAGGTGGTTGCCACATACACCTCCTCTTTAAGGACTCCATTCAAGAAGGTTGAATTCACATCCATTTGGTATACCTTCCACTTATGAGCTGGGGTGTAATTGCTAAGACTACCCACACTAATTTTAGCCTTACAACTAGTGCATATGTCTCATCATAGTCTCTTCTAGGTTGTTTTTTGTATCCCTTAATAACCAGCCTTGCTTTATGCCTTGCAATCTTTCCTTAGTAGTGTTTTTGGTCTTATAGACCCACTTAACTCCAACGACTTGTTTACCATTTAGTAAATCAAGTAGCTCCCATATTTTATTTCACTCTATAGAATCAAACTCTTCATCCATGGACTTATACCATTTCTCCTCTTTCACAGCTTCCTCAAATTACGTTGGATCACTATAAGAAAACAATGCAAAATCCATATTTTCATCAAAATCAACAAACCCTGTGTTGTTATAAATTTTCCTTACGCTCTTTGTCCTTCACGGCATTAATGAGGTGAGGGTTGGGTCTAAATATCAAGAGCTACTTGACTATTGGGCTGATGAAGAAGAATGAGTACTAGAATGTTCACCCTGTTGTAAAGTTTTGAAGTTGTTGCCTTAATGAAAGGTTTCAAAGCTGCTACCTTGTTGAAAGGTTCTGAAGCTATAGACTTCTAGAGCTTCTTCATCATCAAAGGGTATTGTGATAGAAATACCTATGGAACTATCCACCATTCCATCCCATGATTTGTTTTCAATGAATTCAACATCCCTAGTGATCACCACTTTTATGGTGATGGGATTATACAATTTGTAGGCTTTGGACTCTTCACTATAGCCTATGAAGATGCATTTTTTACCTTTATCATAAAATTTCTACCTCTTCTCCTTTGGCAGAAATGCATAGTCTACACATCTAAATATTCTTAGGTGCTCTACACTCCATTTGTTATTTGTCCATGCTTCTTGTGGAATCCTATCACGAACAATTTTTGTGGGGCACCTATTCAGTAGGTAAACTATTGTTGCTATAGCTTCACCCCAATAATCATTTGGCAAACTTTTTGCATTCAACATGCTTGCTATCATATCTACGATGGTTCTATTTTTCTTTCAATCACTACATTTTGTTGTGGAGTATATCTTGTTGTGAACTATTTTTTTATGCCTTCATTCCTATAGAAATTCATAAATTCCTTGGAGATGTACTCTCCCCTCTATCAATTTTGAGGAGTTTGATACAGTGGTCACTTTGCTTCTTAGCTATGGCCTTAAACACTTTAAAATTCTCAAATTCTTCTAATTTATTCTTCAAAAGATAAACCCATATTTTTTTATAATCATCCATGAAGGTCATAAAATAAATATTTCCACCAAGGGTGTCAGTTTTCATAGGACCACACAAATATGAATGCACTACCTCTAATGGTCTCTTTCTCTCCTAGAATACCCTGATTGAAAGGATTGTCTATGTTGTTTACCTAGGATGGATGCTTCACATTTTCTATTAGGCTCTACAATTGCTGGTAGGTCCCTGACCATGCCTTTTCTAGCTAAAAGACTTAAACTAGAATTGCTTAATTGCCCATACTTGAGATGCCAAAGCTTGGATGGGTCTTTGATGAAAGCCTTGAAGTTAACTACTACAGCCCTGTTGACTGTGCTTGATATGGGATTTAAATTTTGAGGGGAAACATCTGGTTCTTAGTCATTTGAACCACTGCAATCACTTTCTTGCTTCCATCTTTATCATAGATGATGCATTCCCCTTTTTTAATCAGGATTCTATAACCATTTCAAACCATCTATCCAATTCTCAAGAGGTTATATTTTATGCCTGAGGCATAATAGATGTCCTAAATATGCCTTCTTTCACCATGTTTGGTCTAAATGTTGACTATGCCTCTTCCCATGACTAGAACCTTCACATTGTTCCCCATTTTAATTTCAGACTTTGTGTTGTTATCTATGGAGGTAAATAATTTTTTTACCACTCATGTGGTTACTACATTTGTTGTCCAAATACTAGACTTCAGTGTTGTCCTTCTTAGCAAGGTTACATGCAATGAACAATTGACTATTTCTCATTTACAACCATCTTCTCATTTTCTACATAAGCATTTTGACTCCCTTGGTCACATTGTTTCTTCTTACATTCACTTAGATAGTGACCATATTTATGACAATAAGAACATTCTACATTAGCTTTATCATACATCTAATTTGAGATGATGTTCTTATTTTTGTTTGGAGAGTCTAGCTAGGAGGTGCTTGCCTCCTCTTGGCTATTTGTGTCTCCTCTTCAAGATTTGCTTCTTCCTCTGCCCCTCTTACCCTTGCCTCTTCTGTTTCTTCCTCTTCCCCTACCTCTCACACTGCCTTGGTCTTTGAAGGCTTGTTCTAGGGAAGGAATGGATATGTTCAACCATTGCTCATGGGTTTGAAGAGAACCCATCAACTCATCAATTGTCATCTTTGAAAGGTCTTTAGCCTCTTCTATGGCAATGACTATAGGATCAAACCTAGAGGGCAAACTCCTAAGGATTTTCTCTATAATCCTTTCCTCTTCCATGGTTTCTCCATTTATCCTCAACTGATTTATCAAGGTGGAAACCCTTGTATGGAAGTTTAAGATAGACTCACCATCCTTTATTTGTAGGGTCTCAACATCTCTCCTTAGCAGTTAGAGTTTCACAAGCCTCACCTTCTTAGTTCATTGGTAAATGTTTTGGATTATTTCCCATGCCTCTTTTGTATAGCTAGCTATTTCTATTTTGAGAAAGATAGCCTCTATCAAGGCCACCTCAATCAAACTAAGGTCTTTTGCATCCTTTATCCTTATCTCCTTCAATTGATTCCTCCGAGTATTGGTTAATGTTATATAGAAATTTGGGTTAGTCACATCTATGAGCCCGTTGACCACTAACTCCCACAAATCATTTGTAACTGTTACCACATAGAATTGCACCTAGCTTGGAGAGAGTCCAAGCATTCTAATGACACAATGGGAATGATCTCAAGTGTGGGACCTTGCAATATGAGATCAGACCTCCACAGAAGGTTGGTTCCTCATTCTAAGACTAAAGCTTAGAGAAATTAACTAAACCTAGTGCTAATGCTTGCAGGGGAAAAGGGATAAAAGGAAACAGAAAGGGAAAAAGGTGATGCACTAGATTTAATATGTAGTAGCTAATCTGAGTCAACACAACAATGATCTCAACTCTAAAGAACTCACACAGACTTGCAATCTTGATAGAGTTTTTGGACTAGAAAACCCTAACCTATAAAGGAGCCATAATTTTACTCACAAGATAGATTATAATTTTTAGATAAAACACAAAGATAAAATACAAGAGAGGAAAAATATTAGAAGTGTATTGATCATGAAGGTCAAATGATCATTACAGAGCAGAACAAATGTAGTAGAGTGTAGACACAAAATAATTAATTACATTCATTGTTGAATCAAACTAGAAGACATCAAACGCCTAGCTTCATGCACAATGCATCAGATTCTAGTGATTCCTACAATTGCTTTACAAGGTCTGACTACAAAAAAATTTAGCAGCATAACAACCCAAAAAAAACTACCCTTAAGATTACAAATTTTTTAGAATTTATATCAGTCTTTTTCTCTGTAGAGAACATTGAAACTGATCATAGGGACCTAGTACAGCTCATACCCATTTAATTTACTAATCAAAATTTTTTTGTGACAGGGACCAAGCCCATGCCTTTGGCAGATCTGCAACCTCTGCAACTAGATTCTTGCACACATGACTGACAGATACATTTAAGAGGGAATGCAAAAAAGTCCTGCCATGCACCTAAAAAACTGAATTGTAGTTGTGATTGTATTCCAACATTAAAGAAATGTATTGTTTCATCTATTTTCATTCGGCCCTGACTATGGAATTGAATGTTGAGTACACCCACTCAATCAGAAACTCCTCCCACCTTCATAATCCTCATATACCCACGTTTGAATATCGATTGTTAGATGGAGAGCCTGAGTAGTGAATCGATGGCTATCACACATTACAAATAGCACTGTGGCTCAAAAGATCAAATGGTGATGTGAAGAAGCATTGTGATGACATTAGATGCTGCTACCTATCCCTAGAAAGCCTCTATCTCGGGCCGTCATAGATCACAATTCAGTCCTACTTCTCTCCTTTAGATTTGCAATGAGAAGGGGAGCTGCGATGCAAATAGAAGATGTCACGTGTTGGAGAGAAGGTGTGGTATGAATAGCCCTTGCAATAGATCCCATCACATATCATGAATATGGACTGAGCGGTGAAAACACAACCACGATGTGAGGGAGGCGAGCGATGGAGCAGGTGGACACCACATGTCACAACCACACTCAACGGGAGGACTTTCCTTGAGCTTTGTTGAGGATCAGTGCGGGGGCAACACTTGGCATCATCTGCATGAGCTAGAGGGTCCCTGCCTTTCCTCCCGAGAGTCCATTGCATATCGCATACATGATTGGGGTGCCAAAGATACAACAACGATGCGAAGGAGCCCAGTGATGCAATGAGAGACCAACACATGGAGGTCCTCTACCAACTCCTTTTCCTTATGTTCTCATCACATATCACATTTTAAATAGGGTTATTGAACTTACAAATGTGACGTGAAGGATGAGTGTGTTGAGCTGAGATGATGACATATGACAATAATCTGGACTACCAGTGCATGTCGCACCTTCCTTTTCTTCCTACAAGACCAAACTATGATGCAAGGGTTCTGTGTGATGAGCTATGGGAATGACACATGTACTAAGCAAACCATCACACATCAAATTTCTCAATAATACCTCATTGTGCAAATTGTGATGCAAAGGCATGCGACGATGAACTCAGATGAGAACACGTGTCAAAGATCTGGAGTCTTTACACATCGCCCATTCCCTATTACCAGCGAGGAGGAAAATACAATGTAAAAGAACATTGTAATGAAGTGGGAAGCTAACACGTAGCCCACATTGACACTTTAGAACCTTGCCCCTACCACCACCGCAAATCGCAAATCTTCATTTTTCCTTATCATACCATTTGTGATACGAAGGAGGGCCACGACGGAATGTGGAGCATACATGTGTCAGTAGATCTGGGGTTGTCACACATTGCCCATTGCCACCAGCCTTAGGAACAAGAAATGTGGTGCATAGAAGACGTGTGATGCAATAGAAACCTGCAACCTATCTCAAACCACCCATTGCATATTGCAAATTGAAGGTAAGTGTTACCAATTTTTACCCAGAGCTCAAATTGGTAGAGCTGAAATAGTTTATGTTCATTTTAAGGTGAAAAGATTTTAACTTATTTTTGCTTTTCTTAACCATTGCATATATTGAATTTTAAAGAAAGGTTCAATTTTATCATGCTATTGTTATCACAGAAGAGAAGAAATCCAGTTTATCATTCAATGCTTTACAGAGATTTTATGAGTGATAAGGAGTTATTTCATTTCATATTACAATGTTTCATTCATTTGACAAATGAGATATACACAAAATAGGATAAGTATTGCATTGAAAGAAAGCAAGAGAGATCAAATATCCCACACAAGCCATGGGAATAGCTGAACCAATACATCAGAAAGAATATACTATGCATCTAAAAAATAAGTGAAGAAATGAAGCAAATAGGACAAGGCATATCTATCATTGCCTGTTGAAGTCTTGAGTTGATCTTCATTGCAGCTAGCTCCTCTTTGCTCCCGACCTTTGAATGAACCTGCAGTGATTGAGAAAGAGATGTTAGAGCTCTAGATATGATTTTTACGATGTGCTATACCAATAGAAATATAGTACACTGCCTATGATGTATTGAGTCAGTTGAATAAATATTAGAAGTATGCAAGAGAGCTTGAAAAAAGAAATATCACAGTAGCATTGAGCTTCATTATTTTTATCTAACATGTTTGTTCACTGTGTAGGTATAGGAGAAATCATGTTGCTGATCCATTTTTGACAACATCATAGCATGTGGTGCAAAGTGGGCTCCCACAAGGGTTGAGCCCAACATTGAGCTCATCCAAGGCAGCTCAATAATGTATGAAACTGAGTAAAGGCATTGTCAACATCATGATGTTATTACATCTATTTACTATCACATTATCAAGTGTCTCATTTAGGTCCTCATCAAAGAAACAGTTGGACAGCCCTACAACAGGTATTAATCATTTGTTTTCAATGAAGTGCAGTGAAGTTACAACCATGCCATACACAAAAATGTCCATGCAATATTCAGAATGAAGGAGTCATAACCAATGAAGTATGCATAAATATGGAATGAACTACAATAAAGGTGGTAAAACTTCATAGCATATGTAAGTGCATTCTACCTTCCCAATGTAAATATGCTAAATTAAACATCTAGTGTAATAAAGGGAGTATCGACATCAAATATATCATTGCATGTATAATACACCTGAAGGCAGATTTTATGGTACTTGAATAATGACATTAAGCTAAAGGTGATAGTTTATACAACTCAGAACAAGTTCAAAACATATTAACTACAGGTACATCATTTAGAGGATGCAAAGAGCCAATGAGGATGAGAATGATCCCACTATCACAATGATCTAATGAAGAACATGCTAAGTGTATACATAAGGTATATATTGGTTCAGAGATAGAAAGAAGAGAGTTTTGTAATGAAGTCTCAATGTTCATGTTCATCTATAAGAAATACTAAGGAAAAGCAACATGTATTTTAACTTATTTCGTAGCCTTCATACAAATGTAGATTTATAGTATGTAAATACTTTTGGAGCAGCAAAGAAAGATAAAGCCACAATCTTTCTATTTTGAAAAGTCAAAAAGAGTTTGCATCAAATGATAAAGTAAAATTTGAAACAGCATATGAAGTCCTCGACCTCAATGATAAACATGATATATCACAGTGTAAGTTTTTGCATTATTCCTTCATAGGATGAGTTCAAAATTAAGCTTTCTTCATACATAACTAAGAAAATGTGGGAAATACAATATACATTGGGTTCTTAAGCCACAACCAAGAATGCAATTTTCCTCATAAAATATCAAAACCCATATCAAGATACATTAAGAAGGACATATACAAAGTAAATAGAAGGCATTTCAAGCTCATGAGGGTTTGATAAAGACTCAGAAATAATGAAGTATACTAGACACAGAATGAAAAAACACAACCATGTAGGGTTTCATAACCCAGTTTTCATTTTTCAAGACTTTTAAGCCTTTTTCACCAATGTGGCCGAGTCTTTGATGCCACAACATTGTCTTCTCCACTGGAAGATTCATCTCCAAAGAATTAGCACCCATAGGAACAACGTCCTCCTTCTCAACATGCTTAGATTTACTTGACTTTGTAGAAGCACTATTACATTGAACTGCATGTGCATCTAGCTTATACAGAGTGTCAATTCGTGCACCCTTAGCTAGCACCATAGAGCCTCTAGTCATTCTACAAACACCATTCGAGAAAGAGACTTGTACACTAGCATCATTAAGCTTACTTGGTGCTTTTAATACCTCTAGTGGCCGGTTGCAGACTTTCAAATATTTTAAAATGTCACTTCTGTTAGTGTAGGTTTTTATTTCCTAGATGGGTTATTTATTTATTCCTAGGTTTTTCCTACACTTCTATTAATCTTGCTTAGGTTAATAAAGCATGTCTTCTTAGGTGAGTGGTTGCGAGGTGTCACCTTCCTACATGTGAGCATCCATTAGCTATCTTGGGAAGATACATTGCTATCTTTAGTCCGATAGATGGTTGCTCCTCATTGGTCGGTGTTGCCACCTCCTCTCTCTTCCTAGTGTATATAAGCATGCTACCTGGCTTGTATTTGGCATCTCTTTTGCTTTTGCATCCTCTTAATGCTATTTTGCTTCTAGCATTTGCATTACTCTCTTGGAGACTAACTCTGTGTTGCTATTTTGATTTCGTATCATTTGCATTCATAGTTTTAATATCTATTCTTTGCACTAGTTTTCTGGGTTATTAATCTTTTCAGATTCTAACAACTTCCTAAGGGTCGTTGTGTCTTTTTGCCCTATCTGGGCCTCCAATGTACTTCTGATTTGGATTTTTATATATTTAGTACGGGTGCTTCACACCTTTTTCTTAAAAAAAAACTCCCCAACCACTGTTCCTCCATCCACTTCTCTGTTTTGATTGTAGTCCTTCTTGGCCTGTGAATCTAGGCAAAATCACCATTTCCTGAAGTGATTTAGAATCCAAACATGATTTCTCTTCCAATCAAACTTTGATGTAGGGTGAGGATCTATCCATAGTAGAGACCCTAACCTCAAATTGACTCTAGAGGATCTATCCATAGTAGAGACCCTAACCTCAGATTGACTCTGGAAAGCTATTTGCTTTTTCCTTCGATTGCAAGCCATGACTTCAATTGATCTAACAAATATGATTAAATGGTTTCCTAGCATTTGAATATAACTTCTTGCATTTTTTTGTCAATGTGGTAGAGACATTTATAAGGAAAATCTTAGGTTTCCTTACATATTCCAAAAGTTTGGGGCACTCTTTTCAATTATATTAATATGAATTTTACACAATATAATATATTAATCTAGATTACTATAATATTTCAATATTTAATATTTATATTAATTATAAAATGTATATTAATTCATATTTAATACATTTTTTGATATTCTTATGTACATTTAAAGGGTTTTAGGATCCCTTGAAAACCTATATTAAATAGAAAACAATGGAATTACATAAAGTAAGTAAACTATCAATAAGTAGGGAGTTTAGATAGATATTTTGTTTTGCACTCCAATATCTCACACACACACACACACACACAGAGAGAGAGATATATATATTATGTATGTTTTATGTATGGCTCTACCTGAATTTTAACGTTGAAAAATTTACTATATCTCTCATTAAAGTGTAAAAAAATTTACTATAATATAACAGAAATATAAATACATTATAAATTTGTATAATGACCAACTTATATAAATTTTATTAGTAATATATATTTAATGAATAAAAAATGAAATAATTTTAAAAGGTTGAATATTATATTAATATGATTATTGCAGGATAAATTAAATTAATATTTATATCACTATAATATATTAATATTTAATATTTATACACAAATATATATATCAATATTTCATTTTACTATGTTCTAATAATTTTTATTATCAAAATAGTATTAATTATATTATTTTATAGATATTTAAAATATGAATATTATAATTACAATGAAGGAAAATTAAATAATCATATTAATATGAATATTACATAATTTAATATATTAATATTTAGATGACTAAAATATATTAATGTTTAATATTTATACACAAATGTAAATCAATATTTCATTTTACTATAATATGACATAAATATAAATACATTATAATTATAATTCTATTTATTTTTATAATCAATAATTTAATATAAGTTTTATTATTAATATATTATTAATTATTATTCTACTGATTATTCAAATAAGAATTATATAATTAATATATAAAATGAATAAAAATTAAACAATCATATTAATATGACTATTATATTAATATGAATATTACAGAATATAATTTTTAATATTTAATATTTTTAAAAAACATGTTTACAAAAATTAAATATTAATATATTATAGTGATGGAAGTATTAATTTAACAAAGAAATTTATCAAACCCATAATGTCTTGTGGGTCTATGAAGTAGAAAAATTAATCTGCAAAATGATGATATGCCCCATACTTTTCTGCATACTAACTTCAAAATAGGGGAGTTTTCTTGCACTGAAGGACATGCATGCTTATTATCATACTAGAAATTAATTTTTCTAATAAAAATTTTAAATAGCAAACAATATGGAATATTTATCTCGAGAAATCTTTAAATCTTGAACCTATGGAATATTTATGCCAAGAAATAATATGTGAGAAAAAATGGGATACTTATACTATGAAGTCTATCACCCAATGTTCGAAACGGAACACAATAATGTATCCCATGTAAGCTACCTGCTAGAGCTTCCATTAAAATGTTTTACTTGTTATTCATCTATGTTAGTTCTAAATTTTTTCCTCCTCTAAAACATAACTATGTGTTTGGAATAGCCACAAATAAATACTATTTACTTTAGTCACTGAATAAACACATTAAACAGTCCTCAAATTTTAAAACATGTAAATAATTAAACAAGAAGTTAAATAGTACCAATTGACAATTTTTTTTAAAATAATCTCATAATGTCAAAAACATAACCAACTTTAAGTTGCTTTGTTCTTACTCTTAAACATAGCTTAAAAATATGTCTCCTTGATCCAACTCACTCCTTCGATGTTCAGTTGTTAACTAATACCAAAGTAATGTTAAAATTAAATGATTATGTGTTCTATAGATCACATTTCCCATTGCAATTATTTTAGTAACAATATTTGTTTTTAATGTAATATATAACATAAATATAAATAAATTATAAATTTATATAATAACAATTTAATCAAATATAACAATACTAAAAAAATGTATCATGTGTTTCATAGCTCTCATTGTTGGTATATATTAAGCTTGCTTAGGAGTGCATATTTAGGAGTCTATGTTTAGCCTTGAGCAATACTTGGCATGCCTAGATTATCTTTATCTAAGTTATGTGGTTGCTTTTCCTATTTTTGGAGTGCCACTATTCCTAGTGAGCTTTTCTTATTACTGGCTTGACTATTCTTAGTTGATTATGCCCTATATGTACTACATCTTGTAAGCTAATTAATCAATCCCATATTTTGCATTCATATTGTGTCCATTACTTTGCAATACTTATTTTCTTGTCATGCTCCTATTTGTCTTAGGTGGCTCAAATCAATACTCACATTCACTCAATTTTCCTTTTCAAAGTAGAATTGTTTAAATGTTTGTTTGAATTTCCATGAGATCATGAAAGTATTTGCATTGTTTTGATCAAAGCAAAGTTTTTATATAGTTTGCAATTTGTGTTTTTGTTTGTATTTGTGGTATTTTTATGGAAAAGAATTTTGAGGAGAGGCTGATTCGTTTACACAAGAGGTCGACCTAGAGATAGAAGTCATTTTCATTGAACGACGTCCAGTCCAAGGAAGGCACCCTGCATTCAAAGATTGACAACCAGTATTGAAAGGCACGTGGCTTGAGGAAGGCTTGTAGCCTATAGAGCCTATATTGTGAGGTGCCAGGCCAAGGGTGAAACCCACCACAAATGCAATCACCTTTGTTTTCCTCTATACTATGCCAAAAATGGTAGTCGTGGACTCTGGACTGTACATAGGCACCAAACATGCCTGATCCTTGGCACAAGGTGGTCATCAGAGGCAGAAAACAACAAGATCTGTAGGGTTAAAAACACACATGCACATCCAGGAGGCAAAGGCTTGATCGGGGTGTTTTCAGTGTCCCATGACCTAATTCTTCACACAAGAAGAAAAAGAGGAAGTGACCAGATCTAGTGTTCAAGCATAGAAAAAAACAAAACCCTTATTGCAAAGAGGCATTTTGTTTTCTTTACAGGAAAGGGGGCAATTTGAATGTGCATCAGTTCACAATGGCAAGATACTTATATATATTATTGGCCCAGTAATCGATTTTATATTGCAGGTCGTGGCCCATGCAAAATCGTGAAGTGCCATGTAGAAGGATTTTGAAGAAATGAAGCTTTGTGAAGATGTGGAATGTGCCATGTCGCATGGTAATTGAAAGAGTCTGGCACAGTGTTTAGTTGCAATGGAAAGTGCCAAATGTCTTCTCCTGAGTCAATAGGCTTCGAGAATCACAGTGTGCCATGTGTTTGTGCTGTGTCCCTTTTAATTTCATAAAGTTTCTAAGTGGTGCGAAGAGTACCAAGTGTCGCAATGGTAGGGAGAGGAAAACTTTTTATAAAGAAGATCAGATGTATGCGAAGCTTGCCACGTGTCTTTGTTGCAGTTGAGTGGAGCCTGCCGTGTGTCACTCTTTTCACAGTATATTAAAGTGTCCAAGTATAAATATGGTGGGCCCATGATGTTAAGAGGTATTTTATAAGAACGGCGGAATGTGCCATGTGTAGAAACTATGGGTGTTTGAATTAAAGAAACTAAGTAGCTTAGAAGAAGTGCCAACCTTCTGTGTGTCCTTGTTTGAAGCTACCAGAAGTTGTCATGTGTCTTAAGTATCAATTAAAGTAAAGAGAAGCTAAAGGTGCCAAGTGTCAATATGGTGTACATTTGAGAAGATATTAAAGGGGCCAGACTCGAAGAGCATGAATGCGCCACGTAGCAACTTTTGACCTGTTTGGAAGCCCGTGGAAGTGGCCATCTATCCCAATAGAACTGGTAGTTGTAAGTTGTATGTTCAGTGCCAGTCAACCAATTAGAATGTGAGGATGATGCAGATGTAGATTTAGTAAGATTTCTTGCACGCGACCAGTTCTAGTTCAGTTTTGCAGGCGGTTAAAGATCTTAATGACCATCAATGTCTTGAGCCCCATCTTTCTGCTATAAATAGGAGAATTCTATAACTGCTAAAAGATATGTGTGTAGAGATACTAAAATAGAAGAAGATATATGATAAGATATTCGTAGTGTGACTGGAATATATCATTTTTACCTCTGCAATTGTATCAGAAAGCAAAGCATCGTATATCTGTGCATGTTTTGTGCCTTATGTATTCTATCGAATCAATTAATGAGAAGCCTTTGTCAATGCTATTTGGTGATATTTTCTGTGTCTTTGTTACAATTTCTCTGAGTTTAGCCTCTAAGTTTAAATCTATTCATAATCTATTTATATTAATCATGCTCATTGCTCTTTAATATAACATCAATCATAAAAGATTTAGTCATTGTGCTAATTGTTGAAACAAATATAAGTCTGGCACATCACCTTAGAAGTTGCTTTATATTGTATATGTAATCTTGTTTCTCCTTTCCCTTTCCCAAAACCCCATTGAAAAAGGAAGAGCCAACTTCTATAAAATCTGGAGGTTATTCTGAGAGTTATCTCACGTTCTCAGAATTTTCCATGTTGGTGTTAAAACTCGCGCAATTTTACACATCAACACAAGGCATCAAAATCCTTGTTCATAGGCATCCATAGGTGTTTCTACAAATTGGAAATGTGTTTTTTTAAGTGATTTATTTTTAAATTTGGAGGAACTTTTTTAAAGTTACATGTTTTTTCTCTCTAAATTAAAACACTTTTTCAAAGCTTAGATAATCTTTTCTTTCTCATGGAGGTGTTTTTTTGGATTAAGCTAATTTTAGCCTCCACCCTCTAATTTTGGAGGTCCTTTTTATAAATTGTTAGTGCCAAATTTAAGCAAATTCTTCTAAAAGGCGACTTTGGAGTTCCAAAATTGAAGAGAGTTTATAAAAAGGTAAAGTATTAGGGTACGATTTTAATCAACCCACTTAGACCTAAGACACTGCATGATAAAGTGCCAAATTCAGGGGGGAATCCAATTTTGAATCAAGTGGGGTGTATAGGTGTTGTGCCTTGTGCAATTCCAAATCTTTTCCATAATTTTTGCTTTTCACACTTAATTTATGCAAAACTACTTCAACATCATGGATTCACAACAAGCAATCAAGCCACTAACCCTGTTTAATTATCCTAAGTGGAAATCTGCAATTCAAGTTGAGTTAAAGAATAAAGGGCTACACAAGGTGACAATGGGCACTAAAAAAGAACCCACTACTGATACATAGAAGGATAAATGGTTTAACAAGTGTGATCAAGCCTTTGGTTTTTTGTGTCTAAATATAGCTCCTAAACTTTTGTTTCATGTAGAAGCCTTGAAGACACCTAATGAAGTTTGGCTAGCATTAGAAAAGCTCTTTGGGAAGGTTGATGAAATGAAAGGTCATGATTTATAGAACAAACTCATAATCTTGAGTACAAATTCATTTGATACTCTAGAGGATTTCTTCACTAAATTCAAATCATTAAGGTTGAAGTTGAAAGGATGTGGAATTGAGAAAAAGGATTATCAACTTGTGCATTCAATTATCTCCAAGTTAGGACATGAGTATTCTATATTTGTATTTACTTTCTACTCCACTAAAAGAGCTCTTATAGCCACATGGACAATGCCATCCTTAGATGACTTGATTGTAGACTTAATTAGGAAGAAAGATAAATTATACATATGGGTACCGTGAAGACATCAAAACCTCAAGCTCTTTTTGCTAGGAATGGGGAAATGATTCAAATAACAAAGACAAGAAAAATAAAAAAGACAAGGAGATCAAGAAGGAACAAAAATTTGAGCCCAATACAAAATCTTCTTCAAATCAAGGGAAACCTAGGAACGAGAAAGTCAAGTGCGCCTATTGTAAGAAACTTGGGCACGATAAGCACATATGTATGAAGAAATAGATAGACCACATCACTCATCTTCTTAAGAAGCATAGCGTAGGGGTTCCTGAATCTATCAAAGAGTCCTCATCAACCCAAGAAACTTCTAAGACAAAGGAAAAAGGAAAAGAGAAATTTAAGGGCAAGGCACTAGTTGCAGTAGCATCTTCATCAGCTCCATCTTGGATTATTGACTCTGATGCTTCACACCATATGGCTTCTTCATAGGTTGAGTTTTCTTCCATAGAGCCTTATAACATGTCTAGCATCACCTTGGGTAATGACACACCGGCAACAATTACAGGGAGAGGGTCTGTTGAAGTTGAAGGTGGAACATTCATAAATGTTTTAAGTGTACCTTCACTTTCAACTAATCTCCTATCAGTGTATTAGATTGCTCACATAGGGAAGGGCATGCGAGTTGAGTTTACTCTAGATTCAGTTGAGATTAGAGAGTTTCATAGCAACAACTTAGTGGCTTTGGGAAGGCCAGATCACAATGCTAGGTTAGACAAGGGTGCTGTCACAATAATAGGTTACACTTTCTGGGACATCCTAATTTTTGTTGAAATCACATATTTTTAGAAAATATAATGATTTAAGACTTGAAAGGTTCTATTTAAAGGATTTTAATTAAAGAGGGTTTGATCAAACCCCCTTATATTCAAAAACCCTTGGATAGAACCCCGCTAGTTTTAAACCATACCTATAATGGAGTCTCTTCTACACTTATCAAAATACTAATAAAAAACCACTTTTGATTTACCTTTTGGGGGATCAAATGAATTCATTTAAAATTTATGTTTTGTAAGTAGATAGTCCTTATTATAAGCTTCCCAAAAAGTATAATTTTAAATATTTTTAATTTGATTATTATATTTTTATTTTTTTTTCTTGTGAATGTAGGTTTTTCACTGAACATCAAGTTCTATGTTCTACACACATGGAAAATTAGTAAATTAGTGAAAAAAAAATTGAAAAATATCTATGCCCTAGGTATTAATGTCCATGTTTCAACAAAAGAAAAAAAAATTGAATTTTAATACATACATAAAAAGTTATGTTTTACGGAATACACCTATGTCTAAATTATAATTGGTTTGACTTCAAAACTTAATTAAAACAAAATATTCAACAAAACATTATAAAATCAAATGCATGCCCTATATATCGGTGTTACCAATCTAAATTCAAAAGAATCATAATTTATCCTTTGTAGAAAAAAAGTTATGTGCTACGAAATATACATCACTTTAAAAAAAAGTTGTTTACTGTTAAAAACTAGTTATTAAAGGAGACACAAAAAAAATTACAATTTAACTCCAATTTTTTTTTTTAAATATATTAAGAATCTACAAACAAAATCTCACAAATCACTAGTTCACATCATCTTCAAATTCCTAACAGTTTAGCGGCTATATGTGTCAAAAAGTTAAGATTTAGTTCAAAATGTTGATTTCAATGTCAAGTTTGGCCAAAAAGTGTAACCCATTATTGTGTGATGACCCACAACTTCTCACAATTTGCCCCTGATATTTGTCCTTCTAACCATCCACAACAGATTCATGAGGCAGAGTTTTCTTCTTCTTCCAGTTTCGACAACTAGAATAGTGATGGAGTGTCATCTCCATACATCTCTAGATTCATTTTGGAGGATGAGGATTCAGCACCTGACTCACCTACATTCGACTCTCTTTGGGCTAGATAGCCACTTTGAAGTGTAGGTACTTGGGTACAAAATCTAATTGATGGATGACATATACATCATCACATTATAGGGCACATGCTTTCTATGCCTTTCTTTCAAAGTTTAGAGTTTCTTCTCTGAGAGCTTCCAGTAATTATTTATAGTAAGGTCTTAGATCCAATTGGGAGACACTTCTACCAGACATCTCTTCCTTGTTTTTCAAGTCCCACATTTTGGAGCTTGATGACACGTTGGAGGATATTGTCTTTCTCTTTGATGATAATTATCTTGCACTTGCTACTACTACAGAGTTCAGAGAGGCTTCATCAAGGGATTCCAGTGATTCTTTGCATGACATCTTGTGGGATTTGCTTTGTAGCCATATGGCATGCATTGACATTCCACATCCATACATTAGTTCTTTGGATCTTTCTCTTCATCAGTTTTCACATGATTTTGAGAGGTCACTTATCTCGGTTAGGCTTGCGACTCCTGACTTGTTTGTGACTTGTTTCAAAATCAATATGCAAACATTTGAGCAGTGTTCTAAGACAAGATACATCATGAGACTTACACCTCACCTTGCTTCTTTGAGTTGGAGTTACTTCAGCATTCACCATTGGAGTTGTTTCTTCCTAAGGGGAGAAATGTTATTTCCCACAAATGTATCATTGTCAACATTCATACACGAGCATTCTCTTTTGGCATAGGGGTTACTTCATTGTGGGGGGCTTCATAGTCTCTTTCTCTCTCCTACGGGGGTAGCTGTCTACATCATCATAGTCAGAGCAACATGGTTTTAGGCTTGCTATAAAGTTATCATCTTCGAGGAGGTTTCCTCGTCCTCTTGTTTTATCTGTTTTCTCTTTTTGAAGGGGAGTTTTTTTCCTGCGTGGTTTTCTTCGTTTCCCTATTTTTATGAGAGATTGTATTGTACATGAGTACCTGATAAGGCTTAGTTTCCAAGAGCCATCTTCATTTAGCCCACCTAATCTATGTTTAAGGGGCGGTGTTGGTGTATATTAAGCTTGCTTAGGAGTGCATATTTTGGAGTCTATGTTTAGCCTTGAGCTATACTTGGTATGCCTAGATTAGCTTTGTCTAAGTTAAGTGGTTACTTTTCCTATTCTTAGAGATACACTATTCTTAGTGACCTTTTCCTATTATTGGCTTGACTATTCTTAGTTGATTATGCCCTATATGTACTACATCTTGTAAGATAATTAATCAATCCCATATTTTATATTCATTTGTGTCCATTACTTTGCAATACTTGTTTTCTCGCAAATTGAGTGTGGCTTGAATCTATACTCACATTCACTCAATGTTCTTGGTTTCTACACTCATTTTCCATTGCAAATATTTTATTAACAATATTTATTTTACTATAATATAACATAGATATTAATACATAATAAAATTCTATAATCAACAATTTAATCAAATATAACAATAACAAAGAAATGTATTATGTGTTTCATAGATCTCATTTTCCAGTGCAAATATTTTATCAAAAATATTTCGTTTTATTATAATATAACATAAATATAAATACATCATGAGAAATGGGCACGAGCATGAGTGTTGGTTGTTCCTACGTAGAGGAGGAAGGAGAGGGAGACAAGGATGATGACAGGTAAGAGGGTGCTTGGCAGTGCTCTCAATAACAATATTTGTTTTTAAAGTAATAAATAACATAAATATAAATATATTATCAATTTCTATAATAACAATACCAAAAAAATGTATCATGTGTTTCATAGCTCTCATCGTTGGTATATATTAAGCTTGCTTAGGAGTATATATTTAGAAGTCTATGTTTAGCCTTGAGCTATACTTGGCATGCCTAGATTAGCTTTGTCTAAGTTATGTGGTTGCTTTTCCTATTCTTGGAGCATCACTATTCCTAGTGAGCTTTTCTTATTACTGGCTTGACTATTCTTAGTCGATTATGCCCTATATGTACTACATCTTGTAAGCTAATTAATCAATCCCATATTTTGCATTCATATTGTGTCCATTACTTTGCAATACTTATTTTCTTGTCATGCTCCTATTTGTCTCAGGTGGCTCGAATCGATACTCGCATTCACTCAATTTTCCTAGTTTCTATATAGTATTAGAGCAGAATTGTTTAAATGTTTGTTTGAATTTCCATGAGTTCTTGAAAATATTTGCATTGTTTTGATCAAAGAAAAGTTTTTATATAGTTTGCAATTTGTGTTTTTGTTTGTATTTGTGGTATTTTTTGGAAAAGAATTTTGAGTAGAGGCTGACTTGTTTACACAAGAGGTTGACCCAAAGACAGAAGCCATTTGCATTAAACGACGTCCAGTCTAAGGAAGGCACCCTGCATTCAAAGATCAATAACCATTATTGAAAGGCACGTGGCCTGAGGAAGGCTTGTAGCCTCTATTAGAAGGCTTGCAGCCTATAGAGCTTATATTGCAAGGTGCCAGGCCAAGGGTGAAACCCACCACGAATGCCATCACCCTTGTTTTCCTCCATACTACACCAAAAATGGTAGTCGTGGACTCTAGACTATACATAGGCACCAAACATGCCTGATCCTTGACACAAGGTGGTCATCAAAGGTAGAAAACAACAATATTTGTAGGGTTAAAAACACACATGCACATCTAAGAGGCAAAGGCTTGATTAGGGCATTTTAGGTGTCCCACGACCTGATTCTTTACACAAGAAGAAAAAGAGG
Organism: Cunninghamia lanceolata; assembly: GCA_027924645.1. Classification (NCBI taxonomy): domain Eukaryota; kingdom Viridiplantae; phylum Streptophyta; class Pinopsida; order Cupressales; family Cupressaceae; genus Cunninghamia; species Cunninghamia lanceolata. Next base: position 5,341,114 of record BSBN01000135.1, on the reverse strand, counting down.
AAGTGACCAGATCCAGGGTTCAAGCATAGAAAAAACAAAACCCTTATTGCAGAGAGGCATTTTATTTTCTTTATAGGAAAGGGGGCAATTTGAATGTGCACCAGTTCACAGTGGCAAGATACTTATATATTATTAGCCTGGTAATCTTTTTTGTATTGCAAGTCATGGCCCATGTGGAATCACCAAGTGTCACGTAGAAGGATTTTGAAGAAATGAAGCTTTGTGAAGCTGCGGAATGCACCATGTGGCATGGTAATTGAAAGAGCCTGACACAGTGTCTAGTTGTAGCGGAAAGCACCAAATATCTTCTCCTGAGTCTGTAGGCTTCGAGAATCACAGAGTGTGCCACGTGTTTGTGTTGTGTCCATTTTCATTTCATAAAGTTTCTAAACTACGCAGAGAGTGCCAAGTGTCACAATGGTGGGGAGAGGAAAATTTTTTATAAAGCAACTCGGATGTATGTAGAGCTTGTTGCCTATCTTTGTTGCAGTTGAGCGGAGCCCACCACGTGTCACTCTTTTCACAGTATATTAAAGTGTCCAAGTATAAATATGGTGGGCCCATGATGTTAAGAGTTAGTTTGTAAGAGTAGTGAGATGTGCCACATGTAGCAACAATGGGTGTTTGAATGAAAGAAACTAAGAAGCTTAGAAGAAGCGCCGGCCTTTTGCATGTCCGTGTTGAAGCTAGTGGAAGTTGCCTTGTGTCTTAAGTATCAATTAAAGTAAAGAGAAGCTGAAGGCACCAAGTGTCAATATGGCACACATTTGAGAAGATATTAAAGGGGCTAGACTCCATGAGCATGAATGCGCCACGTAGCAACTTTTGAGCCGTTTGGAAGCCCACGGAAGAGGCCATCTGTCCCATCAGAACTGGTAATTGTAAGTTGTATGTCTAGTGCCAGTCAACCAATCAGACTATGAGGATGATGCAGATGTAGATTCAGTAAGATTTCCTACACGTGACCAGTTCCAGTTCAGTTTTACAGGTAGTTAAAGATCTTAACAACCATCAATGTCTTGAGCCTCATCTTTCTACTATAAATAGGAGAATTTTTCAACTGCTAAAATATATGTGTGTAGAGATACTAAAATAGAAGAAGATATATGATAAGAGATTTGTAGTGTGACTGGAATATAACATTTTTGCCTCCGCAGTTGTTTCAGAAAGCAAAGCATCATATATCTGTACATGTTTTGTGCCTTATGTATTCTGTTGAATCAATTAATGCGAAGCCTCTGTTCTATGCTATTTGGTGATATTTTATGTCTCTTTGTTGCAATTTCTCTAATTTTATCCTTTGAGTTTATATCTGTTCATAATCTGTTTATATTAATCATGCTCATTGCTCTTTAATATAGCAGAAATCATAAAAGATTTAGTCACTATGCTAATTGTTGAAACAAATATAAGTCTCGCACATCGCCTTAGAAGTTGCTTTATATTGTATTTATAATCTTGTTTCTCTTTTATCTTTCCCAAAACCCCATTGAAAAAGGAAGAGCCAGCTTCTATGAAATCTGGAGGTTATTCTAAGAGTCATCCCATGTTCTTCGAATTTCCCATGTTGGTGTTGAAACTCGCGCAATTTTACACATCAACACAAGGCATCAAAATCCTTGTTCATAGGCATCCATAGCTGTTTCTACAAATTGGAAATGTGTTTTTTTAAGTGATTTATTTTTAAATTTGGAGGAACTTTTTTAAAATTACAAGTTTTTTCTCTCTAAATTAAAATTACAGTGTCTAAAATGGTGTCACAAGTTTTGGGATAGACTTCCTCTCTCACCTATGCTATTGAATACGTTGGCGATCATGGTGGGGTTTTGGGGCTAGGGATTCTTGTTGCTCTCCAGTGCCAAAATGTCTATTATTTAGACTTGGCTAGGTTAGTCTCTGTCATCTTTCTGGGGAAAAATTTGGGTGGGAGGATTCAAATCCCTTTTTCTCCTATTGAGAAGGCTGTCTAAGAGGAGTTTTTCCCAGTTTGGGAAGATTATGGGTTTCAAACCCAATATTCAAGTTTTTAGATTTGGGGCTAGAAGAAAATGGAAGCCCTATGAATTTATGTTGTGTGAGGAGCAGCAGAGAGGTATGATGGAGGATGCTTCCATTGGTGGGCATGATGGGTGTGTACCCAACTCTGCTAAGGCTTGGGTAACAAGGCTTTTTCATGGCCTAGAGTCTGTTTTGTTTGAGTGGTCTTAAGGTGGGAGAATGCCTGGCTTGGTTAGTTTCTTGGTTCTCCTAAGATGGAACTGCCTTGCAATGGCCAAGGGGCTCTTCACTCCCTATAGACTGTGGGGACTATGGTCTTTTGGTAAGAGAGGAATTTTAGTAATATGGAGGCCAGGTTTTGACATAAAGATCAATTTGACGAAGAAGGAGATGACTTCTGAAGTGGGTGTTCATTATGGGCCAACTTTAATTTTTTTCTCTAAGCTCATTTTGACGAAGATGGAGAAGACTTTAGTGGGTTCCCCTTTAACTTTGCTCCTAGGTTTAGCATGGTTGCTATTTCATTGTGGGTTAGCATCGAGTATGCTATTGTTTGGCTATTTGTGTAAGGTTCCAAGGTCCTTTCAAAACCTGTGGATGCGTGGTCGTTGTTGGCATTCTATTTGTTGTTGTTTGGCTATGTTTATTCTGTTAGACAACATTTATTTGTATAGGATTTTAGGTCCCTTCAAAACCTGTTGTGTGGTTGGTAGTAGTGAGGCCTCTCATTACCTTTGTTCTTGGTTGCAGTTCATTGTTATTGCTTCTAGGTAGCTCTTCATTAGGTTTGTTGATGGTTTGTAGGCTCCAAGGTCCTATCTAAACCTAATGTTGTGGGTGACCTAAGGGATTTATTTTTACTATCATTTGGCTATGATTTTATCATTTGACAGTGTTTGGTTGTAAAGGGTTTCGTAGTCCTGTCAAAACCCTTTTTACCCCTTTAATCAAAAACATAAATATAAATACATTATAAATTTATATAATCAACAATTTAATATGAATTTTATTATATATAATGAAGAAAAATTAAATAATTTTCATAAGGCTCAATATTATATTAATATGAATATTACACAATAAAATAAATTACTATTCATATTATATTAATATTGAATATATTGACACCAATATATATCAATATTTCATTTTACTATGTTTTAAAAAATATTATTATAAAAATAATATTAATATATTATTATAAAAATAATATTAATATATTATTTTATCAATATTATAATTACAATGAAGAAAAAATAAATAATCATATTAATATGAATATTACATAATATAACATATTAATATTTAGATCACCAAAATATATTAATATTTAATACTTATACACAAATATATATCAATATATCAATAATTTAATATAAATATTATTATTAATATATTATTAATTATATTATTCTATTGATATTTAAAATAAGAATTTTATAATTAATATATACAATAAATATAATTAAATATTAATATTAATATTATATTAAAATAAATATTACAGAATATAATATATTAGTATTTAGATCAATATAATATTTCAATATTTAATATTTATACACAAATTTATATATTAATATTTCATTTTAGTATAATATGAGATAAATATAAATACATTATAATGATAATTCTACTCATTTGTATCATCAATAATTTAATATACATTCTATTATTATATTACTTCATTAATATTTAAAATATCAAAGCTATAAATAATATATATACAATGAATCAAAATTAAATAATCACAATAATATGAATATTATATTAATATATCAAAATCTCATGAAGCGCGATGTGTGAAGGAACTAAGGTGAGTGCAAAAGAAGCTGTGGATGGAAGTCAGTGACGGGGGCTAGGTGCAGGTGTGAAGCTCGTCCAGAAGGGCAAGGTGCATTTTGCGAATAAGGAGGGAAAGATGTGTGCAGATATCCCGTCCAAGGCTGCGATAGATAAGCCTCCCATCTCTCCTGGACCGACAGCTTCCCTCCTCATTGATGGTTGTAGGGATAGGTGGAACCCCTTTCATGTTTGCTTTGAGTTCTGTAAAACTCAGATCATTCAAGAGTGCCCTCTGTAGCTCATTGTTAAGCCTTCATCAACCGAGCCAACCCCTAAAATCTACTCTCTAGGAGACACAATGGTTAGCTTGATGGATGTCCCTATTGAGTTTCACCTGTCTGATGCGCACATTGGAGAATTTTCAGAGGATTTGGGAACAAATCATTGTTTGTTCGTTGTTTATGCAAGAGGCCTAAGATTGCCCAATTTGTCAAATGGATAAAGACTACTTGGAATAAATTGACCCTTCCAGATTTTGAAATTTTGGATTTTAGTTTTTTCTTGCTTCACTTTGCCTTTGTGGAGGATTGTAACTTTGTCAAATAGCATGGCCTTTCATTTTTTGGTCAGTATGGCCTTTTCGTGGCAAATTGGTTCCCTTTCTTCAATCCTATTGCGGCTAAGATCACCCTGGTTCCCATTTCGATAAGGTTGTACAACCTTCCTCTGATTATGCGTGTGCCTAAGTTCATCAAGGATATGGTTAAGCATCTTGGAACCTTTGTTATGTTGGATGCTGGCACCTCCCATTGCTGATTCACCAAGGTCTGTGCCATCATCAACATCTCCAAATCAGTGCACCACTCTGTTTTGATCCACTCATCGTTCGAGACCTAGAATCAATTCCTAAATTATGAAGGAATCCCCTTCTAGTGTTTTTGGTACAACAAATTGGGTAACAAAATTGTTGGCTGTACTTCCCCCAGGGCTACAACGTCTCAAAATTTTAGACTCAAGAGGTGGGTGAGGAAGGCAGGTGATCCAGATTCTGACTTCATTTGGCAAAATCATAGAAATTTTTTTATCATTTGGATCCCTCACCCTCTCCTGATGCCCTAACCGTGGCCTTTGGTAGATCGATGCCTCCTTCCTCTTCTCCCATTGGAGAGTTCTATGAGGCACCGCCCCCTAGGCCCAACACTGAACCCCCCTTCCAATTGTGGCAGTTGACAATGTTTCTGATTCATAGGGTTATTATCCCTTCTTGGATGACTTGGATGAGGATGTTGATGACTTCTTGGATCCTGATGATGATGTGGTTATTCCTGTTAAATATCACTCTCTCACCCAAACTGCGAGTGCCTTATCCAAACTGAACATTTCTATCAAAAAGAAAAAGGGGCACAAATCTAAAGCTGAGAAGCTTCGTATTGAAGGAAGAGATGTTGTGGATAGGGTACACAATGGACAATGGATGCCCTCCTCACCAGGAGCATTAGGAAGGGGAAGGCCAAAAAGGTCACCTAAGATGGGCCCTCAGGTTGATGATTTTGTCTAGGTTGTGTTCGGTAGCAATTCTATCTTTAGGTTCTTTGTAGCTTCAAGATACTATTGGTTATTTTAAGCTTTCTTTTAGTGTCTTTAGTACCTTAGTCATAATTTGTGCTCCCCATAGGTGGGTCTGAAGCAGTCAAATCTTTTTGGTTTTTTTGGGTGCTGCCCCTTAGCAGCTATTTAACTATAAAAAATATTATATTAATATAAATAATATAATTTTTGTTATAATATTTGCATAGACTTGAAAAAATATTATTTGTTTAATAATCAAATGCACTGCAAGAATTTTGTCACTCAATATTTTCCAAAAAACTCATTACAATAGTACCTCGAATAACTATTTAGTAAATAATAATAATTATATTTATATATTGTAAATTTTATTAATTTATTAGTTTCATTATTTTATTAAATTATTAATTTTATTAAATATATATTTTATTAAGGATGAAAAGAATATAGACTAAGGTTAAGAAAAGTAGGAAAATGATTTAAGATGGTTGTGAGAAAAATGATAGTATTTTCTGTGTTACAATTACAAGTTAGGTTTAAATTGAAATATCATTTTTACAATAATTTAATAATTTTACAAGTGTGTTAAAAAATAGGTCTTGACAAATTAGTTTAGTTTAAATTAATAAATTCTTATGTAAAAAATAGCTAAACATATGAAGTAAATAATTTGTTTTGTTTTCATTAAAGAATTTTTATTTTATTTTTCTTGTCTACTACATTTATAATACATTTGAACCATAAGAGTAAAAGAATAAGATAAATAAATAAATAAAATTTTGTATTACTTTCTTCGATTTACCTTAGTTCACCATGTCTATGGTCCATTCAAGTAGAAAGTAGAGGGGGTAAACAATGAAAATAATATAGAATAAGTTAAATAAATAAATAAAATTTCCTATTTCTTAGATTGACCTTGGTCCAACAAGTCTACAAACCATTCAAGTAGAAGGGGAAAATGATAAAAACAATATATAATGAGGTGCTAGTTATAACACACCCATTGTGCTAGCATAATATAACTAGCAATCACACCTTGGCGTGCAATGGGTATGCTGAAGAGTTGTGGAAGATTAATTTCCATGTCTTTAACTGAATGATGATTGTCTTGTATCCCTATGGCCCATGTCATTATGTAGCATTGGAAGAGAGTATCTTTGTTATTGAGAGGTTTGTGGTATATAATAAATCCCATGAACCATAACTCATGATCGTCCATAATCACCACTTGAATTTACATTTTTCTAGGATCATCTCTATTGTCCAGTGGATCCACAACCTTAACCTTTGCCATGGGTGTCACCACCTACATACAACATAAGCGACCAACCTTTGTCATCTAACAAATAATGTGGGCTTCTACTACTCAATCTTGGCATTTCATTTGATACATGTAGACAGTGAATTATTTCAACCATGTAGGTGCTATTCATTCTAAGGCACCAATAGTTGGAAAGTGTCAATTGAAAGTTCTCCTTGCTTTCCACTTGTACAAATGAAGGTACATGGTAGCATGAGTGGGCATGATTATTTGAATCATCTTACATCACTCTAGTAAATCTCATGTCATCTTTGGATCATTAACATGGAATGACCAATTGAAATTTGCTCTCTTTTATTTATCATTCCATCATTGGCATGAGAAGTACCATTTCATGAGGCTCTAGTGGAGCTAGTTAATATGGACCAACCCACATCAAGCTCCATTTTTTACATTCAAAAATTACCATACCTTGATCTTTAATGTAGGGTTTTCCATTAGAACTTAACTATAGCCCCTGAACCCTAAATACTAAACCCAAGCAACCCTAAACCTCTATCTCTCTATCTCCTTATCTCCCTATCTCTATCATTCCTCTACCTCTCAATATCTCTCCCCATGTCTCTAGCCATGTCCCTCACTCTCTATATATCCCTATTGGTCCTCTCTCTCTAAACACTAAACCCTAAACCTCTAAACCTTAACCCCTAAACCATAAACCCTAAACCCTAAATAATGCCCCTAAACTGTGAGATATAGCCGTAGCCTATAAAATATATAGAGGTTCATGGTGCCATGAATGATCTTTCTTTTTGAGCAAAGAATGAAGGTAAAGACCATTCAAACCCCAGGTTCTTCTATGGTGGTCTCAAGCATAGGAAGTTTAAATCATAGTGACACCTACAAAATGTAATGCATCCAAACCCTAGTGAGGTTGTGGACCTATAATGGAGAAAAAAGGAAAAAATATAGAGCTCGAAAGGTAGAGAATCATACCTTTTATTTCCGAGTGAAGATATGTATACAGGGTCATGGGTTTTTGCCCATGGTTTGCTTTTAATGGGTTCGAACCAGTCCTTCATGGCAGCGGTCTCATAACACAGAGAAAGGTAGTAATAGAAGAGAAACAAAACTAATACATTAGAAACCAATAATGGTCATGGCTTCAAAGCCAAGATTTGCATTTTGAAATTAAAAAATAGTTCAATATTAAGATAGAGAGGAGTTTACCTCTTATTTTCCTATAGAATCCTCAGAGAATTGCTCAGAAATAGTGTGTAATCAAAGGTTTATGATTGAAATCCTAGCTTCATGGCAGCTCAGCAGAGCCATGTCTTTCAAAAGTCAAATGTAAAATGAGCTTGATAATTTAGGGCTTCGTTGGTTTTTGTTTTAGGGTTTCCATTCTACCCTAAGTCAACCAAGTGATTTTATCACTTTCTTTTAAATCTTTGCTTCAACTAATACCCTTGAGGTATCTTTTGTTCCACTTTACATATGTTTTCATTTCCTAGGCTTATGCCTTAGGGATGCATTGCCACATTTGTAGGGTAAGTATAGATTTTCTTTACCTAGGATGGATGATATCATGGATTGTTTGAGTGGAGCGAGATATTTCACAAAGATAGACTTGAAGAATGGATACCATCAGATCAGAATCAGAAAGGGAGATGAATGGAAGACTTCTTTTAAGACAAATGAGGGATTGTATGAGTGGTTAGTGATGCCTTTTGGATTTACAAATGCAGCGAGTACTTTCATGAGATTGATGAATGAAGTCTTGAAGAAATTCTTTGGTAAGTTTGTGATTGTATACTTGGATGATATTCTAATTTTCAGTAAGACAAAAGAGGAACATTTTGTGGCATATTAGACAAGTTTTGCAGAGGTTTAGAGAAGAGAAATTGCTGATAAGCATCAAGAAATGTAGTTTCATGAAGGAAGAATTAGTGTACTTGGGATTTGTGATTTCTGCGGAAGGATTGAAGATGGATCCTGAGAAAATGAAAGCAATTGTTGAATGGCCTACATTGGAGAGCATTGGAGAGGTTAGATCATTTCATGGATTAGCTATTTTCTCTTCTAATCAGACTTTGATGTGGGGTGAGGATCTATCCATAGTAGAGACCCAAAAATTGTAACAATCTTCATACCTTAGGGCACAAACATGAAAAAGCCAAAAAAAAAATCCAAAAAGCTACTTAAGCCCATACCTTCACAAGAAAAGTCCAAAAGCAAAATAGTTTGGGTACCTAAGAAAAAATCAAGCAAGTCAAATGAAGCATCCACATCTCAAAAATGCCAACATTCCCCTTCCATCCAAAATTCCCATTCCATTAAAATTTTAAAAAATCCCTCAAGAAAAACATAAATCATAAAATACTAAGTCTATGTGGATATCTAAGTTACTACATCACCCATCTCCTAAGCAAACATTGCCATTACTTCCTACACCACCTTCCCATCAAAAGCTTCAATGTTTATCACGGTGTGTGAAACCATTGGTCATGATTCCATTCCATTCCACAACATTTCCACATACCTCCATCTCCCCAGCTTTCAGCATTATCCTACATATCTCCCCAATCACATTCCTATGGTCCATGCTTTTGCATAAGCCTTCCCTCCATCCATACTTTTGCATAAACTTTTCATCCACTTTTGCATAAATCTTACATAATCCACATCATAATCCACTCTCATTCCATACATAATCCCCATCATAGTCCACTATCCCCCATCCATCCATCCTTGAATGAATCTTGCATAATCCACTATCTACCTACTCCATTTCCCTTTCATGAATCCCCTACCAACATCTATGAGAATAATGACATTTGACATGGTCCATGTGATGACATTCATCACTAGTGGGACTATCACTTTTCATGGAACTCGACACTTGAGTCCCTCCTATCTATACCACTTTCTCCCATCCAAAAAATCAAAAAAGTCAAAAAAAAGTCAAAAAAAGTCCATCCTCTGGTGAAAACCTGGTAAACAGGTGCCTTGGATAAGTACCATGATGAAAACCTAGCAAACAAGTGTCATGTGTAAGAAAAAAAAAGAAAAAAAAAAGTAAAGAGAATCCCTTCATCTAATAGTGAAAACCTGGTAAATAGGCGCCTTGGATAAGTACCATGATGAAAACCTAGCAAATAGGCATCATGTGTAGGATGATCTTCTATGTCACTTACACTTGGGGGCACATTCTCTCATCCATCTTATCATTTCCAATCTATCATTTTCCATCTTATCATGTCCTATCTTTCCATATCCTATCCTACCATCCTTAGCCATTACACCCACATACCTATCATATTGAATATATTCATCCTCCCTTCCTCCTTTTGATCTTGATAAAGATATGGGGCAAAATGTTGAATTATGCTTTGGATATCTCTTGTTATACCTCACCATTTCCAAACAATCCTATCATTATCCACCTATCATAAGTCTTTTCATGTAAAATCCATCATGTCATTCTTTTGTCATAAGTTTTTGTCATGTGAAAGTCTAAGTCTACTACCTAGAATGGGGCATGCTATTCCTATGCGACATAGTCTTTGGAGATGACATCCTAGCTCCATTATGAGGCATACATCCATCCACTATAACCTATCCTTTTTATCCATCCCTCTACCATGAGTCTTCCATCCCATCCATTATCACCCATCCTTTTATCCATCCATATATCATGAGCCTTCCATCCCATTTACTAATCACTCATCATTTTATCCATTCATCCAATCCCATTTACCTCCTTGCACCTAGACTTTGTTTTTCCCCTTGTCATTGGTATCAAGAACAAAGGCTACCCAAATTGTAAATCCAATGCCATCCCAAAACATCTAAAAAATACAAAAAAAAAATCAAATATTCCCAAAAATACAAATAAATCAAATATTCTCAAAAATTAAAAGAATCAAAATATTCCCAACAAATCCAAAAAAAATCAAATCATTTCAAAAAATCCCCAAAAAAATCAAAACATTTCAAAATACAAATAAATGAAATATTCCCAAAAATCCAAAAAAATCAAATATCCATAAAAAATCCAAGAAATAAAATCAATCGAATCACATCAAATTCATCAAACTCAATCATTCAAATCAATTCATCGAATCAATCCAAATAATCAATCCAATTCCTCCAATCAAATCATCCCTTCATCAATCCAATCACATCAATCAAATCAATCCATTAAACCCATTCATCCAATCAAATCCCATCAATCCATCAAATCAATCAAATCAATCCAATCAAAATCAATCACATCATCAAAATCAAATCAATTCAATCAATCAACTTCATCAAACTCAAATCTAATTAATCTATTCACAGTAATCCATCATCATCAAAATCAAAGCACATCAATCCAACCATCAAATCAATTCATCAAATCAAATCAATCCAATCATCAATTCATTATCAAATCAATCCAAAATTTTGAGCGATGATCCAAATGTAAGTCATCCTTAATCCATACCAATCGAGTTAATCAATGTTGTCAAATTATCCAATCGCAATCAATGGTCTTGATCTTAATCTTGTCATAAACTAAATCAATCAATCAATCATCATCATCATCAATGGGATATATCATTCCCACATCCTTGTGTTGATCTAGGGATATATCGTTCCTTGCAATGACAACACTATCATCATCATCAATCAATCAATCAATCAATTAATCATTGGTTTACAGCTTGATAGGGGCAATACCTTGTTTGTTTTAAAATCATTTGTGTATGCTTGCTTGCTTGTGTGTGTTATTATTTTATCTTGCATTTGTATCAAATCTGTAATCTTTCCAGCTAATATTCATATCTTGTGTATGTTGGAATAGGTTTTTGCATTATCCTTTGCATCTTAGGTCATATCATACCTTTTGTGCATTAGGACTTCAATGCTCTAAGTTCTCCTCCTCATATGTTTAGACAAGGTTGTATTACGCTAGGTGCACAAGACACATTGTCACCCTGGTCTTTATACCTTGGTGCATAATGTCTAGTGCTATATCAAACTATATGGTTGCTCACATTATTACAGCATAACTTATCATTCATCTCTTCATCCATTTTTTATCTTGCATCTTTCATCTCATTCTCGATCCTTTATTGTTTGATTCATTTGGAGAGCCTACCCATGTTCTTCCAACCCGCCTATCCTCTCAAGGGGGCATCATCATATCCTTAAATAATCACCTTCATCCATCTCATATTCTTCAATCATCTATCTCCCACATCATCAATAAACACCTAGAATTACATATCATCATCTCATCTCTATTGTTAAATGCCTTGATCCCTTGGATACATGGTATGTAGGCAGTCTAGAATACAAAGGAAGTATCCAAACTTAGGCACAGGCAATACACCTCTTCCATATTTCTATCCATCCATATCTTATCTCCTTTGAAATTGTGTTACTTCTCTTAGTTGCAACATCATCTCAAAGAGGGCCAAAATGTAGACACCTAAAATTGACCATGTCACAACATCACCTTGCCAATACATCATCTAAGACACCTTATGAATCATTTTGCCCTTTCCATCACCTAATTAGTTAAATAAATCATATTTATTTAACTAATCCCATATAATCCCATCTAATCCCATTTTAATCCCTCTATCCAATTAATTAATTAATTAAATTATATTTATTTAATTAATTTCCACTTTTCCCTCATCCAATTAATTAAATAAATTATATTTATTTAATTAGTTTCCACTTTTCCCTCATCCAAATTAATTAAATAAATTAAAGATTTATTTAATTAATGTATTCCACATCATTCCTTTCCAAAATTAAATAATTTTATTATTTAATTCCACCTTTGTCTCTATCTCCACATTTGTCTCCATGTAAGGTGGAAGCCTTTTTGACTTTAATCCCTCTCATTGAACCCTCATGTGACACTTGTCAAATGGCTACAACTTCTTGTATCACTTAATCCTAGCCATCCATTCCCATCACTCATATCCTATAAATCAAGCCTCACTCAAGCCATTTGACACTTTAGAGGGGCTCTTGGCATTCACATTTCATACATCATTATGCTGTCCAAATCATTCTAGCTCTTGGCATCCACATTTCAAGTAGCATCATGATGTCCAAATCATTCTACATCATCTTGTCTATCATTGTTATACTATAGAAGTGAGCAATCAACATTCCAACCAATCAATCATCCATCAAAGAGAACAAATATAGTAGATTTGGGTGCATCTACTCTATTCTATCATGGTTGGAGGGCTTGGTTCAAAGGTAAAAGGTATTGGGTTGTTTGCATTATCTTTGTATTGTATTTGAAACAATTTTTCATCCACACTGTGGAGTGTAAGGAGTCATCCTATGTATTTTAATTCCTTGATCCTTGCAAAACTTATCAAAACATGTAGAACAAAACTCACCTCCATTATCTGTCTTCAAGCACTTAATTTTTCTACCAAGATTTTAAATTCCTTAAACCGACCAAAAACTTTAGTTTTACTTCTGAGAAAATAAACAAATGTCCTTCTCAAATAATCATCTATGAATGATGATAACAAAGGAACATTAACTAGACCAAATACATTAGAATGAATATAATCCATAATTTTAGAAGATTTATGAGGACTACAATAAAAATAAACACAGTGTTGCTTTCCATATATGCAATGTTCACAAAAATCAAACTCAAGATTACAATCATCAAGCCCTTCAACCAGACTTTTATTTTTCAAGACTTTTAAGCCTTTTTCACCAATGTGGCCGAGTCTTTGATGCCACAACATTATCTTCTCAACTGGAAGATTCATCTCCAAATAATTAGCACCCAAAGGAACAACGTCCTCCTTCTCAACATGATTAGATTTACTTGACTTTGTAGAAGCACTATTACATTGAACTGCATGTGCATCTAGCTTATACAGAGTGTCAATTCATGCACCCTTAGCTAGCACCATAGAGCCTCTAGTCATTCTACAAACACCATTCGAGAAAGAGACTTGTACACTAGCATCATTAAGCTTATATAAAGTAAATTTTGAGCCAGACCTGGTATATGCATTACACCATCAATTCCCTTCACTCTTCCATTAGGAAACCAAATTCTGACTCTTCCACGACCAATAATTTCTAGGGTGAGAATCGTCACGTAGATACACCTTTCCACCAGCATACTTTTCATACTTTGAGAGCCAATCTCTATGAGAGGTCATGTGAAAGGATGCACCTGAGTCAATCAACCAAACACCATCTAATTCCTGAGTCACCAAGGCTGCTATGAAGGCATTTGCATCACTCTAAGAATATTCATTATCAGAAGAATTATTCTTCTTTTTCTTCTTCTTCTCCTCTTTGCATTCTTTCCAGATGTGTCCAGTTTGCCCACAATTCCAACAATTCACCCTGGACTTTTTACTAGGAGAATTTGATCTCCCCTCTGATTTGGATCTAGACTTCTTTCCTTTCTCCTTTGATTTGCCTCAAACAGAAAGGGGCTCCGTGGCCATCTCAAAAGATTTCCTCCATATTTCTTTTGACAATAGTGAAGCAACCACTTCTTCCATCTTGAAAGTGGTTGTTGTACTCCCAATAGCCATTACTAGGTGATCCCATGTGTCAGGCAATGAACATAACAAGAGCATACAATGATCCTCATCTTTTATCTTCACACCCATAGACGCCAACTGAGAAATAATCATGTTAAACACATTGAAATGATCTACAACAGATGCTTCTTCCTCCATCTTCAAATAATATAGCTTCTTCCTTAGAAATAAAGTCTTATTTACTAGAGATTTCCCTTGATAGATGTCACAAAGCTTCTTCCATAGAAGTTTTATTGTCTTCTCTTCATGGACATTCAAGAGAATAGAATCGACTAAGTAGAGTTTGATTAGACCCTTGGCTTTCTAGTCCATTGCATCCCAGTCATCTTGCGAAGTTGCTGATGGTTTGTTAGAGGACACTACACTCCATAACTCTCGATCCATGAGCAAATCTTCCATCTTGAGTTTCCACAACTCAAATTAAAGTTGCCACCATTAAACTTCTAATCTCTATTCTTCCAGATGTGCTTACCATCTTAAATCTGCAATAAAATTTCAAACTAGATTTCTCTACCAAACTCCCACTGAACAAGATCAGCACAAAAAAAACCCCATCTTACCCACAAGGACAACAAAGCTGGCCAAGCTCTGATACCAACTGAAAGGAAAGAAGAGTGTGGAATATGCCTTCCTAATACTAATCTTCAAGGAGAGAGATACAGAAATTTACAAAACTTTGCAATTACAGTTCATTTAAGATGCACAAACAAGAATAATAGAATAAACAATAAAGATTGAACACCAGATTTTACATGGGAAAACCCTTATGTGAGAAAAACCCATAGACCAATGCAAGATCACTTGTATTACAGTAAAAATTCAATTACATACAAGTTACGGAGCTGTGGTCTTTCAGGTGTTGATTCATAGAACGAATCCGATAGTATTCAATACAATTCACTCTCGAATCATCATATATTTGACTCAATGGACTACTGCATTATATCACAGATTTCTCACAAGTATTTCAGGAAGCCCATCACTTCAACTTCCACACCAAACAAAACCATTACAAAACATTTTAACTATCTTTAACCATTGTTTCTAGTTGTTACTTCCATACCGCAAGACCCTTTCTAACTAGCCTTGGGACTATGGTTCAATTCCAACTATACTGCACTACCGCAGACTAAAGAATTGTCTTCCGCAGGATGGTGTGACATACTGCAACACCGCAAGAACACATTACTAGCCTTCGTGGGGTGGCAGGATCTATACTGCACCACCGCAAGCCATTTCATGGGCTATCATGGGGCTATGGTAGGACCCACACACCTGCAAGCTTCTCCACTGGCTATTGCAGGATAGTAGGGTAACTCCTGCTCTACCATCGGCACCATCAATGGACCACTCAGGGGTTGCAGGTTAAGATTCCTCTCGCACTGCCACAAGTCTCTTTTTGAATAGTTGCAGGGTGGTAGTAAGTCCTGCACTACCACAAGTCACTTTACTAACCTTTGCGGGGTGGCAGTAACACCGCACTACCGCATGCTAGTTTACAAACTCCTGTGGGATGGCAATAAACACTGCTAGTTTGCACCTCACAAGACTACACCCTATGGTACTATGATAGCTGCTCCCTGTGGTACTATGGTAGTGACTAGTGTTTTATCAGTGAGTTCTGGGAACCGCTTCGTCAAAGTTTGATAGTTTTTTCTCTGAAGGATCTTAAGTGACTTTGTGTTGATAATAGAGAGGGGGGGTGAATCAGTTATCCTAATTATTTCTGCTTTCTGAACTTTATTAATAATCAATGCAACATTAATTCAAATAAGCAAACATAACCATGAAATGGAAATACACATGACACAATATTTTTGATGTGGAAACCCTGTTAAGGGAAAAAACCACAGGGTGATTAACCCAAGATTGTATTCTCTGTTAGAAGAATGGAAATACAAAATGGCACTTGCCAATTAGGGCTCACTGCCCGAGCACACTGCTCACAAGAGGCACACTGCCTACAAGAGACACATTGTCTACACTTTATAAAGAGTGTAATACAATACTTGAACTGATAAGGAGCATCAACATATGCTAGAGTTCAGTTCCGATTAGGCTCTGTATACTGATCTGCTGCACTTCATCTTTTCTCTTCTTTTGTGCTACTCTCCTTTCACATACTGGACCTTCCTTTCTGCTTTTATTTGGCTCTACTACTTTTCTTTGCACATCACAAACAACTTCCACACCTCTCATAACTAAATCCATCTTGTATATATATCCATACAAGTGATTTCATCACCTTTTTAGTCGGCACCTGGAATAGTCAATATTTTCCACAAACTCTAATCTGTCGGCTGAATCCTTGCTTACCAAGTAATGCGGATCAAGGATATACTTGTAGAAATCATCAATCATGTCGGCCAATCATAATTTATGCCTTCATAACCTTTACCAACATCAGTAACACATCCAAAATAATGTCTGATGTTCTGCCAATCAGTTCTTCCTCTGTCCATACTGCCAATCAGGAACCTGATACTCAAGTATTCATATCTTTTTCCTCATCTATCACCAGAGGCTAAATCCTTGGAATCTATCACTCAAGATAGTCCTCTTGACTTCCCCAAATCCACACTTCACCAAGATACATCCTCTGAGAGATCTGGACCTGACTGTCAGCCCTCACCACATGCTCTATTCTTGTTTACCGGACCACAACATTCTTCACTCTAACTTCCGGTATAGACACACCATGTCCTGCGGATGTGTGGGATGAACTTTGTTGCATCAATGACAACAATCATGAATCCATATAGTGTCTCTTGCCAACAATCTCCTCCTTTGGCATTGATGGCAACACTTAGTGAAAAATGACTAAGTGTTTACACTATGCTCCCCCTTGGCTGATGCTCTATTTTTATATACATTTTTCAGAGCTCCCCCTTAGCTGGATACAACATTTTTCACTACTCATCACTTCCCCTTTGACATCAATGGCAAAGGGTTGGGTCTGCACACCAAAATTTTCAAAATTTCAACTATACTTGGCCACATAAGTATATACATATGGCATACTTACATATATTGAAGAATATCTGCAAAAGTTGTCTTCAATTAGACAAATTTTGTTGCCCAACTTTGCTTCATTCTGTCCAAAATTGAGATATGACAGCTTAACAGGAATGTAAACGCATCTGCCCTTTTTAGATCTGTCAGATCACTGGTCTAGGCTATGATATAGGCTTCTTTTATGGCCTCATGCATGACCTCTAACTTGGGGATAATTATCCCTCTAAGTGCACCCAACCTGCTTATTCTATTTTTCTTTTCCTTCTCCAGCTTCTTGATTTCATTCAAGACTTCAATAGTCTAACATTCTTGATTTATTATGGAGGATGAGAGAGGATCAAAATTCTTTGATAGATTTGTCAGTCTGTCCTCCTATTCTTTTACTTTCTTCTCAATGTCCAATGTTGCTTTGGAGCATGATAAACAAAATTTGTATATTTCTCTGCTATCTTTAAGAGCATTTTCTAAGCTCTTTATCCCAATATTCATATTTCTCCTATCATTAATTATCAGCCCTTGTACCTCTGATAATCTTTTTGCAAGAAATTCCTTCCAGACCTTATCTTCTGCTGACTTCTCTAGGGAAGCAAAATGTGTGCTAACACTATTGACTAGAGTTTTGAGATTACCGAATGAGGAGGTTGTGGGATCCTTCTGAAACAATGGCATAATCTTTTCTAGCACTCCGGAAGCAGCTTCTATCAGCTCACAGTCTTCCATGTGAGACTTCAGGAGTTTTTCTTTAGCCTTTGCATTAGCAAATGAACTATCTTCATAGTCTGTACTAGAGAAAGAGAATCAAAATTAAATGGTCCTTGTAGAAGCTCTGGTTCATCAATCTCCATTGCTTCTTTGTTCAAGAATTCTTGGACAGTTTTTGCAGTGTCTCTTGTTAGAGACAGGTTTTTCTTCTCTTTTGCATTCTTAGAGCTGTCTCTTGGAGCTTTCTCTCCTTCTACATTCTTACCACTAGCAGTTGTGGTCTTCTTTGTTGAAGTCTTCTCTCCTTCTGCAACCTTGGTACTGTCATCTTCTTTTTCTTTCACCTCTGCTTCTTTCTCCTGTATTCTTTCTTCTCCTTTAGATCCGAAGACTATAGGGGAAACCGGAGGAGAGATATTTGTTTGTTCATGAGCCACCCCTTCCAGAGTAGAAGATTCCAAGTCCTTATCCTTTTCTGCACCGGTGTCCATGACTTGCTTAGTGGATTCTTTTTCAACACCTGTGACCGAGGGATCAACACCCAAGTCCTCTATAATAGGAAGATTGAATCTTTTGAAGGGCTTCCTAAGGATCTCTTCTATTTCCTTGGCTATCTTGTCAGTCTCACCAAGCATGAGCTGATTCATTCTGGCTTTGCTCAAAATTCATCCTTGCAATCCTTGAAGATCATGTTCATTTGCTTTGGATCAATTGAAGGATATAGCTGAATGCCTATCTGTTCCTGGATCTCGAGATCTTTTGCCATGGCAGTATTCTTTCTTATTTCTAACTCTTTTTCTAGGCTTTTGGGAATAAGGGATATAATTTCAATAAAGCCTTATTATATATGTTCAGATACTTAATTGCTGCTTCCTGCAAGATCTTTTGGTCTGCTTCATTGTAATCATCATAGAATTCAGCCATTGGCTGAAGGTTTCCATCCATAGTGACTGATTTGATGACATTATCTAAGGACAGAGTGGGCTTTTCTACAAATTCCTCTTCCTTCTCTTCTTCTCTTTGACTGGTAGAGGGTTCACCAGATAATTTCTTCTTCTTTTTCACTTTCCTGATTTCTTCATCCCTTTGACTGGCATAAGCCCTTGTGGCTTTTGTCTTTGTTCTTTTCTCTCCTTTGCTGGATAATTTTGCTTCCGGTTTTGATGGCCTTGAGCTTTTTGTAGTGGTAGGTGTAGATCTCTTTGATGATTTGATCCGGGTGGAAGATTTTACCGGAACACTTTCCTCACTTTTCTTTTCTGCCTTTTTCTTCTCTTCCTCATCCCTTTCCATCTTTTCCCTGTTGGCATCAAGTGCCTCCTTTGCTATGCCAAAGCCTTTTGCAACATCTTCAACTTCTTTTCTTACCTTCCTCTTGATCTCTGGTTGTCTGAGTTCCACATGAATCTTTACACTGAGCTCCTCAAAGGTTCCAAACCTTTCTGCCTTGGGATCTTTTGGCTGACTTAACATGTGTTGAACATGCAGCTCCACAATTTGTTCAACTTCATACCCCATAGGCATGATCCATGTAGTTCTTGGTTCTACTGCCTCCATTAGGCACTGATCAGTCTCTACCATAAAGCATACTGTGTCTTTGTATTTCTCAACAAGAGACTAGGGAATTCTCTCTCTTGCTTGCATCATGTACTAAAAATTCTTGAAATATCCCCACAGGACTGTATTTCTTGCTTTAGCATCCCCAAGCCCATGCAAATAGTCTCTGATTTGGATAGCAACTGGTCTGTCATTCTGCCATACCCAGCCATTGGATCCAGGAAGCTCATTCATGTAATAAAAGAATAGGCAGAGTATCTATCATGCCCACATTTCCCATGCGGTCACAACACGCATTCACACGTGTCATGTCCACACGCGTCATGTGGTCATGATACGAACTGACAAAAATTTTCCTTTACTACCCTGTAAACCCCCTCGCACGCGTAAGCGTGCTCGGTGGCATACGCTTAAGGCGAAAACAATAAAGTTGACAGCGGCGTACCAAATACATGTGCGCACACCCTATGCAAGAAAATGCGTGGTTTCCTGCTTTAGGATAATCTCACGATTTACATTTGAACAACAATTGTTTTAAGTGATAGATCATTTTTCAACAAAGCACGATCATCTATTCATTTGCCCTCTCTTCCTTTTCTTAGAATTTAATTTTGAATAATTATCAAAACTTTCGAGAAACTCTTCCTTAAAAATTAAAATATATTTACCTATGCTCTTTTTAAATTGTAATTGTATTTCTCCTTTTAAATTTAATATATATATATATATATATATATATATATATATCGCCATTATCTCAGTTCACTTTAACTCTCAATTTCATTAATAAGTTCCTTAACTAGAAAGTATAGAATAATTCATTAAAAACAGAGTAATAAGTTAATTTTTTTTTTTTTTGCAAATATAAACATTGTATTTCTGAATTGAAACTCTGAGTTTAAGCATCTAATCAATTCGTATTATACAATATGCATAAATAAATCCCACTTTCCTTGATTTAAGATTTCTATTTCAAGTCAAATGTTTTAAACTACATATAGTTTGCCTTCAAATGAATAGTGAAAAGTGAATAATAAAAGTACATAGTGAATAGTAAAAGTGAATAGTGAAAAGTGAATAGTGAATAGTGAAAAGTGAATAGTAAAAGTGAATAGTGACAATGAATAGTGAATAGTGAATAGTAAAAGTGAAAAGGTCCCCATCCTAGGATGAGACCCTCAAGGTGGCAGTAATTTCAAAAGCAATACTGCAGCCCAAATTTCATTTATTTCATGGTGGGGATATTTTTTAATACTTTTACAAACTTAATTAAAACATCAACTAACTCACAACGTTACAAGTAGAAGAAGAAGGAACTAGATAATTTTAATATCCTTTTAAAAAAACAAATTTTCTTTTCCATTTCTTATTTCTAAATGGTAAAACTTAATGAACAAGAAAATTACAATTATCAACCCAAGAACAGAGAGGATTTCCTCACAACTCTAAAAATAACAATTTATACAACAATAGGGAGATAATTTTCTCCTTTTGAAAAATTGACAAGGAAGGAGCTATTAAAATATCAGGCTCTCCTTAAGACTTAAGGAAAATAGAATATTTTCTAAGATCCAATAATCTTCTCCAAGCTTCACAATAAGCTCCTAGAAAACCTGCATATCACACAAGGGAAGAAACACCACACAAGCTGCTCTTCTCCCTACTGTAGACCCGCAAGAGGGTCACCCCTGAGCTAGGGAGACCATCCTCATACCCAGGGTAAAATAGACTATACACATCACAACATTGAATAACAACAACAAATCAAATAATACACACACCCTCAAGGTTTGACTCACAATACAAAGACTCAGCTTAGGTGAGTTCAGGGAGGGTAGGGAAGTAGACATCTCTACCTCTAGGTGTCATCCCTTCACATTTTATCACTTTTTATCACAAGGCCTCGAGCCAACTTTATCACAAGGCCTCAAGCTAAAAATTTATCACAAGGCCTCAAGCCAAAAATTTATTCTTCCACAAGGCCTCAAGCCTTCCAATGAATCAATTACCAAGGATATCCCAATAGGCTCTCAAAGCCATAAAACCCTCTAAGCTCAAAAGTACTAACATGCCCTCAAGGCATTTACAACAAGAACCAAGATGACACCCGAGGAGGGTCACACCTTCCCTTCCCTATACAAGATGAGCATTGCCTTCTAACTAGAAGGAGCTCTTTCTACACCCAACACAAAACCCCAAAACAATAACAGAATACTCATAGAAGACATTTGCAAACTCATTCAACAAGCAAAAACAAACATACATATAAAACAACAGATACACAAGAGAGTAGACTTGATTCACCAACCTTCCAAAGCCCAATTATGGAATGAAAGTTGATGAAGAGCTCCACTCTAGCCTCCAAAATTCTCCTTCTTTCCTCAATAATCCAACCCCAAAAATAATCTCTCTATGATCACAAGTAAGGAATAATGAATGGAGGATATAGGATGGCTAGAATAATTTTGGCATTATGAGGCTATGAAGAGAAGAATAGAGAAAGAATTGGGCATTATGAGGATGCCAGAAGAAGATTTCCTAGAGGAAATTAGGCATGATAAGAATGGAAGAATGAAGCCCCCCTGCAAGAATGAAGTCCCCTCCTGCAAGAATGAAGTTCCCCTGCACAAAAAATGAAGTTCCCCTGCAAAATCCTATCTCCCAATTGCTTAGAGAAGGGTCTCATTTATAGATTTTTTAAGAAGTGAATGGAATGTGAGGATCAAGAGTTGAGATCAAGGGCTCACATTATTTGTGAATTTTGAATTCATAGTGGATAAATTAAAAATTCATTTTTTTTAAGATTGTAATATTTAAATAACCCCACTATCCCAAGTGGAATTAATAAAATATCCCCACTATCCCAAGTGGAATTAAAAAATATCCCCACTATCCCAAGTGGAATTAATAAAATAAACCCACTCATTATCCATTATCCCTAATGGACTTAAAACAATTAACCCCACTCAAGAGGTCCCCCATTATAGCCCACATGTAGAAATAAAATACAATAAATAAACTAAAATAAGAGAGAGTGGGTGACACACCACCCTCATTAAGGGGAACCCCACTAAAAGAGAGGCACAAGGAGACAAGCACTCCATTATTAGGGGATCATGGAGTTGCTCCATGACTTGGAAGTGGGCTTGAGTGTGGATTCCACTCATCCCATTGTCCCCATGCTTCCAAATTCATCACTTAACTTCACTCTGAAGTTGAAGTGACCATATGGAGGTTATCCCAAGGTTATCCTAGTCAAAAAGGTCCCTAGACCCATAGGGTATAACCTAGGGTGGATTTAAACCTAGTTAGGACTCCCAGAGTCAAGTAAAAACATAAGAAGAGGGTCAAAAAGAAATAAAGTTTAAACAAGATTTAAAACAACATTTCTTACAACACTTATCATAATAAAAGTAAATTAGAAGATAGCCCTTATTCCCTTGACCTCATGCAACATTAACACATTACAACATTACAACATTTTTCTAAAACACGAGGTTGATCTTAGTTCCTCATGGAACTAGATCAGCTCACAAGGGATACAACATAGGGTGTGGAATGATCTCATGTATTTGTGGTTTTGTTAGAAATACCTGCACACTCAATTTCAAAGTTAATTCCACATGTAAATATCATAGCCGAAGCAAATTTAATACATGCATTTCTAAAGCATACCATAGTTCTTATAAACATAATGAAATCACATGACAATTTTCTATCTAACATCACCTAATTAGTTTTCCTTTAACATAATAAGATTTTAATAGTTTGAAAATCTAGGAACAACAGTCCCATAAATATAAAAATACCAACAACAGTAAGCTAAATAGTCACATGTACGAAAATAAAAAAGTGTAGGCCTCACAATATCAAGCCACCATACTTGAAGGAGTTCTTATCCTTCTTAATCTTTTGTAGATTTTCCAAAAGTTGGCTTAGAAGAAGTTCACATAGATCATAGTCAGCATTTTCTTTTAGCATTTGATAGGCTGTGTAAACTGTAGTTCCTGGTACTGAATTTTCCCTACTGGAGTGATAAATCTTGTAACCAATTATCATGGATGCAAATTTGACATCCGGTTCAGTGATGTCTTCAATTGTCATAGCTCTCTTGTCAAATTTTGATCCAGTTGCATCACTTACTATCTGATTCTTGACAGATTTGAGAACAGGTATTCCACCGAATGAGTGCAGACTGGTTACTGCCCTAATTGCATCTTGCACTAATTGCATCTTTGGTGATCTTAAATGGTTTATTCAACCATAAGAAATTGTCATGTACTCTACTCAACACATACCGAACCCATTCATCTTCTTCAAAATAGGGGAAATGAATGCACTGTGCAAAATGCTTATCCTGGATGGCTTTATACTGAGGTTTAATCTCAAAAGAATCATCTATTAACTATTTGTGATAGATATACACTAACTTTGATTCCCCAAATTCTTCAATATTCGCGTGTATGTAAACCCTAATGTCTTCTGTATGCAACACACCATGTGGAACACTGGAAAATGCTCCTAGGGGATCTACTTCCAAAGATTTGTATGGATGTTTCCTAAAATTAGGGCGAGGCCTATCAGAGATTTTTACAATATTTGGAGTACCCATCATTCAAGGATTTATATAGAGATATTTGGTAACGAAGAATACCTTTTGTGCCTTTCGGTTTCACGGAGTTAGCCGGATCAATTTTTGGATGAATTGACTTCTGCAAATGATCTTTGATGAGCTTGAGGAATTTTGTTGCAGAGCTTCACTTTTCGTTTCTTCTTGAATACAGAATGAACAAATGCTTAATGAGAAAACCCTTATATTGCTTCGCAAACCCTAATGTCAGGTTGCAATAAATTCTCGACCTAAGTTATTCTATTTTGCCTTATTCGAATGACTTGAAGAACCGGATCAATCCTGATCCTTAAACATCTTGCGGATCCTCCAAATCTTAACCATAGTTTATTTGGATGTTTCCCTTATGAACCCTTTAATCTGTAACTCTTCTTGTGCCAGTTCTGGCACCAATTGATTGGCTAGGGGAACAAGGTTTTTTTGGTGTCTCCCCCTGAGCCAGAGCTCACTTTTTAGTTTCCGGAAGGAATATCAGCACCAGAGTCTGGTGCGGACCCATCCCCTACATTCTCTATACTTTTCTTCACCCAAATCTTATTGATCTCACTTTGAACTTCATCTGCATTCACTTTTTGTTTTCCCTTATCCTGATTCTGATTATGATGTACCGGACCTCTTTTGTCCTGATTCTTGCTTCTACAGAATTTTGCAATATGACCGGATCTATTGCAAATTTGGCAAACAACATTTCTTTTCATATTTGATTGATATCCTCTTGATTTGCATTGATTAGCCATATGACCTATTCTATTGCATGCAAATCATCTACCATTGAATGATTTGTTCATTTGCATATTTCTGCATTCATGAGACTTGTGACCATACCTTTTGCAGTTGAAACACTGTCCGGAGAAGGATGAATTAGTCTGATTCATTCTCTTTCCACACTGATTAGCTTTATGACCAAAGTTATTGTAGTTGTGGCAGTATCCATTGAAGGATGGATATCTTTGAGCATTAGGCTACCT
Source organism: Cunninghamia lanceolata (assembly GCA_027924645.1). Lineage (NCBI taxonomy): Eukaryota > Viridiplantae > Streptophyta > Pinopsida > Cupressales > Cupressaceae > Cunninghamia > Cunninghamia lanceolata. Next base: position 5,316,031 of record BSBN01000135.1, on the reverse strand, counting down.
TACCGGAGGTCTTCTAGGCCTATTCCTTGGATTTTCTGATCCAAAATTCTTCTAACCAGATCTGGAGCTTTCTCCTTTCTCATATCCCAAACCACACTTGTCATCTATCCTCTTTTGACTTCCAAGAAGAACTTCAAGTTGAGCAGAACTTATCTTGAATTTCTCTTTATATTCATTTGCTGTTTGAAGATCCCTTTTGAGAGAGACAATTTGATCCTCAAGTTTTTCTTCATTATCTTTAGCATCTTCAAGATTAGATTCAAGATGTCTGATAATTCTATCCATCTTGTGGCAATCTTCTAATTTTTCCTTGAGAGATTGTCTTAGATTATCTTCAGTTTTTCTTTTCTCTTCAATCTCTTGGGTAAACTTTATAATTCTTGATTCCATTTCATGTCTTACCATAATGATTTCTTTTGATAACTTTTCACATAACTTAGTTTTCTCCTTCAGATGTTTATTTGTATCATTGGATTCACTTTGACTTGCCAATTGCTGAAGTAGCTCCTTTCTCTTTTTCATAGAGAGACTTAATTTGTCTTTTAGTCCTCTCATGAAATCATCAGCCTATTTGAGTCTTTCCTTTAACTCATTGACTTCAGAGTTTGACTGTTCAAGATCATCAAGGGTAGTCTTGAGTTGCTCCCTTAAACCATATGCATCCATTTGAATTCCCAGATCTTCCTCAAGCTATTAGACTCTATTAGGAGGAACTTGGCTCTGATACCAATTGTTGATAACTGAGAGGGGGGGTGAATCAGTTATCTTAATTATTTCTATTTTTTGAACTTTATTAATAATCAATACAACATTAATTCAAATAAGCAAACATAACCATGAAATGGAAATATACCTGAAATAATATTTTGACATGGAAACCCTGTTAAGGGAAAAAACCATGGGGTGATTAACCTAAGATTGTATTCTCTGTTAGAAGAATGGAAATACAAAATGGCACTTTCTAATTAGGGCTCACTGCCCGAACACATTGCTCACAAGAGGCACACTGCCTACAAGAGACACACTATCTACAATTTATAAAGAGTGTAATACAATACTTGAACTGATAAGGAGCATCAACATATGTTGGAGTTCAGTTCCGGTTAGGCTCTGTATACTGATTTGCTGCACTTCATCTTTTCTCTTCTTTTGTGCTACTCTCCTTTCACATACTGGACCTTCCTTTCTGCTTTTATTTGGCTCTACTACTTTTCTTCGCACATCACAAACAACTTCCACACCTCTCATAACTAAATCCATCTTGTATATATATTCGCACAAGTGATTTCATCACCTTTCTAGTTGGCACCCGGAATAGTCAATATTTTCCACAAACTCTAATCTATCGGCTGTATCCTCGCTTACCAAGTAATGTGGATCAAGGATATACTTGTAGAAATCATCAATCATGTCGGCCAATCATAATTTATGCCTTCATAACCTTTATCAACATTAGTAACACATCTAGAATAATGTCTGATGTTCTGCCAGTCAGTTCTTCCTCTGTCCATACTACCAATTAGGAACCCGATACTCAAGTATTCATATCTTTTTCCTCATTTGTCACCGGAGGCTAAATCCTTGGAATCTATCACTCAAGATAGTCCTCTTGACTTCCCCAAATCTGCACTTCACCAAGATACTTCCTCTGAGAGATCTGGACCTGACTGTCAGCCCTCACCACATGCTCTATTCTTGTTTATTGGACCACAACATTCTTCACTCTGACTTCCGGTATAGACACACCATGTCCTGCGGATGTGTGGGATGAACTTTGTTTCCATCAATGACAACAATCATGAATCCATATAGTGTCTCTTGCCAACACTTTGATGGTAGCCTACAATCTAGAATGTCTGAAGCACTTGGCACATGAAAAGGGTCTTCCCCTAGCATTTACCCACCCACCCAAACATGTTGGTGCATTTTGTTGGTCCGCATGATGAGAAAAATGAAAAATATGGCTCTTGGCAAGGTTGTGATGAATGCCATTGAAGCATTTTGCAAGAATGTGTTTAATTTTGGTAATGGTCAAATGGATAAGAGTTGACAAAAACCAAGAGAGGTTATTGTGGATGGGCCCAACATGTACTTGTAGGTTTGAATAGAACATTCCCAAGTGCCACAAATTCTAAGAACCACTACATCAAAGTTTGGATTTTTTTTGCTACTAGGGATCTCAATTGACTTTGCAAGTAGTCTGCAGCTCGAAACCTCTTGGGCATTTAGTGCATGAAAAGGAGCTCCCTTAGCGTTCTAACACCTACCTCGACATGTTGACATAGTCTGTTGGGCCCCACAAGGTGTGGAATGTAAAATTTCACTCCTAGTACCTTTCCACTGCATGAAATTGAAGCATTTTGGAACAATGCTTCCCTTGCCACCACAGAGAAATGAAATTGATTTAAAAAAATGAGGTAGATATTTTTAGTTGGACCTAACATCCACCTTTACATGCAAAGAAGATGTTCCTAGTGTTGCACATGTGTTGTCATTGATGTCAACAGTGTAATGAATAGGAATAGGATTGATGTCAATAGTGATTGGTTGAGAAAGGTTGGAAGAGATGATCAGTAATGTTCATATTTAGAGATGCCAAAGGATTGTGGTGATTGTTACAGAGGATTTTGAAACAAAGGAGAAAAGTGAGGAAGTATATGGTGGTTAGAGAAGAAGACAAAGGATAAATTGATCAAAGAAGTTGTGAAGTAAAGGGTAAGATAATGAAAATCATGTACTATGTATACTGATTGGATCAATATCAACTGTACATAGCTGCACCCTATCTTATGAAGTTCATAAGATAAAGGCTTAGCTAACAAAAAGATCTTTGTCTTAGAAGAATTGTGATATGATGTTGAGAATGAATTCTCTGGTGTGGTGAATACTATATTCTTTAATTCTTGAGTAAAAGCATTGATTTAATTTTGAAGGAAAGTTTCAGTAAGTCCAAGGCATTGGATTTTGCACTAAAATAGATTGGGAGAATGTTCTAAATTCCTTCGCATTTAAGAGTATGGCCTTGCAATTTGGAAGTTAGATAGAGACATGTGTGAAGAAGGTACGTTCCTGATTTCAAAGCATGAAAGTTATCGCAGAAGATTCTAGAGCTCGCAGAATGAAGACAATGTTCTTGTACTTGTACAGTTAGAAAGAGGTTGAGAAGTGCTCTACATTTCTCCACATTTGAAGATAAGGTCCTGCGGCTTGAAGGATGGACATATACATATGAGAAGATTGATACATTCAAGTTTTCAATGACAAGTTACACCCCAGATATTATCTAGATTTAATAGTTCACAAAGACGCATCTTGTTGCTGATTAGAGTTGTCTAGAGGAGAAAGAAAAAGCAACTCCATTTCATCTTTTGGATTTGATGCTTGGAGGATACATTTAGATATTCTCTATGATTGTTTGTGTCAGGGTTCAGAGGCTGAAGTGCTTCGAAAGTTGGTTTCTCAATGTTCTATCTCAAGACTGATTGTTTAGGGTTTGTATGTGATACCAGGTTCAGTATCTATTTGTTTGTGCTAGAAATAAAACATATATTTTATTGAAAGGAATGGTTGATAAGGTTTGTGTAAGACTCTTATTGCTTATGAAATGATCTGCACGGTGCTAATTAGTCTCTCTGGTACCACTTTAGGTCTAGAACCATTTTTTGGAAGGATAAGTGTTTGCTGGACTAACTTCATGAGTTTTGATGATCTTGCTGGATGTTTGGAAGCATGCACCAACTTGGAATGTGTTAAGGAGAAATAGGTTTTGGGATAAGGTGCCATTAACCTTGTAAATCCCAATATTGTATTTATTCTATTTATTATATGTAATTTGTAATTATCCATGAGGAGATGTACTAGTTTCACTGGCAGGGGTAATTTCAGAGTCACCGGAAGTTATTATGGAATGACTTTTACTATTGGTAAATGTAAAAACTCATGGTAAATGAGGATAGGCATGCTCCCTTGAGGAATATACTATTTTTGGCATGTATGACAACTGTCATAATGTTTGGTGAGTTAATCTATGATAGTTGCAAGTTGTCATAAGATTCTGTGATTCTATGACGCATATGACGAATATGTTAGTTGTATATTTGCTATTTTAGCCCAAGGTTCCTATCTTGGAAATATACTCTTTTGCTGGAATCTATGATGGTTATGATGCATTATAAGATGTTGTAAGAGGCTAGATTTAGACTTGGGAGCCTAACCTTTGCATGACTATTTTTGGATAAGTGTAAGATGCTTGTAAGATGGTAATTAATGTTTATGGGTTATAGAATCTTAGGAGTGAGAAGGTGAACGCCTAAGATGAGTTAGAAAATGTTTCTATAAGTATTTTTCATGTATTAGTTGTTGCAATACAGATTTTAGGTACTCGAGTGTTGTCGGAATGCTGTCAGATTGAATACTGGTGGAGAGAGTTGAAGTGTTGTATTGTAAATCATTTTTAGATTAATACAAACAATGGGCCTCTTTCCTATGTGGAGTTTTTTACCTGAAAGGGTTTTCTCCACGTTAAACATTATGTGATGTGTTCATATTTCTAATTTTGCATTGCTCTGAAGCATAGTTTTGTTTCTATGTTACAATCTGCATTAATAACACACGGTTAAAAATTGCAGAAATTTATACTGAATCAGATTTCTATTGCAGTAGTGTTGCTTTCATTTCTAACATTTGGTATTAGAGCCTAGCCAGCTTTAACTCTTGGGTGGTAGTGTGGAAGCTATAGCTGCAGTGGAAGATTTGGTTGTATTTATTTTGCAGATCTTATGTTATTATGGCTGCATCCACCATTGCATCAACCTCTCGATTGGACATTGAGAAGTTCAACAGAATGGGGTATGAGTTATGGAAGCTGAAAATGGAAGATTTGTTGGAAGAAAGAAACCAACGGTTGGCTGTCCAAAAAGAGAAGAAACCTAATGATGTCTCTCAAGATGAGTGGGATAGATTGGATAAGAAGGCATGGGGAACCATCCGGTTGTGTCTTTCAGACTCTGTCCTGTTGAATGTCGCAAAGGAAGACACTGCATACAAGTTGTGGAAATGGTTGGGTGAGATCTATCAAGCCAAGAGTATGGTAAATAAAATTTATTTAAAAAGAAAATTATTTTCCATGAAAATGTGAGAAGGTGAATCAGTTGTAGAGCATTTAAATTCTTTTAATTTGTTAGTGAGTTAGCTTGATTCAGTAGATGTTGAAGTTAGTGAGGAAGATAAATGTATCTTACTTCTTTGTTCTTTACCAGAGTCTTGGGAGAATGTTATCCTTGCTATCATTGCTAACCTTGTGGATCTAAAGTTGGATGCTCTTGTTTTAGTGCTACTGTCACAGGAATTGAGGAAGAAGAGTTCAGCTAGTTCAGGGGATGCTCTCAGTTTCAAGGTAAGGTCTAAGGAAAGAGGACTTAAAGGAGATCAGAAAGGGGCTAAGGACAAGTCCAAGGGCTGGTCTAAGACTCCTGGTAAAAAGAACAGAGTTAAATGTTGCAACTGTGGTAAAAGGGGACATGTGAAGGAGTACAAAAACCCCAAGAAACAATGGGAGAGTGCTTTAGATAAGTCCTCAAATGCAGGTGAAGAAGTTTTACTTTCTGCATGTAATCTTGTTTCTAATGATCACTGGTTGGTTGACTTAGGATACTCATTTCATATGACTTCACATAAGGAATGGTTCTCCTCATATGAAGAATATGATGGAGGTAATATCTACCTTGGTGACAACTCTACATATCTGATTATCGGGAAAGGAAAGGTATCGTTGTGTTCTAGTGATGGGAGGATTAAAACCATCCCTGGTGTTTTGCATGTTCCTAGATTAGCTAGAAATCTGATTTCAGTTTTGAAGTTGAATGATTTGAGAATACATGTAACATTTGACAAGCATGGTTACAAATTAGTGAGAGGGAACTTGGTGGTAGCAAAGGGGAAGAGATTCAGAAGCCTGTTCAAGCTTGAAGCAGCTACAATTTATAATGCCTCTTATGTATCTGAGGCTAATACTAAAAATGCATGTATGTTGTGGCACCATAGATTGGGCCACACAAGCAATAATGTATTAAAAACTATTAAGAATAAAAATTTGTTGGATGGTTTCTCCTATTCTGATGAGCACTTTGATTTCTGTGAGCATTGTGTGTTTGGTAAACAAAACAGAAAATCATTTCCTTCAAGAAGCAATAGAGCAAAAGAGAAGTTAGAAATTATTCATATGGATGTGTTTGGACCCATGGATAATGAATCTATCATAAAATCTCGTTATTTTGTAACCTTCATTGATGGTGTATCCAGATTTACATGGATTTATTTTATGAAGCATAAATCTAAAGTTTTCACTAAGTTTAAGGAATTCAAAGTCTTAGTAGAGAACCAATCATGTTTAAAGATAAAAATATTAAGATCCGACAATGGAGGGGAATATTGTTCTAAGGAATTTGATGAGTTTTGCAAGCATGCAGGTATAATAAGACAAAAGATAACTCCGTATACACCACAACAAAATGGTGTTGTAGAAAGGATGAACCGAACAATTATGGAAAGGGCTAGAAGTATGCTTAGTGATGCATAGTTTGATAAATGCTTTTGGGCAAAGGCTGTGTGTACTGCTTGCTACTTGATAAACAGATCTCCTTGTAAGGTTCTTGATTCAACCCCTTATGAAGTGTGGACAGGTAAGAAACCTTCTGTTTCACATTTAAGGGTTTTTGGTTGTGAGGATTTTGTTCACGTGCCTAAGGAAAAGTGATCTAAGTTGAATCCAAAGACTAAAAAGTGCACATTCATTGGATATGGTGATAATGTCAAAGGTTATAAGCTTTGGAATACACTAACCCGCAAGATTATCTTTTCTAGAGATGTTATTTTTAGGGAACTTAGAGCTATTTATGAACTTGAGCAGCCAAAAGAAAAAGATGAAAAGGTAAAGAAGGTGCACTTTGATTTAGAGTAGCAAGATGCACCTCAGGAAGAACAAAATGATGGATTGAGGGGTGAAGAAGAAGAAGAAGAGTCAATTAGTTTTGATGAAGATGAGTCTGTTGTGATAGAGGAAGTTGTTACAAATGATCATGTAGAAGAATGAGTAGAGTCTCTTACTCCACCCTTGAGGAGATCCACAAGATAATAGAATCTAGTTAATAGGTATAGCCCACCAGATTTCTGTTGTGTATATGCTTTATTGAGTACTAACGATGAACCTAGATCCTACAGGGAAGCTATTTCTGCAGATCATAGTGAGTCTTGGCAACTAGCCATGTAGGAGGAGATGATGGTTTTAGACTCTTGTAACACCTGGGATCTTGTCCATTTGCCCAAAGGAAGAAAGGCCATAGCATGTAAGTGGGTCTTCAAGAAGAAGTTTGGAGCAGACAGGTCATTAGAGAAGTACAAGGCTAGACTGGTAGCCAAGGGCTACTCCCAGAGAGTGGGAGTTGATTTTGGTGAGATATTCTCTCCTGTTGCTAAATTGACTTGTATTAGATTTCTCTTATCCATTGTTGTAGCTTATGATTGGGAGATTGAGGAAATGGATGTTAAGACTGCGTTCTTGCATGGAGATCTTGAAGAAGAAATTTATATGGAATAGCCTACAAGTTTTGAGATAAAAGGAAAAGAACATTGGGTTTGCAGGTTAAAGAGGTCTCTTTATGGTCTAAAACAATCCCCTAGAATGTGGTATCAAAAGTATGTTTCATTTGTTTTGAAATTAAGTTTTGTTAGAAGCGAGGAGGATCATTGTGTTTACATTCATTGTGTTGATGATTCTATACTAGTTATTGCTTTGTATGTTGATGACATGTTTTTCAGCAATACTAAGGGTATGATCAGTGAGCTTAAAGCCCAACTTTCAGGTGCATTTGAGATGAAGGATCTTGCTACTGCAAGGTATATTTTGGGAATGGAGATTAGGAGGGACACAGTTAACATAAAGCTTTGGTTGTCATAAAGTAAGTATGTGAATACTATTGTGCAGAGATTTAGTATGCAGGACTGTAACCCAGTTAGAGTTCCTTTACCCATTGGTACTAAGCTTTCATTAGATATGTGTCCAAAGACTGAGGATGATCTTGAGGATATGTCTAATGTGCCATATGCTAGTGTTGTAGGGAGTTTGATGTATGCAATGGTTTGCACTAGGCCAGATATTGCCCAAGCAATGGGAGTTTTGAGCAGATTTATGTCTAACTCTGGTAGACATCATTGGAACTATGCGAAGAGGGTGATTAAATATCTTGCAGGTACTTCTGATCATTATTTGGTTTATTCTGGTACTGATAGTGCTGATAAATCTTTGGACATACAGGGTTTTGTTGATGCAGATTGGGCAGGTGACTTGGATAGTCGAAGGTCCACTGGTGGCTATGTGTTTACTCTGTTTGGAGGTGCAGTGAGTTGGATGAGTAAGAGGCAGCCCACAATTGCTTTGTCCACCATAGAAGTAGAGTATATGGCTGCTACTCATGTCTCTAAAGAGGTAGTTTGGTTGAGGAGACTGTGTACAAGTATTGGTTTTGATTTCAGGATCATTTAGATTGGTTGTGATAGCCATAGTGCTACCTATTTGGCCAAGAATCCCATATATCATGCTTGGACTAAGCATGTTGATATTTAGTATCACTTTGTTCAAGAATTGGTTGCAAATGGAGAGATTGAGCTAAAGAAGATAGACACTTAGGAGAATGTTGCAGATTCATTGACTAAGCCTGTGAGTACAGAGAAGTTTCTATGGTGCAGAGAGGCTATGGGCCTTGTTTCTAGTGCCTGATTATTTTTTCATTTGATTTCCTATGGGTTGATTTACAATGTATAATGTTAAGTGGGAGAATGTTGGGATAAGGTGCCATTAATCTTGTAAATCCTAATATTGTATTTATTCTATTTATTATATGTAATTTGTAATTATCCATGAGAAGATGTACTAGTTTCACTTGCAAGGGTAATTTCGGAGTCATCGGAAGTTATTACAGAGTGACTTTTACTATTGGCAAATGTAAAAACTCATGGTAAATGAGGATAGGCATGCTCCCTTGATCAATATACTATTTTTGGCATATATCACAACTATCATAATGTTTGGTGAGTTAATCTATGATAGCTGCAAGTTGTCATAAGATTCTGTGATTCTATGACGCATATGATGGATATGTTAGTTGTATATTTGCTATATTTAGCCCAAGGTTCCTATCTTGGAAAGATACTCTTTTTCTAGAATCTATGATGGTTATGATGCATTATAAGATGTTGTAAGAGGCTAGATTTAGTCTTGGGAGCCCAACCTTTGCATGGATGTTTTTGGACAAGTGTAAAATGCTTGTAAGATGGTAATTAATGTTTATTGGTTGGAGAATCTTAGGAGAGAGAAGGTGAATGCCTAAGATGAGTTAGAAAATGTTTCTATAAGTTTTTTCCATGTATTAGTTGCTGTAATATAGATTTTAGGTACTTAGGTGCTGCCGGTATGTTGTCAGATTGAAGACTGGTGGAGAGAGTTGAAGTGTTGTTGTATTGTAAATCATTTTTAGATTAATACAAATATTGGGCCTCTTTCCTGTGTGGAGTTTTTTACCCAAAAGGGTTTTCTCCATGTTAAACATTGTGTTATGTGTTCATATTTCTGATTTTACATTTCTATGAAGCATAATTTTGTTTCTGTGTTACAATCTGCATTAATAACACACAATTAAAGATTGCAGAAATTTATACTGAATTAGATTTCCATTGAAGCAGTGTTTCTTTCATTTCTAACAATAGGTCTTGGTTATCACTTGGCTTGAAATTCATTGAAATTATACATCTTGTAGATGTTGAGTTGGTGTGGCTATTGTACATTTCATATATACATGTTTCACCTTGGCCGACGTAGGAGAAAGATTTTGTGATTTGCAGAAGGTATAAATAAAAGATCTTGTTTGGTGTATTAAGTGTGGATGTATGAGAGTATGCAAGGATGAGTAAAGGTGGAAGTGAGTGAGTGTATGTGTGGAAGTGTGTCAAAGATAACAATGTTTTTTGTGCAGAGGAAGTGAGGAGTTGTGATAGAGTGAAGTATGTTAGTGTTGCGAAAGGGTTTGATGAGTGAGATTTATTAATTTGTAAGTATTGTTGTATTGTATTTTAGGGATTGTGTCCTCCCTTGGGTTGTAGCCCTAAAACTTTATATCATTACTTGTGAGGCTAGATTTGGATAGTAGATCCAAGCAACTTGCTCACCATAGTTTTTCCCTTCTAGGGTCTTCCATGTAAATATGGTGTTATGGTTGTGTACTCATGTGTGCATTGACAAACTTAATTTTCTTTATCATTTGTTTAAGTCTGTAAAAGGTTTGGTTAATAAAGTTTAAATTGGTATTTGTTTTGGGATATATTGATTCACCCCCCTCTTACTATATCAGTGTGTTCTAACAATTGGTATAAGAGCTAAGTTCCTTGGTGTAGTCTAACAGCTAGAGGTAGATCTTGGAGAAGAACACATGGCTCAGAAGGAGTCCTCTTCTAAAGCTCTAATGTTTGTTGGAAGTAACTTTGATTTCTAGAGTGTAAGAAATGAAGCCTATCTGAACTTGCTAGTAGGTTATGATGTTTGGTGTGGTATCATGAATGAATATGTTGAACCTAAACATCCTATTACAAATTTAGATGTGAGGAAGGCTCATGAAAGTAATGCAAAAGCCAAGAATGCCATCTTAAGTGGCTTGAGAAGTTTAGAGCTAGTCTAGGTTGTGCGGTGTAAGACAACAACAAAAATATGGGATAAGCTCAAAGGTCTCTATGAAGGAAATGACACTATAAAGGAGGCTAAAATATAATCTTACAAAATGGTATTTGAGAATTTAAGGATGAAAGAAGAGTAGAACATTGCTAGCTATTTGCATTGAGTAGGTGAAGCAGTCAATAGAATCAGGAGCATGGGTGAAGATATAGCTGACTCATTTATTGTGAAGAAAGTCCTAAGAACTCTTTCTCACATATTTTATTTGAAAGTTTCTACAATTGAAGAAGCCAAATATTTGAAGAAACTCACCATGGAAGAACTTTTTGGGTCACTCATTGCCTATGAGATGAGAAATGAAGTAATAGGTCCATGCCGAAGAGACGTTGCTTTCAAAGCTATGAAGACTGAAGGAACACTTGATGCTTGCAATGATGTTGAAGAAGAAGAAGAAAACTTTGTGAGAAAGTTACAAAGGGGATTAAGCCAATATAAAGGTAAGCTACCTTTCAAATGTTTTAAATGTGGAAGAATTGGTCATTATGCTTCAAAATTTCCTTTTGGAGAAAATGAAAATAGCAATAATGGTTTCAAATCTTGAAACAACTTCAAGAGGAATCTTCTTTCCAAAGAAGACTACAACTCTATAGAAGAAGTAGATCAATACTCATCAGGTGAGGAAAGAGGAGAATCTTTATTCATGGCTATGGTAGTCCCAGGTGAATTAGACAAAACTATAGATGAAGAAGAATGTGAAGATGATTTTGAAGGTGAATGTGTTTCTGGTCTTGAAGACTTGGTTTGTCCAAGAAAAGAGAATCAAGAACAGAGAGCTCTGATTGAAGCTAAGACAAAAGAATGTGCTAGACATAAGAAAGAAATTTTGTCACTCAAAAATAAATTGGAAAAGGCAAATCTTGGAATTCTAGATAATGCCGATAGTACATAAGTCTTTATACCCCAAGGAAGACCTCTTCATACAATACAATTCTCTATGAACATGTTCAATCATGTTTTCTTTGGTTATTGTTTTATTTGCAACAGATTCAGACTTAAGGCTATTGATTGCAAGTCTGAAATGAATAGAAGAAATCTTGTAAGTGGAAACTCTCTTGTGAATGTCAATATGGTATGTCAAATTTGCAACAAATTTAGACACATAGCAAGATATTGCAAGAATGATTTTGCAACTGATGCCACTGAGCAAGACAAGAAGAGCGACTCATCGAAAAGACAAGAGACAAATATTGAAGTTGAAGACTCAATGATTATCCAAACAACATTTCATGCTCAAGGGAAAACAAATATTTGGGTGATAGATAGTGGATGTACAAATCACATGACTGGTGATAAGAGTAAGTTCATAAATCTTGGTAAATTGAATGGTGGATTGGTTAGGTTTGGAGATAACTCATCTACAAAGATAACTGGGAAAGGTACTTCTATCCTATTTTGTCTTCTAGCCAAATAACCCAAGGATCCATAAAATTCTAGGTGTTTTCACGTTTTGGAATGTAAGGAAAAACTACCCAAACTGACTAAGTCCCAAAAATCCTAAGTTTTCCTTGTGTTTTTAGTGTTTTCAAAGTTTTGAAGTTCAATCTTCCCCTCTTTTTCATGCCATATTTGTCAGCTCTTAACTCCACCTTATTCTTGGTATTCAGCTAAGTGTTTTGGTCTTTGGAGGTCGAGAGTTCACTCTTCCACATTCTTCCTTTTAGAAGGTGGAAACTTGGAGGTCCGCTCACTGAAGCCCTATAAGTTATTACTCTAAGTGCGGTGGGAGTCAGAGGTCAAGGGTTTCTTCTTCCCCCTTATTTTTCTTTTGATAGGTAGAAGGCAGAAGGCCTAGCGGCTAAAGTCTAATAGCTTTAAAGGTGTTTGCATAGCGCGCGGAGGCAGTGTGTTTGGGTCCAATGCAAAATGCGTGGGCATGTGGTGTTGCCACATGTCCCAGGTTCTTTTCTTGGCGCATTGTGTGGCAGTGATAAAATAGGAATTAATGAAGATTGCAATGGTGTGCACTGTTGACAAGTGTACTCTAGGTCTGCAAATTCAAAAAATGGCTAAGTGTTTCAGATGTTAGACTTTAGGGGTTTCATCTTTTCTCTTCCTTTCCTTTTGGAAGGTGGAAAGAGGAAGGCCTGAAGCCTAACTTCTACCAATTCCATCTTCAAATGGATAAGTCTTTCAAAAAGTGGGGATCGGGAGTTCTCTCTTCCCTCTTCTTCTTTCCCAAAAGTGACAAGCAGAAGGCCCGAGGCCTGATCTCCACCGATTTCTCAAATCGGCTAAGTGTTGCGAAGGTGGATGTCGAGGTCTTCTTCTTTCCAAATAATGATGTAACAGTGAAGGCCCAACCCTTGAAGCCTAATGATTTCTCTTCTCTCAGACTTTAGTGGTCGGGTTTTCCTCCTTCACCTTTCCAAAGCAAGACCAGAGGAAGCCCAAAAAGTCAGGGCCCGCTCTTTTTGCCTTCCAGGCATATTTTCTACTGTGGAAGACATGACGAGACTGCTCAGTGACCCTCCTGGTAGACATTAATGCTTCTTCAGAGTGTAATTACTTGTAGAAGATGGACTTCTCGCCTCCTTATGCCACTATAGCCTCTTTTGAATTAAATATTTATATTCATAGCATGGGAAGACACTATTCTTCAGCAGATTTCATGGGCGGAGCCATGTGGGTGTGCTTCAAGGACACAAGAATGAGTTATTGTAGTATGGGCAATGGTTTCCCTTGTTGACTTCTCTTTTCACATCCATGACTACTACAGTTTGATTTGAAAATCTATATATGCATGTAAAAGATGTAGTTGTGGTTGTTGGTTAGTTGTTCTTCTGGGCTATTATACTAGGTAGATAGTTTGTTATCATAGACCTTGTAATGCATCTACAAGAACAAGTCAGATCTGATAGATTGTGCTCGAAGCTGAGCCTTAGATGTCTCTCATAATGGTTCACCAATGAATGTAGATGGTTATTTTGTGTCTACTCCTCTGTAACAAGTTATCTTCCTTTTGTAATGGCTCTTTAGCCTTCATGATCAATATAATCACTAACATTTTTTCTCTCTTATGCTTTTTCTCTATGTTTTTTTAAAGTCTATAATTCATTCTATGGATAAAACGGTCCCTCTCTTAGTTACAGTTTTCTATTCGAGCCTCTGTTAAAGCTATAAGTTAGTGTGAGTCTCTTTCAATATTTGAGGTCATTGTTGTGTTATGTTAGTCCCATCTAACTATTGATAACTGAGAGGGGGGGTGAATCAGTTATCCTAATTATTTCTTCTATCTGAACTTTCTTTTTAATCAATGCAACATTAATTCAAATAAGCAAACATTATCATGAAATGGAAAAACACATGACACAGTATTTTTGACATGGAAACCCTATTAAGGGAGAAAACCACGGGGTGATTAACCCAAAGATAATTCTCTGTTAGAAGAATAAGGAAATACAAAATGGCACTTGCCAATTAGGGCTCACTGCCTGAGCACACTGCTCACAAAGGAGGCACACTGCCTACAAGGAGACACACTGTCTACAAAAGAATGTTATACAATACTTGAACTGATTGGAAACATCCACATAGGCTGGAGTTCAGTTCCGATTAGGCTCAGTACACTGATCTGCTGCACTTCATCTTTCCTCTTCTCTTATGTTGCTTTCCTTTCACATACCGGACCTTCCTTACTACTTCTACTCTACTCTGCTTTTCTTCACATATCACATATCACCACAACACATCTCACAACTAAATCCATCCTATATATATATCCACATAAGTGATTTCATTCTTTTCCTAGTCGGCACCCAGAACAGTTAATCTTTTTACAAACTCTATTCTGTCAACTGAATCCTTGCACATCAAGTAATGTGGATCAAGTATATGCTTGTAGAAATCATTAATCATGTCAGCTAAACATGATTCATGCCTTCATAACCTTTAATACCATCAGTAACACATTCGGAAAGTAGTCTGATGTTCTGTCAGTCAGTTCTTCCTCTATTCACACTGTCACTCAGGAATCCGGTACTCAACTATTCATATCTTTTACCTCATCTATCACCGGAGGCTAAAACCTTGGAATCTATCACTCAAGGTAATACTCTTTACTTCCCCAAATCTACACTTCACCAAGATGCTTCTTCTGAGAGATCCAGACCTATCTGTCGGACCTTGCCACAAGCTCTGTTCTTGTTTACCGGACCTCAACAATCTTCATTCTGACTTCCGGTAGAGACATACCATGTCCTGCGGATGTGTGGGATGAACTTTGTTGCCATCAATGACAACAATCATGAACCCATATAGTGTCTCTTGCCAACACTAACACCCCTAAATCTTGGTGTATCACCTCCCTTTTAATTTCAACCTCCTTCTCTCCCTTTTCCTTGATGATCATTAGCATAGGTTTAGTCAATTACTTTGAACCTTAAGTTTAGAAAGAGGAACTAGCCTTTTCTAGAGGTCTGATCTCATCTGCAAGGTCCCACACCTTGAGATCAGTCCCATTGTGTCATTGTAATGCTTGAACATACTTCATGCAGGGTGTAATTTCATGTGACAATGGTTTTTGGCACGCCCAGTGGGACCCTCCACTCTGAGTAAGAGCTGAACTGAGAAATTTCAGTGTTGTTTTTGGTTCATTCATTGCTGTGGAATCATTCAACCAACACTTCGAGACTTTGCTAGTCTAGTATTTAGATCAATCCAACATTTCATGTCTGGAGGGTAGACCAGATCTTCTTCAAGAGGTAATTTTTGATTCATAGAACTATCTTTCACTGATTCAAGAAGAAGTAGACTATCTAGGTCCCCTATGAGGGAAAATAGGAGTGTTGTTCCATCTCCTTCAAGATCTCAGTCTGTACCTCCTCTAGTTAGGTTTCAATATTTAAGAAGGAGCTTACATATACCTATAATTAATTTAAATATCCACAACATGGCAAGGAACCTTCCCTTTGTTTCCTTCAATGGAGGAATCCCTCTTGACCTATCCCAGTATGATGATATCCCTACCTTAGCTCTAAAATCAATCCCATTTCTCACTAGTGAAAACTCCACCACTCCTATTAAGCATATTCAAGATATTGCTAGTGTCTATTCTATTCACAATGTAACTACTAACAACATTACTATGGGGTTTCTACCTTCTTCCTTTAAAGGAAAATCCCTTCAGTGGTATAGAGTTCTCCCAGATAACTCCATCCACAATTGGGATGACTTGGGAACAAAGCTCTACCAACATTTTGAAGACAAGAGTGATCACCTATCTCTAATGGAACAGTTGGCTACAATCAAAAGAGCTCCCCATGAATATATGGTGGACTTCAATTACAGGTTTAAGAAGACATGGGACATGATTCTATTGTTGGTGATGTTGCAAGTATGAGGATAACCAGTATTGTCATTGATGTCAACATACTCATATTGCATTAATGAGAAGGATTGGATGTGCTGTGAGCTGAGGTTATTGAGGAAATTAGTCTCAATCAGGAACAGTGAAGAACAGTGATGAGAAGAAGGTAAAAGTCCTCAAAAGGTTGAGGATCAGAGGATACGGTTTAAAGGGTTTGTAGATATGAGTCTTGATATGTTCTAGTCAAGATTTTAGAGGTCTGCATGAAGATGTAAAGAAGTTATGATCGCTCAAGTAGAACCGGTTCCAGCAGGTGTTCAGTGGTGACAGAGTGTCACAGATTGGTCCGTTGAGCTCTGGAATTACATTATCTCATTCTGTAGATTAGAGAGAGTGTTGAAGAAGTTTGTGTGAAGTGACAACTAGATTTGTTCATGGTTTGGAGGTCCGGAAGCACCTTTTTCATTATGACAGTGATGATAGACCATGTTCTTGAAGTTCTGGATGAAGAAACAGAAGAATTCCAGTAAGCTAATAAAGTGCAGATGTTCTTGATGACTCAGGAAAGGTTTTGGTGATCTTTGGATCATGTACAATTCTTATTGGCAGTCCGCATTGAAGTTAGAGTTTGCATTTGAAGAATAACCATGGATATTGGTGTTCTTGAGACTGGCCGACCGGATGTATTACACGTCTTGCGAATGATCTTGTAGGTGTTTGCTGACTTAGATGATTGTTCCTAAGTCGATGCCTTGTATAAATAAGGGATTGTGAATTCATTTTGAAGTGTGGTTTGCAGTGATGAGTGTGATATAGCGAAGAGAAGTGTGAAAGGCAAAGTAGGAGTTTTTGGGCTTAAATGGAACTGATCCAGGCATGGTAAAGATGTCATTCTCTAGTTAGAGTTTGTAATACTTGTTACTTTGTAGACTGTGTGTCTCTTGTAGGCAGTGTGCCTCTTGTGAGCAGTGTGCTCAGGCAGTGAGCCCTAATTGGCATGTGCCATCTATTTTTCTTATTCTTCTAACAGAGAATAATCCTTGGGTTAATCACCTCATGATTTTTCCCTTGACCGGGTTTTCCACATCAAAATTTTGGTGTCTCATGTGTTGATATATATCTTCTCTGGTGTTTATGCTTTATGCTTTCATGAGTGATTAATTGATATGCTATTAAATAATAAACAGGATTTAAGTGTTTGAAATAGGAGCAAGTTTTGTACAACTGATTCACCCCCCCTCTTAGTTGTGTGCCCTAGATCTAACAATTGGTATCAGAGCCAGGTTCCTCTAAAAGGAGTTTAACCGCTTGAGGAGATCCAGGATGTCGTCATACAAGAAGGATAGTCCAAAGTTTGATGGAACCAACTTCTATCTTTGGAAAGGTCGCATGAAATGTCACTTGGAGTGTATGGGAAAGGTGTATTTGTCCATGGTCACAAAAGCATATGTACCTCCACAGGGTGGTCTGACAACTCTAAATGAAATCACAGATGCTAAAAATAATCTACAGACCAAAGAGGCTCTTCTAAGTGCATTAACTGACTCAGAGCTCTCAAATGTTATTGACCTACCAACTGCCTATGAGATCTGGATTAAACTGGAACTTCTGCATGAAGGAGATGAGTATGTTAAGAGTGCAAGGTTGCAGAGTCTCAAAGGGAAATTTGAAAGACTGAAAATGAGAGATGATGAAAATATTACTACCTTTATGCCAAGAGTAAATGAGCTGGTGTGTGGAATTAGGAATGCTGGTGGAGTTTTGGATGAAAATGAGATTGTTGGCAAAATTCTCAGATCCCTTCCTACTGCTTACAAAATCAAGGTTGCTACCATTGATGAATTTAGAGCCCATACAACTGTCACAAGAGACCAATTGGCTAGCAAACTGGCTGCATTTGAAATGACCAAGTTTGGAGATGATCCCCCCAAGATTGAATCTGCATTCAAAGCCAGTGCCTTTGTGAAAGGCAAACAAAGATTTGATCCGGGAGAAAACTCTTCAAGGAAGCTGTCATGGTATGATCAAGCAAGAAGAGACATGGAAGAGGAAGAAGCAAAAACAACTCAACTTGAAGCCCTCATTGCAAAAAGACTGCCAAGAGGATCCGATAAGTATGAACAAAAATTACCCTTTAAGTGCTTCAACTGCAATAAGATTGGTCATTTTGCCTCAAGATGTCCAGAAAGATCTACAAGGTCAAATTCTAATAAACAAAGGTTCCAAAAGAATTGTTATTATGTTCATGAAGAAGATGATAATGAAGGAGTAATAGATGATGAATTAGAGATAGGAAACAAATCCGGAAATAAATGGGTGTTTATTGCCATCAAGGAAGAAGATCCAATATCCTCTGAATCTGTCAATCATAAGGTTGTAGAAAGAGCTTTGGCTACCCAAGTTGAAGAAAAGGATGATTGGGTTATTGACAATGGATGCTCTCACCATATGACAGGTGACAAGAACAAGTTCTTAGATTTGGAAAGGTACGAAGGAGGAGTGGTAAAGTTTGGTGATAATTCTACTGGTAGAATCAGAGGAAGAGGAACTATTTCTTTTAATGGAAGAAACAAAACTGGTAATGTACGATATGTTGAAGGCTTGAAGCACAATCTTCTCAGTGTTGGACAGTTGGTGGACAAAGGCTATGATCTTTGATTCAAGGATGGAAAATGCAAAATCTTTGAAAGATCCGAAACAAAGATTGCATCCGGTACTCAAACTAAAGGTAATATCTTCCACTTAGTTGGTGCTAATAAAAGTTGTCTATTTGTTCAAGTTGATTAGAGCTGGTTATGGCATAGAAGGATGTGTCATGTAAATTTTGATAACATCATCAAGATAAGCAATACTCAGGCTGTAAGAGATCTTCCAAAATTGGTAAAACCTACAAACAGTTTGTGCAAAGAATGTTAGCTGGGTAAACAGAGCAGAGTCTCATCCAAAAGCAAGGATTAGTCCTCTACCGGATTATTGGAATTAGTTCATACTAATCTATGTGGTCCAACAAGAATCAAGAGTATGCAAGGTGATAGATATTTCATGTTACTGATTGATGACCATTCCCAGATGTTGTGGGTTACCTTTTTGAAAGAGAAATCAAAAGCTTTTGAGAAGTTCAAAATCTTCAAGGCTATGGTAGAGAATCAAACTGGATTAAAACTGAAATGTCTGAGGTCTGATAGAGGTGGTGAATTCATAGATTTTTGTGAGAAGCATGGTCTAAAGAGACAATTATCTACTCCTAGTACTCCACAGCAGAATGGAGTAGTAGAGAGAAAGAACCAGACCATCCAGGACAATGATGATGGAAGCAAATGTTCCCCAGATGTTTTGGAGAGAAGCTGTCAGCACTATAGTCTACACTCAATCGAGTTCAAATCAGAAGCAATACTGATAAGACTCCTTATGAACTTTGGTTTGGCATCACTCCTACTATGAGATATTTCAGAGTATTTGGTAGCAAATGTTACATTAAAAGAGATGAAGATCTAGGAAAGTTTGATGCTAGAAGTGATGAAGAAATTTTCTTGGGTTACTCCACTCAAAGCAAAGCATACCGGTGTTACAATAAGAGATTGAGAAAGACGATAGAAAGTACAAATGTGAAGGTTGATGAAGGAATTGAGAAGCCCTCAAGGTTTTATGAGTATGATGAAGATGATCAAGATGGTGTTTTGGTTCAAGGAGCTCAATCCTCTCTTGAAAGTTAGATTCAGACTGATCCGGTAAATCAGGAAGAAGAGATAGGTCTGAATGAGCCTGATCAAGAAACAGAAGTGCAAGAAACTCCTAAAGTTCCAAGATATGTAAGACTGAACCACTCTAAAGATTAGATCATAGGTGACAAAAGCAAAGGTGTGCAAACTAGAAGGAAAATTGCTCAAAATTCAGATGAATGTTGTCTGATTTCAAAGATTCAACCTAAGACAATAAATGAAGCCTACAATGATGAAAATTGGACCAAAGCAATGGAGGAAGAGTTGATGCAAATTAAGAAAAATCACACTTGGGATCTTGTTTCTAGACCTAGTAACAAGAATGTGATTGGAAACAAATGGGTCTTCCAGAACAAACTAAATGAAGTTGGTGAAGTAATCAGAAATAAAGCCAGATTAGTCTGCAAAGGCTACTCTCAAATAGAAGGGATTGATTTTGAGGAAACCTTTGCTCCGGTGGCAAGAATTGAAATAGTTAGACTATTTCTTGCATTTACTACCTTCAAAGATTTCAAAGTGTATTAGATGGATGTCAAATCTACTTTCTTGAATGGTGACTTAGAAGAAGAGGTGTACATTGAACAACTGGATGGATTTCAGTTATCTGAGCATGGTGATATGGTCTACAAATTAAAGAAGGCACTGTATGGTCTAAAGCAAGCTCCAAGAGCATGGTATGAAAGGCTGGACAAACATCTTTTGAAGTTTGGTTTCAACAAAGGTACTACTGATAGTAACCTATATTTCAAAATTGGTCATGAAAACATCTTGATTGTTGAAGTATTTGTTGATGATATCATCTTTGGAGGAAGAGATAGTATGTGCAAAATCTTTACAAACCAAATGAAAAGTGAGTTTGAAATGTCAATGCTCGGTGAAATGAATTTCTCCTTGGGTCTGCAAATTACTCAGACAGAGAAAGGAATCTTTATCTCTCAAACCAAATATGTGAAAGAACTATTGAAGAAATTTGGAATGGAAGATTCAAAGCCTATGAACACTCCCATGGCTACTAGATGTAAGTTGAGCAAAGATGATGACTCTCCTAAGATAGATCAGATAAAGTACAGATCAATGATTAGAGGATTATTGTATCTCACTCAAACTAGACCAGATATAATGCAGGTTGTTGGTCTTGTGGCAAGATTCCAGGCTGATCCCAAAGAATCTCATGTCATGGCAATTAAAAAAAATTTAGGTACTTAAAAGGAACAGTTGAGTATAGTCTATGGTATCCTAGAGATCATGACTTTTCTCTTCATGCATATACAGATGCAAATTGGGCAGGAGATGTGGATGATAGGAAGAGTACAAGTGGAGGAGCATTCTTTTTGGGAAAAAGGTTGGTTTCTTGGCTAAGTAAGAAATAAGAGGCAATATCCCTGTCTACAACTGAAGCTGAATACATTGCAGTAGCAGGAAGTTGTACTCAACTTTTGTGGATGAAGCAAATGCTAAGAGATATTCAAGTAGAATATGAGGAGCCTATCACAATTTTCTATGATAATTCAAGTGCAATAAATATTTCTAAGAATCTGGTATTGCATTCTAAGACCAAGCATATATCTATCAAATTTCACTTTCTGAGAGAGCAAGTGAACAAGGGTGAAGTCAGATTGGAGTATGTGCCCTCCAAGGATCAACTTGCAGATATTTTTACTAAACCTCTTCCCAAGGA
The DNA here is from genome assembly GCA_027924645.1 of Cunninghamia lanceolata. Taxonomy (NCBI): domain Eukaryota; kingdom Viridiplantae; phylum Streptophyta; class Pinopsida; order Cupressales; family Cupressaceae; genus Cunninghamia; species Cunninghamia lanceolata. Next base: position 5,294,552 of record BSBN01000135.1, on the reverse strand, counting down.
CTCTTTTGAGTATCTCAGGGAGAAGTTAGGGGTCATGGCCCCTCCGGTGATGAACTAGGATGCACAAATGTGCATCAGTTCGTTGGATATCACAGTCATATCTTGTGATCCGGATTGATGATGGGGAGCTGCTACTAAGGGGGAGCAGCTGGTATGATTCTGATGTGTTAGAATTGCAAGTATGAGCCCTTTGCCATTGATGTCAAAGGGGGAGAGAAGACATGAAAAACAAGTGGTTGATGTTCAAAGGGGGAGCAGTAAAGTAAAGAAAAGACATGTGAAGAGTTGTTGTTGATAGGGGGAGCTATGACAGATAGGAGAAGTTCTTGTCTTGATGGTTTTTCACATCATATGTTGCCATCAATGACAAAGGGGGAGATTGTTACAAGTATGAGGATAACCAGTGTTGTCATTGATGTCAACATACTCATATTGCATTAATGAGAAGGATTGGATGTGCTGTGCGCTAAGGTTATTGAGGAAATTAGTCTCAATCAGGAACAGTGGAGAACAATGATGAGAAGAAGGCAAAAGTCCTCAAAAGGTTGAGGATTAGAGAATGCGGTTTAAAGGGTTTGTAGATATGAGTCTTGAGATATTCTAGTCAAGATTTCAAAGGTCCGCATGAAGATCTGAAGAAGTTATGATCGCTCAAGTAGAACCAGTTCCGGCAGGTGTTCAGTGGTGACAGAGTGTCACAGATTGGTCCGGTGAGCTCCAGAATTGCATTATCTCATTCTGCGGATTGGAGAGAGTGTTGAAAAAGTTTGTGTGAAGTGACAACTAGATTTGTTCATGGTTTGGAGGTCCAGAAGCACCTTTTTCATTATTGCAATGATGACAGACTGTGTTCTTGAAGTTTCAGATGAAGAAACAGAAGAATTCCAGTAAGCTGATAAAGTGCGGATGTTCTTGATGACTCAGGAAAGGTTTTGGTGATCTTTGGATCATGTACAATTCTTATTGGTGGTCCACATTGAAGTTAGAGTTTGTATTTGAAGAATACCCATGGATATTGGTGTTCTTCTTGAGACTGGCCGACCGGATGTTTTACACGTCTTGCGAATGATCTTGTAGGTGTTTGCCAACTTAGATGATTGTTCCTAAGTCGATGCCTTGTATAAATAAGGGATTGTGAATTCATTTTGAAGTATGGTTTGTGGTGATGAGTGTGATATAGTGAAGAGAAGTGTGAAAGGCAGAGCAAGAGTTTTTGGGCTTAAATGGAACTAATCCAGGCATGGTAAAGATGTCATTCTCCAGTTAGATTTTGTAATACTTGTTACTTTGTAGACAGTGTGTCTCTTGTAGGCAGTGTGCCTCTTGTGAGCAGTGTGCTCGGGTAGTGAGCCCTAATTGGCATGTGCCATCTATTTTTCTTATTCTTCTAACAGATAATAATCCTTGGGTTAATCACCCCGTGGTTTTTCCATTGACCAGGTTTTCCACGTCAAAATCTTGTTGTCTCATGTGTTGATATATATATGCTTTGGTGTTTATGCTTTATGCTTTCATGAGTGATTAATTGATATGCTATTAAATAACAAAGAGGATTTAAGTGTTTGAAATAGGAGCAAGTTTTGTACAACTGATTCACCCCCCCCTCAGTTGTGTGCCCTAGATCTAACAGGTGAAGCCCTCTCCAAACACAACATTTATATACTATTTGAAGTCTTTGAATCCTAAAATTGATGTCATGATTCAGTCTATAGGAGGAGATGTGTTACCAGAAGCATATGACATAGCAATAGGAGTAGAGAATTTCCTAATTTAGGATAGGAAAATTGCTCCAAGGCCACCGATGCCTTTATTTCTAGAGGCTTCTATCATTCAGTCTATTGTGGCTCCAATTCCTACAATAGTCAGCCATGTTGCTCCTCTAATTACACCTACAATTGAGAAAGAGGATGAGAAAGATGCTCTAATTAGAAGATTGAGTAATGAATTGGTGTTGGCAAGAAGATAGAATGCACAACCTAGCATACCATATCAGCCTTTCAATCAGGCTCATAATCAAAATAGGTCACCATATCAAGGTAATGTGCAGAGGCAAAATCATCCTAGTTATATCAAGCCACTAAATGATGTTGTCCATCCCAATGTTGCAAGCACATATGGACCTCTGGTGCCCATACAAAACAACATGGCTCAGGACAACGATTGGTACTACCCCTACAATTAGCCACATGATCAGAATTTGTGCCAGAATGGACAATCCAGTCAAGTTTTGACAGTGCAGAACCAATCAATCCCTTTAGAGTAGCAAGTTGACTCTAGTCAAGAGATGATGGGAGGGAAGGAACAAATGCAAAACAATTCCACCTTGATAAATTGGACATAGGATGATTTCTATGGTATCAGTCAAGGCGTAAGCCCAATAGCTTATAAATACAAGAGACAAAGGAGTGCAATTGAAGATGCAGTGATCACTACAGTTGCTCATGCTTCCACCTCTCATGCATCCACCCCTAATGCATCCCCAACAAATGCAACCAAGGGCATAGAAAAAGAAATGCCTTCAGTTCAAGGAGATTGTTCTACTGGGTGAGTAAATTTGATTCCAGCAATGCACTCCCAAGCTGGTCAACAGTTAAAGGTTGACACTGTGGTCACAAAGGTATCCCAGAAGGTTGGTCAAATTACCTTCAATAGAGTTGATCATATGAAAAAGACTAACTTGAGTATCACTATGTGGGATGCCCTGTTAATCCCAACTTAGAGGGATTTACTTCGGGAAGCCCTAACAAGTTTCATTCAGCCTATTGTGAAGACAACAAAAGAAAAGGCAACCTCCCTAGCAAACATGTTCTAACCAAAGGAGGAGGAAAGCACAAAAAAAACTAGTAAGCCCCCTCCCTTTAATGTTTCCCTAATCATTAGTGATAAATTGTTGCATAATTGTATGATAGTTTCTAGAGCAGGCACCTTAGTTATGCCAAAAAATATAGCTGATCAATAAGGCATAGAATATGAGCCTATGAGCAAGGGGCTAGTGCAATTAGATGGCACTGCTATTAATATAGTAGGTGTAGTCAATGATTTAAAGCTCACTTTACATGCATGCCTTGGCTGCTCTATTTCACAAGACATCAATTATTGATCTCCCTGCATACTTTGGCATATGCCTATGTAGGGATTTCACCACTAAAATAGGTGGGTACCTATCTTCTGATTGGCTCCACATGTTATTTAGAACATGATATGGTACTAAAGTGACCATTAAGGCTGCGCCTATTGCCAATGATCATGTAGAGTCCTATTCCTCTAACCCTACCAACATGAATTGCATAATGCATGAGTTAGAGGAATATGACAACAATACACATGAAGCTGGCACATAGGTAGAAGAGATCCCTGATATACTGCTTGATGAGTGGGAAAACTCTTTTCAGTTTGATGCTTCTGACCATATAGAAGACACAGTAATGGGTACATACTATATCCATTATGAGCATTACTTCATCCCTACTCTTGAGAAGTCAACAACAGATCCAAGTAGGATGTGGCAGTTCTATTTTGATGGCTCCAAAAGAAAGAATGGAACAAGTGTTGGGGTTGTACTAATTTCACCCCAAAAGGAAAGTTATTTCTCTTCTTTTAGATTATTGTTTAGTTGTACCAATAATGTGGCTGAGTATGAGGCCTTAATTTACGGTATGCAATTGGCATAGAAGAGAGGAATAAAAAATTTACAGGCATTTGGTGCTAGTGAGTTGGTTTTTCACCAAATCGGATCATTAAGCACTTCAAGGAACGACTTGTTGAAGTCATACAAACACAGGGTCTGGGACCTAATTGAAGACTTTGATGACTTCAATATCTAGGTAGTGCCTAGACAAAAGAACAAATATGTTGATAGGCTAGTTGCAGTTGGTGCTCAGTTTGACATTCCCAATAATGTTAAATAGAACTTAAATCAGCATGTGAAGATTGTTGACAGGCCTGCTATGCCTGATAATGTATCTAGTTCACAGGTATTTGAATGTGACCAGTAGATTATCAATTTCTTGCAAGATGAGGCAAAGTTTGCTACCAAGAAGTAGTCAATATTGCAAGAGCAGTATGGTGACCAAATGATCCAGCTAAAGACCAACAAACTACCTAGGGGATTGGTCACCTTAGAGAACATATTTGGTGTTGATGATAAACCAAAGAAGGAGAAAATGAACATGGCATCCAAACAAGAAGACTATAAAGAGGTAGAAATTGCTCAGGGTAGATTTCTAAAACATGGCAAAGTACGTGACAAAACTAAAAAATAAGGTTTTTTTGAACTTTGTAATGAATTTGATGATTAGATTTCTTGGGATTATAGGGATTTGAAATGTTTTGACCTTGGTTTAATCTAGTATACCATTGATTTAGACCCCAATACAAAACTTGTCTTGCAAAAGAAAAGACCTATCAACCCTAGAATAGAGTCGTTAATGAAAAAAGAGTTATCTAAGCTCATAGAGGCCAAAATCATTTATCCCATTAAACATTCCTCTTGGGTGACTACACTAGTTCCAATTAGAAAAAAGAATGGGGAAATAAGATTTTGTGTGGACTTTAGAGACTTGAATAGGGCCTCTCTTAAAGACTACTATCCACTCCCTTCCATGGAGTAGATTTTACAGACAGTAATAGGAGTTGAAAGATTTTCACTCCTAGATGGCTATTCGGGCTACAACTAGATTCCTATAAAAGAATCAAACTAGTACAAGACAACATTTACCACCAAGTGGGGTACTTTGGCTTATCATAAAATGCCATTTGGGTTGACTAATGTTGGGGAAACCTTTCAAAGGGCAATGGATTTGGCCTTCAAAGGCCTGATCAATGATATTATTTTAGTGTATCTTGATTATTTGACTGTTTATTCTAAGCATGCAGGTGACCACCTGGGTCATTTGAGAAAAGTCTTTGAAAGATGCAGAGAATATGGAATATCATTGAATCCAAAGAAATGTGTGTTTACTATCCCTAAAGGCAAATTGTTGGGACATGTAGTTTCAAAGGAGGTACTAGCCATTGACCCTAAAAGAACTAGTTCCATTCTATCTCTTCCCATTCCCAGTCACAAGAAGGGCCTGCAAAGCCTCCTAGGCAAGATCAACTTTGTGAGGAGGTTCATACCTAATTTTGCTTCAATAGAAAAACCCCTCACTGCCATGCTTATGAAGAATTCTACCTTCACATGGTCAAAAGAAGGTAGGGACAGTTTTAAAGCTATCAAGCAATCCATTGCACAGGCTCCCACACTAATAAACCCTAACTATGAGAAAGATTTTATTCTTTACGCCTTTAGAGGCAAAGAGGGCATATTAGCAGTTCTAACACAACAGAATGAAGAGAAATTTGAATAGCCAATTGCCTTCTTCAGTCAGCCTCTCAAAGAATATGAGCTGAAGTATGATTTTGTTGAGAAGTAGGTGTTTTCTATGGTGAAAGTACTAAAAGAGTTCAGGCATATGCTTTCAAACAACAAGATACAATTGATGGTGAATCACCTTGGCATCAAAGAGTTTCTTTTGAGTAGAGATATCAATGAAAAGAGGGCCGGATGGATCATGAAAGTAATGGAGTATAATGTAAACATCAACATCACTAAGTTGGTGCGAGGAAAAGGCCTATGTGAGCAGATGGCTGTGGACCTTGAAGCGAGAGATTGAAAGGAAGCAAGGTGTGCGGAAATCACTTCCTACACTAATCTAATCAGGGAAGGACTATGTAAATTCAATTTAATCCTTATCACTATAGCAACATATCACATCTAACAGAGATATTACAACAATACACAAGAACTAGAAAGAAGACAGAAGAAGAGAGACAAAGATATACGGTGGAGAAAACCCTTATCAGGTGAAAAACCCCACACTCATAAACCTGCATAATGTATTAACAAATTTGAAAGAATGTTTACAATACACTTACAATGAAAGCTTCAATGGTCTTCAACACTCATGTCTGGAGTCAATCCAGCAGCATAACAGTACCTATAAACTTGTAATACAAACTCCATCTCCAAGCCCCTGTTTATATAGAAAATATAAGGCAAAATAGGTCTTATCTTGGGATGGGCATCCAACTTGGCCTCATGGCCCAAAACCCATGCCTAGGGACACTTGGTTAACATTGTAGAATGTTCCTGACACTTATCCACAACTCCCATTTCAAAGAGGTCACCTATTTCCAAAATGGGCTATGATAGATGCTCTTATGACACTTACGACCGTCATAAAATCTGTCATAGCAGTTACAACATACAGTTGTAAGAGAATCTGTCATACACATGCTATAAATAGCATATTATCTTACAACATGTCATAGTCCACCTTGGGCTGCCCAAATATGCCTTTTTCAAAGATGCTTCATGACACATGTCCTCAACTGTCTTACAAACTTCTATTTCTGACTCTTACATGTCATAGATTCTGTCACAGGAATCCGTCATAACCGTTTCGGTCAATATTCCCTTACACAACATGGAAGATGCCGACACATGGCAAAATGCTCCTACCACAAAGTGGGATGCCTATCTCCTCATGTGAGGACAAAATTACAAGTCATATTTCATGTAGGATTGACACATCACCGTGCCACATCCCACAATATGACAATATGGAATTTACAAATATTTACAACATAGGTAATTAAATAATAAATACAAATATTAATAATGTAAGGAATTACCAAGGTTGAGACACCTTAATTCCCAACATTCTCCCACTTGTCGAACACCTTGTTAGAGCCAATAGAAAAACATGATTTAACTGCTATAGGCCGAGAGGCCCATAGACTCTGAACACCATCTGAACTTCTCTATGCCCACTGGTTTTGTCAATGCATCTACAACACTCTTCAAAGTATCTACCTTCTCCAAATTTACCTTTCCATCCTCAACTAAACATCAATGTGCTTTGTTCTAGCATGGAAAGTTGGATTCTTTGCAAGGCAAATTGCACTCTATTTGTCACAACTGATCGTGATCTAACCTGCATCAACACCAATATCATAACACAATCTCTTAAGCCAAATGACTTCCTTACAAGAATGAGCTGTTACCATATACTCAACTTCTATCATGGACAAAGCAACAACAGGTTGTCACTTACGCATCCAACTAATAGCACCACCAAATAGTTTAAGCACATAAGCACTGTGGATCTCCTGCTGTCAATGTCACCTGCCCAATCTGAATCCACAAATCCATGAATATCAATAGAATGCAGAGATCCTAAAACATTACCATGATAGCATATGGAATACTTAGAAGTACCCCTCAAATATCTGAACACTCGCTTAACTGCATCCCAATGAACTCGTCCAGGATTAGCCATAAATCGACTAAGGACTCCCACTGCTTGGGCAATGTCTAGTCTTGTGCAGACCATAGCATACATCAAACTGCCAATAGCACTAGTATAAGGTACTCTTTGCATGTCCTCCACCTCACTAGGAGATTTTGGACAATCCTCAACAGACAACTTTGTCCCCAAAGAAACAGGAATACACAATGATCTATAATTTTCCATGTTGAACCTGTCCAACATGGTCTTCACATACTTACTTTGGCTTAGCCAAAGTTTTCTGTTGGTTCTGTCTCTTATGATTTCCATTCCTAGAATGTACCTAGCTGCCCCTAAATATTTCATTTCAAACTGTGTTGACAACTGAGATTTAAAATTAGAAATCATATTCTTACCCTTCCCAATGAGCAACATATCATCAACATACAATGTAACAATGAGAATACGATCACCATCAAACTTATAATACACACAGTGATCTAATTTTGATCTCATAAATCTAATTGGCAACACAAAGGCATCAAACTTCAAGTACCATCTCCTAGGGGATTGCTTCAAACCATACAAAGACTTTTTAAGTTTGTAAACCAAATTTTCTTTACTTTTCACCATGCAATGCTTTGGCTATGACATGTAGATTTCTTTCTCCAAATCACCATGAAGGAAAGCTGTCTTCGCATCCATTTGTTCTACCTCCAAGTCATAAGCTGCTGCGAGAGACAACAAGAATCGAATGGATGTCAGCTTTGCAATGGGAGAGAAGATCTCACCATAATCTATACCCTCCACTTGTGAATACCCCTTCACAACCAATCTAGCCTTATACTTCTCAACACTGCCATCTGTACCAAATTTCTTCTTAAATACCTATTTGCATCCAACGAGTTTCTGTCTAGGAGGAATAGTCACCAAGTCCCAAGTTTGATTCTTTTCCAAAGAAGCCATTTCATCCTCCATGGCCTCCTTCTAGGAACCTACATCTTTCATGTCCATAGCCTCTGATACAGTTCTAGGTTCAACATTGTTAGTAAGCAAAGAAAAAGCACAACTAGAATCAAGCAATGTAAAACCAAACCTTTCAGGTTTCTTTCTTATCCGTGTAGACCTCCTCAAGAGCTGAGGTTGATGTTCAACTTCTTCATCTCAACTTTCAGAGCTGCTAGAGCTCTCCTCATCATCAGGTCCAACATTGTCTTTTTGTTCGGTCTTCTCAGGGGTGAGAGGAAACTGAACAACATCCTCTTTCTTTTCTTTTTCTTTTGGCTATAAAATAATGGAAGAAGGTGTAAGCTCTTTGAAGATGACAATTCTTCTATACAACACTTTTTCAGCCACAGGGTCCCAGAGCTTGTATCCTTTCACATCGACACCATAGCCAATGAAGATACACTTAACAACCTTGTTCTCCAATTTTGACCGCTTCTCCCTAGGCACATGTGTAGATGCCTCACAATCAAAAACATGAAAATGCCTTATTGAAGGCTTTCTACCAGACCACACCTCCATGGGTGTCTTTCCAACAATAGCTAATGTAGGAGATCTATTAACAAGATAGCAAGCAGTGGCAACAACTTTTGCCCAAAACTTTTGTTCTATACCAGCTCCACTAAGCATACTCCTAGCCTTCTCCATCAGTGTCCTGTTCATCCTTTCTACAACTCCATTTTGCTGCGGAGTGTATGGAGTTGTCTTATGTCTTTCAATCCCAAGTTCCTTGCAATATTTATCAAATTCTATAGAACAAAACTCACCACCATTGTCAGTTCTCAAACACTTAATCTTTTTACCAGTCTGATTTTCAGCAAAGGCCTTCAACTCCTTAAACTAACTATAGACTTCAGATTTGTTTCTGAGACAATAAATCCATGTCCTTCTACTGTAGTCATCTATAAAAGATACAAAATATATAGATTTTCACAATGAAGGAACATTAACAGGACCAAATACATCAGAATGAACAAGGTCCAACACACCAGAAGACTTGTAAGAACTCAAATAAAACTGAACACGGTTTTGCTTTCCATAAATGCAATGTTCGCAAAAGTAAAACTCAAGATTACAATCATCTAACCCCTCAATGAGGTTTTTATTTTTTAGGGTATGCAGACCCTTCTCACCAATGTGGCCAAATCTCTTATGCTATAACATTGTCTTTTCAGCAAGAAGTTTAACTTCCAAGGCATGATTACAAACATCAAAACTAGAAACAACAGATCTCTTGACTGCTCATTTAGATGGTGGGGATGAAGTGACTACTGCCCTCTTCTTTGAATCATAAGAACTATTGCATTGTGAAATGCATGCCTCAGCTGAAACAAAGTACCTCTCCTAGTACCCTTAGCAAGCACCATAGCTCCTCTAGTCATCTTGCATCCTTCTTTCAAAAAGAAAACCTGCACACCTGCATCATTCAAACTACTTATAGAAAGTAGGTTCCGTGCTAAGCCTGGGATATGCATAACCCTAGAGATCCCCTTCACTCGACCATCAAGGAATCAGATAGAGACTCTTCCGTGACGAACAATCTTTAGATGAGATTCATCACCCAAATACACCTTTCCACCATTGAACTCCTCATACTTAGTGAACAGTCTCGATGTGAGTTCATGTGGAATGATACACCAGAGTCAATCAGCCACACATCATCAGATGTATGGGTTGCCAGGGTTGTGATGAAAGCATCACCATTATCTTGTGATTTGTCAGAATCTAAGTCAGGAGCTTTCTTCTTCTTCTTCTTCTTCTTCTCCTCTTTGCATTCCTTTCAAAAATGCCCAAATTTACCACAGTTCCAATAGATAGCCTTGGAATTTCTAGGAGGTTTGGATCTCCCATGGGATTTGGATCTACCCTTCTCAACTTTCTTGTCCTTCTTTTTCCCTTTCTCCTTAGGTCTTCCACGAACTGCAATAGCCTCTTTGGCTACATCAGAAGACTTTCTCCGCATCTCTTCAGATAACAGTGAAGAAACCACTTCATCCATTTTGAATGTGGATGTGGTGCTTCCAATAGCCATGACAAGGTGATCCCACGAGTCTGGCAAAGAACAAAGCAAGGTCATACATCGATCCTCCTCCTCCATCTTTACACCAATAGATGTCAATTGTGTAACCAGCATGTTAAAAGCATTCATATGTTTAGCGATGGATCCTCCATCCTCCATTCGAAAAGAATACAACTTCTTTCACAAAAAAAGTTTATTAACCAGGGATTTGGCTTGATACACATCTCCCAACTTCTTCCAAAGCAAGGTTACAGTTTTCTCCTCATGGACATTTAACAACACATAATCAACAAGACTAAGTCTTATGAGACCCTTAGCCTTTCAATCCTTGAGATCCCACTCATCTTGTGACATTGCAGTTGGTTTAGTTCCATTAACACTTTCCCAAAGGTCTTGGTCTACAAGCATGTCCTCCATCTTAAGCTTCCACAGCTTAAAATTAGTGCCATTGAATTTCTCCACTTCAAATTTTCTGAATGTGCTTGCCATCTCCTTACTTCAATAGAAATCAAAATACTCTACACAAACTCCCACTCAACTTAAGATCAGCTCAAAAAACCCCTACCCAATAACTAGGACCAAAGGTGATCAAGCTCTGATACCAACTGAAAGGAAGCAAGGTGTGCGGAAATCGCTTCCTACACTAATCTAATGAGGGGAGGACTATGCAAATTCAATTTAATCCTTATCACTATAGCAACATATCACATCTAATAGAGATATTACAACATTATACAAGAACTAGAAAGAAGACAGAAGAAGAGAGACAAAGATATACGGTGGGGAAAACCCTTATCAGGTGAAAAACCCCAAACTCAGAAACCTGCACAATTTATTAACAAATCTGAAAGAATGTTTACAATACACTTACAATGCTGTTGGAATAAGGTGCCATTAACCTTGTAAATTCCAATATTGCATTTTTTTCCATTTATTATTTGTTATTTGTAATTACCCATAAGGGAATGAGGTAGTCTCATTGACAATTGTAATTTCAGAGTTACTGGTAGCAGTTACAGAGTGACTTTTACAATTGACAAATGTTAAAACTCATGGTAAATGAGGATAGACATGCTCACTTGAGGAATATAATATTTTTTGGCATGTATGACAACTGTCATAATGTTTGGTGAGTGAATCTATGACAGCTACAAGTTGTCATAAGATTCTGAGATAGTTCAGGGGATGCTCTCAGTGTCAAGGGAAGGTCTAAGGAAAGAGGACCTAAAAGAGATCAGAAAGGGGCTAAGGACAAGTCCAAGGCCTGGTCTAAGACTCCTAGTAAAAAGAACAGAGTTAAGTGTTAGAAATGCGGTAAAAGAGGACATGTGAAGGAATACAGAAACCCCAAGAAACAGTGGGAGAGTGCTTCAGATAAATCCTCAAATGCAGGTGAAGAAGTTTTACTTTCTGCATGTAATCTTGTTTCTAATGATCACTAGTTGGTTGACTTAGGATGCTCATTTCATATGACTCTGCATAAGGAATGGTTCTCCTCATATGAAGAATATGATGGAGGTAATATCTACCTTGGTGACAACTCTACATATCCGATTGTCGGGAAAGGAAAGGTATTGTTGTGTTTCAATGATGGGAGGATTAAAACCCTCCCTGGTGTTTTGCATGTTCCTAGATTAGCTAGAAATCTGATTTCAATTTCGAAGTTGAATGATTTAGGAATGCATGTGACATTTGACAAGCATGGCTACAGATTAGTGAGAGGGAACTTGGTGGTAGCAAAGGGGAAGAGATTCAGAAGCCTATTCAAGCTTGAAGCCACTAAAGTTTATAATGCCTCCTATGTATCTAAGACTAATACTAAACATGCATGTATGTTGTGGCACCGTAGATTGGGCCTCACAAGCAATAATGTATTAAAAACTATTAAGAATAAAAATTTGTTGGATGGTTTCTCCTATTTTGATGAGCACTTTGATTTCTGTGAGCATTGTGTGTTTGGTAAACAAAATAGAATATCATTTCATTCAGGAAGCAATAGAGCAAAAGAGAAGTTAGAAATTATTCATACAGATGTGTTTGGACCTGTGGATAATGAATCTATCATAAAATCTCATTATTTTGTAACCTTCATTGATGATGTATCGAGATTTACACGGATTTATTTTATGAAGCATAAATCTGAAGTTTTCACTAAGTTTAAGGAATTCAAAGTCTTAGTAGAGAACCAATTAGGTTTAAAGATAAAAATATTAAGATCTGACAATGGAGGAGAATATTTCTCTAAGGAATTTGATGATTTTTGCAAGCATGCAGGTATAATCAGACAAAAGACAACTCCATATACACCACAACAGAATGGTGTTGTAGAAAGGATGAACCAAACAATCATGGAAAGGGCCAGAAGTATGCTTAGTGTTGCATAGTTGGATAAATGATTTTAGGCAGTGGATGTGTGTACTGCTTGCTACTTGATAAACAGATCTCCTTGTAAGGCTCTTGATTCAACACCTTATGAAGTGTGGACAGGTAAGAAACCTTTTGTTTCACATTTAAGGGTTTTTGGCTGTGAGGCTTTTGTTCATGTGCCTAAGGAAAAGTGATCTAAGTTGGATCCAAAAGCTGAAAAGTATACATTCATTAGATATGGTGATAATGTGAAAGGTTATAAGCTTTGGAATCCACTAACCCGTAGGATTATCTTTTCTAGAGATGTTATTTTTAGGGAACTTAGAGCTATTTCTGAACTTGAGCAGCCAAAAGAAAAAGATGAAAAGGTAAAGAAGGTGCACTTTGATTTAGAGCAGCAAGATGCACCTCAAGAAGAACAGAATGATGGATTAGGGGGTGAAGAAGAAGAAGAAGATTCAAGTAGTTCTAATGAAGATGAATCTATTGTGACAGAAGAAGTTGGTACAGATGATCATGAAGAAGAATGAGTAGAGTCTCTTACTCCACCCTTGAGAAGATCCACAAGACAATGGAATCTAGTTGACAAGTATAGCCCACTAGATTTCTGTTGTGTATATGCTTTATTGAGTACTAACGATGAACCTAGATCCTACAGGGAAGCTATTTTTGCATATGATAGTGAGTCTTGGAAGCTAGCCATGTAGGAGGAGATGATGGCTTTAGACTCTTGTAACACTTGGAATCTTGTTTGTTTGCCCAAAGGAAGAAAGGCCATAGGTTGTAAGTGGGTCTTCAAGAAAAATTTTGGAGCAGACAGTTCATTGGAGAAGTACAAGGCTAGACTGGTAGCTAAGGGCTACTCCTAGAGAGAGGGAGTTGATTTTGGTGAGATATTCTCTCCTATTACTAAATTGACTTCTATTAGATTTCTCTTATCCATTGCTGCAACTTATGATTGGGAGATTGAGCAAATGGATGTTAAGACTGCATTCTTGCATGGAGATCTTGAAGAAGAAATTTATATGCAACAACCTACAGGTTTTGAGGTAAAAGGAAAAGAACATTGGGTTTGTAGGTTAAAGAGGTCTCTTTATGGTATGAAATAGTCCCCTAGAATGTGGTATCAAAAGTTTGATTCATTTGTTTTGAAATTGGGTTTTGTTAGAAGTGAGGAGGATCATTGTGTTTACATTCATTGTGTTAATGATTCTATACTAGTAATTGCTTTGTATGTTGATGACATGTTTTTTAGCAATACTAAGGGTATGGTTAGTGAGCTTAAAGCCCAACTTTCAGGTGCATTTGAGATGAAGGATCTTATTGCTGCTAGGTATATTCTGGGAATGGAGATCAAGAGGGACAAAGTTAACAAAAAGCATTGGTTGTCACAAAATAAGTATGTGAATACTATTGTGTAGAGGTTTAGTTTGCAGGACTGTAATGTAGTTAGAGTTCCTTTACCCATTGGTACTAAGCTTTTATTAGATATGTGTCCAAAGACTGAGGATGATCTTAAGGATATGTCTAATGTGCCATATGCTAGTGTTGTAGGGAGTTTGATGTATGTAATGGTTTGTACTAGACCAGATATTGCACAAGCAGTGGGAGTTTTGAGCAGATTTATTTCTAAACCTAGTAGACAACATTGGAACTATGCGAAGAGGGTGTTTAAATATCTTGCAGGTACTCCTGATCATTGTTTAGTTTATTCTGGTATTAATAGTGCTGATAAATCTTTAGACATATAGGGTTTTGTTGATGCAGATTGGGCAGGTGACTTGGATAGTCGCAGGTCCACTAGTGGCTATGTGTTTACTCTATTTGGAGGTGCAGTGAGTTGGATGAGTAAGAGGTAGCCCATAGTTTCTTTGTCCACTATAGAAACAAAGTATATGGCTACTACTCATGTCTTTAAGGAGGTAGTTTGGTTGAGGAGACTGTGTACAAGTATTGGTTTTGATTGCAAGATCATTCAAATTGGTTGTGAGAGCTAGAGTGCTATTTGTTTGGCCAAGAATCCCATGTATCATGCTCAGACTAAGCATGTTGATGTTTAGTATCACTTTGTTCAAGAGTTGATTGCAAATGGAGAGATTGAGCTAAAGAAGATAGACACTCAAGAGAATGTTGCAGATTCATTGACTAAGCCTGTGAGCATAGAGAAGTTTGTATGGTGTAGAGAGGCCATGGGCCTTGTTTCCAGTGCCTGATTATTTTTCATTTGTTTTCCTATGGGTTGATTTATAATGTATAATGTCAAGTGGGAGAATGTTGGAATAAGGTGCCATTAACCTTGTATATTCCAATATTGTATTTTATTTCATTTATTATTTGTTATTTGTAATTACCCATAAGGCAATGAGGTAGTCTCATTGACAGTTGTAATTTCAGAGTTACCGGCGGCAATTACAGAGTGACTTTTTTACTATTGACAAATGTAAAAACTCATGGTAAATGAGGATAGGTGTGCTCCCTTGACGAATATACTATTTTTGGTATGTATGACAACTACCATAATGTTTGGTGAGTGAATATATGACAGCTGCAAGTTGTCATAAGATTCTGAGATTCTATGATGCATATGATGAATATGTTAGTTGTATATTTGCTATATTTAGCCCAAGGTTCCTATTTTGGAAAGATACTCTTTTGATGGAATCTATGATGGTTATGACGCATCATAAGATGTTGTAAGAGGCTAGATTTAGTCTTGGGAGCCCAACCTTTGCATGGCTATTTTTGGACAAGTGTAAGATGTTTGTAAGATGGTAATTAATGTTTACAGGTTGGAGAATCTTAGGAGAGAGAGAAGGTGAATGCCTAAGATGAGTTATAAAATGTTTCTACAAGTATTTTCCATGTATTAGTTGCTGTAAGACAGATTTGAGGTACTCGGGTGCTGCCAGAATGCTGTCAGATTGAAGATTGGTGGAGATAGTTGAAGTGTTGTATTGTAAATCATTTTTAGATTAATACAAACATTGGGCCTCTTTCCTATGTGGAGTTTTTTACCCGAAAGGGTTTTCTCCACATTAAACATTGTGTTATGTCTTCATATTTCTGATTTTGCATTTCTGTGAAGCATAGTTTTGTTTCTATGTTACAATCTGCATTAATAACACAGTTAAAGATTACAAAAATTTATATTGAATCAGATTTCCATTAAAGTAGTGTTTCTTTCATTTCTAACAAATTCAAGCTTTAATGGTCTTCAACACTCGTGTCTGGAGTTAATTCAGTAGCATAACAATACCTGTAAACCTGTAATACAAACTCCATCTCCAAGCACCTATTTATATAGAAAATACAAGGCAAAATAGGTCCTATCTTGGGATGGATGTCCAACTTGGCCTCATGGCCCAAAACCCCCTCCTAGAGACACTTGGTGAACATTGTAGAATGTACCTAACACTTGTCCATAGCTCCCATCCCAAAGAGGTCACCTATTTCCAAAATGGTCTATGACAGATGCTCTTACGACACTTATGACCGTCATAGAATCTGTCATAGCAGTTACAACTTACAACTGTAAGAGAATCTATCATACACATGCTATAAATAGTATATTCTATTACAACATGCCATAGTACACCTTGGGGCACCCAAATATGCCTTTTTCAAAGATGCTTCATGACACATGTCCTCCCTGTCTTACAAACTTCTATTTCCAACTCTTACATGTCATAGATTCTATCATAGGAATCTGTCATAACCGTTTCGGTCAATATTCCCTTACACAACATGGAAGATGCCAACACATGGAAAAATGATCCTACCACAAAGTGGGATGCCTATCTCCTCATGTGAGGACAAAATTACAAGTTGTCATATTCCATGTAGGATTGACACATCACCGTGCCATATCCCACAATATGACAATATAGAATTTACAAATATTTACAACATAGGCAATTAAATAATAAATACAAACATTAATAATGTAAGAAATTACCAAGGTTGAGAAACCTTAATTCCCAACAAAGATGACACTATATGTGTCCTTGGGCAGGCACAACTAGCTAGTTCCAACGCTCCAACTGACTGGTAGCATGATATGGCCACATTTCTATAGTCAAGTAGATGCCCAGATGGACTGGATCAAGAAAAAAAAAGTATTTTAGGCTCCAGTCCTTTCCTTATGTTCTTTTTGATGGTGTCTTGTTTAGGAAAGACATCAATGGAGTTCTTCTTAGATGCATTGCACAAGATCATACCTCAAGGGTGCTAAAAGAATTTCATAATGGCTCTGCTAGTGGCCATTATTGACCAAGAACAATTGCTATTAAAATCAAGAGGGTTGGTTATTACTGGCCCAATTTTTAAAAGATACTCACATATGGGCAAGAAGCTACAAAGAATGTGTGTTATTTGCAGGTAAAAAAAGGTTGGTTGCTCTTCCCCAACATCTAATTTAGATTGATCATCCATTTGCCCAATGGGGCTTGGACTTCATTGGAATGATTAATCCGCCTTCTAATGTTGGTCATAAGTGGATTTTAACAACCACTGACTATTTTACAAGGTGGAAAGAGATAGTTGCATTGAAAGATGCCATAGAGGCCTCCATTTTAGATTTTCTTGAGGGTATTGTTACCAGGTTTGGTGTTGCATCTAGCATTATTTTTGACAATGCCAAGGCCTTTGTAGGCACACAAATTAGTGAGTGGGCACTTAACTATGGGATTTACTTGAAGACATCATCCAATTACTATCCCCAAGGGAATGGCCTAGCTAAATCCAAAAACAAAAACCTAATCGAGATCATCAAGAGAATAGAAGATGATAATTAGAGAACTTGGCAATCCAAGTTGAAGACAACTATCTAGGTTGATAGAATCACTCCCAAGAGGGCCCTAGGTAATTCCCCTTTCATGCTTGCCTACGAAAGGGAAGAAAAAAATCCATTATCATTAGAATTGCCTTCCCTTGAGCTGGCACAATAGCTAGAATTGAAAGAAAGTGATGCTATGACTGCTAGGTTTGTTGAGATAATGAAGCTTGAAGAAAAAGAGATGCTACCATGAAGACTCTTGAGGCTCATCAAAATTAGGTCAAAATATATTTTGATAGAAAATCAACTGGAAGAACATCTAGTGAGGGAGATTTGGTGTTGAAATGGGATGAAGACAAAGCTAAACGTAGGAGACATTCAAAATTTGATACCATGTGGAGTGGCCCTTCTATTATTACCAACTCCAAACATGCCAATGCATTTCAACTTTTCAAGCTAAATGAAGAGGTTCTGCCAATCCCAATCAATGGGATTCATCTCAAACCTTCATTTTAGCATGGTTGTGGGATTTTGTAAATATGTTAGGTATTTCCTTTCAATAAATGCCCTTGTACTCTATTGCATTCTCATTGGGAGGATGTTTGCTTTTTTTATTTTTTTGTCTTGTTTCCTGGAGGTAGTGTTTGGTTTTGTGTTGGTTTGGCCAACCCTTGTTCTTGTTGCTATGCCCTTTGACCCTGTGTCCAATGGATTGATAAGGCCTCTAGATCCCAGTGTTTAGTAGTAAAACACCCTTGCATAGTCACCAAAATGTTATCCTATTTTTTCTTCTAGCCAAATAGCCCAAGGACCCATGAATGTATAGGTGTTTTCACCTTTTGGAATGTAAGGAAAAACTACCCAAATTGACTAAGTCCCAAAAAACCTATGTTTTCCTTGTGTTTTTAGTGTTTTTAGAGTTTCAGAGTTTAGGATTCCCCTCTTTGTCATGCCATATTTCTCAGCTCCGAACTCCACCTTGTTCCTGGTATTTGACTAAGTGTTTCAGTCTTCAAAGGTAAAGAGTTCACTCTTCCATGGTCTTCCTTTTAGAAGGTGGAAAGCTGGAGGTCCGCTCGTCAAAGCTTGATAAGTTATTACTCTAATTGCAGCGGGAATCGGAGGTTAGGTGTTTCTTCTTCCCCCTTCCTTTTCTTTCGGTAGGTGGAAGATAGAAGGCCCGTTGGCTGAAATCCAATGGCTATAAAGGTGTTTGCATAGCACATGATAGTAGTGTGTTTGAGTCCAATGCAAAATGCGCGGGTGTGCAATGCTGCCACATGTCCTAGGTTCTTTTCTTGGCACATCACGTGGCAATGATAAAATAGAAATTAATGAAGAATGCATTGGTGCACACTATTGACACGTGTCCAAGTCTACAAATTCAAAAATTAGCTAAGTGTTTTAGGCATCAGACTTTGGGGTTTCATCTTTTCCCTTCCTTTCCTTTTGGAAGGCAAAAAGTGAGAGGCTCGAAGCCTGACTTCCATCAATTCCTCCTACAAATGGCTAAGTCTTTCAGAAAACAGGGATCGTGAGTTCTCTTTTCCCTCTTCTTCTTTCCCGAAAGCAACAAGCGGAAGGCCTTGTTAGTGTGAATAGGGGTATTTCATATCTAGTTTGATATTTACTAGCTATTTTCCCCTTGTTGTGCAAATAATTCATATTATTTAACTATTTA
This sequence comes from Cunninghamia lanceolata, assembly GCA_027924645.1. NCBI lineage: Eukaryota > Viridiplantae > Streptophyta > Pinopsida > Cupressales > Cupressaceae > Cunninghamia > Cunninghamia lanceolata. The sequence goes on along the minus strand of BSBN01000135.1, from coordinate 5,275,434 downwards.
TTAGTTAATTAGTTAAATAATATTCACACACATATTCACATGTTAAGTTGACTTAGGAAGCATTCTAGTTATTTCTAGATGTTGAGAGTTATCTCTAGTTGTTGATAGTTGTCATATAGTTGTCTTATCCTATAGTTGTCACATGTCATAGGATTAAGACACTTGTCACATGACTACAACATATTATCTCTCACCCTTGCCTTTATAAGCAAGGTATGCCATAGCATATTGTAATGAGAGAGTAATCTTGTATATTATTGTATTTGCATTCTTTGATAGGAATACAATTTATTCTTGTCATATTGATCTTCTCTTTTATTTGTGCTTTCCATTAAGCTTTTAGATCTTCGGTGGCTATCTCCATAGCCAAATCTTACATGGTATCAGATCTTGTAGATTACCTTTGGTTATTCTATTGATAGAGCTTAAGTGCAAATCATGGTGGATCTTAAAAAATTGAGTATGCTCTTCTCTTGCATCACATGATGACCTAGAGAATAAAACAAATGAGATACTAGATTTGGGAGGGCTTCCTTCTTGTGGCTTTATATTTTAGGTTCATTTTGGAGCATGCTAGTGCAAATCTGAGGTCACCATTGTGTCCAAAGCAGGAAAGATAGTCAAAATCACCTTTTGTTTCATTCAGATCAGACATCAGAGGCCAAATCTATGAGGGTTTGAAGTTGAGAGGTGCATGCAAGATCTAGCAGGTACTTGATCCTTTAGAGCATTTTGGGTCAAATTTGACCCTACCATCATGTTCAGGAGGCCCAAAAACCCCAAGATCAACTATCGAATCATCGAAATCAGAAGTCATCTCAAAAGGCAATTTTTTTGCCCCCTTGGCCATATAGATAGGAATATTCCATAGAATATTCTCTCTACAGATTCCTTGCACAGTGCAACGCTAGAGGTACAAATTAAAAAATAAAAAAATATTCTACAAAAAGTTTTTTTAGAGTTGTATAGTTTTTTTGAAAATTTATTAAAATAAAAAAATAAATAAAGAAGGGACACCCTATGTAGGCCCCGTATAGGGTACCTACGCAGGTGCCCTACGACAACGTTACCCCCAGGGTACTATGGGTACCCCTTGGGCCTGTAGCCCCTATAGGGTCCCCGCGGCCTGCAAGGGCCATATAGACCCTTGGGGTTTGTGGCCCCTTTTAAGGGGTTGCCTCCTATGCATAAAAGGCTTCGGCCTTCGTTTTTTCAAATTTCTAAACTCTGCAAAATTCCTAGTGTCAATAGGCTTTCATGCATAAAAAAATAAAAAATCAAACAATAAAATCTGGAGTAGATTTGGTACAACAGCAATCAGCCCATTGGCAATAAAAACAAAATTTCAATGTATTTTCTAGATCTACCTTTTTTGGTGGAATATCTGGCAATCTACCAGATTTAGCAGAACTTTTGGCAGTCTTCTAGACTTAGCATAGCTCCAAAACTAACTGGTGAAATTCTAGACTTGGTGACAACTAAATTTATCTAGCGGACCTCTACATTCAATAGACCTCCAAATTTGGTGGCAATTTTTTTTTTGTCTTTTTCTCCCCCTCTCTAATGGAGTTTTCATTTTGGCACTCACATTTCAAAGGTCTGTAACTTGGTCATATCTACTCTGATTTTGGTGAATCTTTTTTGTTTTGGGGTAGAATTTTGTAGGCTTCATAGGGGTGCAGACAATTTTTGATTTTGGTGTCTAGATTTTCTAGAAATTATAGATTTTCATCGCTATTGATGAGCAGTCCTCATTTTTAGACCTTCTAAGGCTCTGTTTGGGGTCATATAGTAAATTTTTAGGCAATTTTTTTTTAAAGTGCATGCTTTTTTGAGTAATTCTTAGATCTATCATCAGTTTGGTCTATTTTTGCTCAGAAGTTGTACTTTTAGATATAGCCTAATTTTGGCATTTGCATATACCAAAATCAAAAGACCACTTAGCTATTTTGGCTTGTAGCAACTATAATCACACTAATTATAAAGTGCCAAGATCATATTTTGTTGGGGGGATCATTAATTGAGTGAATTTGGGGGGGGGTGATCTTGCAGTGGTTAATTGCTTTCAGTTCTTGGTTGTGTGTTTTTGCAATGGGGAAATCTCAAATTGAACTTCTAACTCCATATAATTATGCATCATGGAAACAATTAGTATGGCATTATCTAATTGGAAACTGTTTCATAGGATATGTAAAAGAATCTATTCCTAAACCTACTGATGCAAATGCAAAGGTAGTATGGGAGATCAATCATGAGAAAACTCTTGGGTACATTTGTTCACTAGTCTCTCTTGATTTACAATTTCATGTTGAATCATACAAGACACCTAAGGAAGCTTGGGAGACTTTTGAAAAATTGTATGGTAAAACTGACAAGATTAGGGGTTATCAGATTGATAATGATTTGATGAATCTTGATCCTAAGGAGTTTGACAAAATCCAAGACTATATCTCCAAGATTAAGCAATTGAGAACACAACTAAAAGATTGCAATATTAATAAAGAGGATTTACAATTGATTCTCAATTTGCTATCCAAGCTCGGTCCTGAGTATTCAATATTTGTTTCTAGCTTTCACACTCAATGGGTTTCCATGGGAGCCGCATATGTTGAGCCTACTTTTGATGATTTTTCAAATCTTCTAATCCAAGAAGAAGCAAAGCTAATTCAAATCGACATCCTCAAGTCTTTCAAGCCACAAGCATTGCTGGCTAGTAAACCTAAGGTACAAAAAGAATTAGGGAATCTTGAAAAGAAACAAAAGAAGAAAAAGAACAAGCCACAGAAAGAATCTGAATCCGCTCCCTCCAAAGGGGAATCATCTAAGAAGGAGAAGCCTCAGTGTGCATATTGCAAGAAATTGGGGCATGATGAACATAAATGTTACATAAAGAAAATTGATGAATTGCAACATCAACTAAAGAAGGTTCAAATTAATTCATCTTTAGGGGGTTCATCTTCTTCTTCATCATCTTCAAAGTTTGAGAAACAAAAGGGGAAAGCACTTTTCGCAGTTGTAGATTCTGAGTTAGGGAAATGGATCCTTGATTCTAGAGCTTCACATCATATAGATTTATCGCAGAGTATGTTCTCTTCATTTGAGACTTGTTCATCACCACCCATTCTGATGACCAACAACACATCTATGAGTGTTTATGGGAAAGGATCAACTTACATTAGTGAAGGATCATTCAATGATGTCCTTTGTGTACCTTCATTGTCTACCAATATCCTTTCTATCTATTAGATTACACATAGTGGAGCAGGAAAGAGTGTTGAGTTCACACTTGATTCTATGATTATTTAGGATTTGCATAGCAGAGATATAGTTGCAGTTGGGGAGGTAGATCATCAATCTCAAGTGTACACCTTCTCACATTTTTCTCCTATTGGTCCTTTGGCTGAGGTTTACACTCATGTGGACACTTTTGAGGAGATGCAGTATGGTCATTTGAATCTTGGTGTTCTTTCATCGACTGAGGTTCTAGAGACATGTGCTGACATTCCATCTCCTCCTTCATCTCTTATTGCATCTATAGAATTCAGTGTTGCTACATTCATGGTTCCTAGTGATTCAGTGCAGCATGACATTCATAGTCTTCTAGATTCAGCTACTTGGGATGAGTACTAAATAGGTATTGCAGGTTTGTTTTGTGAGACCTATCTTGCAGACTTGGAGGACACCATTGAGGATCCTTATCTTTTCTTCGATGTTGACTCTCATGGAGTTGCATCATCTTTTTCAGATGTGATGAGGGATCCTTTATACCTTCTTGTTCTTTCTTCTCCTCTTTACTTTTCACAGTTTGGCATTGAGTTGGCGATCCTTGAGCAACATTCAGAGGCTCCCTTGTCTTTGGATCATGTTCTACATTGGTTTCCACTAGATCCTAGATTGTCACATTCTTTAATTTGGCATGAGACTCTTGATTGGAATCAAAATAGTGACACCTGAGAAGAGTTCAGAGACTTCACACATTTTGAGTTTTCTTCCTTTATAATCCTTTTGGGAACAGGAAGAATTCTTGCATATATTCTTGGTCTTGTTTCTTCCTAAGGGGAGGAACATTATTTGATGATTGTGGGTCATCTTCAACATTCATTATTGGGCATTTACCATCAGTGCAGGAGACTCTACATTGAGGGGGTGCTACTTGGTCTCTCTTCTTCTCCTCTCTTCTAGGGGATTATTCATTGTATATATGTGTTGGAATTGGTAGCATATGATTTAGGTTGACTCTACCTTTCCACACTTCTTGCATTCTCACTTTTGGGGAGGAGTTTTTTCCCATGAGGTTTTCTTCTTTACCCCAATTGAGATCTATTTGTATATGGGTACCTAACATGGCCTAGTAGTTAGGACCCATCCATCATTGCATCCTTGCATTTGTTAGCTTCTCCCTAAGTTGCACTTAAGGAGGGTGTTAGTGTGAATAGGGGTATTTCATATCTAGTTTGATATTTAATAGCTATTTCCCCCTTGTTATGTGAATAATTCATATTATTTAACTATATATTAGTTAAATAATATTCACACACATATTCACATTTTAAGTTGACATAGGAAGTATTCTTGTTGTTTCTAGATGTTGAGAGTTGTCTCTAGTTGTTGATAGTTGTCGTATAGTTGTCTTATCCTATAGTTGTCACATGTCATAGGATTAAGACACTTGTCACATGACTACAACATCTTAGCTCTCACCCTTTCCTTTATAAGCAAGGTATTCCATAGCATATTGTAATGGGAGAGTAATCTTGGATATTCTTGTATTTGCATTCTTTGATAGGAATACAATTTATTATTGTCATATTGATCTTCTCTTTTATTTGTGCTTTCCATTAGGCTTCTAGAACTTGGGTGGCTATGTCTTTTATTATAACTAGATGCATAGATGATACATTTGTCTAGGGGGAGTAGTTCAAGACATCCTTTTCCATGGATTGATGAAGGCTACCTCTCAAGGGGAGCATGTAGTCAAGAGATTGTAAAGGCAGACAAAGTCTGATCAGTTAGGGGGAGTTGACAGATTAGGAGTAGTAAAAAGAAGAGTGGAAAAATGGGGAGCTAAAGGAATATTAGTTCAAAAAGATGACCACTTGCCCTTTGTCCTTAATGTCAAAGGGGGATAAATTTGCATATCAGGTCAAGTGTTTCCATCAATGCCAAAGGGGGATATTGTTGCACATGTGTTGACATTGATGTCAATAGTGTAATGAATAGGAATAGGATTGATGTCAACAATGATGAGTTGATAAAGGTTGGAAGTGATGATCAGTAATGTTTATGTTCAGAGATGCCAAAGGATTGTGGTGATTGTTACAAAGGATTGTTAAACAAAGGAGAAAAGTGATGAAGTATACGGTGGTCAGAGAAGAAGACACAAGAGAAATTGATCAAAGAAGTTGTGAAGTAAAGGGTAAGATAATGGAAGTCATGCACCATGTATACTGATTGGATCTGTACACAGTTGCACCCTATCTTTTGAAGTTCATAAGATAAAGGTTGAGCTAACAAGAAGATCTTTGTTTTAGAATATTTGTGATATGATGTTGAGAATGAAGTCTCTGGTGTGGTGAATAGTGTATTCTTTGATTCTTGAGGAAAAGCATTGATTTAATTTTGAAGGAAAGTTTTAGGAAGTCTAAGGCACTGAAGTTTGCACTAAAATAGCTCAGGAGAATGTTCTGCATTCCTCCACATTTAAGGGTATGGCCTTGCGGTTTGGAAGTTAGATAGAGACAAGTGTGAAGAAGGTATTTTCCTGATTTCAAAGCATGGAAGTTACCACATAAGATTCTAGCGATTGTAGAATGAAGACAGTGTTCCTATGCTTGTCCAGTCAGAAAGAGGTAGAGAACTGCTCTGCATTTCTTTGCATTTGAAGATAAGGTCTTCTGTCTTGAAGGATGGATAGATACAATTTAGAAGATTGATACATTCAAGTTTTAGCTGACAAGTTGCACCACAGAGATTCTCTAGATTCAGTAGAGCAAAGACACATCTTATTGCTGATTAGAGTTGTTTGGATGAGTAAGCAAAAGCCACCACATTTCACTGCATTTCATATTTTGTCTTTGATGCTTGAAGGATAAGTTCAAATATTTTGTATGATTGTTCATTTTAGGGTTCAGAGGCTGAAGTGCTTTGGAAGTTGGTTTCTCAATGTTCTATCTCAAGAATGATTGTTCAGGGTTTGTATCTGATACCAGGTTTAGTATCTATTTGTTTGCACTAGAAAGAAAACATATATTTTAGTGAAAGGAATGGTTGATAACTTTTGTGTAAGACTCTTGTTTCTTTTGAAGTGATCTGCATGGTGCTAATTGGTCTCTCTGGTACTACTTTAGGTCTGGAGCCATTTTTTGGAAGGATAAGTGTTTGCTGGACTGACTTCATGAGTTGTGACAATCTTGCCAGATGTTTGGAAGTGTGCACTAGCTTGAAGAATGTGTTAAGAAGAAATAGGTCCTAGTTATCACTTGGCTTGAACTGCATTGAAATTCTACATCTTTTGGATGCCGACTTGGTGTGGCTATTGCACGTTTCATATATACACATTTTACCTTGGCTAATGTAGGAGAAAGATTTTGTGATTTGTGAAAGGTATAAATAAAAGATCCTTTTTGGTGTGTTAAGTGTGGATGTATAAGGGTATGCGAGGATGAGTGAGTAAGTGTCGAAGTGTGATGAAGACAATAGTTTTTGTTGTGTAGAAGAAGTGAGGAGTTGTGATAGAGTAATGTATGTTAGTGTTGTAGAATGGTTTGATCAGTGAGATATGTTAATCTATAAGTGTTGTGTTGTGATGTTCACAACACACCCCATTTTTGTCCAGAGGCAAAGTGAGGACCCCTTGTTTTCTTTTTCTTTTTGTGTGGTTCTGTGTGTGGGGGTGGTATAGGTAAAATATCCTTGATGCTTGAAAGTCAATATGAACATAATGCATGACAAAATAGATGGGGTCTAGGAATTCTGTGTTGAAAATCAACTAGGATTGCCTTTTAGATGGTTGGAAGATTCCATGTATTTTGAAAGTTATACCCTTATGATTGAAAGCAAACACTTGGTGGTCTATGGTCAAAACAAGTGTGGTATACATTTCCATTTAAGTGTATCTGGTATACATTGTTTATGTTTGTCGGGTTACATTTTACATTTGATGGTCTTGCCTGTTGTATTGGATATATGAAATCAAATATACATGTCTGATCATGGTTATGTTGTGTTTTATAAGGTTTAGAGTTCATAGACATCATTGAATGAAAATATTCATGTCCAGGAACATGCAGTATGTATAGATTGGACCCTACTATTTTGTGGTGTATTGCATAACATTTCAGGTCTGCAGTCGTTTTGCATATTTCTGCATGTAGGTATAAGATATATAAATCATGGGTATACATGCATGGACGTAGGGGCATATTAAATCTAGTTTAATGGTATTTGTATGGCATATACATTACATTCCCATGTACATTTCCATGTATACAGGATAGACCCAACAACTTTGTAGGGTGCATTTCATAACGGTGGGAATCTGATAGTGTATGCATACAAGTTTGCATCTGTTATACAATTTCGATAGGCATACCCAGATTTGAATAACTTATTCAATCAAACTTATGGGGTATACATAAATGAATGCATGTGTCTATGTATAAAGTTTGTATTTAGCATACAGATACACTATTGGACTTGAAGAAAAATTAAATCAAACCTATATAACATAAGTAAAACGTTATGCATATTTGTATGCATGGAAGGTTTGTATTTAACATTAGGCTACATAGATGGATGCAGTATGAGGTTGAGCATTGTAGATTTCACAATAGAGTTAAATTTGGTAAAATACATCTAGAGGACAAAGTGAATGTAGTAGATATGTAAAATAAGATAAAATCTAGGATGCAATTAAAGTTAAATCGAACTTACAATGCTTTGATGAATGAACAAAGGGAAATTAAAGTGGATATCAACGTAGTTTTATGTATCGACATTATATGCATTCAGTATTAAATATAGTGTGGGTTGGTTTTTATACAATGCTGGAGCTGTCAGTTGATTCAGGTAATTTTAATTCAATTCATAAACTAACTGAATCTGGATTGGTATGTAGGGCAGGTTTGTATCTGATGTACAAAAGGAGATACATGTAGTAAGATACATTGAAGACCCGAGAAGAATTACAATGTGATTTATAACATGCTGAGGTTCAGATGTGTATGTTTTGGCACATGTGTAATATATACATGAGGATATAAAAAATCAAAATATAAGGATGATATACACATACAAAGGCAGAACTGAGCGCATTTATAATGCATTTCATAAACTTATGGTTTCCATTTTTGTATGTGGAGTTTGTATTCTGTATACAACAGTGGAATTGGATATGGTTTTAATCCATTAATAAACTTGTAGTGTCCATTTTGTATGTTTACATTTTGCATCTGATGTATACAAAAGATATATGCAAATAGTGTCATGTAGAGACAGAACTGAGGGCGGTTTCGATGTAATGTATAGACTTGTTGGGTCTAGATTTTTATGGTTTATATTGTATGCGATATACATGTAATTTGTATATGTATGCAAAGGTGAAATGTGCAGAGCCGGAACTAAAAGTAATTCAGTTTAATGCATAAATCAGAGGAGTCCAGATCTATATGCATTTTAACATTTGTATCTGATATACAAGGAAACGATATGCTAAAAGTGTTTTGCGTATATAAGGGTGAAACTAAAACAATTCAAATTCATTTTGTAAAATGATGAGGAGTCCATTTTTGTGCTTTAGTGTTTGTATTCGGTAATACAAGGAATGTGATATATGGAGGAGGTACAAAATCAGATTTTTGAAATGTTTATGGTCCATTTTACAAACTGATTGGTTTCATTTTTTTGTTGCATTAGGTATATCAAGGAACACAGTGGGGAATGTACAAAGCAAACAAAAGAAAAGAGGATTTTACAAGGCCGGATCAAATTGGTATTAGAGGGTATGCAAAGCGTAAAAGAAGGAACCACAGCGGCAAGGAAAGGCTTGTGAAGATTGAACCAAGATTGGGATTGGAGATCGCGGCAGGTGGAAGGAAAGTCTGATGCAGAAAGCGATAACAGGAAGATCTTTTGAAGTTGTTAAAAGATTCCAAAAGGCATCTTTGCTGCTGGCAAATATTCTTTTGGATATTTTTGTGGGATTACTTTTCTACCATTGATTCTGCAGTTTGAGTGAGAGTTGTTGATTGGCATATTTTGTAACCGTATTGGGGAAATTTCAAATCTATATAATGAGCCTTGCTGCTTGTAATTAGACACATAGGAATACACGAAGGCATTAAATTTGGATAGAGTATGCAAGAGAGGTGACTAAGGATTAGTGCCTTGAGCATAGTTATAGGTAGAAATTTGCCTATTGTCTATAGTGAGGAGTATGTGGAATTGTCTGGTTTCCTTGCTACATCTGTGGAAAGCATCTATAAGTGTGGGTTATTGCTGTTCATTCAAATGATTTGAGTCTAAAAACATTGTAAATTTGAAATGGCTGACATATATTAATGAATATAAACATCAATTTTCTGCATCTATCCCAGAGTGTTAATTGATTCAGGTATTTTTTAATGATTTTCCCTTGAAGATCGTAATTCCATATGTTAATTCATGAAATTGCTCAGGATTTATATATGAGGATTTATTTTCTTTTGGATTGATCAAGATAAGTAGGCTTATATTCGTGAGTAACAGAGAATTGTATGTGGATAAAATCTAGTTTTCTAACCCTATCTTTTCTAACTTTTCCCCAAAAAATCTTTAAATAATTAGCTGAAACATAGTTATCTAAAGGAAGTTGTTGAAGATCCTATTAAATACATGGAAATGGTATAGATCTTTAATAATTTTCATAAAGTTTGAAATATCAAGTCTGTTTCTGTGAAATTCATGTAAAGTTTGACTTGAAGGTTATAAATAGTTACAAAGGATCATTGATTTGAGAGATATTTTGAGATATTTGCATATAATGAATGACAATTGCCAGTAACAAAACCCTTAGATTGAGTAAGGCCCCTTGAATATTACAGCTTCACAATGAACTGCTGACTTATCCCATGGGTCAAGAACTGGCTATACAAAAACTTGAGATTAAGAATTCCTAGTTAATTATTCATATCTTTCAAGACAGCTAATGTTCCTCTGTGAACTTTAACTCTACTATGAGTGTGCAAAATCCCTCATAAACAATAATTTGGCACTAGAAGGAGGGCCTGATTGGATTAAGGTATGTTTTGTGCGAGCTGGCTAACAAGATCCTATCAATATTTCATCTTTTGAGTGGTATGGCTGCAAATATCTTCAGTCTGAGAGAATTTGAATGTATTTTGCAAAAGGTCCAAATAAAAGGTTCAAGGATTATTTTGATTTTCTGAGCTTTCATGTTTATTCTAAGATATGTTAGATCTCATAAAATTTCAAAAAATCAAAAAATTTGAAAATAGTGTCATTTTTAGTGAACTCATATGAGGACAATTTTTCAAGTGGATATTCCTATCTTTTAGGGAATTTTAAATAAGAAACTTTATCCTGAAAATTTATCTAACTTTGGTTTATCTAGAAGGTGCAAGATACATAATTCTACAGAGCACTGTGAAATTAATTGTCTGACTTTTTGGCTTTAAAAGGACTGGTCTGTTTCTCAAATGTGTACAGGGCTAAAGTTTGGCAGGAACATGAAGGGATTATGGAGCAGATAGAAGAGGCAACATCAACAGTCATTAGTTGTCTAGAGAATACAAAAATTGAACCAATTCTGGAAATAAAGGATAGTAAAACGTCTGTCCTTGAATCGTATGTTGGTAAGCATTCTCTAAATGTCTAGCAGAGTTCAAAGGTGAGTAAAACTGATTGTAGGTATAAATCTTTTGAAAAATACAGAGAAGAAGTTATACCTCATTTTTAGTCATTAGACGATAAGCAAAGAAGATTTAATGAGAAGAAAAGAAAAGTGAAATTGATCTTGCTACATTCAATAAATATATTGGATTTTTAAGGAATGCTTGTCAGGTAAAAATCTCTGGATCTAGTTCGAAGGGTTTGAATGAAAATGATTGGACAAAGAAGTGTAAACAAGTGGTGATTGAATTAAGATGCACTAAAACTAAAGAGATTTTTATACTAGCAAATAAAGGAATCATAGAAAAGGGAGTTAATCTTGATTTATTATTTGATTTCTTTAAATTGAATGACCAAATTCAGGATTGTTGCATGATAGTGGAATCAGGCACTTCATTGGATGATAGGAATGAGTTATTTGATGAATAATTTATGAAAATTGAGGATACAAAAAGATCTATAATTGTTGTTCATAATCAGATGTCATATTAGCACTATTTTTAAAATGAAACAGGGAAGTACTTTTATCAATCAAATGTTGTTTCATATTTATAGTCAAATGATTTAGAAATGATAAATTTATGTATGTTAGATTATGATGATGATGATACTCATTCAGGTGCTGATGTGCAGAAAATTAAAGAAAATATTGAGGTGTTTCCTAAGGTTAAAAATCAGAGAAGCTTGTAGAATAAAGAGATGAAGTTGAATAAAGATGAAGAAGTAATACACTAGGAGTCATATGTCCTCAAGGTTTAAGTAGGATAGGACATTGAGTTAAGTGACTAAAATGCAAAGTTAAATAAAGGACTGGCTGGCAGTGAACAAATATGTATAGCAAAACAAGAAATACACTAGGTTGTATTTTTCTTTTCCCCAGTAAATGATGTTAAATATTGTTTTGATTATGGAGATTCAAGGGATAAAACATGTCAATGGATTAATCATGAACATTATGAGCTTCCTCAATTATTGATCATTAGGGATTATGCTATTGAATATAGTGAATTTAGAATAAATGAATATTTTTTAGAATTCAAAGATAAATTTGCTAAGATGAGAACTATAACTAATGCCCTGATGTTCTTGCTTTTTTTTAAAAGGCAGGTAAATATTAGTATTTTTGGGTGTGGTTATGAGTTTTATTTGCCTTGTGGTGTCTTGTATAGTTTGGAGGGGTAGTTGTTTTTTTTCTTTTCTTTGTTTTCCTATCTTGCTTTGTGTTGTTTCCTTTGGTAGTTAGCTATTTGTACAGTCTACTTTGTTTGTTTTTGCTTTGCACTGTTGGGTCCTTGTTTTGATTAGGCGAAGCTGAGGTACCTGATTACTTTAGAATGCTATTAAAATTGTTGGAATTCAAGAGTTGGATATAAGTTCTTACATAGGTTGAGATTCAAATTAGGCGGTGTCCTGGATCTGGTCTGTGGTATCCTTTTCATTAGCACTACTTTTTCTTGAGTTAAGGAGATCTTCACAATGACACACCTAATAGCCTTGGGTTTTTTGAACATGCTAGTGTAGGTGTTAAGTGAAAAATCAGAGGTCACCCTTTCTACTATTGCAATTCTTAGCTTAAAGAGGCAAGTGACCGCACCTTGCATAATAAGCTTACATGATAATATCTCATAAATTTATATATCATACAAAAACAAATAAGAAAAAGAGAAGGATTATACTGAAAATCCAAATTAGGCCATCTAAGTAACTCTACCGGGGCTATGGATACTTGCTGGCAGTGGGGATCTACTTACGGGAATTGCAACGATAACCTTGCTGGGGCTATGGACACCTGTTGGTAGCAAGGCTCTATCTGGTTGGCTATGAAGGATGAACTTAACTATGTATCTTAACACTAGTCACTGGTTTATTCAACTTATATTCAAGATGAGTATATCAATCACATGCACACACTTGATCCCGTATCAATACATTGTTATAGTGATGAACATTGTACCATTCAAAAAAGTTAGGATGCTTATGCTTAACAGGAGTCTGAACATTATGTTTTAACTTATCCTCACCTCTTGAATTATTGGAATTTTGTTGTTTCTTTGGTTGCTAGTTGTTGTGATGTTCACAACACACCCCATTTTTGCCCAGAGGCAAAATGATGACCCCTAGTTTGCTTTTGCTTTTTGTGTGGTTCTGTGTGTGGGGGCGGTGTAGGTAAAATATCCTTGATTCTTGAAAGTCAATATGAACATAATGCATGACAAAACAGATGGGGTCTAGGAATTTTGTGTTGAAAATCAACTAGGATTGCCTTTTAGATGGTTGGAAGCTTCCATGTATTTTGAAAGTTATGCCCTTATGAGTGAAAGTCAAATGCTTGGTGGTCTATGGTCAAAACAAGTGTGGTATACATTTCCATTTAAGTGTATTTGGTATACATTGTTTGTTATGTTTGTCGGGTTACATTTTACATTTGATGGGGTGTTGTCACAATAATACGTTACACTTTCTGGGACATCCTAATTTTTGTTGGAATCACATATTTTTAGAAAATATAATGATTTAAGCCTTGAAAGGTTTCATTTAAAGGATTTTAATTAAAGAGGGTTTGATCAAACCCCCTTATATTAAAACCCCTTTGGATAGAACTCCGCTAGTTTTAAACCATACCTATAATGGAGTCTCCCCTACACCTATCAAAATACTGATAATAAACCACTTTTGATTTACCTTTAAGGGGATCAAATGAATTCATTTAAAATTTATGTTTTGTAAGTAGATAGTCCTTATTATAAGCTTCCCAAAAAGTATGATTTTAAATATTTTTAATTTGATTATTATATTTATTTTTTACTTCTTGTGAATGTAGGTTTTTCACTGAACATCAAGTTCTATGTTCTACACACATGGAAAATTAGTAAATTAGTGAATTTTTGTTTTGAAAAATATCTATTCCCTAGGTAGTAATGTCCGTGTTTCAACAAAAAAAAAAAAATGAATTTAAATACATACATAAAAAGTTATGTTTTACGGAATACGCCTATGTCTAAATTATAATTGGTTTGACTTCAAAACTTAATTAAAACAAAATATTCAACAAAACATTATAAAATCAAATGCATGCCCTATATATCGGTGTTACCAATCTAAATTCAAAAGAATCATAATTTATCCTTTGTAGAAAAAAAGTTATGTGCTACGGAATATACATCACTTTAAAAAAATGTTGTTTACTGTTAAAAACTAGTTATCAAAGGAGAAGCAAATTTTTTTACAATTTAACTCCAATTTTTTTAAAAAATATATATTAAGAATCTACAAACAAAATCTCACTAATCACTAGTTCACATCATCTTCAAATTCCTAATAGTTTAGCAGCTATATTTGTCAAAAAGTTAAGATTTAGTTCAAAATGTCGATTTCAATGTAAGTTTGGCCAAAAAGTGTAACCCATTATTGTGGGATGACCCGATGGTCTTCCTTGTTGTATTAGATATTTGAAATCAAATATACATGTCTGATCATCATTATGTTGTGTTTTATAAGGTTTGGAGTTCATATACATCATTGAATGAAAATCTTTATGTCCAAAAACATGCAGTATGTACAAATTGGACCTGACTATTTTTGGGGTGTATTGCATAACGTTTCAGGTCTGCAGTCATTTTGCATATTTCTACATGTAGCTATAAGATATATAAATCATGGGTATACATGCATGGACGTAGGGGCATATTGAATCCAGTTTAATGGTATTTGTATGGCATATACATTACATTCCCATGTACATTTCCATGTATATAGGCTAGACCCGATACCTTTGTAGGGTGCATTTCATAATGGTGGGAATCCGACAGTGTATGCATACAAGTTTACATCTATTATACAATTTCGATAGGCATACCCAGATTCGAAGAACTTATTCAATTGAACTTATGGGGTATACATAAATGAATGCATGTGTCTATGTATAAAGTTTGTATTTAGCATATAGATACACTACCGGACTTGAAGACAAATTAAATCAAACCTATATAACATAACTAAAACGATATGCATATTCGTATGCATGGAAGGTTTGTATTTAATATTAGAATACATAGATGGATGCAGTATGAAGCTTGAGCATTGTAGATTTCACAATAGAGTTAAATTTGGTGAAATACAGCTAGAGGACAAAGTGAATGTAGTAGATATGCAAAATAAGATACAATCTAGGATGCAATTAAAGTTAAATCAAACTTACAATGATTTGATGCATGAACAAAGCAAAAAGAAAGTGGATATCAACATGGTTTTATGTATCGACATTATATGCATTCAGTATTAAATGTAGTGTGGGTTGGTTTATATACAATGCTGGAGCCGTTAGTTGATTCAAGTGATTTTAATTCAATTCATAAACTAATTGAATCCAGATTGGTATGTAGGGAAGGTTTGTATTTGATGTACAAAAGGAGATACATGTAGTTAGATACATTGAAGAGCCGAGGAGAATTACAATGTGATTTATAACATGTTGAGGTTTGGATGTGTATGTTTTGGTACATGTGTAATATATACATGAAGATATAAAAAAGAAAAATATAAGGATGATATACACACTCAAAGGCAGAACTGATTGCATTTATAATACGTTTCATAAACTTATGGTTTCCATTTTTGTATGTAGAGTTTGTATTCTGTATACAACAGCGGAATTAGATATGGTTTTAATGCATTAATAAACTTGTAGTGTATGTTTATGTTTTGCTTTTGATGTATACAAAAGATATATGTGAATAGTGTCATGCAGAGACAGAACTGAGGGCAGTTTCGATGTAATGTATAGACTTGTTGGGTCTAGATTTTTATGGTTTATATTGTATGCGATAGACATGTAATTTGTATATGTATGCAAAGGTGAAATGTGTAGGGCCAATACTAAAAGCAATTTAGTTTAATGCATAATTAGAGGAGTCCAAATCTGTATGCATTTTCACGTTTGTATCTCATATACAAGGAAATGATATACTAAAAGTGTTGTGCGTATATAAGGGCGGAACTTAAACAATTCAAATTCATTTTGTAAAATCATGAGGAGTCTTTTTTTGTCCTTTAGTGTTTGTATTTGGTAATACAAGGAATATTATATATGGAGGTACGAAATTGGATTTTTGAAATGTTTATGGTCCATTTTACAAATTGATTGGTTCCATTTTTTTGTTGCATTAGGTATATCAAGGAACACAACAGGGAATGTACAAAGCAAACAAAAGAAAAGAGGATTTTACAAGGCTGGATCAAATTGGTATCAGAGGGTATGCGAAGTGTAAAAGAAGGAACCGCAGCGACAAGGAAAGGCTTGTGAAGATCGAACCAAGATTGGGATTGGAGATCGCGGTGGGTGGAAGGAAAGTTTGATGCAGAAAGTGATAAAAGGTAGATATTTTGAAGTTGTTAAAAGATTCCAAAAGGTGTCTTTGGTGCCGGCGAATATTCTTTTGGATATTTTGGCAGGATTTGCTTTTCTACCATTGATTCTGCAGTTTGAGTGAGAGCCGTTGATTGGCATATTTTGTAACCGTATTGGGGAAATTTCAAATCTATATAATAAGCCTTGCTGCTTGTAATTAGACACACAGGAATACACAAAGGCATTAAATTTGGATAGAGTATGCAAGAGAGGTGACTAAGGAGTAGTGCCTTGAGTATAGTTATAGGTAGAAATTTGCCTGTTGTCTGTAGTGAGGAGTATGCAGAATTGTTTGGTTTCATTGCTGCATCTGTGGAAAGCATCTGTAAGTGTGGGTTATTGTTGTTCATTCAAAGGATTTGAGTCATAAAAACATTGTAAATTTGAAATGGTTGACATATATTAATGAATACAAACATCAATTTTCTGCATCGATCCTAGAGTGTTAATTGATTCAGGTATTTTTTAATGTATTTTCCCTTGAAGATTGTAATTCCATATGTTAATTCGTGAACTACTTAGGATTTATATATGAGGATTTATTTTCTTTTGGATTGATCAGGATAAGAGGGCTTATATTCATGAGTAATAGCGAATCGTATGTGGATAAAATCTAGTTTTCTAACCCTATCTTTTCTAACTTTTCCCCAAAAAATCTTTAAATAATTAGCTGAAACACAGTTATCTAAAGGAAGT
Organism: Cunninghamia lanceolata; assembly: GCA_027924645.1. Taxonomy (NCBI): domain Eukaryota; kingdom Viridiplantae; phylum Streptophyta; class Pinopsida; order Cupressales; family Cupressaceae; genus Cunninghamia; species Cunninghamia lanceolata. Next base: position 5,258,444 of record BSBN01000135.1, on the reverse strand, counting down.
TGTTGGAGATCCTGTTAAATACATGGAAATGTTATAGACCATTAATAATTTTCATAAAGTTTGAAATATCAAGTTTGTTTCTATGAAATTCATGTAAAGTTTGACTTGAAGGTTATAAATAGTTGCAAAGGATCATTGATTTGAGAGATATTTTGAGATATTTGCATATAATGAATGGCAGTTGCCAGTAGCAAAACCCTTAGATTGAGTAAGGCCCCTTGAATATTACAGCTTCACAACGAACTGCTGACTTATCCCACGTGGTCAACAAATGACCATACAAAAACTTGAGATTAAGAATTCCTAGTTAATTCTTCATATCTTTCAAGATAGCTAATGTTCCTCTGTGAACTTTAACTCTACTGTGAGTGTGTAAAAGCCCTCATCAACATGTTGTTTTATTGTATTTTAGGGAGTGTGTCCTCCCTTGGGTTGTAGCCCTAAAACTTGTTGTAATCTATTTATAGCATTACTTGTGAGGATGGATTTGGACAATAGATCCAAGCAACTTTCTCGCCATAGTTTTTCCCTTCTAGGGTTTTCCACATAAATCTGGTGTTATGTTTGTGTACTCATGTGTTGTGCATTGATTTGCTTAATTTGCTTTATCATTTGTTTAAGGAAGTAAAAGGTTTGGTTAATAAAGTTTAAATTGGCATATGTTTTGTGATATACTGATTCACCCCCTCTCTCAGTATATCAGTGTGTTCTAACTCCTAGGTGTCACAGTTTGATGGAACAGCTGGTCCAAAGTTTGACACCTTTTTTGTCTTAGGGCTCTTAAGAGACTGTCTCCATCCAATGCAACTGAGAATGACTAGGAGGCTTCACCATTGAAAAGACACCTCCCCTAGCATTTAATCACCCACCCAGACATGTTGGTGCCATCCGTTTAGCCCTAGGAGATGCCAAATATAAAAATTTAGTCCTAGCACCTTTCTAGTAGATGAAACTAAACTAAAAGCTATGTTGTAATCTCCATTTTAGGTGTTTCCTCTACTCTCCATAGGTTGATATGGTGTTCTCACTTGATCCAATGTGTTTTAAGGCATTAATCAAAGGTTCAAATAGTTTTGAAGATGATGAACCCATTCCAATCCATGTTAGCACAAGAAAATGTCAAAGATATAATCATGTTAGCACAATAAAAATGTAATAATGGGATAGATAATATCATTTAAAACAACAAAATATAATCTTGTAAGCACATGTATCTAGCATTTAAGTAGACAAAACATAATGGAAAAACATACCTTAAAGAATGTGCTACAAAAATCACATGAAATGGTTACCAGACTAGGGTTCATGATGATTTTTGGAAAAAATGGAAGGATTTGCTATTATTTTGAATGCTGCAGCTATAGTAGAAGTTTCAAAATGGATTAGATTTCATCTTTCAGACTTACATTGTGGTTTCATGGTCTTCCATGCATATTTGATTATTGTTTGTGTGTAATGATATTACCTATGTTTGATAGGGTTCTTGTCTTTAGTAATACATCATGGGCTTACCTTTTTCAAATGAATCCATGAAGTTATTTGTTGTGTGGTTACACAACACACCCCATTTTGCCCCAGAAAAATAGGGACCCAACTTTTTGCTTTGGGCGATATGGAAAAAAAGAGTTAGTGTTAGATGCATGTCAAGATGTCATTCTATGCATATCAGGACCTTAAAAGGAGAGGTTAATTTTCAAAGTAAGATTTTGTTATCACAAACCTTGCTAACTGAAAGAGAGCAAAATTTTAAGTAATTTTGCCTTTTGGATCACCCCAAATTTCCCTAGAATTAAGAAGTTATGTTTGGTCAAAGTTTGGTCAAACAGTCCCCAGGGGGGTCATCACATTCCTTAATATCCTGAATATTCGCTAATATCCTAAGCACAGATTTTAACAAAGGAAAACTCAATGTTCACACATTCACAAATATGCAGACATCAAATTTTATCCTGAGATATCACAAACCAACAATATACATGGACATTCCACTGTGGTGCACATCTGATTTTAATATCCCAGACATTCATTAATATGTAGACTTGTTTAGATACAATGAAAATACTAAAGGTCCACATAATAACTTAATGTCCTCATATTCTCTAATATGATGGTGACATCATCTTGACCCTATTCAAAAGAAACCCCAATAATAAGATGATGCCCTCTGGACAATTGACACTTCAGGGTCATCACATTTCCTAAGATCCTGGATATTTGTTAATATCCTAACCCAATGTGCAATATAACGATAAATATCAATATCATCACATTAACTTAGCACCCTGACTTTCTCTAATGTGAAGATGATGTCACATTATAACCCATCCAGAACATCATTTGAAATGGTGACATCAACCTCACTTTAGGATTTAGGGGGGGATATTTTGCCTAACTAAATGCCCAGATATTTCTTAATATCCACATATTCGCTCTCAAGACCCATAACATGTAGACTTTCATGAACAATAAAAATATGCCATGTGGCAGGTTGACTTGTCCACATCGACATATCAACTGCCCTGATATCCAAAATGGAAGTAAAATACCTTCAGGTCTTCATGACCCGCTTCTTACCTCTAGTCAACGTTGACCAGCATGATGATGATGTCATGTGCATATTCTGAGGGACCGTGTGCATTGTTTAAGTACCCTGACATTTTCAAATATGAAGACCTCATATTAAATGCCATTTAGCGGTAGGTGGATATTCAAATTTTCAAATCACATGGCACCACCTGTTGTAATCTTAGGAATGTTGTATGTGTATCCATGGACATGAATGATATAACATTGATTATGCCCTAATTCATCAATGTTGATGATTAAAATAACAGATTAACACTCATTTTTACACTTATCAAGTATTTTAGCAAGAAATTATAGAGCTCCTGTGCGATTCAGACCACCATTACAACAATCTGCAACCTCAATAGAATGGTGTACGCATCAGAAGGAGAACAAAGGAGGGTGATTAAATAGTGAACACACATATCCTAATCTCGGTAAATTAGATTTAAGGCACAAAAATAAGGTATGTAACCAGTGAAACCCTCAGTTTTGTCATTTTTGAACAATAAATAGGTAAATGGTTTTACTTAGATAAATTTGTATGATGATGTTCATATATGTTTCTATAAAAGGTAAAACATCATGATACTCATGAAGTGGATAGATCTAAACCTCTAAAATGCATGTTAGATTAACATGTATATATTCTTCATTGCAGGATATAATGGAAATCCATAAGAACAGGTCAGATACTGAGTTCTTGACACCTATGTGCATACAACCTGGATGGTCATGATTTAAATATGAACAGATAGGTGATACGCACCCAAGGAACATTGATTTAGATGCATGGATAGCAAAATCAGAGAAAGGTAGTGGAGATCCTCTACTTATAAAAATATATAATTTAGGAATTTGGCATGCTGCAGGATTCCCATATGCGATAGAAGCTATTGAGCTAGTAGCAGAGTATGCTAATAATTATAATGTCCACACCATAAAGGTGGAGAAACATGGTTGAGTGTATGCATATTTTTCAGTGGCAAGAATCACCTCAACATTCAATTTGCCATCAAGATCACATCTATACATGATTAACCTAGGATCCCTAGAGAAACAATATCAGGGTAGTTTCAAGGAGTGCAATAAATTTGTGTTCTCATGGAGGGCTAGTGATAGCACATACCGGGCATTAGCTAAATTGCCAGTACACATGTACAAATTTGACTTCACCCCTAAGTATCAATACATGATGGTTATGCTCAGTTGAACGAGGGGGAGACCGAATGCAAGTTGTTTTGAGGACTGGATGTATGGCCTCATTAGGATGGTGGAATCTACAAATTAGAAACCACAGTAGGTGAAGCTAATCAGTGACAGTATTGATGAAAGCATGAAGAAGCTTGGAGGCAAAACAAACATGTTTCATATGTCCTCATATGTGGTGTATTCATATGAAACCAAAGGAACATTTGATTGTTTGTAGATAGTTGGCAGGGTTGGCCTGAATTCTAGAGATGTAAATATCTGGGATCATTATCCACAGCTAGGGAGGAGAGCATCCCTTCAACACTACAAGAAAGGTAATGACTGCATTATTATGCATCTAGTCTGAACAATGGAAGAGGACAGAGTAAAAATATTAAGCATGGAAGCTCAAGCAGTAGTAGGTAGGAATGGAACCTGGTTCAGCCAATTCACTGCATTTACTTACATAAGAATGGAAGGCTTCAATGGGCAACCCTTGATGTTGCCAAGATACCCAACTGACAAGGTCATAGTAATGGAGATTGCCAGGCAAATATTTCCTTCACATGAGGCATTGTCGAAAAGAATAAAATACCTAAGTTCATGTTTCCACTCAGCATTGGTTGGTATATGTGCTCTGATGTAGAAATAGATAAGGAGGTGATAGGAGGATTACATTTGATGTGTTCACAACCTTTCTCCTTATCAAAGTAGTATGATCCTTATCAAAGGATGGAGGCATTATATAAGAAGCCTGTGCACCAGGTGCACATAGAAGATTATTGGGCTGATAGCCTTGATGGTGCTGAAGTATGAAGGAGGAGCTACCAAAGGCTCACACTGAAACAAATCAGCACCTTAGCCAGTACCCCCACAACTTGATGAGGATGATGAGGCAATTATGTCTTAGGAATATGAAGACAAGAAGATATACAATGAAACAATCTCCCCACCTGACTGGAGTGTGATGCCCCACCATGCAACCCTAGAGTGCTAGACTAACAAGAGACAATAATACAGATTTTTTTTTTTTGAAACAAGGAAATGCATTAATCATTAAAAATATTTGCACTAATAACAACATTCAATGAAAAGATCAACTATCACTTCTAGGGAACATAACCGCATCAGATAAAATTAAAACCATACAAGAATCTACATCTCAAAGCAACTGAATAATAATACATCTTACATTATCTAGGATGAATAATTGCAAATTCCAACACAAGGTTACAAGACTGATTACATCACTTCACAAATAGTACAATAATGAAAGTATATAACAACTTGAAGATGAAGAGCAAACTGGAACTGGAACACTCTTGCTTTGATCTCGAACTGAATATCTGAGAAGACCAATGGATAGCTCTGCCTCCCAACCATGTGGAAACCTGAGGTCCACCCCACCGAGCTAGGAGATAACAATAAGGTTCTGTTAGGTCAAACTTACAACCATGAACACAATCACAAGATCTAGACTCCATGCAGACAAATAGGATAACAAGACTACACAGACCCAACAGTACTCAACAAGACAAAAAAAACATGAAGCTAAGATCAATCAAGAAGACAAGTCTACACTCCAGAGGTAACAACAAAGATAAAAAGGAAGTAACTGAACTATGTAAGGAGAGTGTCATCGCATGGTCCTAGCATGGGTTACCTAGGCTATCTCTCACTAGAAGCCAGCCCCCATCTATGGTTACCCTGGTAGCCTCTCTCTAGGCACCGGCCCCATAGGGTGACACATGCGAAGCCGACAAGTCCTCTCATGAAGACGAGGAGGTCGGCCTTGCCAACTAGGCCTTCTCATCCCACCCTTAGCTTATGAAAGCACTCAAGGCATGGGTGAGGTAATCTTACTTAACTTGTTATGTGGTTTACTACCACCAATCCTCCTAATTAATTTATTAAGTTATCACTTACTTACAACTTCCATGGGGTTACCCAGGTAACCCCTCTAGCACCGGCCCCACCATGGATGCCACTCTCCTAGCAATCTCTGACCAAACAACCAAAACAGCAATATGCAAGGACAAGGTTACCATAGATCCTGATTCATTAAACAAGCCATTCACTTGACCACCACAATAAAGATCCCATTGTCCTTCTAAACCTGAAACAATACATCAAGAAGCAGTATGACACAAGTATTAAGAAGTAAATACAACAATGCAACCCAAAACGAATATATTCCTACTTCTTTTCATTAACGACAGAAAGAACTCCAAACTTTGCAAGACACAAAATCTGCTCAAGACAAATACCAGTTACACATTAAAAGATTAAAAACAATGACAATTTAAGAGATTAATTAAGACAACATTAAAAAAATAAGCTTAATTCATACTTTTATAAAATACAAGCTTAATGGAAAATTATCTATACTAACATGGATTAAAGGAAGGTTTCAACAAATTTTCTATTCAACTACAAGATCTAAAAACTATTATCCCAAACTCTATTAAATTCATTCCTAATTGCAACAACAAAATAAGCAACTCTATCTTAACTACTTGGCACAAAAGCTAAGTTAATAACTATAACATTATTAACAATATGCCAGTAATTACAAGGAATAACACTTACTACACAAGGTTAGAGTATTTACGGGTTCTAATTATCGAAATACAATTACATAGAAGCATTTAATATATATTAAAATACCTATTGCTAAAATCAAAAGATTAATCTAAATGGAATACTAAATTCTCTATTAGGCAAGATACCATACAAGGGTAAGGTTACAATTTTTGTTCAAAAGAATCGAAAAGTGAAAACAAGACTTTTAAATTATATCTATCTCACATCTACCTAGAGTCCAAAACTTCCACGAAGACAACAAGTATTAAGAAAGGTGACTTAAGTTACAATTCCTAGGCTACGCTTGGCCGACGTTGGATTCCCATAAAGACCTCATCACACATTTACCAACGGATGAGTTTTTAACTCTAAACATTAACACTACCTTGATAATATAAATCACTATAAACCTAACTGAACCCACACATAGAAGAAAGGTCATCAAATTAGAGTCAATCTTAAATAAAAGTGGTTGCTGCAATAAACTTGGCTAAGAACAAAACGTAAGGGCAATCTTTCTATTCAAGTCAACAGCCACACATCTTCATAAAAGATGGGCTCAAGGAAGGAAGGCCATGCCACCTCACTTAACACCTTCTAAAACTTAACACAATAACAAAGCAAGCTTCTAAATTGAATAGCTGTCTTCAAAACTAACATAGGTCAAAAGGGTGGGAAGACATCATAAACAAAATGCATTCAATCGAACTTAACAACAACACAGACCTAAAAGATTCCAAGCCTGAGAAAGGTTACAACAGAGGGTTTGAAGGAGAGGCCAAGCAAGATCACTGGTAAAACTATGTCTGGGGTCTGCAGAGAGGAGATTGGGCCATGGTGCCATCAATCCAGTGAATGGGAGGACGTCAATATTGCGACAGATTCCACGGTCAAATATGCAGAGGTCAATAGAAGAGCATTGCAGGGTGCTGAAAGCACTGTTGAAGGGCACGAAACAGACAAGGGTTTGGAGAGAGCAAAAGACTCAAGGGATCCACACCCGAGTTTGGGTAGATGCAAAAGTGATGGCGCCACTAACAACTGAGCTACCCAGAATACAGACACACGCATCATTGAGTCTAAAATGTCAAAGCATAAAGATAATACTGATAAGAAGTGTTTACGGTCTATTGCAAAACATGAGTTGATGCCTCTAAGAGGATTACATATGACTATTGTATCTACAAGTGAGCCAAGAGTTGCCAATCATGAAAAGGTGGCAAGGTGATACAGAGAGAAAGAATAGGCAACCATGTGGCTATGGCATCTACCTTAGAGAATAGTGACAAGGCAATAAGTAAAATAGAGAACAATGAATTGATTGCAACCTAGGGACACTGATTTGAGCTTAAAGAAAGGAAACTATTGTGATAATGAGTAGAGATGCAAGAATAGTGAGACCAAGAGGATATGACTTTAAGGAAATCGACCCAAGGAAGGTAAGATGAATTTTGTTTTTATTTTAATGAAGGTGTATACAATTTTGCCCAACCTTGGTTCTTTCCAGGAGTTACACTAATTGCAGACTGAGACTAAAGAAGCTCTGCCATAAAGATTGCATGTGCCTCAACAAATTTAATGTGGGTTGCTACAGAAGGTTAAAAGAATGATGCAGGAAAAGATTAAAAGGTCATGGATTAGGTTAGAGGAGAGAAATGTCGTAAATGAGGAAAAGTTCAAATTGATCTATAGGCAAAAATTGCAGTAATCCATTTGAGGAAGAGGTTTAGAGTTGCAGAGATGATTTGCAGGCTAAAAGTTTTGCCAAGCCTTTCCAAGGAGTATCCAACAAGAAGGCAAGGAGTTTACAAAGGTGACATAGGTGAATAACAGATTGATTCCATGCCAGAATAACTGGACAACAAATAAATGTAATTCTTTAGAGCAAATAGAGACAAGAGAATACATAAATTCACAAGACATACCCATATAATTCACGCTCCAAAACTGAATCTTCTTTCAAAACTTACCCTCCTTTCTCCGCAAAACATTCCTCTGAAACATGCCTTTTCAAAAATTCTCTAGAACAAACATAACCTCAGACATAAAAACCCACCAAAACCTCATCCGAGACCAAAATAGACAACAACCATTAATTCTAGTAACCCTCAAATCTGTTACATAATCCCCCTCATTAAGAGAAATTTGAAATTTTACTTAACATAGAATTTTTGTATCTCCAACATATATGACAACTAGCCAACAATAAATGATTATCCAAAAATCATTAAATTAACATCCAATACTATTGTTCAAAATATGATATACTAATTAACCATATTAACTTATGACATAGATACTAATAAAATCATTAACATAATCATTTAATCTATATTAGAATTTACTTAAATAATATTCCAATTTAAGCAAAATACCATAATATTCATAATATAATATTACCTCATTACACATTACCCAGATACACATGGGCTAACTACCCATAACTCGATAGTAAACAATCAAACCACATGACAACTAACTAACTGAAGGTTGAGCTAACCTAGGGAATAAACCTCATGTTATGTCCGTCAACATTATCCATGGTGTAGGGCCCGCTCAGACCTGCTAAGTCAGGTGGAGTCGAGGCACGGTACTTGGAACCTGCATAAAAAATAGTGGGTTTTATATGATCAACTATATATATATGTCAAACACACACCGAGATAGAGAATTGCGGCATAGTAGGTTGCTCGATGCGAGCAGTACTACACTGTCCCCACTCTGAAAGAAGACTATAACTATTTCTATTTAAAATTAGATGCATAAACATGATATTATCAAACCATCACTAAACATGTCCACCTCATCATAACTGGAAAAACAACAATGTCATCATAAACTCATACCACATGTCAAATTAAATTAGTCGAACATAATCTATCACAATCACAATAAGCATAAACCATAGTCTCAATAACTCAAATGTCTCTGACCTGTCTGGATGTAAAGGAAAAGCTAACAATTGTCTTAGATCAAACATAGAGTAATGTAAAACTAACAGCTATGACAAGCCAAAAACGAGGGGGCATTACATCCTCCCCCCTAGAGTTAGGATTACTCCTGGAAGCCTGCAATCAAATAAGGGTATAACTCTCTCATCCTAGAAGCATCCTCCCAGGTAGCAGAAGTCTCATCATTAGGATCCCACTGGACCTTGACCTGCTCCATGTCTCTACCCCTGAGAACAAGTCTCTTATACTGTAGAATGCCTACAGGCTCCAAAGCTAGTTGCCCGTCCTCTACCTATAGAGCAGTCTAATCAAGAATAAGAGCAATATCTAGATAATAAGGTCTAAGTACAGAAACATGAAACACATCATGGATGCATGAAAGGCTGGACGGCAAAGCAAGATGATAAGCAATAGGACCAATCCTCTCCAACACCTCAAAAGGTCAAACAAAGTGTGGTGCTAGCTTAGAGACCTTTCCATAACGGATTGGACTTTTTTGCGGTCACACACGCAAGAACACCCGATCACCAACTAAAAACTGTCGATCGATCCTATGAGCATCTGCATACTTCTTCTATCTATCCTGAGTTGCCACCAAAAGTTCTCTAATCCTCTCAACCTGCTGCTCCATATCTCTAAGCATATCTAGGCCAAGAATAATTTTGTCCTTGAGACGATCCCAAATCAAAGGGGTCCTACAAGGATGACCATACAAAGCCTAAAATGGAGACACGCTGATAGAACTGTGATGTCCATTATTATAAGCAAACTCCACTAGGTACAGGTAGTGCTCCCAACAGCTCTACTGATCCATCACATACATCCTAAGCATGTCCTCAAGAACCTGATTAACCCTCTCGGTCTGACCATCAGTCTCAAGATGGTAAGATGAATTAAAGTTTAGTTGTGTCCCCAAGGCATGCTGCAGAGAAGTCCAAAGAGCAGAAGTGAACATTGGATCCCCATCGGAGATGATCCTACAAGGTATCTAATGAAATTTGATGATGTCCACCATGAACACTCTGGCCACCATAGAAGCATTATAAGAAGAACAGACAGGAGCGAAATGAGCTACCTTCATCAACCTATCCACAGTGACCATAATAGCATCATGTGGATGAGAGGATACCATTAAACCAACAATGAAGTCAATCAAAATGATGTCCCACTTCCACTCTAGAATCAAATGAGGCTACAAAAGACCTGCAGGGTGCTGATGCTCCGCCTTCACCCTCTGACACTCAAGACACCTCAACATAAAATCAGCAATATCCCACTTCATGCCACTCCAAAAGCACAGTTGACGCAGATCTACATGCATCTTCTTGACACCCAGATGAGCATAATAAGGTGCCCGATGTGCCTTTGACAACACTAGGGTATGAAGACCCTTAGAACTAGGAACATAGATACAACCTAAATGTCACAAAATACCATCTGACTCAAGAGAGTAACCGGAGAATCTACCCTCTAAAGGTCTACCAAACTCAATCTCAGATCTCACCTCTTGGCACCAACTGTCGGTAGGAAGTGTTGCGAGGATCCGACCTCTCAAATCAACTGTGAGAGAGACTGTTGAGATCTCATGTCACTGACGACTAAGAGCATCAGCAACCACATTCTCTTTGCCCTGAATATACTTGACCTCAAAATCATACTCGCACAAGAACTCCATCCAATGCCTTTGCCTCACATTCAAGTTTGGTTGCGTAAAAATATACTGCAAGCTACGATGATCACTGTGCAACTCAAACCGATGCCCTATGAGAAAATGCCTCCACCTTACCAAGGCATGCACAACTACGGCTAACTCCAGATCATAAGTGGGATAGTTCAATTCATGATCCTTGAGTTTGTGAGACTCATAGGCAATCACGCGACCATCCTGCATCAGTACTGCTCCTAAACCATCTAAAGAAGCATCTGTACAAACAACAAAGTCCCCGGTAGGATCAGGAACTGCTAAAATAGGTGCATTGGTCAACTGCTCCTTAAGGGTTTGAAAAGCTGCCTGACACTGCTCTGATCAAACAAACTTCTTCCCTTTCCTCTAAAGAGAAGTAATAGGATGAGCAATCCTCGAAAACCCTATAACAAAACGGCGATAGTAGCCTGCCAAACCCATAAAATTACAAACCTTAGAAACATTAGTAGGTGCAGGCCAATCCATAATAGCTTGGATCTTTGAGGGATCCACCTTAATACCCTCTCTAGAGATGACATGACCCAAATACTTCACCTCTATCTGAAAGAACTCACATTTTGACAAATTAGCATAAAGCTGATTTTCTCTCAGACATTGCAACACCTAACATAATTGCTCCTCATGCTCCTCCATATTCCTCGAATAGATCAATATATCATCAAGAAATACAAGGACAAACCTATCGAGATAAGTGCAAAAAACACCATTCATCAGGCTCATGAAAACTGAAGGTGCATTCGTCAACCCGAATGGTACTACTGTGAACTCATAATGTCCATAACAGGTACGAAATGCTATTTTGTGAATATCTACCTCAAATATCCATAACTGATGATATCGCGACTTAAGGTCAATTTTAGAGAACACCTTGGCTCTCTTAATCTGATCAAACAAATCATTGATCTGAGGCAAGGAGTATCTATTCCTCACTGTCACCTTGTTGAGTTGTCGATAATCGATACATAGCCACAGAGATCCATCCTTCTTTTTCACAAAGATCACAAGTGCTCCCCAAGGAGAGACACTAGATCTAATGAATCCCTTGGCTAACAATTATTCCAACTGCAGTCAGAGCTCCTTAAGCTCCTGAGTGGTCATCCTGTATGGAGCTTGTGAGATGGGCTCTGCGTCAGGAAAAAGATCAATCCTGAAGTTGATGTCAGGCTTAGGTAGCATCCCCAAAATCTTAGAAGGAAAAACATTAGCATACTCCCTCAACAGAGGATGATCGTCAAGAGATGCCTCTTGACTCCCTCCATCTCCAAGTCACTAACAGAAACTGCAAAAAGCTGACATCCCTGACGCATGCATCTCTTAAGCTGCATAGCAGAAATCATACGTAGGGAAATAGGTCTCTGAACTCCTGCAACCTCCACCTCTACACCAGAATCATCCACACATCTAACAGACTTATGCCAACAATCGATCACTGCCTGATGGGCCTCTAACCAATTCATCCCCAAAACTATATCATATGAACCAAGGGGTAGGATGTGAAGGTCTACAGAAGTAGATAGAGAGCCAACCATCAAATCACACCCAAAAACTAGAGACTCAACTGCTATCTTAGCCCAGGAAGCTAACTCAACCTACCACCTATCATCCTACTTTGTTGCCACTAAGCCACAATGCTCCACAAGAGAAGGAGATATGAATGAATCGGATGCACTAGAATAAAAAAAATAGAAAAACCAATATATCGCATGAAACTAGAAGTCTCCACCACAATGTCATGATGCTCTGCTTGACAGTTATCCACCGCTGCAAAGACTCTGTGTGATCTACCTGCATCACCAACCATTGGCTTTGAAGCCCCCGGCCGATGTCCAAACCCTGATGTACCCTTCTGTGGGCACTACCTAGTAATATGGCCCTGTTAGCCACAAGAGAAGCATCTGGTGCCTCCACCAAAACTGTCGTCACCCCGAAAAGCACTAGACTACTGGAAACTACCTCTGCTCACTATAGACTATGTACTTTGAGCTGGCTGATCAAAACAATTACGCTTATTACGCTACCAAGACCGTTCCTTCTGAGACTAAAATCTATTACCTTGCTGCAGCTGATAATTCTTCAGTTTGGCTTGAGAGTGCTACTGCTGACCACCCTTTGAGGGTACATGAGATTCTGAAGCCTGAGTATGTCCATCATGCAAACCAAAACCTGAAGAAGGTGCACTACCAATATGAACACCTGTATGTCCACCAAGTGCCATAGCTAAATTCTCTTCCACTAACTAGGCTTTCTCCACTGCTACCTCTATAGACTTAGGTTCGAATACAAGAACCTCTCCGCTCATACGGGCATTCAAGCCCTTGATGAAATGCTACACCAACATAGACTCGTCATCTCTGATACCTACATACTGATTGAGCTCATAAAAATTGAGCTCATACTGCTTAATTGACATGGCCATCTGCATCAGCTCATGGAACTCATCTGCGTGACGCTGCCTCCAATGATTAGATAGAAAATGGGCTCTAAATCTCTCTAAGAACAACTCCCAAGACATAGTGCTAATGTCCAAATGCAGCTTATGCTCCTTTAACCACCACCAAGTAGAAGCAAACCCTTAGAGATGCAAAATAGCACATCTGGCTTTGGTGTTACTGCCATAAGGATGTATGGTGAAACACCTACGTAAGTTCAATAACCAAGTCTCCACCTCAAGACCTCTACCAACTCCATCAAAGATGGGAGGACATGCCCTCAAATGATCTCTCATATGGCTGGCTAGTGTGGCCTCCTGCTCAGCTGTCAACTCTCTACGCCTAGGTGATCTCTCTCTTTCCTAAGGCTCCCACTGGTCTACCTCCTGACCCCATCTAGGCTGCTCACCCTCTTGTCTAGGACCTAATTGGGCAAGAGCCTCCTCAAGTATCTGTCATAACTAGGCCCCCTCAGACTAGCCCTGACCCTCCACATTTTGACCTCTGCTTTTATGGGCACTCTCATGAAGAGAATTGGGAGGAGGTGTTCCACCACCACCTCTCCCAGGACTCCTACCTCTGCCACGGCCTCAGCCCCTACCTCTAGGCATCTACCCACAACACCAAAAGATGATTTATTACACATAGAAAGGAAAACAATAGTTAATCTATAGAATTTAAGCACTAGGTCACATAATGGGCTCAATTATAACTAGAGTACCCAGTGTTTAAACTTGGCTCTAATACCAAATGTGACGCCCTGCCATGCAACCCTAGAGTGCTAGACTAACAAGAGACAATAATAGATAAATATTTTTTTTTGAAACAAGGAAATGCATTAATCATTAAAAATATCTAAACTAATAACAACATTCAATGAAAAGATCATCTAACACTTCTAGGGAACATAACTGCATCAGATAAAATCAAAACCATACAAGAATCTGCATCTCAATGCAATAGAATAATAATACATCTTACATTATCTGGGATGAATAATTACAAATACCAACACAAGGTTACAAGACCGATTACTTCGGTTTACAAATAGTACAATAATGAAAGTATACGACAACTTGAAGATGAAGAGCAAACGGGAACCAAAACACTCCTGCTTTGATCTCGAACTAAATATCTGAGGAGACCAATGGATATCTCTGCCTCCCAACCATGTGGAACCCTAAGGTCCACCCCACCGAGCTAGGAGATAACAATGAGGTTCTACTAGGTCAAGGTTACAACCATGAACACAATCACAAGATCCAGACTCCATGCAGACAAACATGATAACAAGACTGTACAGACCCGACAGTACTCAACAAGACAAGACAAAACATCAAGCTAAGATCAATCAAGATGACAAGTCTACACTCCAGAGGTAAAAACAAAGATAAAAAGGAAGTAACTGAACTATGTAAGGAGAGTGTCATCGCATGGTCCTAGTATAGGTTACCCAGGCTATCTCTCACCAGAAGCTGGCCCCCATCTATGGTTACCTTGACAGCCTCTCTCTAGGCACCGGCCCCATAGGGTGACACATGCGAAGCTGACATGTCCTCTCATGAAGATGAGGAGGTCAGCCTTGCCAACCAGGCCTTCTCATCCCACCCTTAGCCTACAAAAGCCCTCAAGGGATGGGTGAGGTAATCTTACTTAACTTTTTATGTGGTTTACTACCCCATCCATCCTAATTAATTTATTAAGTTATCACTTACTTACAACTTCCATGGGGTTACCCAGGTGACCCCTCTGGTATTGGCCCCACCATAGAAGCCACTCTCCTAGCAATCTCTGACTAATCAACCAAAACCACAATACACAAGGACAAGGTTACCACAGATCCTAATTCATTATACAAGCCATTCACTTAACCACCACAATAAAGATCCCATTGTCCTTCTCAACCTCAAACTATACATCAAGAAGCAGTATGACGCAAGTATCAAATTGAATACCCAAACGGTTAGACCTTTGGACTCGGTAATAGAATTCTTTACTCACTTGCAACTATACTTCTCCCAATAGGGAACTAGGTTTCAATGACCATGACACAATTATACGATCAACAAGGGATAAGAGAAACAAAAGCTAACTCAGGAGAAAGAAAAACTAACACAAAACCCATCCATAATACAAGTTGATAAAATAACCAATTTTGTCTCAAGGGCAACTTCCCACTAATACCGGACACGATAAGCGAAAAGTAAATCATTTCAATTAAGAAGTAAATACAACAATGCAACCCAAAATGAATATATTCCTACTTCTTTTCATTAATGACGAAAAGAACTCCAAACTTTGCACGACACAAAATCTGCTCAATCCGAATACTAGTTACGCATTAAAAGATTAAACAGGATGACAATTTAAGAGACTAATTAAGACAACATTAAAAAATAAGCTTAATTCATACTTTTATAAAATACAAGCTTAATGGAAAATTATCTATACTAACATGGATTAAAGGAAGGTTTTAACAAATTTTCTATTCAACTACAAGATCTAAAAACTATTATCCCAAACTCTATTAAATTCATTCCTAATTGCAACAACAAAATAAGCAAATCTGTCTTAACTACTTGGCACAAAAGATAAGTTTGTAGAGAGGAGATTAGGCCATAGTGCCATCAGTCCAGCGAATGGGAGATGTCAAGATTGCAGCAGATTCCATGGTGAAATATGCAGAGGTCGACAGAAGAGCATTGCAGGGTGCTGAAAGCACCGTCGAAGGGCATGAAATAGACAAGGGTTTGGAGAGAACAAAAGACTCAAGGGATCCACACCTGAGTTTAGGTAGATATAAAAGTGATGGCCCCACTAACATCTGAGATACCCAAAATAAAGACACACGCAGCACTGAGTCTAAAATGTTAAAGCATAAAGAGAATAATTATAAGAAGTGTCTGCGGTCTATTGCAAAACATGTGTTGATGCCTCTAAGAGGATTACATATGACTATTGTATCTACAAGTGAGGTAAGAGTTACCAATCATGAAAAGGTGGCAAGGTGATACAGAGAGAAAAGGTGATCTCGCAAAGAGAAAGAATAGGCAGCCATGTGTCTATGGCATCTACCTTAGAGAATAGTGACAAGGCAATAACTAGAATAGAGAACAATGAATTCATTACAACCTAGGGACACTGATTTGAGCTTGAAGAAAGGAAACTATTGTGATAATGAGTAGAGATGCAAGAACGGTGAGACCAAGAGGATATGACTTCAAGGAAATCGACCCAAGGAAGGTAAGAGGAATTTTTTTTTATTATTTTAACGAAGGTCTATACAATTTTCCCCAACCTTGGTTCCTTCCAGTAGTTACACTGATTGCAGACTGAGACTAAAGAAGCTCTGCCATAAAGATTGCATGTGCCTCAACAAATTTAATATGGGCTACTGCAGAATGTTAAAAGAATGATGCAGGAAAAGATTAAAAGGTCATGGATTAGGTCAGAGGAGAGAAATGTCACAAATGAGGAAAAGTTCAAATTGATCTA
This sequence comes from Cunninghamia lanceolata, assembly GCA_027924645.1. Taxonomy (NCBI): domain Eukaryota; kingdom Viridiplantae; phylum Streptophyta; class Pinopsida; order Cupressales; family Cupressaceae; genus Cunninghamia; species Cunninghamia lanceolata. The sequence goes on along the minus strand of BSBN01000135.1, from coordinate 5,241,525 downwards.
CAGGCGAAAATTGCAGTAATCCATTTGAGGAAGAGGTTTAGAGTTGCAGAGATGATTTGTAGGCTAAAATTTTTTCCAAGCCTTTCCAATGAGCATCCAACAAGAAGGCAAGGAGTTTACAAAGGTGACATAGGTGAATAATAGATTGATTCCATGCTAGAATAACCAAACAACAAAGAAATGTAATTCTTCAGAGTAAACAGAGACAAGAGAATACAAAAATTCACAAGACATACCCATACAATTCACACTCCAAAATTGAATCTTCTGTAAGAACTTCCACTCCTTTCTCCGTAAAACATTCCTCTGAAACATGCCTTTTCAAAAATTCTCCAGAACAAACATAACCTCAGACATAAAAACCCACCAAAACCTCATCTGAGACCAAAATAGACAACAACCATTAATTCCAATAACCCCCAAATCTGTTATACAATCCCCCTCATTAAGAGAAATTTGAAATTTTACTTAACATAGAATTTTCATATCTCCAACATATACAACAACTAGCCAACAATAAATGATTATCCAAAAATCATTAAATTAACATCCAATACTATTCTTCAAAATATGATATACTAATTAACCATATTAACTTATGACATAGATACTAATAAAATCATTAACATAATCCATTTAATCTATATTAGAATTTACTTAAGTAATATTCCATTTTAAGCAAAATACCATAATATTCGACAACTATTAATATTCATAATATAGTATTACCTCATTATGTATCTAGGGAATAAACCTCATGTTATCTCTGTCAACATTATCCATGGTGTAGGGCCTGCTCAGACCTGCTAAGTCAGGTGAAGTCGAGGCCCGATACCTGTCACCTGCATAAAAAATAGTGGGTTGTATATGATCAACTGTATATATATATATATATATATATATATATATATATATATATATATATATATATATATATATATATATATATATATATATATATATATATATATATCAAACACACACCGAGACAAAGAATCATGGCGTAGTAGGGTGCTCGATCAGAGCAGTACTACATCATCCCCACTCTGAAACAAGACTATAACTAATTCTATTTAAAATCAGAGGCATAAACATGATATTATCAAACCATCACTAAACATGTCCATCACATCATAACTAGAAAAACAATAATGTCATCATAAACTCATACCACATGTCAGAATTAAATCAGTCGAACATAAGCTATCACAATCAGAATAAGCATAAACCATAGTCTCAATAACTCAAATGTCTCTGAACTGTCTGGATGCATAGGAAAAGCTAACAACTGTCTCAGATAAAATAGAGTAATGTAAAACTAATATCCATCACAAGCCAAAAATGAGGGGGCATTACATCCTCCCCCCTAGAGTTAGGCTTACTCTTGGAAGCCTGTAATCAAATAAGGGTATAACTCTCTCATCCTGGAAGCATCCTCCTAGGTAGCAGAAGTCTCATCATTAGGATCCCACTGGACCTTGACCTGTTCCATGTCTCTTCACCTGAGAGTAAGTCTCCTGTGTTGTAGAATGCCTACGAGCTCCAAAGCCAGCTGCCCATCCTCGATCTGTAGAGTAGTCCAATCAAGAATATGAGAAATATCTAGATAATAAGGTCTAAGTACAGAAACATGAAAAACATCATGGATGTGTGAAAGGATGGGTGGAAAAGCAAGATGATAAGCAACAAGACTGATCCTCTCCAACACCTCAAAAGGTCCAACAAAGCATGGCACTAGCTTAGAGCCCTTTCCATAACGGATTGGAATTTTTTGTGGTCGCACACACAAGAACACCCGATCACCAACTAAAAACTGTCGATCGATCCTATGAGCATCTACATACTTCTTCTGTCTATCCTGACCTTCCACCAAAAGCTCTCTAATCCTCTCAACCTGCTGCTCCATATCTCTAAGCATATCTGGACCAAGAATAATTCTGTCCTTGAGGCAATCCCAATGCAAAGGTGTCGTACAAGGATGACCATACAAAGCCTAAAATGGAGACATGCTGATAGAACTGTGATATCCATTATTATAAGCAAACTCTACCAGGTATAGGTAGTGCTCCCAATAGCTCTGCTGATCCATCACATACATCCTAAGCATGTCCTCGAGAACTTGATTAACCCTCTTGGTTTGACCATCAATCTCAGGATGGTAAGATGAACTAAAGTTTAGCTGTGTCCCCAAGGCATGCTGCAGAGAAGTCCAAAGAGTGGAAGTGAACATTGGATCCCTATCAGAGATGATCCTATTGTTGAGACATGGACCAGCTAGGACTCAAACCTAGGACCTTCCATTCGTTGTTGGAGTGCTCTACCACTAAGCTATTGGCCCCTCTTAGACTAGTCCATCGTTGGTCCGGGTGTGGCCAGTCCATCGTTGGTCTGGGTGTGGCTTATTTCCAACACCAACACCTATGAGGAATCCAATGAAGTTTGACGATGTCCTCCTTGAACACTCTGGCCACCGTAGAAGCATTATAAGAAGAACGGATAGGAGAGAAGTGAGCTACCTTCATCAACCTATCCACAGTGACCATAATAGCATCATGTGGATGAGAGGATACCAGCAAACCAACAATGAAGTCAATCAAAATGATGTCCCACTTCCACTCTAGAATCAAATGAGGCTGCAAAAGACCTACAGGGTGTTGATGCTCTACTTTCACCCTCTGACACTCAAGACACCTTGACACAAAATCAGCAATATCCCAATTCATGCCACTCCAAAAGTACAATTGACACAGATCTGTATGCATCTTCTTGACACCTAGATGAGCAAAATAAGGTGGCTGATGTGCCTTTGACAACACTAGGGTATGAAGACCCTCAAAACTAGTAACATAGATATGACATAAATGTCACAAAATACCATCTGACTCAACAGAGTAAATAGAGAATCTACCCTCTACCACCAACTATCGGTAGGAAGTGTTGCGAGGATCCGACCTCTCAAATCAACTGTGAGAGAGACCACTAAGATCTCATGTCACTGATGACTAAGAGTATCAGCTACCAGATTCTCTTTGCCCTGAATATACTTGACCTTGAAATCATACTCGCACAAGAACTCCATCCAACACCTCTGCCTCGCATTCAAGTTTGGTTGCGTAAAAATATACTGCAAGCTATGATGGTCACTGTGCAGCTCAAATTGATGCCCTAAGAGAGAATGCCTCCACCTTACCAAGGCATACACAACTGCGCCTAACTCCAGATCATGAGTGGGATAGTTCAATTCGTGATCCTTGAGTTTGTGAGACTCATAGGCAATCATGTGACCATCCTGCATTAGTACTACTCCTAAACCCTCCAAAGAAGCATATGTACAAACAACAAAGTCCCCGGTAGGATCAGGAACTACTAAAATAGGTGCACTGGTCAACTGCTCCTTAAGGGTCTAAAAAGCTACCTAACACTGCTCTGACCAAACAAACTTCTTCCCTTTCCTCTGAAGAGAAGTAATAGGATGAGCAATCCTTGAAAACCCCATAACAAAATGATGATAGTAGCTTGCTAAACCCATAAAATTGCAGACCTCAAAAACATTAGTAGGTGAAGGCCAATCCATAATAGCTTGGATCTTTGAGGGATCCACTGTAATACCCTCTCTAGAGATGACATGACCCAAATACTTCACCTCTATCTGAAAGAACTCACATTTTAACAAATTAGCATAAAGCTGATTTTCTCTCAGACACTACAACACCTGACGCAATTGCTCCTCATGCTCCTCCATAGTCCTCAAATAGATCAATATATCATCAAGAAACACAAGGAAAAACTTGTCGAGATAAGTGCAAAAAGCACCATTCATCAGGCTCATGAAAACTAAAGGTGCATTCATCAACCCGAATGGTACTACTGTGAACTCATAATGTCCATAACGGGTACAAAATGCCATTTTGTGAATATCTGCCTCAAATATCTACAACTAATGATATCCTGACTTAAGATCAATTTTAGAGAACACCTTGGCTCCCTTAATCTGATCAAACAAATCATCGATCCGAGACAAGGGGTATCTATTCCTCACTGTCACCTTGTTGAGATGTTGATAATGGATACATAGCCGCAGAGATCGATCGTTCTTTTTCACAAAGATCACAGGTGCTCCCCAAGGAGAGACACTAGGTCTAATGAATCCCTTGGCTAACAACTCTTCCAACTATAGTCGGAGCTCCTTAAGCTCCTGAGTGGTCATCCTATATGGAGCTCGTGAGATGGGCTCTGCACCGGGAACAAGATCAATCCTGAAGTCGATGTCATGCTTAGGTGACATCTCCAGAATCTCAGAAGGAAAAACATCAGCATACTCCCTCAACAGAGGATGATCATCAAGAGATGCCTCTTGACTCTCCTCCATCTCCAAGTCACTAACAGAAACTACAAAAAACTGACATCCCTGACGCATGCATCTCTTAAGTTGCATAACAGAAATCATACGTAGGGAAATAGGTCTCTGAAATCTTACAACCTCCACCTCTGCACTAGAATCATCCACACATCTAAGAAATTTATGCCGACAATCAATCACCGCCCAATGGGCCTCTAACCAATCCATCCCCAAAACTATATCATATGAACCAAGGGGTAGGATGCGAAGGTCTACAGAAGTAGATAGAGAGCCAACCCTCAAATCACACCCAAAAACTAGAGACTCAACTACTATCTTAGCCCCAAAAGCTAACTCAACCTACCACCCATCATCCTTCTTTGTTTCCACTAAGCCACAACGCTCCACAAGAGAAGGAGATATGAACGAATCAGATGCACCAGAATCAAAAAGAACAAAAAAACCAATACCTCGCATGAAACCAGAAGTCTCCACCATGTTGCCCTGATGCTCTGCCTGATGTTTATCCACTGCTACAAAGACTCTGTGTGATCTACCTACATCACCAACCATTGGCTTTGAAGCTGCCGACCGATGTCCAAACCTTGATGTACCCTTCTGCGGGCACTACCTAGCAAAATGGCCCTGTTGGCCACAAGAGAAGCATCCGGTGCATCTACCAAAACTGTCATCACCCTAGAAAGCACTAGACTACTGGAAACTGCCTCTACTCACTGCAGACTGCGTACTCTGAGCTAGCTGATCAAAACAATTGCGCTTATTGCACTGCCAAGACCGGTCCTTCTTATACTGAAATCTATTACCTTGCTGCGACTGATAATTCTTCAGTTTGGCCTGAGAGTGCTGCTGCTGACCACCCTTTGAGGGTGCATGGGATCCTGAAGCCTAAGTATGTCCACCATGTGAAGCAAAACCTGAAGAAGGTGCAATGCGAATATGCCCACCTGTATGTCTACTGAGTGCCATAGCCAAATTTTCTTCCACTAATCAGCCTTTCTTCACTACTACCTCCATAGACTTAGGTTTGAATACACGAACCCCTCGGCTGATTCGGGCATTGAGGCCCCTAATGAAATGCTGCACCAATATAGATTCATCATCTTCGATACCCACATACTGCTTGAGCTTATAAAATCTGCGCTCATACTACTCAACTGACATGGCCATCTGCCTCAGCTCATGGAACTCATCTATGTGATGCTGCCTCCAACGATCAAATAGAAAACAGGCTCTAAATCTCTCTAAGAACAACTCCCAAGACACAGTGCTAATGTCCAAATGCAGCTTATGCTCCTCTAACTGCCACCAAGTAGAAGCAAACCCTTGGAGATGTAAAATAGCACATCTAGCTTTAGTGTTACTGCCATAAGGATGCATGGCAAAACACCTACCTAAGTCCAATAACCAAGTCTCTTCCTCAAGACCTCTACCAGTTCCATCAAAGATGGTAGGGTTTGCCCTCAGAAGATCTCTCATATGGCTGGCTAGTGTGGCCTCCTACTCAGCTGTCAACTCTCTACAACTGGGTGATCTCTCTCTTTCCTAAGGCTTCGTTTGGTCTACCTCCTGACCCCCTCTAGGTTGCTCACCCTCTTGTGTAGGACCTAATCAGGAAAGAACCTCCTTAAGTATCTGTCATAAACTGGACTCCCTCAGGCTGGCCCTGACCCTCCATATTCTGACCTCTGCCTTCATGGGCACTCTCATGAGGAGAACTAGGAGGAGGTGTTCCACCACCACCTCTCCCACGACCCCTACCTCTGCCACAGCCTCGGCCCCTACCTCTAGGCATCTACCCACAACACCAAAAAATGATTTATTACACACAGAAAGGAAAACAATAGTTAATCTATAGAGTTTAAGCACTAGGTCACATAATGGGCTCAATTATAACTAGAATACCTAGTGTTTAAACTTGGCTCTGATACCAAATGTGATGCCCTTCCATGCAACCCTAGAGTGCTAGACTAACAAGAGACAATAATATAGAAATATTTTTTTTGAAACAAGGAAATGCATTAATCATTAAAAATATATGCACTAATAACAACATTTAATGAAAAGATCAGCTAACACTTCTAGGGAACATAACCGCATTAGATAAAATTAAAACCATACAAGAATCTGCATCTCAATGTAACAGAATAATAATACATCTTACATTATCTGGGACGAATAATTACAAATTCCAACACAAGGTTACAAGACTGATTACATCAATTTACAAATAGTACAATAATGAAAGTATACAACAACTTGAAGATGAAGAGAAAACTAGAACTGGAACACTCCTTCTTTGATCTGGAACTGAATATCTAAGAAGACTAATGGATAGCTCTACCTCCCAACCATGTGGAACCCTGAGGTCCACCCCACTGAGCTAGGATTTAACAATGAGGTTCTGCTAGGTCAAGGTTACAACCATGAACACAATCACAAGATCCATACTCCATGTAGACAAACAGGATAACAAGACTGCACAGACCCGACAGTACTCAACAAGACAAAACAAAACATCAAGCTAAGATCAATCAAGAAGACATGTCTACACTCTAGAGGTAACAACAAAGATAAAAAGGAAGTAAGTGAACTGCATAAGGAGAGTGTCATCGCATGGTCCTAGCATGGGTTAGCCAGGCTATCTCTCACTAGAAGCTGACCCCCATCTATGGTTACCTTGGCAGCCTCTCTCTAGGCACTGGCCCCATAGGGTGACACATGCGGAGCCGACATGTCCTCTAATGAAGATGAGGAGGTCGACCTTGCCAACCAGGCCTTCTCATCCCACACTTAGCCTGCAAAAGCACTCAAGGAATGGGTGAGGCAGTCTTACTTAACTTGTTATGTGGTTTACTATCCTCAACCCTCCTAATTAATTTATTAAGTTATCACTTACTTACAACTTCCATGGGGTTAGCCAGGCGACCCCTCTGGCACCGACCCCACCATGGAAGCCACTCTCCTAGCAATCTCTGACCAATCAACCAAAACCACAATACGAAAGGACAAGGTTACCACAGATCCTGATTTATTACACAAGCCATTCACTTGACCACGACAATAAAGTTCCCATTGTCCTTCTAAACCTCAAACAATACATCAAGAAATAGTATGATGCAAGTTGAATACCCAAACGGTTAGACCTCTAGAGTCAGTAATAGAATTCTTTACTCACTTTCAACTATACTTCTCCTGATAGGGAACTAGGTTTCAATGACCATGACACAATTATAAGATCAACAAGGGATAAGAGAAAGAAAAGCTAACCCAGGAGAAAGAGAAACTAACACAAAACCCATCTATAATACAAGTTGATAAAATAACCAATTTTGTCTCAAGGGCAACTTCCCACTAATACCGGACACAATAAGCGAAAAGTAAATCATTACAATTAAGAAGTAAATACAACAATGCAACCCAAAATGAATATATTCCTACTTCTTTTCATTAACGACAGAAAGAACTCCAAGCTTTGCAAGACACAAAATCTGCTCAAGACAAAGACCAGTTACACATTAAAAGATTAAAAAGGACAACAATTTACGAGACTAATTAAGACAACATTAAAAAAATAAGCTTAATTCATACTTTTATAAAATACAAGCTTAATGGAAAATTATCTATACTAACATGGATTAAAGGAAGGTTTCAACAAATTTTCTATTCAACTACAAGATATAAAAACTATTATGCCAAACTCTATTAAATTCATTTGTAATTGCAACAACAAAATAAGCAACTCTATCTTAACTACTTGGCACAAAAGATAAGTTAGTAACTATAACATTATTAACAATATGCCAATAATTACAAGGAATAACACTTACTACACAAGGTTAGAGTATTTACAGGTTCTAATTATCGAAATACAATTACATAGAAGCATTTAATATATATTAAAATACCTATTGCTAAAATCAAAAGATTGATCTAAATGGAATACTAAATTCTCTATTAGGCAAGATACCATACAAGGGTAAGGTTACAATTTCTGTTCAAAAAAATTGAAAAGTGAAAACAAGACTTTTAAATTATATCTATCTCACATCTACCTAGAGTCCAAAACTTCCATGAAGACAAGAAGTATTAAGAAAGATGACTTAGGTTACAATTCCTAGGCTAGGCTTGGCTGATGTTGGATTCCCATAAAGACCTCATCACACATTTACTGAAGGATGAGTTTTTAACTCTAAACATTAACACTACCTTGATAATATAAATCACTATAAACCTAACTGAACCCACACATAGAAGAAACGTCATCAAATTAGAGTGAAACTTAAATAAAGGTGGTCGCTGCAATAAACTTGGCTAAGGATAAAACATAAGGGCAATCTTTCTATTCAAGTCAACGACCGCACATGTTTAGAAAAGATAGGGTCAAGGAAGGAAGGCCACACCACCTCACTTAACACCTTCCAAAACTTAACACAATAAACAAAGCAAGCTTCTAAATCGACTAGCTATCTTCAAAACTAACATAGGTCGAAAGGGTGGGAAGACGTCATAAACAAAATGCATTCAATCAAACTAAACAACAGCACGCAGACCTAAAAGATTCCAAGCCTGAGAATGGCGATAACAGAGGGTTGGAAGGAGAGGCCAAGCAAGATAGCTGGTAAAACTACATCTAGGGTCTACAGAAAGGAGATTAGGCCACGGTGCCATCAGTCTAGCGAATGGGAGGACGTCAAGATTGTGGCAGATTCCATAGTCAAATATGTAGAGGTCGACAGAAGAGCATTGCAGGGCGCTGAAAGCATCGTCAAAGGGCACAAAACAAACAAGGGTTTGGAGAGAGCAAAAGACTCAAGGGATCCACACCTGAGTTTGGGTAGATGCAAAAGTGATGGCCCCACTAACATCTGAGCTACCCAAAATATAGACACACGCACACTGAGTCTAAAATGTCAAAGCATAAAAAGAATAATGATAAGAAGTGCCTACGGTCTATTGTAAAACATGAGTTGATGCCTCTAAGAGGATTACATATGACTATTGTATCTACAAGTGAGGCAAGAGTTGCCAATAATGAAAAGGAGGCAAGAGTTGTCAATCATGAAAAGGTGGCAAGGTGATACAGAGAGAAAAGGTGATCCCGCAGAGAGAAAGAATAGGCAGCCATGTGGCTATGGCATCTACCTTAGAGAATAATGACAAGGCAATAACTAAAATAGAGAAAAATGACTTCATTGCAACCTAGGAACACTAATTTGAGTTTGAAGAAAGGAAACTATTGTGATAATGAGCACAAATGCAAGAATAGTGAGACCAAGAGGATATGACTTTAAGGAAATCGACCCAAGGAAGGTAAGAGGAATTTTGTTTTTATTTTGATGAAGGTCTATACAATTTTACCCAACCTTGGTTCCTTCCAAGAGTTACACTGATTGCAGACTGAGAATAAAGAAGCTCTACCATAAAGATTGCATGTGCCTCAACAAATTTAATGTGGGCTGCTACAGAAGGTTAAAAGAATGATGCAGGAAAAGATTAAAAGGTCATGGATTAGGTCAGAGGAGAGAAATGTCACAAATGAGGAAAAGTTCAAATTGATCTACAGGCAAAAATTGTAGTAATCCATTTGAGGAAGAGGCTTATAGTTGCAGAGATGATTTGCAGGCTAAAAGTTTTGCCAAGCCTTTCCAAGGAGCATCCAACAAGAAGGCAAGGATTTTACAAAGGTGACATAGGTAAATAACAGATCGATTCCATGCCAGAATAATTAGACAACAAAGAAATCTAATCCTTCAGAGAAAATAGACAAGAGAATACATAAATTCACACGACATACGCATATAATTCATGCTCCAAAACCAAATCTTCTTTCAGAACTTCCCCTCCTTTCTCTATAAAAGCATTCCTCTGAAACATGCCTTTTCAAAAATTCTCCAGAACAAACATAACCTCAGACATGAAAACCCACTAAAACCTCATCTGACACCAAAATAGACAACAACCATTAATTCGAGTAACCCCCAAATCTGTTACACAATCCCCCTCATTAAGAGAAATTTGAAATTTTACTTAACATAAAATTTCTGTATCTCCAACATATATGACAACTAGCCAACAATAAATGATTATCCAAAAATCATTAAATTAACATCCAATACTATTCTTCAAAATATGATATACTAATTAACCATATTAACTTATGACATAGATACTAATAAAATCATTAACATAATCCATTTAATCTATATTAGAATTTACTTAAATAATATTCCAATTTAAGCAAAATACCATAATATTTGACAACTATTAATATTTATAATATAATATTACCTCATTATGCATTACCCAGATACACATGGGCTAACTACCCAGAACTCGACAGTAAGCATTCAAACCACATGACGACTAACCAACTGAAGGTTGAACTGACCTAGGGAATAAACCTCATGTTATCTCCATTAACATTATCCATGGTGTAGGGCCCGCTCAGACCTACTAAGTCAGGTGGAGTCGAGGCTTGGTACCTATAACCTATGTAAAAAATAGTGGGTTGTAAATGATCAACTATATATATATCAAATACACACCGAGACAGAGAATCGCAGCGTAGTAGGGTGCTCGATCAGAGCAGTACTACACCATCCCCGATTTGAAACAAGACTATAACCATTTCTATTTAAAATCAGATGCATAAACATGATATAATCAAACCATCACTAAACATGTTGATGCAGAGCATCTATGACAGCATAAGCATGATTCAAACTCCACATGCAACAACTCACAAGTTCACTATTTTCTCTAGAGATTCACACTCCTCACCATGAAGGGCTTCAACACAATAACCAACTTGATCTTGACATGCAACATGAGGGAGGACTCCAAGACACCTTCCAAGATGTCTAACTCCAAACAAGACTCTCTCTAACCCACCAAGCAGGGTCTGCAGGACAGCAGTCCTTATTCTACCTTCCCAGGATAGTGACAACCTTATTACTCCATTAGTAAAATAGTCACACTACCTCCTTGGGGTGATCTTCTATTGACACAACTCAATGCCATATAACCAACCATACCTAACACGTAATGTCTTCATTGCAAACCAATAACATGACAAACAAAACTTACTACCTTCTTGGTATGACTGTTGTCCTTCTCTAATTCTTTAACACATGATTCTGCAGAGGTCATTAACATGACTAACTCACACTAGACCATTCTCCTATCTCCCCTATCCTCACAAGACCTTGAAACAACTAAAATACAATCCATTCCACTGATCAAAAATAGAAAAGATCAGTGGAATGGGGATAAATCCATCAATTTGCCCAAAAGAACCCTAACCTAGGTTTTAGGACAACTTAGCACAAAACAATGGTTTTCTCACTCCTAGTTTGCTGTCAAGACTCCAAACAAGAATCAAATCCAAGCTACTTCAATATTCTAACCATGCATTACAAACTTGGGTAACGACAAGGCCATACAGGTATGGTTTATTACATAAAACACTGATTTTTCTAATTGTGACAACAGTTTTAAGATAGTCTAAAGTAAGTTAGTGATTTCTCTCACCAAGATTGATGTCAAGACTTAAAATGAGGTTCAAATCAAAGGTGCTTCAGTCTTCTTACATTCCATTACAAACTTGGGCCATGACACAGCTGTACATGTACGGTTTTATTACAGAAAACAGTGAACTTTTAAAAGAAACAATAGATTTAAAAAAATAGTTTACTATTCTACACTCATATCATTCCTTCCATGCAATATCAAGAGGCCAAACTTGCTTAAATAGATAGTTAACTTATCCACCTTCACTTCCAAACATTCAACATCCCATGACAGGGCCATACTGTACAATGGTACGGTTCAAAATACACATAAACTCAGAAAACTACAGAAAAAGGCAGAAAACAATGGTTTTTTGTTATTTTCTTCAAATCCCTCCAATAATCTCCTTTCGAAACACCTTGGCCGGCTAATATAAACCTCATACATGCATGAAGTCACTTGGGGTTCAAGATAACTACCCCACCATCGTGCTTTTTCCTGATTTGTAACTGTAGCTTTAAAGACTGTTATTAGAAACTATCCAATCTTGGACTTCATCGGTAGTTTTTATGTTTTAACAATGCTTTGTAACCTTTGAAGAACCTATGACAAGGTGTTAACCCATCTTAAAACCTAAGACATGCCTTTAAAGGCTACAAACAAGAAGACTTTAAAGACTGTCCTAAATGCCTCTACAAAGGCTTACATAATGACTATAGCAATTACCTATTACAATATGACTATCCTACCTAGGACTTATAACAAGATAATAGATTCATTTAGACATTTGGACATAGTCCATTTACTAGCATGGCTACAAGCCTTATTACAACATTGAAAATGGTCTCAAGGACCCAATTGACTCAAACAAACAACTTGAACATTAACCAAAACTTAGACATCTAGGTGCTCCTGCACCATACTCCCCAGCATGATGAAAAGTCTTGTCCCAAGTGTTAGGGGATTTGCTCCAACCATTCTTCCATCTTGTAGGAATGTTCCTTTGACTGGGAAACATGAACTCTCCAAGAGTAATCTTCCTCCTTCTCCAACCTACATAGCTCCTGTAAACAGTGTTAGAACCATAAAACCTGTTGTGATGTCCTTGCTTAGGACCCTGCTGCTGCAATACTTCTGTTCTTCTTGACTGGAGGTCCTGATTCATTCCTCCCTATATCATCTATTATTTTCCTTCCTTCTTCTGACTCCTTATAGGGAAATCAATGTCCCCAATCTTGACATAACTCAAGTCCCAAGCTTGCTGCTCTCTAGGACTGTCATCCACCTTCTGTTGTTGCAACTGTTCCTACTGCTTCCCATCATCCTTAACTTGCATACTCAACTGTAGTTTCATTCCAAAACAAATAGTAACATGTTCCTTCTTCTGTTCACAAGGTAAAGGTATCAGTTCAAACTTTTTACCATCTTTGTACACTACATAGGTATTAGTATACCCATCATGAATAGTTCTCCTCAAGTGTTGCCATGGTCTACCCAAAATAATATGCCCACATGTCATTGGAATAACATCACACAAAACATAGTCCTGATATGGACCAATTGTAAAATCAACATATGCCTTCTTAGTAACCATTACCTGCTGCTCTTGACTCACCCAAGTGATATTGTAAGGACTAGGATGATCAAAAGTTTTCAATCCCAACTTATACACCATTTCCCAAGAAACTAGATTATCATGAGAACCTGAGTCTACAATCAACTTGCATATCTTTCCATGGCTTAAACAATTAGTTCTGAAAATAGATACCTGTGGTGGTTGCTGCATTTTACCTTTCTCCACCATAAGCATTTCTCCAACCATCATTGGAGAGGCTAATGACATTTCTGGTTCTTCTGGCTTCTCCTCCTCTTGTGCCAAGTGAACTCTTCTACCCTTGGTCTTGTCAACACCATCCTTCTTAGGATAGTTGAAAGATGTGTGTCCCACCTCATTGCAGTGATAACATCTACCTATGAACACTCCTCTACCTAATCCAAATCTACCTCCATCTCTATATCCACCTCTCTATTCTGTAGACATCTCCTTACCCTTCTCATTGCTGTTCTAAACTTCAGTAGTAGGTCTACCCCTACCTTTGTTTCCTCTTCCACTACCTCCTTGCCTTTCTTGCTTCCTCTTCACCCTCTCTTCAGCCCTGATGACCAACTGAAAACAATCTTTAAGTGATTTTGGTACTGCCAAACCAATCTCATCTTGCAAGTTATACCTAAGCCCATTAAGGTATCTTGCCACCTTCTCCTCTTCATCTTCCAATCCTCCTCTGATACTAAGCTTATGGAATTGCTCAGTATAGGACATAACATCCATGTCCTTCTGTTTCAGGTCCTGCCTCATCCTCTTTGTCTAAATGGAGTAATCAGATGGAAGGAATTGGTCCTTCATCATATCCTTCATCCTACCCCAAGAAGTGATTTTTGAGGCACCTCTAGCCACTCTTTCTATCTGCACACTACTCCACTAGGTAAGTGTTGTTCCTCTCAGTTTTGTTTTTGCAAACTTGATCTTCTTCTCATCACTCATCTCCTCATACTCAAAAAAAATTTCTAGGGCATCTATCCACCCTAACACCTCTTCACTACCCATCTTCCCCTAATAGATAGGTAACTCTATGTTTGCCTTTGTTCCACTTACCTGGACTACCTTCAACAATCTCACAAACTTCTTCTCTTCAGCATCCAACTCATCCTCAGGAGGATTCTCATCTGCATCCTCATCTCCTTCTGAACCATCTTGTTCATCCTTTCTTGGATTCTTCTCCAATGCTTCCAATCTTGCTAAGATTGATGCATTCTCCCTTCTCACTTGCCTCAACTCTCTTTCTCTTGCAGCATCCTGATCTCTTCTGTCCCTCAACTCTTTTTCTCTTGCCTCTAAAGCTTCTCTCAACTTAGAATTCTCTCTTTCCATCTGGTTTTTAAGAGGCATCTTTACACCTCTCACAAACTCTTAACTTCTTCACAAGAGCCTACTACACCCTCAAGGATCTGCTTGCTAGCTCTGATACCACAAATGATGCAGAGCATCTATGATAGTAGAAGCATGATTCAAACTCCACGTGCAACAACTCACAAGTTCACTGTTTTCTCTAGAGATTCACACTCCTCACCATGAAGGGATTCAACACAATAATCAACTTGATCTTGACATGCAACATGAGGGAGGACTCCAAGACACCTTCCAAGATGTCTAACTCCAAACAAGACTCTCTCTAACCCACCAAGCAAGGTCTGCAAGACAGCAGTCCTTATTCTGCCTTCCCAGGACAGTCACAACCTTATTACTCCATTAGTAAAATAGTCACACTACCTCCTTGGGGTGATCTTCTATTGACACAACTCAATGCCATATAACCAACTATACCTAACACCTAATGTCTTCATTGCAAACCAATAACATGACAAACAAAACTTACTACCTTCTTGGTATGACTGCTGTCCTTCTCTAATTCTTTAACACATGATTCTGCATAGGTCATTAACATGACTAACTCACACTAGACCATTCTCCTGTCTCCCCTATCCTCACAAGACCTTGAAACAACTAAAATACAATCCATTCCACTGATCAAAAATAGAAAAGATCAGTGGAATGGGGATAAATCCATCGATTTCCCCAAAAGAACCCTAACTTAGGTTTTTGGACAGCTTAGCATAAAACAACAATTTTCTCACTCCTAGTTTGCTGTCAAGACTCCAAACAAGAATCAAATCCAAGCTACTTCAATATTCTAACCATGTATTACAAACTTGGGTAATGACAAGGCCGTATAGGTACGGTTTATTACATAAAACAAGAATTTTTCTAACTGTGACAACAGTTTTAAGATAGTCTAAAGTAAGTTAGTGATTTCTCTCATCAAGATTGATGTCAAGACTTCAAATGAGGTTCAAATCAAAGGTGCTTCAGTCTTCTTATATTCCATTACAAACTTGGGCCATGACATAGCCGTACAGGTACAATTTTATTGCTAAAAACAATGAACTTTTAAAAGAAACAACAGATTTAAAAAAAAATAGTTTACTGTTCTACACTCATATCATTCCTTCCATGCAATATCAAGAGGCCAAACTTGCTTAAATAGATAGTTAACTCATCCACCTTCATTTCCAAACATTCAACATCCCATGACAGGGTCGTACTGTACAATGGTACGGTTCAAAATACACATAAACTCAGAAAACTACAGAAAAAGGCAGAAAACAATGGTTTTTTGTTATTTTCTTCAAATCCCTCCAATAATCTCCTTTCAAAACACCTTGTCTGGCTAATATAAACCTCATACATGCATGAAGTCACTTGGGGTTCAAGATAACTGCCCCACCATCATGCTTTTTCCTGCTTTGTAACTGCAGCTTTAAAGACTGTTATTAGAAACTGTCCAATCTTGGACTTCGTCGGTGGTTTTTATGTTTTAACAATGCTTTGTAACCTTTGAAGAACCTATGACAAGGTGTTAACCCATCTTCAAACCTAAGACATGCCTTTAAAGGCTACAAACAAGAAGACTTTAAAGACTATCCTAAATGCCTCTACAAAGGCTTACATAATGACTATAGCAATTACCTATTACAACATGACTATCCTACCTAGGACTTATAACAAGGTAATAGATTCATTTAGACATTTGGACATAGTCCATTTACTAGCATGGCTACAAGCCTTATTACAACATTGAAAATGGTCTCAAGGACCCAATTGACTCAAACAAACAACTTGAACATTAACCAAAACTTAGACATCTAGGTGCTCCTGCACCACATGTCCATCTCATCATAACTGGAAAAACAACAATGTCATCATAAACTTATACCACATGTCAGAATTAAATCAGTCGAACATAAGCTATCACAATCAAAATAAGCATAAACCATAGTCTCAATAACTCAAATGTCTCTGAACTATCTAGATGCAAAGGAAAATCTAACAATTGTCTCAGATCAAATAGAGAGTAATGTAAAACTAACAACTATCACAAGCCAAAAATGAGGGGGCATTACATGGAGCTAGCCTGAGGAAACCTCATTGGATGTGATAACATAGAGGGTCATACAATTGACCAAAGCATGGGTAGATTAGGATGTTGTTGCACTCAAGGCCAAGGGGGTGGCCTTAATAATTGATAATAAAAGAAAGAGATGAGAACTGGAAAAAGAGGATTATGATGAATTTGTTAAGGATAAAAGACAATCTCTAGAGAAGAGGATACATGAAGGTTCATCCCAGATAACCAAGAGGGCAGGAATGAACATTGGTGTTAAGATAACTCCTAAACCCTCAGCTCAGAAAGAGCAAGCCTCCACCTCTGCTACCACAACATCCAAGAAGCCCGAGAAGCAACTTGAGCATATAGTAGAGCTAGACAACACTTATGAGGACTTGGAAGAAAGTTCTGATGATGAGGAGCTCCTAATAATAAAGAGGAGAAAGAAAACCCAAGAAGTGTCGCTAAGAAAAGGCCAAGCTTAAGCACCAACAATGAGAGGATCAATAGATAAGCATCCATGCATTGTATTAAAAGGCCAAGGAGGTGAAGGTATAATTAAGGCTGGGGAAGTTCAAAAAGGTATCCAACATGGTATTCCTATCCCCACTATTGTTAAATTTAAAACTGAATTAGTAGAAGATGCTAGAAAAGAGATGAAGAAAGGAGAGGGTGATAAACCCCTACCTCAGGATAAAATTGTGGATCTTTCAGATGATGAGGTAGTAGATGAGGTGTCTGCTAGTCTTATGGAATCCTTAGTAAAGAATACAATGGTCACACCTCAGAGCACTCCCATAGTACAACAAGTAAGGGAGGAAGATATAGAAGAAGATAATCCAGAGGTCGTGGCACAAAAAATGGGCCTGGAAGGATTTATTCGCCATGTCACGAGCCCAGTAGTAATTGATTTAGCATATCAATGTAGTGATGAGGTAGGTAAAGATGAAGATATAGTCCTAGAGCATGATGAAACTGAAGATAATACATCTATGGACATGCATATAAAGATACCTAGTTAGCAAGATACCCAAGACACTGAGCAAGGACATGCTGAAGAAGAAGAGATAACTGATACATCTGGACAGTTAGGTCCCAATGTCACATATGAACTTCAAGATATTGAGGATACAAACATGTCAGAATCTAGACAAGAAGGTCCATCGAAGGGATATGACAGTAAAGAATAAGAAAAGGTGGGTGAATATAGTCAGAGAGATCATCAGGATATCCAGGATCTTGGTCATCAGGGACCTGGTATGGATCCACCACCTCAAGATGAACAAAGGATACCTGACCAAGGTATAAAAACATTAGAGGAAACACACACACACATGATGAGCAAAAGGAAGTGAATGAGGGAATTAACATTGGGGAAGAAGAAGAACAACAACAAAGTATGGATGAGGATACTTTGGAAAAGCAAAATCCAAAATCACATGATGCTCACATTGAGCATATAGACCAAGGAGGGTCCAAATCTGATGTGCCACATTGGTTACAACATGAGGTAAACCCACCTCCATTATTCGATTCTTCAAATTTTGATATATCTTCATTATTTTGGCTGAAGTGGCCAAACCAAAGAGGAGAGCCAAGGCTACCTCTACAATAAAGAGAGATCCTGCAATAGGGAAAAGGACAACTTAAGTACCTGTGACAGTTGTGGACAAAGCCAAAGGAGAAATAAGTGCAAGTGAGTTCCAAATAACCACTGTGGACTTGGGTTTTGCTATATCTCAACAAGAAGGCCAAGAAGCTAAGGATATCATGGACACCTTATTAGCTAGGATATAAAAGGAAAAGGCAAAGAATAAGGAGCATAAAAAGCACATTGCTCAAATGTAGACATTCATAAAGGGATTAGTGGCACCTATATCCCCATCACCACATCCACCTCATTGACAATAATATCACAAGATGAAATTATAGGGTTGGATGTTATGAAGCATAGATCACAAGTGATGGATAAATGGTTTATCTGGTTCCTAAATGAAGGGGAGCAGGTGATAAGGACTTCACTTGCCAATTGGGACCTACTCAATACTCTAAAGAGTAAGCTAGAAAAAATGTAGAAGGAGATTTAACAAAGGTTGATACAAGTAGATAAACATCTGGCCGCTCTTATAGAGATGAAAAGGGTGGATGTGAATGTCCTGATATCCAGAAATATCCTTACAACTTAGAATTCACAACTACTAGATATTTGGTATGAAGATGTGAAATTTGAAGTGGATGTTCTGAAGAAATGCAATGCCAAAGTCAGGGATATTAGTGTTAAATTGCATGAACTATTATCAGAGGACATGGACATCCTAGAAGCTCTTGAGGATAAGATTGAAAGGAAGATGGAGAATCAAGATGTGGACTTTGCCACCAAGGCATTTCAAGACAATTTCAAGCTTGCATTAGATGACCTACTTAGGTATTTCTATGAAGATGTAATTGACAAAGCTATGAGAATGAGGGCTAAGATAGAAAAATATAATGAGACATTGAATAGCTAGAAGAATAAGTGGACAACTTTGCAAGCCCAATTCCAATCATAGGGGCATGCAACCAAAAAGGCTAAAGTACTAGATGGAGGGGAAATAGAAAGGATAGTCTAGGCATATGAACTTATCTGAGGGACTATCAGTATACCAACAGAAGATGACCGATCCACAGATGAAGAGGAATAAATGTAGGTGTAGGGAACATGGATATGCTGATCAAGTTGATGTAACTTTGAAGAATATTCTAGAAGGATAGCCGTGCTTCTCTAGATGGTTGCCAACTGGCAACCTATGCCACATGTTTTGTTTGCTGACCTGGTCAATAAAATCTGAACTATTGATTATCATGGATAAATCTTGATCATAGGATCTTTGTAAAATGCCATGGTACTTTGGTGTAGTCACAGTAGGAGGGTTCATAGAGTGAACTGTCTAGGCCATGTAGCAAGAGTAAACACAATGGAAACAACTCAAAGAAATGAAACAAATGCAGATTCAATCATCTAGTATATCATAGAATTCAAATACAAACTGGCTAGCATCATGCAGGCTTACAATTAGGGCTCACAAGACTGATTACAGTATATGCACAAGATATGGCATTGAAGTCCCCATGCAAAGGAACCAAACTATCTATCTTCTATATCATCATAACTATGTTAACTAACTTCTTTCCTAAGGATCTATTACATCAATATATATCATCTTCAGAACAATAGATTCCTCTGCGTCAGCCAAGGAAGGCCACAAACTCCAATGAAGAGTTGTAACGTGTGTACACAGATAGGTCATACCTAATCATGTAGAACACCTCTACAAATTAATGGAATGATGTGCGGATCTCATGGAATGTCAGCCACTAACCAAAGATCATTGAATGATGTGTCATTAAGCTCCATAAGTCAAGGAATGCTCCGCAAGTCTTCTCATTTAGTTGATTATCAAAGACTATTAGGACACTCTGTTCTGAGAAAATAGCTGATCTTCTGATAGCGATAACTTTCCAGTACTTAATCCAAATGTTTTGAATTCTGGATATAATGTAGATGAATGAATCTAGACGCCAAGTCTAGCTCTGCAAGATATGAAATGTAACTACGGTAGAATGCAGGCCAAAATATAGAAGCTACTTCAACTGAACTGAACTGAACTGGAAAAAGAAAGGAAACAAACTGAACTACAAATATTTTTTGTTGATGCAAGATTGGTCTTGAACCAGGGATGCTCTTGCATCAAACATCTAGGGTTATTTGAAAAAGTGAGTCCCTCACTTTGCTGGGGCTAGGGGAGAACCAACATGGTCCACCTCAGCCTGAGAAATCCATGATGAATCTTTTTCCAGTCTGCCTTTCCACTTCACAAGGTATTCTTTATATTGTCTTCCTCTAGTGCTGCATCCAACTCTGCTATCCAAAATGTCTTCAATATGTTCCGGTGCTTGTTGTGGTAACTACTTCTTCAAGTCTTCTTCCATGTTGTCACTGTACTCTACTTCATGATACTGATATAGGTCTACAATATTGAAAATAGGTGATATACCCAATATCTCTGATAACTCTACTTCATATGTATTTCCTGAATCAAATTTTCTGAGTATCTTGCAAGGTCCAAACTTCTTCATCTTCAACTTATTGTATTTCCCAACTAGAAATCTCTCTTTTCTCAAGTATACCATCACTTCGTCTCTGACTTCAAATTCATTATGTATTCTCTTCTCATCTGTGTGCTCCTTATATTTGTTCATATCTTCCAAATGCTTCTTCACCTGATTATGTACTGTCTTCATGCGATCTGCAAATTCTTCTGCTTCTGCACTTCTCTTTTCTTCCAAACTGATATCTCTTAATTCTGTAACTCCTCTAGGTTTTACTCTGATAACAATCTCAAATGGTGTTCTTCCGGTACTCCTATTTACTGAATTATTGTATGCAAACTCTGCTTGTGAAAGAATCAAATCTCAACTTCCATCTTTCTCTCCAACCAAACATCTCAACATGTTTCCCAAACTCCTATTCATTATCTCTGTCTATCCATCAGTCTGTGGATGAAATGTTGAACTGAACTTTAGATCTGTCTTCATTTTCTTCCAAGGTGTCTTCCAAAAATATCCAACAAACTTTGTATCTCTATCTAAAATTATTCTCTTAGGTAATCCATGTAATCTCACAATCTCCTTGAAAAATAGGTCTGCTACATGCACTGCATCAGTTTTCTTCTTACAAGGTATGAAATGAGCAATCTTCAAAAATCTGTCAACCACTACAAATATTGAATCCTATCCTCTCTATGTCTTCGGCAATCCCATTACAAAATCCATGCTTATGTCTTCCCAAGCTCTCTCTGGTACTATTAAAGGTGTATACAATCCAGTATTCTTGCTACTTCCTTTTGCAATTTGACAAACTCTACAACTCTGCACAAATCTCCTAACATCCTTATGTATCTGAGGCCAAAAGTAGTTTTCACTTACCAAAACCACCGTCTTATCAACCGATCCCCTCCCCTGCGAGAATTCATTCGTCCACCCACTATTAATTTGAATTCAAAGGTCATTCGAGGCCGGGTGGGTGGGGGGATGGAGATATGAGTGATCCGGGGGTCGATTCAATTGTGATTGATTGAGTCGGTGGCAATCGAGATAGGGAGGAAAAGGGAGTCAAGTCGAGGAGGAAATAATCTGGATCTGAAACTACTATAGTTTAGTTGATCCACGAGTATCGCAGTGATCCAGGTGTTTTACCGATTTGACTTTTCAGGGATCCGACTGTGGCTTGTAGTGATCCACCTAGACACTTATTGATTGATTTGGCCCAACTAATCGCAAAGTAGTTTTCACTTACCAAAGCCACTATCTTATCAATGCTAAAATGTCCTGCCAATCCTCCACTATGTTTCTCCTTGATCAAATTATCTCTCATTAAACTCTTAGGTATGTGTAACTAACTTCCTCTAAACAACATATCTTCTTAAATAAAATAGTCCAACCACTTACTCCTATCTGTCACAATAGGTTCCTTACATGCTTTCCAAGGTTCTGCAAAATCAGTGTCTCCCTCATACATGTTCTTTAATTCATCAAAACCCAACACTTCAACTCTCATTTTCTTCAACAAGTTTCTTCTTCTACTTAATGCATCAACAACTTTGTTTGATTTTCCACTCCTATGTTTCAACACAAAAGTGTAACTCTGCATGAACTCTACCCATCTCATATGTCTCTGATTCAACTTACCGTGATTGTTCAAATACTACAAAGCTTGATGATCTATATATAGTACAAACTCCTTAGGCAACAAGTAATGTCTCCACTTCTTCAAGGCTTGAATTATGGCATAGAACTCTTGGTCATAAACTGAATACCTTCTCCTTGTATAATTCAACTTCTCACTGAAATATGCTACAGGTCTACCTTCTTGACTTAATACTGCTCCAATCGTACTTCCACTTGCATCATAATCAACTTGAAATACCTTATTAAAATCTGGTAATGCCAAAATAGATTGCTCTGTCACCTTCTGCTTCAACAATTCAAAACTTTTATTTGCTCCTAATGTCCACTTAAAGTCTTTCCTATCACCTCTCATTGTCTCTGTCATAGAGTTACATATTGAACTAAAATTTTTGATGAACTTTCAGTAGAAACTAGCCAATCCATGAAATGATCTAACCTCTCCAATGCTCTTTGGTGTAGGCCATTCAACAATTGCTTACACTTTCTTAGGATCCATCTTCAATCCTTCCAAAGAAATCACAAATCCCAAGTACACTAATTCTTCCTTCATGAAACTACATTTCTTGATGTTTATAAGCAATTTCTCTTCTCTCAACCTCTGCACAACTTGTCTAATATGCAACAAATGTTCCTCTTTTGTTTTACTAAAAATCAGAATATCATCCAAGTATACAATCACAAACTTACCCAAGAATTTCTTCAAGACTTCATTCATCAATCTTATGAAAGTACTTGGTGCATTTGTAAATCCAAAAGGCATCACTAACCACTCATACAATCCCTCATTTGTCTTAAAAGAAGTCTTCCATTCATCTCCCTCTCTGATTCTAATCTGATGGTATCCACTCTTCAAGTCTATCTTTGTGAAATATCTCGCTCCACTCAAACAATCCATGATATCATCCATCCTAGGTAAAGGAAATCTATACTTACCCTTCAAATGTAGCAATACATCCCTAAGGCATAAGCCTAGGCAATGAAACATATGCAAAGGGGAACAAAAGATACCCCGAGGGTATTAGTTGAGGCAAAACCCTAAAAAAAAACCAACGAAGCCCTATATTATCGGGCTCATTTTGCATTTGACTTTTGAAAGACATGGCTCTACTGAGCCGCCATGAAGCTAGGGTTTCAACCGTAAACCTTTGATTACCCACTATTTCTGAGCAATTCTCTGAGGATTCTGTAGGAAAATAAGAGGTAAAATCCTCTATGTCTTAATCTTGAACCATTTTTTTAAATTTAAAAATACAAATCTTGGCTTTGAAGCCGCGACCATTATTGGTTTCTGATGTATTAGTTTTGTTTCATTCTATCTAAAACTTAGAAATTTATACTTACGTACCTCTTCTCGAGTAGGTTGTTCTAGAATAGTAGTGGATGCTTGGGCTCAAGCAAGCAAAAGCTTTGTCTATGCAGTTGCTTCTCTCTCCATATTCTCTTCAAACTATCTCTTTTGTGTCTCCCACTCCTGATCAGAAACAAAGATCTCACAAGGTAGTTGCTCTGGCTGTTGAAGGTAAATTTGATGATTCAACTCTTGCAGCTATAAATCAGATTCTTCATACTATCTTGCTTGAAATCCCTCTCCTTGTTGGTACTGATAACACTTCATGCTTGCAATTTACTGCTCATATTGTGTTCTTTGTGCCTCCAACTCTTGCTCATGCAGATAGGCTTGATAAGCAAGTTCATCCTAGTGCTATTTACACTCAAGCTCTCGCTTAATCTCCTCCACCTTCTTGTTGAGGTCTGATACAATATCCCTCATCATGTCTTTAAGCTTTGTCATCTCAGGCTATTTTATCTGGTAAGAAGGCTGACTAGGAGCTTGGGCAGGAATGGGCATGCGGTAGGCATCCTAAGTATTTGGACTAAAACTAGCATTATGACGGCTTGTATATGGCTGGTAAGGAAGCTAAGTAGGGGTGGGTGGGTGGTAATTATATTGTGCATGTTGGCTTTGCATGGCCATGGAATTGGAAACAACAGCATAATTGGCCTGATATGGCTGATCTGGAGGTGGGTAGGTTGAATTCTCATAGTATGGGGGTGGATATTCATACTGCCTATGAAAAGCATACATTTCTACTCATAAAAAAGATGAAAAATGGAATGAAAAGGTGATTCTTATAACATACCAACACTTGATCATACCGAAACCAATAGATTCAAACTCAGAGTCGCCAGATGTGCTTTATTTTTTGCCTCCAAAGGCTGAGATCACTGATACACACACCAAATATTAGTGATATATGAACATGCAATTGGACTGAGATAGTCCAATCAGTCCCACCGAGCATGCCAAAAACTATTGTCAATAAGATATGCACCCTATGCTAAGATTACAAAAGACTTAGCTATCTGTTGACACATGGAAACACTCTCAGGATATTGGTTTCCTATAGTGAGAGTGAATCTCCAAAGTGAGCTGGTTCTCCTTAAGATTTTTTCTAATCTAATGACTTGTCTAAGAAAAGGGAAGAGGAATAACTATAATGAAATTCTATTTTTATGTAAAGATGATCTTAGAAATCTAACTATTTACCCACAAACAACTCTCAAGCCTATAACCTTCTCAATTTCACCTAAGTCCAACAATCCAAAAGTACTTCGCATGAAGGTTTAACTTAAACACAACACACAACCTAGATTAGATGGGCAATAGCTACACAATTTTCAATAACATTGAGACATAATCAGAGGATTAGACATCATAATCACAGTGAAAACATCAAATCATGGTTATAAAGGAGGCAACAAATGTGAAACAAGAATGCTTTACTGTATTGAAATGAAAGGGGTACATGTAACTCTGAAAAATATGATCCAAGATCAGTTTACAAGCTCTTTTCCTATGCTCAAGAGAGGAGAAACAAATGTAGTGCCCCCTCATCATTGGCTTGTGATAGCAGTGGTTTTGTATTGCTCTCTATCAAATTGGTGACAGTTGTTAGTCGTTCATTGCATTGATTCAGTCTGAGACAGTTGATTAGTAGGTCATGATTTATGTTATTTTGATGAACTATGTTTGACTGGTATAATTAGACAGGTATTATGAGTTTATGATGGCACTACTGTTATTTTAGTTATGATGCAAATTAATATCATCATGTGCTATTTGAATTGTGGTGGTTGAATTCAGATAAAAGTTGTTATGATATTGTTTCAAGAGCAGAGACGGTGTAGTACTACTCGCTTTGAGTACCCTACTACGCCGCGATTCTTTGACACTCTGTGTCTGTTGGCATATATGTGTTTGATTTTATACAACCAATTGCTCAGATGCAGGCTGCAGGTACTAAACCTTGACTCCACCTGATATAGCAGGTTCGAGTAGGTTCTTACACCAATGGGTATTAATAATGGGAGATAATGCGAGGTCTATTCCACTAGGTCGGTACTTGTCTTTTGTTGTTGTCTCGAGTCGTGGTCTTGCCTTGTTATGTTGGGTATCTCATGTTGTGATGTATAGTCGAGTCATGTTAATAATGTTTATTTGTGGTTGGAAAAATACTTTTATGATCTATTATTAACTAATAATGCTTCTATTATGATTATTACATAATATTTGATAGAAATTCAATTAATAATTTTAATAGTAATAATAGATAAATTATAAATATTTAATATCATATTAAATGAGTAAATATCCTTTGTTAGATACTATTTTATATTGTATTTATGAGTTTAATTTTATTAATAGTGAGTTGTCATATGAGTGGTTATAAATTATAAGATTGGAATAATCTTTCTGGTGGTGGAAAATTTAATGAAATTTAATGTATTTAATTTTTGAGGAAGTGGATTCCAGTAACGGGAGAGTTATGGGATGGAAATTATGGTTTTGGCTATTTTTATGATAGTAGGAATATTTGAAGGGATCATGGAAAATTTTAGGGGAGAGACAACATTGGGAAAAGGAAAAATTTTATAGTGTTGAAGGAAATCTCGTATCTTTGGCCTCTGTACATAGCAGATCATCTATTTGGGAGTTGCTATAACAGGTGCATCGGAACCTATTCTTCATTTCTTAATTTGATTTGTGTGGATATTGTTTCAGGCATAAATTGTTTCTTTATCTCTGTTTGTTAATATCTGAGTAAAAAGAATTTTAGTCAACCCAGTCTTGAAGGAATTGAATCTTGTTGTTCTCTGTGCAAGTAACCCTTGTTCTTCATTGTGATTTGAAATCTGCAATAAGAAATACCCTTGTGGTTGATATGAATTAAAATATCTCTCTCCCTTATGAGTTATCTACATTTTCCGTGCTCGCCTGAGTCTAATGTTTCAACCGTAACTCCTAAACCCTTTCGAATTTGAGAAAGCTACTCACATTACTACTCAATATGGGCCATTTTGCACAAAACCCATGTCCCAGAATTTTGAGATTCATCTTCATATGTGTGCAGTTTGAGACAGAAGTTGACTGCCTGGAAACTACTGAAAAAAATATGGGTTTGACTATATCTGTTTTAAATCTGCATTTTGATCATTCCATAGAAGCATTGAACCTCAGTTTGAAATCTGCATTTTGATCATTCCATAGAAGCATTGAACCTCAGATTTAAATCTGCATTTTGATCATTCCATAGAAGCATTGAACCTCAGTTTTAAATCTGCATTTTGATCATGCTATGGAGGCATCCAGTCTCAGTTTAAACCTGCATGTTAGCAATATTATCAAATCTTTGTGCCATCCACTCATTAAATTTGCCTTTGCATGACAATCCATTCTTTTATTTCCTCTGCTTGTCAATGGTATTATACCATAATCTCTATACACTTGCTGGGTGTGAATCTCTGTATATAATCTTAATATCATTCTATGAACATAAACTTGTAGATAGAAAAATATTTCTTCTTGCCAGGCAATAATTAGATTTGTATAACGGTAGATGCCTTTGTGAATATTCAGTTATGTTTTAAAATCATCATTTGAGGCATCTCCATTTTAGCTTAAAAGCTTGATTACTTAGGAAAAGTTACCTTTTCTCTTAACCTACATAGAATTAGGAAAGGTAACATTCTATTATATTTTCCTTACTTTCTTATAAGGGAGTGGAAACTAGTTTAGAAAGAAAATAGAAATATAGTATGTTATCTTAAAATATATATATATATATATATATATATATATATATATATATATATATATATATATATATATATTTCCTTATCTTTTAAGAGATTTCTCTCATTATTATGGAATGTTAATTTGTTTAGTAAATTAATAAAATAAGGTTTTAATTTATTAAGTTGTTAGAGAGAGAGAGTTGTGGAAATTATGAAGAATACTTAGGGAAGATGTTTTTAGAAATTTGGTTAAACTTCTTATTAGATAAAAGAATTTGGAGATATTTTATTCTTTAAATTTAATTTCTTTTATTATTTAATTGAGTAATGTTAGGGTAACTATTTATTATTCATTAGGTATTGTATTTAATTTTATTTATTTATTTTATCCAAAGTACACTATAGAAATGAATTCGATATTGTGTTTATTTTATTTCATAGTTATTTATGTTATCTGAAATAAGTTAAAATCTCTTAAGTGATGCATAGTAGTATTATCCTTAGTACTCAAGTATTGCTAAGTTCTTGAAATTACATTGTTCATTTGGGTATACAACCTAATGGTGTGTTTTGCTAGATATGGTTAATTATTAGATAAAAGTTATGCTTGCGATATAAGTATATTTGTTGTAGGTGTTTTATGTCAATGGGAGTTTATTTATTTAGTGAATTTGTGGCAGTTGAAAAAAGGTAATGGAAGTTGTGTGTTTAGGGAAGTCGTAGATTCATGAAGTCATAGTTGGTTATATATGAATGGAAGTTTTTGCTCTTGGTAACAAAGATATGCATTTCAAGAGGAAATGGTACACGATATATTATTAGATAGGAAATTAAATTGGAAGTTGGTTTTCTTAGCAAATCTGTTACATATGGATAGTGTGAAATTTATAATCATTTATAGTGTTTTTGATTTGAAATGATATTTGGTAAAAAGGTTAGTTGGGCATCTATGCCTATAGGAAATTGTATAGGTTTATAATGGTTGTTTTATAATGTTTGTAATTGAAGTTGTGATTCATATAATGGTTTTGGCACGTGATTGTTCTTGTGAAATAGGAATGTAATTTTAAGAAAATCTATTTATGAATGATGTTGTAGAGCTTGTAGTTTAAGCCTGTAAGGGTATATATAAAAGTTTAAATTAGTAGATAGTGGTAAATAGTCTATTGTGATAGTAAATTATGCTTTTAAAGATATTTATCCTATTTTCATGAATGTGCTCGTAGAGTTAGTAGATTGGAAGGTGCTTATTGGAGAAATATTTATGTTATAGTTGTTTTGATTTTGTTTGTAATTGTTTTAACGTCGAAGAAAGATTTTGCTTATTGTAAATAAAGTTCTTATAGATGTTTATTTAGAAATGATAAGTGGCAGATCTTAAATGGTAAGTTAAATTAATTAGGGTTGTAATGATTTGAAAATTGTAGTAGGGCAGTTAGTAGATGGCATGTAAAGGAAATTACAAGTATTGTTGTGGTTCTACAATTGGTAATTGTTAGGAAATGGACTTAAGGGAATGTATTTACTTTTAGTTGTCTTTGGAAATTGTAGAAGTAATTCGTATTAATGTTCCTGATTCTTGAGGTAACAATATTGTGCTTCGAGTATTAATTACCTTGTTAAATATTAATCTTTTGGTCAGGCTTGTAATATTCTATTTCGTGCTTCGTGAACAGAGGATATCATCGTATATGTAGTTTCTTCATTTTAGATACTTTTATTTTAGAAATGAAGGACTTGTGTTTTGTTATATTAAGGGTAATTAGAGTGTCTTTGACTTGGGATTGATTTATTAATGGAATTATTTTATGAGCTTTCTTTGACCTTTGTTTAAGTAAGGATGTTCAGTTTATGGTTCACCATTCTTGCCCTATTAACTCCTAAAGTTTTGAAGTCTTGCTATTTGTGATAACTTGATGTAAGTTGATTTCTTTATTGAATCTGTAGTCCTTTGAAACTCTTACTCGATCTCCTCCTTGGTCATAGCTTATGTTTGTATTGGAGTATTATGTTACCTTGGGGTGGAGCTTGGTCTATGTTGGTTTGTTGTGAAGTAGGAATCTTGTGTGATGTCATGGCCGCTTGTTGTCTATGTGGAAGTGTTGACCTTGTCTGATTATGGTTTCTTTATCTTTGGTTGGACCTAACTCCAAAGGTGAGGTGTCTTGATCGTTGGTCCAGATAGTGGCATGTCAATGTAATGGGATATTTGGATTTTCATATCTTGTAATGAATGAGAATGGTCTCTTAAATATAGTTCTTGGTTTCATGATGGTATTGCTTCAAATTTTGATGGGTTTCCTTGGACTTATTGTTGTGGCCTAGTGAATGGTGTAAGTTATGGCTCGGATCTGATTGGTGATTATTACCTGGTGTGGTATGTATGTTTGATCTGAGAACGCTAAGGGAGTGGCTTTCATGGTGGGGTCGATGCCTAGTGAGAGGTCGCTTGGGTAACCCCATGGAAGTTGTGAGCATGTGGAAAACTTAATAACTTAATCAAGAGGGTTGGGGTATTAAAACACTTAACAAGATAAGTAAGAGACCTCACCCATGCCTTGAGTGCTCTCACAGGCTAAGGATGGAATGAGAAGGCCTGGTTGGCAAGGCCAACCTCCTTGTCTCCATGAGAGGACCTGTCGGCTCCGCATGTGTCACCCTATGGGGCCGACACCTAGAGAGAGGCTGCCAGGGTAACCATAGATGGGGGCCAGCTTCTGGGGATAGATAGCCTGGGTAACCCATGTTAGGACCATGCGATGACACTCTCCTTATGCAGTTCTGTTGTTTCTTGGTAGTACCTCTGGAGTGATGTCTTGTCTTGTGCAGCTTTGATGATATGGTCAGTTGTGTCAAGTCAGTTATCGTTCTTTTATTTTTGGATGTTGTTTCTTGGCTTAGTGGAATCCTTGTCTTTATCTCCTAGCTCGGAGGGGTGGACCTCAGGGTTCCACATGGTTGGGTGGTAAGAGCTATCCATTGTTTTTTTTTTTGGAGATGCGGTTCGAGTTCTGCCCAGAGGTGTTTCAGTTCTAGTTTGCTTCCTACCTTCGGTGGTGTTGTATACTTTCTTATGCATTCTATTGTAAACCGACAAGATCGGTCTTGTAATCTTGTAATCTTGTAATCTTGTACTAAGACCTTGATAAATTAACTATCTTGCTAATGTAAAAGTTGATTTGATTTATAGCAGTAGTAAAATGGTTATCTCTTGTGTGGTTTATACTTTATATTCTCTAATGCAGATATGTTTCCCTAGGGGAGTTAGAAGTGCACTTTTCTTCATGTCGTGTATTATGATATCTTTGGTTACTCCTATTGCATTTACTTGCTTAAAAAAAAATTAGTTCTGTAATTTTGTACTTTTAGCCTTGCACTCTAGGGTTGCATGACGGGGCATTACATTTGGTATCAGAGCCAGGTTTAAACACTGGGTACTCTGGTTACAATTGAGCCCATTATGTGACCTAGTGCTTAAACTCTGTAGATTAATTGTATCCCAGGTTGCAACACTAAGACTTCTCGATTGTTATTGTTGCCCTAGGTTAAATGATTTTCTCGTTGTAGTGAGTTGGTAATAGTATCTCTCACCTGTATGTATTAGTATGAAGGTTGATAAGTTTACAAACTTGCTCTTTAAGAAATGAATTCTTTATGTCATGTTTACTTATTTGTCTATGATGTATTCTTTCTTCTTCATTTATGAAAATGTGATGATATATTTGCCAACATGAATTTCTTGAATGATAGTGCATGTAATTAAGTATTGGAATGATTTAATCATTTGGTGAGTCATGTGGTTATGTTATGTCATGTGCGGGGTATCTTAACATGGTTGTTGATAACCTAACATTTATCACCTAGCTGGTCATGACTTCGTATGGAAGAATTGTTGTGATTTATGAAAATTATCATTTTGTATGCCTGTGTGAGAACCATGTGCAGGGATCAAATTGGAGCTTGCATTGGACCCATAAGATCATGAATGTGATACTGTAAGTCAATTATAGCTTTAAATTATTCCTGTGTGACATCATACATTCCCTTTATATTTTCTTGCATAAGGAAGTACTTGTGTATGTTCATAGCTTAGTAAAAAAAAGAAATTGTACTGTATTAAAGATAGAAGTTGTTTGTATATAAGTAGCGACTGTGTTGCCTTAAATCTTTGTATAAAAGTTTCTTAGATAAAAGGATGTAGTTAACTAAATCATTTGAGTGTTGATGTACATTCTCTAACAAATTCTGGACCTTGTGTCCTTGAGTGTTGTGTAGTGGATACTCCCTTTATGTGACAAAAATTAGTCACATCGTGATGTGAATTTATTGTATAATTTGGTTGTTTTGAAATTTTTAACGGTTGTTTCATGTGTTGTTGGGGGTTAGCAGTGAATTTTATTTCTTTGAACTTTCTTATGACAGGAGTGGTCACCAAAACTCTTTTCTTTTTACTTGATTTATTGTTGGAAATTGCTGGCACTCTGTGACATAAAGTTGGATTTGATTATTTTCCCACTTGGGTTTGCAATTATTTTTACAATCTCTATGGTGGCTATTCCAAATATGTTGGATGCTGTTGGCCCCAGTTGTTGTAAGTGTTGTTCTATCATGTTCATTTTGAACCTCTGATAGTATGTTCAAGGGAGGACTCCGCGAAGAATTGTACTCTGCATGACTTGTAAATTAGTGAAAATAAGAAATGAGATATATTCCTTTCCTTGGTTATATGTGACTGTAATTCTTTGGATTGTATGAGATTGCCGAAAAGTGTAATTAGTTATGAGTAGATCACAGGATGCACCATAAAGGTAAAGAATTGATGTTTCTCTTGTTGAACATTTGTGCTTGATATATGAACAATTGGTTATTATGGATGACAATGTTGGCAATGGAATATGACAATGTTAATATATTATGTTCTACCCTGATTTGTGACTTCCAAGAGTAAGTCAAGTTTTAGGGAGGGAGGATGTAGTGCCCCCTCATCATTGGCTTGTGATAGCGGTGGTTTTACATTTCTCTCTGTCAAATTGGTGACAGTTGTTAGTCATTCATTGCATTGATTCAGTCTGAGATAGTTGATTAGTAGGTCATGATTTATGTTATTTTGATGAACTATGTTTGACTGGTATAATTAGACAGGTATTATGAGTTTATGATGGCACTACTGTTATTTTAGTTATGATGTAAATTAATATCATCATGTGTTATTTGAATTGTGGTGGTTGAATTCAGATAAAAGTTTTTATGATATTGTTTCAAGAGCAAAGACGGTGTAGTACTACTCACTTCGAGTACCCTACTACGTCGCGATTCTCTGACTCTCTATGTGTGTTGGCATATATGTGTTTGATTTTATACAACCAATTGCTCGGATGTAGGCTGCAGGTACCGAACCTCAACTCCACTTGATATAGCAGGTTCGAGCAGGTTCTTACACCAATGGGTATTAATAATGGGAGACAATGCGAGGTCTATTCCACTAGGTCGGTCCTTGTCTTCTGTTGTTGTCTCGAGTCGTGGTCTTGCCTTGTTATGTTGGGTATCTCATGTTGTGATGTATAGTTGAGTCGTGTTAATAATGTTTATTTGTGGTTGGAAAAATACTTTTATGATCTATTATTAACTAATAATGCTTCTATTATGATTATTACATAATATTTGATAGAAATTTAATTAATAATTTTAATAGTAATAATAGATAAATTATAAATATTTAATATCATATTAAATGAGTAAATATCCTTTGTTAGATACTATTTTATATTGTATTTATAAGTTTAATTTTATTAATAGTGAGTTGTCGTATGAGTGGTTATAAATTATAAGATTGGAAGAATCTTTCTGGTGGTGGAAAATTTAATGAAATTTAATGTATTTAATTTTTGAGGAAGTGGATTCCAGTAACGGGAGAGTTATGGGATGGAAATTATGGTTTTGGCTATTTTTATGATAGTAGGAATATTTGAAGGGATCATGGAAAATTTTAGGGGAGAGACAACATTGGGAAAAGGAAAAATTTTATAGTGTTGAAGGAAATCTCGTATCTTTGGCCTCTGTACATAGCGGATCATCTATTTGGGAGTTGCTATAACAGGTGCATCAGAACCTATTCTTCATTTCTTAATTTGATTTGTGTGGATATTGTTTTAGGCATAAATTGTTTCTTTATCTGTGTTTGTTAATATCTGAGTAAAAGGAATTTTAGTCAACCCAGTCTTGAAGGAATTGAATCTTGTTGTTCTCTGTGCAAGTAATCCTTGTTCTTCATTGTGATTTGAAATCTGCAATAAGAAATACCCTTGTGGTTGATATGAATTAAAATATCTCTCTCCCTTATGAGTTATCGACATTTTCCGTGCTCACCTGAGTCTAATGTTTCAATCGTAACTCCTAAACCCTTTCGAATTTGAGAAAACTGCCCGCGTACTACTCAATATAGGCCATTTTGCACAAAACCCATGTCCCAGAATTTTGAGATTCATCTTCATATGTGTGCAGTTTGAGACAGAAGTTGACTGCCTGGAAACTATTGAAAAAAATATGGGTTTGACTATATCTATTTTAAATCTGCATTTTGATCATTCCATAGAAGCATTGAACCTTAGTTTTAAATCTGCATTTTGATCATTCCATAGAAGCATTGAACCTCAGATTTAAATCTGCATTTTGATCATTCCATAGAAGCATTGAACCTCAGTTTTAAATTTGCATTTTGATCATGCTATGGAGGCATCCAGTCTCAGTTTAAACCTGCATGTTAGCAATATTATCAAATCTTTGTGCCATCCACTCATTAAATTTGCCTCTGCATGACAATCCATTCTTTTATTTCCTCTGCTTGTCAATGGTATTATACCATAATCTCTATACACTTGCTGGGTGTGAATCTTTGTATATAATCTTAATATCATTCTATGAACATAAACTTGTAGATAGAAAAATATTTCTTCTTGCCAGGCAATAATTAGATTTGTATAATGGTAGATGCCTTTGTGAATATTCAGTTATGTTTTAAAATCATCATTTGAGGCATCTCCATTTTAGCTTAAAAGCTTGATTACTTAAGAAAAGTTGCCTTTTCTCTTAACCTACATAGAATTAGGAAAGGTAACATTCTATTATATTTTCCTTACTTTCTTATAAGGGAGTGGAAACTAGTTTAGAAAGAAAATAGAAATATAGTATGTTATCTTATATATATATATATATATATATATATATTTCCTTATCTTTTAAGAGATTTCTCTCATTATTATGGAATGTTAATTTGTTTAGTAAATTAATAAAATAAGGTTTTAATTTAGTAAGTTGTTAGAGAGAGAGAGTTGTGGAAATTATGAAGAATACTTAGGGAAGATGTTTTTAGAAATTTGGTTAAACTTCTTATTAGATAAAAGAATTTGGAGATATTTTATTCTTTAAATTTAATTTCTTTTATTATTTAATTGAGTAATGTTAGGGTAACTATTTATTATTCATTAGGTATTGTATTTAATTTTATTTATTTATTTTATCCAAAGTACAATATAGAAATGAATTCAATATTGTGTTTATTTTATTTCATAGTTATTTATGTTATCTAAAATAAGTTAAAATCTCTTAAGTGATGCATAGTAGTATTATCCTTGGTACTCAAGTATTGCTAAGTTCTTGAAATTACATTGTTCATTTGGGTATACAACCTAATGGTGTGTTTTGCTAGATATGGTTAATTATTAGATAAAAGTTATGCTTGCGATATAAGTATATTTGTTTTAGGTGTTTTATGTCAATGGAATTTATTTATTTAGTGAATTTGTGGCAGTTGGAAAAAGGTAATGGAAGTTGTGCGTTTAGGGAAGTCGTAGATTCATGAAGTCATAGTTGGTTATATATGAATGGAAGTTTTTGCTCTTGGTAAAAAAGATATGCATTTCAGTAAGAAATGGTAGACGATATATTATTAGATAGGAAATTAAATTGGAAGTTGGTTTTCTTAGCGAATTTGTTACATATGGATAGTGTGAAATTTATAATCATTTATAGTGTTTTTGATTTGAAATGATATTTGGTAAAAAGGTTAGTTGGGCATCTATGCCTATAGGAAATTGTATAGGTTTATAATGGTTGTTTTATAATGTTTGTAATTGAAGTTGTGATTCATATAATGGTTTTGGCACGTGATCGTTCTTGTGAAATAGGAATGTAATTTTAAGAAAATCTATTTATGAATGATGTTGTAGAGCTTGTAGTTTTAGCCTGTAAGGGTATATATAAAAGTTTAAATTAGTAGATAGTGGTAAATAGTCTATTGCAATAGTAAATTATGCTTTTAAAGATATTTATCCTATTTTCATGAATGTGCTCGTAGAGTTAGTAGATTGGAAGGTGCTTATTGGAGAAATATTTATGTTATAGTTGTTTTGATTTTGTTTGTAATTGTTTTAACGTCGGAGAAAGATTTTGCTTATTGTAAATAAAGTTCTTATAGATGTTTATTTAGAAATGATAAGTGGCAGATCTTAAATGGTAAGTTAAATTAATTAGGGTTGTAATGATTTGAAAATTGTAGTAGGGCAGTTAGTAGATGGCATGTAAAGGAAATTACGAGTACTGTTGTGGTTCTACAATTGGTAATTGTTAGGAAATGGACTTAAGGGAATGTATTTACTTTTAGTTGTCTTTGGAAATTGTAGAAGTAATTCGTATTAATGTTCCTGATTCTTGAGGTAACAATATTGTGCTTTGGGTATTAATTACCTTGTTAAATATTAATCTTTTGGTCTAGCTTGTAATATTCTATTTCGTGCTTCATGAACAGAGGATATCATCGTATATGTAGTTTCTTCATTTTAGATACTTTTATTTTGGAAATCAAGGAATTGTGTTTTGTTATATTAAGGGTAATTAGAGTGTCTTTGACTTGGGATTGATTTATTAATGGAATTATTTTATGAGCTTTCTTTGACCTTTGTTTAAGTAAGGATGTTCAGTTTATGGTTCAACATTCTTGCCCTATTAACTCCCAATGTTTTGAAGTCTTGCTATTTGTGATAACTTGATGTAAGTTGATTTCTTTATTGAATCTGGAGTCCTTTGAAACTCTTACTCGATCTCCTCCTTGGTCATAGCTTATGTTTGTATTGGAGTATTATGTTACCTTGGGGTGGAGCTTGGTCTATGTTGGTTTGTTGTGAAGTAGGAATCTTGTGTGATGTCATGGCCGCTTGTTGTCTATGTGGAAGTGTTGACCTTGTCTGATTATGGTTTCTTTATCTTTGGTTGGACCTAACTCCAGAGGTGAGGTGTCTTGATCATTGGTCCAGATAGTGGCATGTCAATGTAATGGGATATCTGGATTTTCATATCTTGTAATGAATGAGAATGGTCTCTTGAATATAGTTCTTGGTTTCTTGATGGTATTGCTTCAAATTTTGATGGGTTTCCTTGGACTTATTGTTGTGGCCTTGTGAATGGTGTAAGTTATGGCTCAGATCTGATTGGTGATTATTACCTGGTGTGGTATGTATGTTTGATCAGAGAACGCTAAGGGAGTGGCTTTCATGGTGGGGCTGGTGCCTAGTGAGAGGTCGCCTAGGTAACCCCATGGAAGTTGTGAGCATGTGGAAAACTTAATAACTTAATCAAGAGGGTTGGGGTATTAAAACACTTACAAGATAAGTAAGAGACCTCACCCATGCCTTGAGTGCTCTCACAGGCTAAGGATGGGATGAGAAGGCTTGGTTGGCAAGGCTGACCTCCTTGTCTCCATGAGAGGACCTGTCGGCTCCACATGTGTCACCCTATGGGGCCAGCACCTAGAGAGAGGCTGTCAGGGTAACCATAGATGGGGGCCAGCTTCTGGGGATAGATAGCTTGAGTAACCCATGTTAAGACCATGTGATGACACTCTCCTTACGTAGTTCTATTGTTTCTTGGTAGTACCTCTGGAGTGATGTCTTGTCTTGTACAGCTTTGATGATATGGTCGGTTGTGTCAAGTCAGTTATCGTTCTTTTATTTTTGGATGTTGTTTCTTGGCTTAGTGGAATCCTCATCTTTATCTCCTAGCTCGGAGGGGTGGACCTCAGGGTTCCACATGGTTGGGTGGTAAGAGCTATCCATTGGTTTTTTTTTTTGGAGATGCGGTTCTAGTTCTGCGCAGAGGTGTTTCAGTTCCAGTTTGCTTCCTACCTTCAGTGGTGTTGTATACTTTCTTATGCATTCTTTTGTAAACTGACAAGATCGGTCTTGTAATCTTGTAATCTTGTAATCTTGTACTAAGACCTTGATAAATTAACTATCTTGCTAATGTGAAAGTTGATTTGATTTATAGCAGTAGTAAAATGGTTATCTGTTGTGTGGTTTATACTTTATATTCTCTAATGCAGTTATGTTTCCCTAGAGGAGTTAGAAGTGCACTTTTCTTCATGTCGTGTATTGTGATATCTTTGGTTACTCCTATTGCATTTACTTGCTTCAAAAAAAATTAGTTCTGTAATTTTGTACTTTTAGCCTTACACTCTAGGGTTACATGACGGGGCATTACAACAAAGATATGAACTCAACTCTCTGCAACTTTGAAGGATTTCCCACTATTTCCAATGGATTTTTCAAATATTTCACACAAGAAGATGAAGGTAAGCTTTTGCCTAATACAAATGTAACTCATTATATGACTTTCCTTCAATTCTGAGATGAAGAAAACTTTAGAAGCCGCCATCGTAGGGTTTCGACTGAGAAATCTTTTGATTCTGCATTGTGTCTCTGCAATTTTGATGAATTCTACATGAAGGTAACTATTGTTGTTCATACATCTAGTCTTATTTTCCCTTTTATTTTGGAGGCAACTTTGGCTAATAAGACGTGACTAATACTCATTTTCTGATGCATTTGTTGTACTTCCTCTCTAGTGAAACTTCCTTCTACATATGAGCTACCATTCGAAAGGTTCTGATCTGAGCATGGTGAGGGTAAAACCTGTGGCCAATCTGCATACATTTCTTCACTTAGAAAATCATGGTAAGCTCTGATCCTTTGATTACTATGTTGCTTTCTCTAATTCCACAATCGAAACAAAACTTGATAGGAGCCCTCACAAAAAATGAAAGCATTTTCTTTATGTTTCTATCAAAAACATGAAACCCCCGCGGCCTCTTACTGTATACTCCTCTGTATATTTGATGGTCGTGGCTATATACTGTATGTGTGGCTTTTGGTGATGGTCTATCTTTAAAAAATACATAACATAGGCCTTGTGTTGGCCATGGCCATTCTCATTTATTTATGAGTATGGTTTATGTAGTCTCAAGAGTTTTTGATATCTGCAGCTATATATTTACCTGTTCTATATGCATTTCATTATGTCTCATAGTGAGAAAGTCTTTGTATATTTGGGTATAGAAACTTTGCCTTCAAACCCCAAAGTGGGTTCAATCCATGGCCTCAATAGCATTTAAAGATGGGCTTTATCTTTATTATTCCTATATGTTTGAAAGAAAACCCTCATATTACTCAAACCTTCACTAGCTAAAAAATCTTAACCCGCTTTCTGTATCTTGTTTCAGTTCTTTGCATGGGGATAAGGGTTTGACATTTATAGAGAAAATACAGTCTTTCTACATTTATATGTAGCACCATGGAATCTCACTGTTATCCTCTTCTGAATATGACTTTGATAAGCTAAAAATGCTTCCCTATACTATGTATCAGCGTGTAATGTTGAGATTGTGTTTTGTAGCTGCATGAAGGTTCTTACACAATCAAGAATGCATGGGAATAGTCATCTTCATCTGGTTTCTATTGCATAAACAAGATGTTACTCTATTTCCCATATGGTAATTTCTCATTAATAACCTATTCAAAATACACATCCAGTGACTGGTCCAACAATAAAATCAGGTCTAATCTTGCGCCACCTATATTAGGAACTTGTTGCACTTCATTTGGCCAAAATAACAATGTTCTTTGCTAAGTCATGAACTTATTTGTTTGTATAAGCTAAATCTTCCTTCAACATGCTTGCTCTGTAATCATATAATGTAGTCTTCTTTTGCATCCTCACTTAGATATGCATCTTCAGATGTTCTCTTCCTTCTTGTAGCTCATAACTATTATGTGGAAGAGAACTTATAATTGACCTATATTTGGTATTTATCACTTAGCTCCTACAGTTATTGTATCTTTACAAATGCAGCATATCCAAAGACAGTTATACCTCCTCTTCACTGTATATGATAGGCATTCTTTTGTAGTCACTTATTTGATCTAGAGGTGCTATCTCCCTCCATGTTGTGAGAGCACATTCTCTTGATGATCATTCACAGTCAAAACACAAATACTTCTTTTATGCTTTGTAACTGAATATGGATTTCTTTGATACTATTGACCATATCAGAAGTTTGATTGGTTTTAAGGAATAGTATACTTTGTCTCTGCCATCTTCCAAACATTATAACCAAGACAAATGAGATGACTTTTCATTCATACCTTCTAAAGAGCATAATCCATTCCATCGAACTATGGTGATTCCTTCCTATGCGCCATCCTAGATCTGCCTGGAGCTATTAGGCTCTTTACTGAGGAACCCTCGCTATGATACCAATTGTTGAAAAGGGCAAGACAACTAAGAGGGGGGGTGAATCAGTTGTAACCAATACTTCAAAACCATTAGCACATCATCCACTTAATCACTGTTATTGTATTTTAACCATAAAAGCATGTAATTAGAAACTTAAACACATTCACACATACGACACATAAGACACCAGATTTTTACGTGGAAAACCTAATAAGGGAAAAACCACGGTGAGTGTTAGCTCAAAATATAATATGTAATAACAATACTGAAAATCAAAGGCTCACTACCTTAGGGCTCACTGCTGGTGGGTGGCTCAATACCAGAGTTGGTGAACTAAGATAGTAGCATCTACACTATGCCAAGGTTCAGTTCCATTGAAGCACAATGTATATCCTCTACTCTACTCTATTTTTTCACTTCACACTTTATCTTTGCATCTTCACTTCTTAGATCACTTTTTCACAACTTCATTACACGATTCATCAACCTTGGAATGATCATCAAGGTCGGCATTACAATCATCAACCATTGGAACAATCTCCAAGGTTGGAAAACATACATACATTAGAATAGGTCTGGACCTAAATACATTAAAGAAAGAGAAAGAATGAATGTGGACCAAACCACTCCTTAGCTGGGACTCAAATGCAATCTTCCACACAACAACACACCATCACAAAATTCAAAGTATAATCGAAAGTAGTGAAAACAATGAAGTCAGCTAAAAATGGTGTTATCACTAAGACCTTTGAGAACACGCTTCATGCACGATCCAGATTACACTTTGCTGATGCAGGGGAAATTTGATGCACTCTTTTTGATGCAAATTTTTGTCATGTGCTAAGATTTTGAGTTTTGATTTGTTTGGTGTCAATAAGGTCATGTAAGACCATTTGGAGTCATTTGGAGTCATTTAAATCCATTATGTAATGTTTTGGAGTCAAAAGTTGCAAAAAATGTAAAAGTTCTCAAAGTTGTCAAAAAGTTACAAAGTTGGTTTGGAAAGTTAGGAAGTAGTTTTGGGTGATGGAAATGGATGTAATTATATAAATATGTCGTGTAAAAATGAACACAAGGTTTGGAGAAGGTTGGAGAAGGTGGGAGAGAAGTTGGAATAAAATATACCTCATTTTGCATGTTTAAATCTATATTTTTTATGTGAACAATGACTATAATTCACATGGTACGGACTGGTACAAAAATGTATGGTCCTAAAACTGATTGGAAAAGTTAGAGGAAAGAGTTATATTTCAAATGCAATTGTTTTGGTGAATTTTCATTGGGTTTTGTGGAAGTTATGTCATTTTTCATCTTGACAGGTCTGAAAAGTTTATTTTCTAAAAGTTTGCAGTTTGAAAATATGTTAGTATAGACATGTATGGAATGATAGAGGCCTAAACCCAATTGGGAAAGTTATCCCTATGTTTTAAGAGATAAATTATTTTTGTTTGAATTAATTTCATTGAGTTTTGTGTGAGTTATGGCATTTTTACTAACATCAGGTCTAAACCCTGCCTAGGGTTTCCAACGAACTAGAATAATTCATATATTTGATTCCAACCATCAAAAAGTCATGAACATTAGTGGAAAGTTCTATTTTAGTATGTTATAAAAATACTTTAAGGGAAAAATTCATAGTTTGCATTTTTGGAGGAGTTATAAAAGTCTGTGTGTTTCCATTTATGAGAAAATAGTCATAAAACCCTAGTTCCATGAGGGTTTGATAAGATCTATACTTAGTGTGAACATGATTGGTTGAGAATCAATAGAACATGTTGTAAGAAGACTGAAATACCAAGGAATTCATGCATCATGTTGGTTTTCCCTTGTTGAATGCACCTTAGGCTACCATGGCAATGTTTCCAATGTGAACTAGAATGCATTTAATCATTGTTTGAGATGAATCAGTTTATGAAAGTTGTCAAGTGAATCAAATTTGTTGCATTTTGTAATTGTTGGTGATGGATCATTGTTTCACTTGTGTCAAGTTGTGCTAAGTGAAGATCCTTCCTCTGCATCATTTGTAGACCAATCAAAAGGTAGGAACATGATCAAGAGACATCCACAAGCATGTTATAATCACCAGGAACATCCGCACATCCTCTA
This sequence comes from Cunninghamia lanceolata, assembly GCA_027924645.1. Classification (NCBI taxonomy): domain Eukaryota; kingdom Viridiplantae; phylum Streptophyta; class Pinopsida; order Cupressales; family Cupressaceae; genus Cunninghamia; species Cunninghamia lanceolata. Next base: position 5,199,183 of record BSBN01000135.1, on the reverse strand, counting down.
AACACTATAGCCAAAAGATTCTTCAAACTAGATCACTTGAACATCACTATCAGTCACTGTCATAAAGGAACGATTGCTTGTGGACCACCAAATCATGAACGATTTGAACTGAAGGCACATAACATCATTACAAACTTAATTCCATAACCATAGAATGTAAGACTTAAGTGCGGAGAAATGCGGGGCATAATACATTCTCCCTGTCACCATCAAATGCACAGAAAAACAATTTTTACTCTGGTGAATAGAACTCGCTCAAATCTTCATGTCGGAGGCTCAAACTTGAAACATAGCATCTACAGACATCCCTTAACATAACTTCCAATCGACAGACAAAGATATTCAATATATAGAATATGTGGAGCAAACCACTACACTGTACTTCTGCAAGCTAGAAAACTCTGCAACACACTGTTTCCACTAGGAGAGAAATTTTCTCAAAAGCATTGGGAAACTCAATACCAGGAACACTTTCTCATTATCTTCAACAATCAATACAACAAAATAGGCAATTAGTACCTAAATTAGTGCTGAAATTTAGTGCATTTGAGTTCATGAATTGGACACTTCTGTCGGCACAAAACTCAGCGCCAAATTGCATTTCACTTTGGCACTAGATTTAGTGCCAAGTTTAGCACTAGATTTAGTGTCAGATTTAGCACCGAGTTTAACGTCAAGTTTAGCACCAGGTTTTAGTGCCGGGTTTAGCGCCGGATTTAGCATCAGATTTTATTGCTTCCAATTTGGCTTTCGATTTTGCTTCTTGTATTGTGTCCAAGTTTGCTTCTGGTTTTGCTTCTAGGTTTTCTTCTGGTTTTGCTTCCAGGTTTGCTTTTGGTTTTGCTTCCAGTTTTTCTTCCAATTTTACTTCCAATTTTGCTTCCAATTTTGCTTCCAGGTTTGCTTCTGGTTTTGCTTTCAGGTTTTCTTCTGATTTTTCTTCTGATTTTGCTTCCAGTTTTGCTTCTAGTTTTGCTTCCAATTTTGCTTCCAGTTTTGCTTCCAGTGTTGTTTCCACTTTTGCTGCCAATTTTGCTTCCAATTTTGCTTCCAGGTTTGCTTCTAGTTTTACTTCCAATTTTGCTTCCAGTTTTGCTTCCAATTTTGCTTCTGGTTTTGTTTCTGGTTTTGCTTCCAATTTTGCTTCTAGGTTTGCTTCCGGTTTTGCTTCCAGGTTTGCTTCTGGTTTTGCTTCCAATTTTGCTTCCAGTTTTGCTTCTGGTTTTGCTTCCAGTTTTGCTTCTAGTTTTGGTTCCACTATAACGTCGCTTGTTACTTTCAATTTTGCTTCCATTTTTGCATCTTTTGTTGCTTCTAATATGGCTTCTATTATTGCATCTTTTGTTGCTTCTAAAATTGCTTCCATTATTACTTCTTTGTTTGCTTCCTGAATTGCTTCTATTTTTGCTTCCTAGATAACGCCAAGTTTTGCTTCCAAGATTGCTTCTAGTTTGCTTCAACTTTGGCTTCCAATGTTGCTTCCTTTTTTGCTTCTTAAAATGCTTCTTGTTTTGCTTACATTTCTTAATTTAATATGTTTTATTTCAATTTAATTAGTTAAATATATCATGCCTCTTAAATAACTCATATGAAATTATAGAGTAAGTAAATTAAATAATATGTTTTATTTCAATTTAATTAGTTAAATATATCATGCCTCTTAAATAACTCATATGATTATAGAGTAAGTAATTTAATTATTTAACTCATATGATTAAATTTGACAACATCCATCCTGAGCAGTAAATTAAAATTATCATACGTAATAAATATCCATCCAAAACTCATCGACCACTTTCAATATATATAAATTGACAAGTCAATACTGATAAGATCATCATCATATATAACTAAAACAAGTGAAAGTCAAATATGCCAGTAGATCAATAACATGTCAAAATGATACATGTTCAACAATTGACATAAGTCAAAATGATACATGCACAAATGATACAAGTAAAAATGATAAATTATGTAACTCAAAATGATACAAGTCAAGATGATACATGTCCAAACGATATAAGTCAAAATGATACATAAATTTATGATACAACTCATTAATATGGTACTGCAGGCCATGAAAATGATACATATGATAGTAACCATGAAAAGAGGCATCATAACGATTATCAGCAATGATCCATGATGCAGTCTATATGATCATGAATGTCACTGGCTACTACCAGTAACTGCCTCATCATCAGCATCATCACCATTGTGATCAACATCATGATGATGATCATCATCGTCATCTTCATCGTCGTCATCATCATTGTTATCGGCCTCAGTTTCTTCTATATCTATGTCATCATCATCCTTTGCCATGTGATCTATACCTGAGCCAACATAATCTAGATCTATATCATGAGGATCATCTTGATCTTCTGGAAGACCCGTGTTTTGCAAAAAAACATTTAAAATGAAAAGTTATTATTTATTTCATGCAATAATTTATTTTTCTATTATATATCTAATATTACAACATATGAAACGAAACCATAATCATATTAATGCATCTTCGATGTAAGTGAGTTTAAAACTAAAGATTTGGGTGTAGGAAAGGGCTTCTGAATAAATGTTCATTAGAAAAGAAAGAAAACAAATAGTTTTGAAATGGAAAAAACAAAAATCACAAAATCTAAAGGTTTCCATATTCCACTAAGCCCTTCTTTATCCACACATCTACTTGGAGTGTGTTGGAACTGATTTTGACTGTACAAAATCTAAATCAAAATAACCTATTCCCGCCATCTTCCCATACTTGTATTACAAAATGCAAAATAATAAATCTGCTCAATTGATGCCCTAACCCTAATAATCCTGCAACATCCCCACCATTACCCTTCAAAAAGAATAAAATTATTTAATTTGACTTAAGGATCCTTTAGAAGTCATAAAGAAAAATATCATTGGGAGAATACCATGTTGGGAGGACTCACTTTAACATCTCCTCGATAGCCCGATGTGATAAAGTCAATTTGTATTTCACTGACATTAGAAAATCAAGGAGATAAAATATATCGAAGAGACTGAAGGATATCAGGAAGACTAAATCATATGTCTCTTCGATACCTCGATAACATCAAGCACATCAAAGGGACTGATACATATCAGCGTGACACTTAAATTTGTCTCACTGATACAACAATATCCAAGTGTAAAAGCATTTTGAGGGGACTTGAGGATATCGAAGGGACATAATCTCTGGTCTCACTGATACAATGATAAAGGCCATTTTCAAAGGAAATAAAAAGGGTTCTATAACATATAAAAGGATATCAGCAGGACATAATGGTATCGATATGACATTATCAGAGGTCACTCCGATACCTCGATGAATGGTGAAATAATATTGAGGAAGGAAAAGGGTGACCATCCCAATAAATCGGTGACATGACTATTAGATATCTATCAAACAACCCCCAATTCAAATGAATTAATTGCTCTTGAATCAATGTTGTATTTGACACATATACGCCATCAATGAACTAGATTCGAAAGGATTAATCTCTAAAAGATTTTTAATAGGCAAGGAAAATTAAGGAGATGAAAGATAGAAAAGGGCAAGCTGTAGAACAAGGAAAGCTTGTCCAAGTAAGTACTGGACAGACCTAACTTTGAGATTACATAGTACACTTCAATTGTGAATTCATAAACACATGAAACCACGGAAAGTAGGAATGAAAACCCTAAGAAGAGACATAAAACAAAAGAGAGACATCTAAACCAAGACTTTATAGAACAATACCCGTGGTCTGGGCAGAGGTCTAGAAGAAATACCCAATTGAATCCACATGCTGAAAAATTCAAAGATAGTAATAGACATGTAGGAGATTCATGGACCCCCATCAGAGGATATGACCTATTTATATACCACTACAAGAAAATGTATAGACACAACCCAGTCTCTAATCCATGGAGGATGAACTTGGGGAAGTTAGTAGTGCCAAATGTGTTTGTAAATGCAAAATTGCTCAATATGTTTATAGATAACTATAACCCCCAAACCCGTATGATTAATCTAAAGGATGTGTTAGGGTTTATTCCTATCACCCGAGATTATATCTCAATGGTTTTTCAATTAGACACAAGATTTGATATGGTATTTAGGATCAAGGACTTATTAAATGAATACCAAAATCTGAGTAACACCTATAAAAGATGGAGATTACCATTTCACAAGCCTCAGGATGAAAGTAATCAACTCAGAGTGTTCTCAGGAGTGGAGGATCCCCCTTATTCGGTTGAATTGTTTGAACTATATTTCAGATATACCTATTATTCTGTCTGTCAAGTATTGGGTGTGGATGCCCCTGCATATATGGATATAGCTCCAATGCTTTTAGCTACTGATATACGAAGCCCAGATGCCAGAACATCAAACTATGATGAATATCTCTCTAATGATATTCATAATGATTTAAAATCTATAAAGGAGAGAAAGAGGGGTTTTAGGTTTATGCATTATTCTCTGTTTATGCATCTTGTGTTATATGAAGGGCAAAATTTGAGTTTATGGGATGAATCTCTTAGGGTTAGAGATCTAGACAGAAAGGGAGATATCAAGCCATTACAAATGTGGACATCTATATGGGATAGAAGATGTGATCGATCACATTATCTATACTTTGAGGAATATTTTGTAAAGCCTTTATATGCTCTATTTGGTCACCCATGCAGTTATAATCTGTCACCTGATATACAAAGATTTCTTAGGCCAAAGGATATGGATAAGAGTAAGTAAATCAATCACAATTGGGGTAATTGGTATGTATACAGGGATTGTATAAAGATCAGAGTTTTTTGATATGAAGGAGCACCATTTTTGCTCCCAAAAACTTGCCCCGATAGATTGGCATATTTAGAGATTGTTAGGCAATTGGCCTGTTTTAATTTCATGCACTTGAGGAAACATAATAAGCAATCTTTCATGCCAGGTACCCTGTATTTTGGGGATTTTACTACCTTTTCTGAGAAAGGGTATGAAGAAATTGAAAAGAGATTAGATTATTTTGGGCTACCTAGAGGAAATGCCAGGGAGAAGTTTGACCCTGAGCACTTTATAAATCATGTTAGCATGAATTAGAAGTTAAAGAAGTATCAGCATGCTCTATTTGTAGATGATGATCTGATCAGAAATATTGATGAAGCTTCTATAGTTGAAAGGAGACAGTTGTATCATAAGGTCATGATAGCTAAGGCTTGGAGGGTAGCCCAAAACCCCAATTATAAAGGAGCCTTTCTAGAAATAGATGATCCAATTGACAGATTGAGTATGCTGGTTTCAAAAGCCCAAGAATTGATTGTAGATGTCCCACCTGAGGTTTTTAAAAGTAAAGGCAAAAAATTTAGAGAAACACAAGCTAGATATGAGACTCCTTTGAGTCACCTATCTCCTCAACCTATGCTTGATATCATTTTTTCTATGGATTCTATCTTTGCAAAATATGAGGGATTAGAAGGTGAGGATGAGACTGTGCAAAGTTTTGAACCTGTGATTGACAAATATGACCCTCCTATGGATAGAGAAGCAGTTAATATAGAATCCCCTGATGAACTATTGGAGGATATGAGACATATGGCCAGCCAAAAATTTGTCTCAGGAAAAGATTTTATAAAAACCCCTGAGTTTAAAACATTTCTCTATAAATTCAAAGGCAAAAAGGCTAGGGAAAAGATGAAGGATATTTTTCCTGAGGTACAAAGTGAAGTGTTCCATGAAATCCAAAAATAAATTGACAAAGCCATGGATAACATGACCCCAGAAAAGGGAAGAGAACTATTATATGAGGCATGGGTTATGTTAGTATCTGGCTGGGATATGACATCTGCTATTGTTTTTGATACTTTCAAAAGAAATCAGGATAAGAAAGTGCAGTTAAGTATTAAAGCTATGGACAAGGTTAAGATAGGTTTTGGGTATGATCCTAATAAAGAAGCTTTGTTGATATGGGCACTCTACCCTCCACACCAAAGGTCTCAAATCATTGATGATCCAAACAAAGCATTTGGTCATCTTATAATATAGAGAGTTGAAGATACTGACCCACTTGATACTGCTAAATTGAATGTAAGTGTTGCCAAACTGACAAAGGCTCAGACAGAAAAACTGCTCAGAAATAACAATGCTTATGTAGCAGAGAATACAAAATTGAAATAAGAAATTGCTATGTATAAAGATAAATTGGCATCATCTAGTAGTCATTTACCTTTTCAAGAACTAGACAAAAGAGTGATGGAAGCCATAGCTGATGCAAATTATTGGAAAATAAAGGCTAAGAAATTCCAAAAGAAAAGTGACAAATTGAAAAGTAATATATAGGTTGTCAAATACCAAATGGCTTCTGAGTTGATAAACAAAAGATTTGAAATGATGATGAAACACAATGATTAGAAATGGGATTTACATAAAAGGACCCATAATGTTCATTAGGAACATAAAAGATTGCATCTCAGAATGCTTGAGAAGAAAGAAGAGCTCAAAAATAAGGCAAACATCAATGAGCAAACACTTAGGGAATGTAATGAACTGACCACTGAACATGAAAGATTTAATACATTGTTAACAGGAGATATTAGTGATTTTGACTTACAAGGTGACATGGTATTTCCTAATTTCTTCAATAATGAAGGAAATATACATGACAAAGGTCTGTGGAAAGAAGAATTGGCTCGGTTATTACCCATAGCCCTAGAGAAGGTCAATGATGAAGACAGGGTGATAGAGAATACACATAAACAATTGGATAAAATCTTCAAGCTAGAATTTGTCATGATGGATATAATTTCCATAGACACTTGTGTATCTTAGGAGTACATTGATCACATAGCCAAGGTAAACCTATTTATTGCCAAAATAGTATGAAGAAAACATAGAAACAAGAATTAAGTTTTGAACATTTTGGTGGTATATAAAAGCAATGTATTGCTTTCAGAAATGGGAATATGCACATCATATTCAATAGAAACTGCAATATAAAGAGGAATACCTTTCCAAGCCTGTGGTCATGGGTATTCTATGAAGACTAATGGATTCAAATCTTAATCGAGTTTGTTAATGCCTATAATCACTTTTTCCTAATTATGTTTAATTATGAAAAGATACAAAATATAAATAGTTGCATCTATTCAAGCCTGAAGCTTGTTCGCTTCCCATATATATATATGAGGGAAACCAAGGCCTTAGGAATCATCATCATTCAATCCATTCTCTGCAAGACAATTCATACTTATATATTTACAATCATATTTCAAGTTCAAGACATTACCATGATATTTTAATATTTTAATGGGCAAGGATGATCAAAATTATTGATATTTTAATACTTTAAGAATTAGGGGAGCCCCCAACATATGATTCTACTACATGCCTAAAAGAACAAATGGAAAAATGGTCATGCAAATAGCACAACTTGCAAGTGAAACTCTTAATCAATGTGGTTTATGATGAACAAAGTGCCACACTAAGGGGTATACAACTACAAACTTTCTAGTGGTGGGAGCTCAAGCTATTAAAGCCACATAGTTCCCTCTTGCTCAACACATACCTAATTGCACCATATGTCATGAGACTCATGAAATTGTCCACTACTGTAAAAGTGAAAGGATGTTCCTATCAATTACTAGTACAAGGTTTGTCACATATCCACCCATGACATTACCACCTACAAAGTATTACAAGTCCTCCACAAGGCAAGAGGAAAACAAAATTAAACACAATCATGCAACCCCAGTCACAACCACAATAGATGGTGTTGTACTATTAGGAGCCATAATAGATGGAGCATGGAGGAAATCAAGGAGGCCATGGTAGAGTATGCAATAGAGGAATCTATTGCTACTAGTGTGGAGAACCTGGGCATACCTCACGTAGTTGCACAAATTTTCCAATGTATACTTATTATGATGTTGATCACAAGATAGAGGATTGTCCTACATTGTTGTAACTATTGGAATATTCAATGATGTGCCTTTGATAAAGATATCAATGATGTGCCTTTGATAAGGGACTTATCATTTTCATAAGTTCTATCACCACCTAATGATTCAATAAAGGATCTGTTATCTATACATTAATTCAATATAAACAAATGTGTGGATGATTCAGTGGCCTGTTCACATAACTCACATTTGTATATAAGTGATTTCCCTTACAATTATTGAGCTTTGTGGATTAACATTATTGTGAAAAATGTCCAAGGATTGTTTTGTAAAGGTAAAAAGGTGCATTCATAATGAGAGTGGTTGAAGTTCAAATCTCAACACTGCAATAAGGTAACTAGGAGGATGTGTACATGTCCAAGACTACAAATAATGGGACAATTGAGTGGGATCTAGGGCCAATAGAGAAGCACCTTAGAACTAATCCTACACATCAATAAATAACTCAACACAAGAAATGCAAATTGACATAGTAACACAACAATATCCAACTAAGTTATTGAAAGTCAACTATTGATACCTTCTTCTCCATCTAGATTAGAAAATTGGTCCACTTTTTGCTTTGTAACATTTCATTTTCAAATTCGCTTGGGTGCCAGCCATATTTCTCCTCCTGTCAAAACATGGTACATGGACTAGTTAAACTAATTAATATGCAAGCATTTACTTTTTCCTAGGAAATAAAAAAAATATCATTTAACTCATTAAATATACTTACAAATGTATAGATCAAGGCCTGTAAACCTTTCTGGCCACTATGATGCATGGCACGAAGTTTGTCAAGCCTAGCCCTGGAGGCCTTGTTCTAAAACATATACTAATTCAATTTAACTATGCACAAATAAAATTTAAAAATACTTTAATAAATTTGATATAATCTTATGAACAAATTCAAATACCTATGTACTCTCCTCACCAGACTTCATCCGTGCATCAAACTTCTCATATGCTTTTACAAGCTCTTTCCATACTTTCAAACTTACATTAATTGGCCTTTTTTTGAGCCTTAGCTCGGGAGGGAGTTTTTTTATCTTCTTTGTTTGGTTACACCAAAATCTCTTGCAGTTTTAAGACATTCGTAGTTTTATCTTCTTTATAGACCAACCTGTGCCAAATTCAGTCTCCATGTCATGGATAACTACTTTTTGCAGGTGCATGGGTATCTTTGAGAATGGAAAATGTAGATGGTCTTTGAACCATTGAAGGCATGATTCCTTCAACCTGTTCACAAACATTTTTCCAGCATCTATCATTCGGACTTCCCCTGAAACCACATCGTATTCTATCTTGTTATCGTAGGTACCAATGCAAGATGCAAAACATGGCGTGGTGGTCAAAGAAGTCTGTGTCCCAGGAGTGGCTGGGACATTGGAAGCCTCTGCTCCCTGTTCCACATTCTTAGAGGTTACTGTTATTGATTTCCTCCAGGATCTTTTGCCCAATCCAGGAGTGGTTAGCAAATCAATTGATTCCTTTTGACACTATTGATTTGGTTGCAATGTTTCAAGGGCTTTACTAGATCATTTTTCTATCTATCTGGCAAGCATTGTCAAGTCCACACCATCCAATTTGTTCATTGCCTCTACCCCCAATATGGAAGCCAATGCCTCTTTGTCTTTATCACTCTCATGTCCCTATATATATATAATAAATTTCTTCTTTTAAATTTAGAAATAAAAAAATAAAAACTAAAAATCTAAGAACCAATGGAAACATTTACAAATCTATAAATTGATAATGAATTACCTCATTGTGGCCAGAGTCTGCTCCCTTTTCTCTCTTCCCTCTATTTCTTGACATTTTGAGGTGACCTAGGGAAAATTATTTTCATCTATTTTGTGGAGGCAAATGAAGTACACACTTCCAGGTATGAAAGTTTTCATCCCGTTTTTCTATATTTCTCAAGGTTTTTGACCTTTACTTTGTAGAGAAAATCATGAAGCTATTTTCCTCTATAAGTTTGCTACAAGAAAGTAAGCTTATACATCAATTGAAATAAAGCCAGATAGAAATTTTATCAACTAGTGGCAAAATGTGATTTCATCCATCTCAAGATAGACAACAATTTCCTTTAAGCAAAGGCTAAGATATCTGATTCACACAGTTTAATCCTGAAGCACACATTTATAATATTATGGAATTTGGAAATTTGTCATCTATTATGAAAAGCCTTGCTTGGAATTATCTTCAATAGATGCCCTATGAATATTACAAGACCCGCATTTGTCCAAATGAATCCGACATCTGACGGGAAAAAAAGAGTAGATGAAAGAGAGGCGATGCCCTTACCTAGCACGAATAGAAGAAGAGTAGCATGAATTGAAAGGCTGAGATATATGGAAGCAAAGATTGTCGTGGATCGAACCTGGGACTTTTGAGATGTAAGAAAGTGAGTATGCACTTTAGGAATGGAAAGGAAATTGGGGTTGGAATACAGGTTCTGCCATTGCCAAGGATCTGCCCAAAATAAGGGTGAACACAAAAAACCCAAATGCTTGATCTCTGCATGCCAAATGCTCAATCTCCAAACACAAAATGAACACCAAAAATAAATAAAGTTTTGTTTTGTTTTTTTTTTGTTTTGGGGTATGTGTAGGCGGGAATTTTTTAATTTATTTTGATCCATTAGTCGGAACTATAGTCGGGGTAGTTATCGCCAACTTTAGCGCTAACTACTGCTCTGACTATAGCGCCAACTTTTAGGCCTAAATGTAATATTTTTGGGGCACAAAAGGTCGCACAAAGTGTGCCTAATTTACCGCCTATTAGTGCAAATTGATGTATTTTGCTTGGAAGTTGATATCACTATCTAATGGAATGCCAAATTTGGTTTCATGTAGTAACCTCACCAAATTTGGATTGTCCTTATAATAAGTAACTATATCTTGTTTCCATGATAGCATTTTGACTTCATGTTTCTCTTATGATTAGCTCAATAATGACTCACTCTTTCACAACTTTACACAGATGGTTGGTGACAATCCTTATGCAAGTGATATGGCTTTGGAAAAACCAAACAACTCTTCTCTTACTATCATGATATGATATTGGGACTATATTGGCAGCTTATGGTAATGCTTATGGTATTGTGATTTTGATTTCTATGTTTTCATTAACCTATTTTAGGTTGAAGCATGGTAACTAACCCACTAGCTAAATTATGACAGTCATAAAATGACTAGACAATCCTCTCCACTTTGATTATGATAGTCTTATACATGGTGTTTTCTTCATGACAGTTCCCAATAATGTGAATTATTGATAGTAGCTAGTTCAAATGGAGTTTTGGATGGTGTAGTATATTATCCCTATGGCTCATGATAGTGCATGCCTTGGTTATGGCCTTGTGACATTACTCTCTAGATATCTCCTCTTTATAGTGACAAGGTTTCAAGAACATGACAACTTGGGTAAGGTATCAACTTGTCTCTTTAACCTCTAGATTGTTATTTTTCAAGAGCCGATCTCATTGAAATGCAAAGACAACATGTTGATTGATGACTAACTACATTGTTACTATGATAGTGACTTAACCTAGTCACAAGATTAATGAGACAATTTTAAACCTCCTATGGTTGTTACCTATGCCTTATGGTATGACAACCTCTACAATGTTAATTATGATATTCATATGATGGTGAATATTGGATCTATGGTTTGGATGACCTAATAACATTTGTGATAGTCCTTTGGGGTTGTGATAGACCTTTTGGGTTGTAACAATACTTAGGACAATTGTCCAACTATAACAAGGCATAATGATGGTCCTTGATAGCATCCCCCTATAATGATAGTGGGTGGGTGATATCATATGGTGGCTGCCCTTTATTCCCATATCAGTCCATTGACATGCTAATAAAGATTCTAAATCATTGTTAGTACAACATTAGGTGGTGTTTGGACGATAGCAATGATATGACAACCTTTGAAAGCATGTTACCAAGATCACAAGCTTATCAGATCAATGTCAAGGGTTTAGAATTTCATCACCTAGGAAAGAATGTTACCAAGACTTGATGGATTGCTCATTAGGTAATCAAATCTTGGTACTCAAAGGATCTTTGCCTCTCTCTTACACCATGCCCTTTATCTTCTTAATTGTTACAAACCCTACAAGCAAAAAAAAGGATCATTAAGTCTTTCAATATATCTATACATAAATTATAACATCAAACCCTAGGTGACAAAACTCAAAAATCAAAGGTTTTTTTGGGACTTTTTCTAACAATATGAGAAAAAATCAAACTTTAAACATGTAGCATAGGTACCATATGACTCATTCGCATACATCACACATGTGGGACCACTAAGAAGGGAGGTAGGTGCTTAATATGAGCAATGACAATTGCACATAATGTTTAAGTTCACTTCAATAGATGGTTGGGGTTATGTTTAAACTTTTTGTGAAGAGAAAAATGTTGCAATGTCCTATTTTGTTTTTCATAGTGCATCTTAATGAAAAGAGAGTGTATTAACAAGATAATTTCAACAATATTCTCTTGGTGCACAACTGTTATGTGACTATTGTCATTGTTGTGTATTACAGGATCCAGAGGAGGCCATGGAGACAGGATGTGGATGACATAGAACTACTGAATCACAAAGAGGAAAGTGAGTGGAAATAGATATGACAACGGAATCTGTAGATACAGTAGAGGTAAGAAGAGAAAGCAACCTCAACCAAAGGAGGAAGGTGTTTATGAATTCCCAAATGCTACAACATAGAGGAGATAAAGTCATTTTTCTATCCATGAGGCCTCTGAGGTCAAACTTATTGGTTGAAAATGCACATGAATGGTGATGAAATGTGATTCTATGATGAAGGGAAAAGTTTGAAAATTAGGATGGCCAAAACATGATATCAATATGTCAAATATATGACTAAAGTGAGGTTTTGTGTTGGATAGCATATTCGTTGAAATGATATAATTGGTGTACTAAACATTATTTACTATGTTGTGTATTATAGGGGCCAGATGAGGCCATGGCAATAGATCGTGTCATATCAAATGAGGACACAACGGATGAAGCGGGACATCAGGTACTCAAATTTTGACTTAACTTAGGAAAAAATGATCTGATGGCATTTTGTGATACGTCCGTCTTTTTTCACAGTATTATTGAAATTTATAATGTATTATCCAATCTTGACATAAATTAATGCATGTTGTTGATTATTTTAGATGGAGATTGGAGAAAATGTAGAGCCTAAGTGTTCAACTAGCAAAAGAAAAAGATATGTATGTGGACGTGGACCTAAACTATTAAATCACATAGAGGATAGTGGGTGGAAGAGGATATGACAATGGAACCTGCAGACACAACAAATGATTGCACTGAATAAGAGGTTGGTCAAAACTATAGTACATGGGATGAATACTTTGAGAAAATTATTGTTTGTGTATGTTTTATATGTCGTGGAAAGAAACAATTCAAACGAGCGATTGTACAAAGACATTACATATATGATGAGCTTGTAGTCGGTAGTATGCCTCCTACAATTGATTCAAATCCAATAGGAATTGTGGTAAGGAATTCTCCAATTTGATATAAATAACATGTATACTTCATTTGAACATTGTTTTATATTATTTAAATAATTAATTTTTTTCTTAATGGATACTTGTAGGATAAAGTTCTTGGTTTAAAGTTTCCTGGATCACTAACTTTCAGCCTAGAGGGCAATGCTCATTTATCAGATGATACATCTAACAAAAATATGTGCCAATATACCAGATCGGAAGATGAGCAATTGATGAAAACAAGCAACAGAACAAGAACTGATTTAAAGATGCATAATTTGCTTGAAGACAAGGGGAAGGTGGACTACATACCCTATGAGAATGAATGTGATGGAGATGATGACTTGTCCTTGAGTTTGAGATCAATTTACAAAGAGACATTTGATCGTCGACTATATTGTGCTTGGCCTAGTGATCAACAACTACCTAGAGTGTACGAGGTGCTTCAATTTTGGGGATACAGCTACATGATACGACCCTCCAATATTCATGGAGTGAATCTAGGCCTCTTTATTGTCCAAAATGTACATGTTAGATTTAAACATAGAAACAATTCAGAACAAGCCACTAGGAGATTAATGCCATATTATGGTCCATCATATTACAGTGGTGAATGGAGAAGGCTAGCAGAATATAAGCCTAGCATGTCAGCATATGGTCTAAATTTGAATATGTATACACATCATCTCCAATTGAAAAGTGGAAAATAAATGAATGGAGGTCATCTTATGTATATAGATGGACGTGCATACACACACAAAAATATTGCAGGATTTATAAATAGTAGTAAGGGAACGAACCCTACTATAAGACTGAATTGTCAATTTGTTGAGGTTATAAATGATAAAGATGGAGATATGGAAAGAGAGGTTGATAGATTGATAATGGTTGAGGCTATTATGGACCTTACCATTGGGGATGAGTTATTGATTGATTACCCCTTCTTAAAATGCACTCCTGTGTGAAAGAAGAGGGAAGAACAAGGTCTCCCTAAGGATGTTCTTAAGGGCAGAAAACTAAAGAATAATAAATGAGTGTGGACTGATGTTTTATAAACTATGTTGTCAAAATTGTGTTTTATTTAAATTATTGTATAAAAAAGGTAGTCTATAAAATAATGTTCCATTATTCAATTGATGTATATATGTTCATACAATTTATATTTTTATTTTTTAAGCCATATTTGATTATATTTCTTTGAAATTGATACATTTATGATTTATCCAATTGTTTCCAAACATTAAATAATGCTTGCATTTGTTGATAGGTAGTAGATGTTGACGAAACATATACTAATACCCAAGAACCAACTGGGTTATTAAGATTTGGACAGGATGATCAAAACCATCCTTTAAACCATACTAGGGTGACAAGAGAAACATTGAAGAGAATAATACTAGCTAAGAAATTTGAAGAGCTGATGAGATCTGCATACACTGATGACATGCCACCTAGCCTTAATGATGATGATCATGATAGTGAAAATGTAGTGCATGAAGAAGGATTGAATGAAATGCTTATAGATTTCTTTGGGAAAACAATGATGACAATAATGATCATATGGTTGACAATAACGATGATAGAAGGGGTATTTACCACCAACATAATGTTGATGATAACAACCTGAAAGACTCCATCAAGCAAGCAGCAAAGACACCCGTGTTCAAATCGGGTGCAATTAGAACCTCAAAACTGGCATGCACATTAATATTATTAGAAATCAAGTCACTATTTGGTTGGTCAGACAAAGGATTCACTACCCTACTAAAGGGAGTTGAAATATATTTCTTACTTTGCAATTGTCAATAGGTGTACATAATTCGTAAACATTAATCAACTTCATTTATATTTCTTTAAGGGGATTTTAAAACCATATATTGTATATAAACAGTCCTAGTATAGATTGACATATCAAACATGTTCATCATAAGTCAAACATTCAATTGAATTAATCTCTGGCAATCTTACAGGGCACTAAAAACTAAAATATTCCCTGAAGAGAATGTGTTGCCATCAACTTACAGAGAGGCGCATCTATTTTTTGGTTGAGTTGGGGATTGAATATAATCAAATTCATTCATGTAAAAATGATTGCATTTTATACAGAGATGAATATCAAAACAAGGTAGAATGCCCTGTATGCAAAGAGAAGAGATATCGTACAAATGTACAAGGTCCTACAAATCCAAAGAAAGTTTTACGTCAAATGCCAATTATACCTAGACTTCAACGAATGTTTCGTTGCAAGTCACTTGCACAATTGATGGACTGACATGCAAAGAATAGGAGCAAAGATGGATTCATGCGAATTCTGGCCAACTCCAAAGCAATGAAACACATAGAGGAAAAATGGCCAAGAAAATTCAAAGATGAACCCCGCAGTATCAGGTTTGGTCTTGCAATTGATGGAGTGTGCCCATTCTCTTTCTTGAGCTCAAATTATAGTGTTTGTCCAGTCAGATTGTAGTATACAATATTCTCCCATGGATGAGTGTTAGAAAGGAGCACCTTATGCTAACTCTCATTGTTCCAGGAAAACATCAAGTTAAAAACATGGATGTTTATCTTGCGTCTTTTATTGATGAGATACAACTACTATGGAAAGGCATAAAAATGGTATGTTATGTTGGATTATTCATCATTTCCCAAGACTTGGTGTTTGTTCTAGTAAGATAAAATATTTACGTATTTACACTCATAATTTATTTTCATCCCAACTTTCATACTTAGTTTTATACTATTTTTTTGATGTTATTAACATTACTTATTGAATTGCAGGGCTTCAAACAAAGGGGATATTTGCATGTCCAAGATGTGCAAAACAATTTCAAGGGTTGTATTCTAAAGATCTACATAAATTTATTTATGTAAACAATAGGGTTTTTCTACCACTAGATCATAAGTTTACAAATCACCTGAAGAATCAATTTGATGGAAAAGTTGAAAATAGAGGCCCTCCCATGATTATGGGTCCAGGTGATTGGCTTAAGAAGTATGAAGATGCTAAATTGAAAGCTTGGGAGGATTTTTTTGATCAGGGTGATTCAATTGAAGAACTAGAACAAGTTGTAGTTAATATGCCAGAAGGAATGAAAAGGAAATCCATATTTTATGAGCTCCCTTACTGGAAGGATCTATTAATATCTCACCTATTAGATCCTATGCCCATCTTCAAGAATGTTCTAGATTCTATATTTCAACATATATCAGGAAAAGAGAAGAACACCTTGTCTTCAAGGAGAGATATTGCTCTTTCATGTACCAACATTGATAGAAAACATTTGTGGCCAAATAGGGAAAATGAAACATATGCAGAAGCTCCATGGATTTTGAAAAAAAAAAGAGCTAGACCAACTAAAAATTGTCATCCATTCAATAAGGACACCTACTAGCTATGGCTCATCATTGGCTAAATATTTTATAGTTGATGGACATATCACAAGATTTAAAACACATGATTTTCATAATTTTATGAAGGTATTATATATCATCATTTAACATTTACTGGTAACATTGATTAAGTACTAAATATATTTTGATATTTTGTTGTGTGAGAAAAAATTACTAATGACCTTTTCATAAATGTGTTTGATAGCATATCATGCCATTGGCAATTAGGGGGGATTCTTGTCTTACAGTTGACTTAAGGAATGCCATAAGTCGATTGTTAACATTTACAAGGTATGTGGTTATATGAAATATTCATGTGTGAGAGACATAGAGATATTATATTGCATTTTAATTTTTGACTAAAGGTTCATACTAATTTACTATTCTTATATTAGGTGGGTGACCTCTAAGGAGATCCACGAATGTGAAGTGCTAAAATGGAAGAAGGAAATTACAAAAATTGTATGTGTATTTGAGAAGGAGCTCCCTACAAGTTTCATGGACCTACAAGTCCATTTACTTATACACCTAGTTGATGACATTGAATTGGCAGGTGTCGTATCAACGAGATGGATGTTTTTCTTTGAGAGGTATATGAAAACTCTAAAAGGATATGTCCAACAGAAGGCACATCCAGAGGGTTGCATGGCTGAAGGGTATGTATTGAATGAAGCATTTTTCTTCCTGTGTGAATTCCTTGGTAAGGATTTTGAAGATGGGCCACACTTCTAGGATGAAGAATGAGCATCAGATATTATTGATGGAGAAAAACCACAATCTAATGGTGTTCAAGTAGAAATTAGTAAGTAAATTCATGATCAGTGTGGTTGTTTTTCTTGCAATTTTTAATTTACTCTGTAATTTATTTGTCAAATTAACATCATGACATTTGGAGATTGAAATAAACATGTTGGCATGTAATAGGTGTAGATGAAAGTGCTATACTCGACAAGTTCATTATGTACCACATGGACTTTATGAACAAATGGATTGATCTGTATGATAAAAAGAGAGAAGAAGTTTTAGAAGCAAGGAGACAGTTTAAGAGATTGAACCCAAGGAATACCCCACTTCCCACTAATCTTCTTGGGGAATGGGGCAATGATTGCACACTAGAATGGGTTACTAAACAAATTCAAAATCAAATAGAAGATGCAGGTATAGATTCAAACTTAATAGAATATGAAATCAACATGTCTAGAGGATGTGAAAAAAAGGTACAGTTAGAATTTTAGAAAATGTTTTTTTCTTACAGTTTTGACACTATTAACTATTTTAATATTCATCATTATATTTGTTTTTACTAAAATAAATGGTCTTTCATAGGCGAGGAAATATCCAACAATGTGGGCATATGGTTGATATTATCATGTAGAAAGTGTAGATGTAAAGAGATGATCCTTTGATTGTGGCATCATGGTTGACTTCAAGCAATCCATTTGATCAAGCTCAAAAGATAAGAATATAATTGAAGGGAATCTACAATATGTTGGGAAAATACAAGAAATTATTGAGTTGGATTACTTCTCTTTTAAATGTTGTATTTTTAAGTGTAGATGGTATGAAGCATTTGAGAGGACATGAAGACATGATACCCATAGTGGATTGTTTTCTATAGATTCCTCATGTTTCCTGCCGGAGGATAAGGAGCCTTATGTTCTACCAATTCATTGTGAGCAGGTATTTCTTTAACTCAAACAAGAAGCGGTAGCGATCATTAATCTATTAATTCATAGTTTATTGCGAATATATACATGTGTTTATTAATCAATAAAATTATTATACCATACGTCTAATATATGTATGTCATTCATGTGTAGGTCTTTTTCTATGAAGATATTTTGGACCCAAATTGGATATTTGTCATACATTATGATCCAAGATTAAGGAATGTATTTGATGATGCATTAGTGGATACCGAGTAAAACAATGATGGCCAACAAAATGAGAGAGAGGGATTAGAGAACATCGAAGAAATTGACATCCATGATGATGTTGAAGATGGTTATGTTCAAGAAAAAAAAGACAACAATCCAAAGTTAGATGATGTTATAGAAGACAACAATATGGATGATATAGAAAATGATGATCCAAATACATCTGGTAACAATATAGATGGTCTACAGTCAAATTTCAATGATGATGAAGATGATGCATGTCAAGACGAGGATGATAATAATATTAAATACTTGAAAGAACATATGAACATTGACAATGATACACTGGACGACATTGTTGCAGACAATAATGTTAATGATCAAGACTTCTAAATTTTTAGAATTATTTGCAATCCATGTTTAAAAAAGGATGATTCTTATGGCCTAAACTTTGAAATGCTTCAGTAATATTATTTGTGTCAATACAAATTACTTATTTAAATATCCTTAAATTGTTCAATATTTGGTATGAATTGTTGGCAATAATGTTAGTTAAATGGATTGATTGATGTTCTTCATAACTTGTTAATGGATAATCCTTATGTGATGGAAGTATTAAGTGATATAGGTCAAAGGATAAGCTCATCAATGGATTGATTGATGTTATTCATAACTTGTTAATGGATAATCATTATGTGACGGAAGTATTAAGTGATATAGGCCAAAGGATAAGCTCATCAAGTTCCTTAAATAGTGGGTGTTACCTTGTTTCACCAATGACAATTTACTTTCAAGTTTGCTGGTGACTTTAGAACAGATTAAGGAGCTTATGTAATTTTGTCAATTAAATCATCCACTTCACTTAACCCAATCTGGCGTATGATTTGGATTAATGTTTTCTATAGATCTTTAAACCCTACTCTTAAAACAAAAAAACAAAATTGGATTTTGAAAATATATACAAGGGAATGATTTTTAAAAGAGAATGATCGGTGCCTACCACATGAGGAGTTTGTTTATCTTTAATTATTTTTCATATATATCCTTAATTGTATCTATACCATGTTATCTTGTGATAAGTACTTGAGTAAGACCATCAATGAAAAATGAAGTGGACATATTATCATCTATATTAGCTAATTGATTGCACAAATATTTCAATTTATAAATGATCTCATGTTTCTATTCATTTTCAACACTTTTAATAAAGACATCATGATCATAATAATCTTCTTCATCATTAGAATGCAACATGTGATCATCATAGGAAGTAGGAGAAAGAGGTAGTCATGTTTGGAAGGTGAGGGTTTGACCTAGTACTTTGTTGAAGGGGACATAAGGATCCTATATGTTTCTTAGGAATGCAAAATTAAAGGCATTGGGTTGTTTCCAACAAATGCAAACCACAAAAATCTCAAAATAAAAAATCAATCTTTTTTTATCCTAAACATAGGCATGGAAATTGCAAGTTCAAAAAAATGTAGGGAAATAAATCATACCCTATAATAGAAGATTTAAGTCAAATCCTAGATTTAATTAAATTTTAAAGTATAAGGAGTTGAGAGTAAAATAAAATATTGAGATATTAAGTAATTAAGATAGAGAAATGAAATAGTTGAGAGGAAATACAAAACTTATTTGATCTTTTTAGCATGATGTCAAATGTGAACAGTGTGATTAACTAATGCATTATGAAAAAAGAATGAAAACTAGGATTTTCTACTAGAATAATGATCATGAGATTGTGGCAGTGATTAACTAATTTTTTCCATTCCTTCTTCACTTATCCTCTTTTTCCATATTTCTAAAACTTTACTCTTATCTTCCTAGGGATTCTAGATTTTCCTCTTGACTTGGATTGATATTTATACCATTCCCATTTAGATCCACTTTTGTCCTTGGGCCTTTGCGAAACATGCAAGGCATCCTTAGAACCTTCATCATTGAACTTTCTCTTCATATCTGCATTGAGCATTGTAACAATAAAGGATTCCATAGTCACCTTTGCAAAACTACCATTTATAACAAGCATTATTTTCTCCTAATTTTTGGGTAAAGAAAAAAGTGAGAAGATACATTTGTCTTCCTCATCAATTTTAACATTTATTGAACCTATTTGACTTAAAATAATATTAAAGGTGTCAAAATGTTCTATAGTAGAATATCAATCCTTCATTTTTAAATAATATAAACATCTTTTGAGATATAACTTATTACTTTATAATTTTAGTTTGATAAATACCACATATCCTCTTTTGTAATGTGAATGCAGGGGTCTCTTTTGATTTGAATAACAAAGAAAAAGTAAATTGGAGACAACCAAATAAATTATTAGCAATCCAATTCAACAAACAAATGAGAACCAAAAGTTGACCACCAGAGAATAGTAGCTTTTATATTGATTTGCTTCAAAGTACAGGCAGTGCAATGTCTCTTTCAAAAAATCAAAATCCCAGATAGATTCCGAGCCATAAGGTCTTGGTTTCCTTTTATAAAGGAAGCAACAAGCTTCAGACCTTTCACATTCAAAATGGCTCTTTGTATTCCTAACCCTTGATATTACAATATTTGTCTTTTATAAGTCCAATTTAGAATCTCAAATATATTTAAATACACTTTAAAAACATGAATAAAACATAAAGAGACAAAAGGAGAGCGTTCAAGATGTGGTGGTGCTATTTAACGCCAGCATATGGCTCATTTCTCCTCTGTACTTGAACCTATGCTACTGATGATTCATCTCTAAGATATTTCTCCTCCCATTTATATATTGTAAAATCACCAGGCCATTGGTAAGCCTGAATCTGAAGCAAATTCTCCTGGTGATCTTTCCATCTTTTCTCAAGCAAAGCTCTGACATCCATTACAAATTTTGCATACCCAGCATCTAAGTCAATTACTCAGTCCAATATCATGTTGAAACTGAGAATGCTAACATCTCCATCCTTCTTAAAAAAATCCATAACTTGGAATACTATTTGGCTAAATTCCATCTTTCATGTGTCAAGACTTTTGATTTTCTCTTCTTCTGTCAGTATGAAAGGAATAAATTTATGCTTGAACGTAGTAAAAGATTCAACCTTTTCTTGCATCTTCTAGCTTTCCCCATTCACATACAGGTATTCATCAAAGATCATTTTGACTATTTGCTCAGTGGGCTTCAAAGCTGTAGGGGCATCAGGATTCCTTTGCACTACTAAGCACATTGTGACCAAATTGTGATGATAGCGTTGCCATTTTTTAAACAACAAATCCAAAATAGAAAAGCTTATCTTCAATTGTTCAATGGCCTAAGATAAAGAAGAGTAGCAATCATGCACACTGCCAAGCTTATCCACAACCAATTTTACTCTATGCTCCAAAATTTTCTCAAAAATTTCAAAAACTTTCATCTTTGCCTCATTCTTTGTCATTTCATTTTGTTTATTCAAACTTTCAATTTCTTTTTCAAATTTCAATCTTGTTGCATTAAATTCTTCAGTAGACATTGTGACATCACTAGTTGTTTGTGGCACAGCGGGCTGATAGGGCACAACGGCTTGACCTTGAGAAGAATTCACAGCTTGCAATTGTTTCTTTAATTTCACATTTTCAAAATATAATTTGTTTACTTAATCATTCATTACTTTCTAAGTTTGCTCATAATCTATTAGCCTTTGTTCTAACCTCTTCACAATAGCATGAGTAAACATCATAGTATGAACATTGAAAGCAACTGCTTCTATTGTTGATGTATCTTGTAAAGTCTTTACCACAGTTGTACCCCTCATTTCTTGAACAATATCAAGAAATCTTGGTTTGCTTGTATTCTTCTGAGTAGTCCAGATTGCAAGGGTCTCTGTCTTTGGATTAAAACCACATCCACTTATGCCATCTTCATAATCAAATTCTGAAACAAGTTGTGGATCATCCTGACTTCTAACTTGGTCAAGAAAAATAACCTTTTTCAATTCAAGGCCAAGGATGATGAGCATATTACTTTTCAACACCATTTGTCTTGCCTCCTCTGGACTCACATCAATTTCATCTACTTTCAATTCTTTGAAAGTATGTGTAATGATTTGATCTTGTTGTGCTTCATCAGCACCCATTTTATTTATTGCCACTTTTTCATTATATTCTTTCATTTTCATTTTCAGCCAAAAATCCTTAAACTCTGGAGTTTTGATGAAGTCGTCATCTTCTATGAACCTCATGGATGCTATAATCCTTTCATCCTTCTCCAACTCTAGTTTAGCTTGGGTTTTCTCACCCTTCCTAGCCTCAGGCTTATGTGCATTAGTGGGTTGACCAACCAATTGGTGATCAACCTCTTGCTCATCTCCCATGTGCCTCAAGATGTTAGCCACCTCATCAATATCCTCCACCTCTTTAGTCATTTCATAGGGGACAAGTGGAGATACCTCTTTTGTCCTCTACTTCTTTGTTGGTGGTGATTCTGGGACCTATGGATCTTGCACTGACAAAACATCACAAGCAGACTCATGAATCTCAATCCCTGTAGACCTTTTCATTGGAAATTTAGTAGCCTTAGGAGGTTGCTTCTCAGATTTTCTATAAATACTTTCAAAATTATCAATGATTGCATCAATTCTCTTCAAAGGGTCTTTTTCTTCAACAAAGAATCTAATAAATAGGGGATTCTGCTTTTTCTTTTCATCTTCAATATTTTTCAAGATATCCCATTTTATCTTCCTATTGTATACCTCATCAAAAGTGAAAAGATTTCTTATCACATCCTCATCAAACATGACTTGATGGGATATGGCCATTTTAGTTAGAATTGATTGTCTGATAAGATTCATATGACCCTCAGGGTCACAATTCCTCTTGATGCCCAATTTTATAGAATATTTTGCCTTTAAAAAGGCTTGCAAATTTTCAAGAGTGTCAAAGCCAATAGACCAATCACCAAAAATTGTAGCATTAGGTAGAAATGTACCTTTCTTTTGTCTTTTCATTACCTCCTTTTCCATCCACATCATTTGCCACATAAACTCCATGAATACTATTCTGTCTGATACAAATTTTGGCAATATGTGAGGTGGCTAGGGGAAACCATACACTCTAATTATAGTATGATCTGACATAAAAAACCAATTAGACAAATTATGGTTGTGGCCCTGCTTTGGTTTGTGTGCAAGTGACCTCAGCATTACCCTGACTTCCTTAGTCAATCTAGGAAATGAGATACCAAGAGAATTCAATAAATCATGAAATACAATGTAGTCACTATTCCGGCAACATGAATCCCACTTATAACACCAATACTGAGTCGACAATCTTTGTCCTTTCTCATCAACCATACTCAGATCCATTTTTCTTGACCATCTCCCTCTATTTTGATATAGAATCAAGTGACACAATAACTCTTGAGACTAGATAAACAATACTTAGAAGTAAATGAGAATGGTTGTGGCCAGCACAAGGCCTATGTTATGCATTTTTTGAAGATAGACCCTCAGTAAAATCCACACATACAGTATACAGCTACAACCACCAAATATATAGACGAGTATGTAGTAAGAGGCCATGGGGGTTTCATGTTTTTGATAGAAACATAAAGAAAATGCTTTCATTTTTTCTGTGGGCTCCTATCGAGTTTTGTTTCAACTGTGGAATCAGAGAAAGCAACATAGTAATCAAAGGATCAGAGCTTACCATGATTTTTTGAGTGAAGAAACGTATGCAGATTGGCTATAGGTTTTACCCTCACCATGCTCAAATCAGAACCTTTTGAATGGTAGCTCATATGCAGAAGGAAGTTTCGCCAAAGAGGAAGTACAACAAATGCATAAAAAATGAGTAATAGTCTCGGCTTATTAGCTGAAGTTGCCTCGAAAATGAAAGGTTAAATAAGACCAGATGTATGAACAATGATAGTTACCTTCATGTAGAATCCATCAAAATTTCAAAGACACAGTGCAGAATCAAAAGATTTCTTAGTCCAAACCCTACGATGGCAGCTTCTAAAGTTTTGTTCATCTCAGAATTGAAGGAAAGTCAAATAATGAGTTACATTTGTATTAGGCACAAGCTTACCTTCATCTTCCTATGTGAAATGTTTGAAAAAACCATCAGAAATAGTGGAAAATCCTTCGAATCTATAGAGAGTCAAGTTCGTATCTTTGTTTCTCCTCTCTTGAGCACAAGAAGAGAGCTTGTAAATTGATCTTGGCTTATATTTTTTAGAATTACATGTACCCCTTTCATTTCAATACAGAAAAGCATTCCTATTTCACATTTGTTGCCTCCTTTATAACCTTGATTTGATGTTTTCACTATGATTATGATGTCTAATCCTCTAATTATGTCTCAATGTTATTGAAAACTATGTAGCTATTGCCCATCTAATCCAGGTTGCATGTTGTGTTTAAGTTAAACCTTCATGTGAAGTACTTTTGGATTGTTGGACTTAGGTGAAACTGAGAAGGTTATAGGCTTGAGAGTTGTTTGTGGGTGAATAGTTAGATTTTTAAGATCATCTTTAGATAAAATAGAATTTCATTTCAGTTATTCCTCTTCCTTTTTCTCAAACAAGTCATCAGATTAGAGAAAATATTAAGAACCAACTCACTCTGGAGATTCACTCTCACTATAGGAAACCCACATCCTGAGAGTGTTTCCATGTGTCAATAGATAGCTAAGTCTTTTGTAAGCTTAGCATAGGGTGCATATCTGATTGACAACAGAAAGAAATAGTTAGAGCTCTAGATATGGTTCACACTATGTACTTCATTAGCAAAATAATATAATGCATTGCCTATGATGCATTGAATTGGAGTAACAAATCAGCCATGGACAAGAGGAATTGAAAATGAAACAATCATTGTACTTCACTGATTTTATCTAACATGTTTGTTTCATGTGCAGGTATAGGATAAGTCATGTAGCTGTTTGAAGACATATCAACATGTGGTGTCAAATGGGCTCCCACAAGGGTTGAGCCCAGCATGCTACCCCTGAGTTTCTAGGGGAATGGAATAAGAATACTTACTCATACAGTGCAAAGAGGAACATGTCAACTAAAGGAATGCTACATCAACTGAGCCTATAAGCTCAAAGCTTAATGCCCACCTATGATTACCAATTCAGGGTGAGTTGAAGTGAGAATCATCAATGAGCATTAATCTCTTTATAAGGATGCCTGATGAGGTATGGAATTAAAAGATATTCTTGACATCAAAGTTACAATATCATATATTGTTCTTATATACATTCAAAATCATGGTATTGGAACAATCAAACAATAACCATAGAGCATCAAGTTGTAGTTTCAATGTATTGGAACAACCATAATCAAAATAGGACAGTCAAGAGATCATATGTTTCAGATGCTGCTACAAGAGGTTGAAATAATGGATATATCTATGTTGTAAATATAGTGAACCTGATTACAAGTGAACAGTACCATGTTACTAATTGAATTAGACCATACCAAGTGCATACATAATAGGTGGTGCAAGAGATTGACATGAGTATTGTCATTGCAAAGTTCAAGTGGAACAATAAGGACTACACTGTTCATCTGGAGCAATATCTCATTCATAATATAGTCTCAATGATTCCAAGTGACTATGATAATAACAAGAGGAGTCAAGAATCGTTGTTCATGTCCATCTATAGAAGGTGTAACATTCAATGCTAATTGCCATAATTAATATTAAGTGTTGCAGAGATATGACTGTATCCATTATACATCTACATGAGACACCAAATAGGAACAACATATATCTCAGCTTATTCTATTTTAAGGTGCAGTCCATGAGAAATAGACATTGATATGTTGGGACAGTCATGTATAGAAAGAGTGGAAATCCAATGTTCATGAACAACCACAAATGAATCAAAGGAGATGCAGAAGGAATGATATATGTGTCAACATAACGGAATCTCATGTATATCAATGCAATATAAAACATATCAATTGAACATATAAATAAGGCTTCCATAATGATCAATAAATGCATATATTATGTTGTGGAGAAGGCTTGATTTAGGTTAACAAAATATATTCACCTCATAAACATGACAGAGATGCTAGAAATGTAGAGACACAATGAAGCTTTGTTTTGCAATTTCAAATTGAGGGCTTGATGTAGCTGTTGCCAAAAAATATATTTATTCTCATCATTACAGAAATCCATTTTAGTTCAAGGGAGATTATCATTTGAAGAAGGAATAAAGGGGTTTCAAATAATTTTAGCCAAGTAAAGTTTCAGAAATAAATTGATGTGCTTAATATAGCCATGGCTCTCAAGTATGTGTTCTTCACAGTAAAACAAAACCCATCTTTGATGCCATGGAGGCCACATCTCAAACCCACTTTGGGGTTTCATGGACCAAATGCATGAAGCTCACATGATTTTTAAATGCCTAACAGTTTTGTCAAATACAGATAATGGAAAATGCATTAGAAGATAAAGAGAAATACTCAATGCAAAGTACTCAAAACTACAAGTAAAACCCACGGCCTTATAGAAGCAAGTGAACATGAGATACATGTATTTGAATCCATTTTTTTTCATGCAGGCATCATAACACTTATGGGTTTTAAACACAGCTTTCAAATACAAGTAATATGTATATAGCCACTACCTCAGAGGAAGAGAAATACTTAGAAAATGGAGATTTTGAGTCTTCTAAACAAAAAAGATGCCCAGAGTCTCAGTCATAGTCATGGGAGTAAGCCTTTTCCTCATAGAAGAGAATACCCACACAGGGTTTCAAACTATAGTTGCAGATAAAGAAGGAGAATGTGGAGTTTGAGCACCTATGCATACAAATGTTCAGTGATAAAAAATAGAGGCCATGACCCAACAAACATAGTGATCTTTAAATACTTCAGACAAATATAAAATGAAGGATGCAAAGAGAATAAAGAGTCCAAAAGGTGGAATCTTACCTTTCATTGTTTTCTAAATAAAACATGTGCATGAGACTGTTGAATCTTTGCCTTATAAGATCTCAACTAAGCTCAAATTAGATAGTCTTGGTGATAGCCTCATAACATGAGAGAGGTAGTAACAGCAAAAACACAGAGTAAATACATCAGAGCCTATTATAGCCATGATTAAAAGCCCAAAACTTGTGTGGAAATGAAAATCATGGTCTAAATATGAGGCAATAATCATCTTACCTTTGTTTCCTTTACAGATTGCTTCAAGAAAGGAGGAAAAGAAGTGGAAAGATGAAAGAATTATAGTCCAAAACCCTAGTCATGGCAGCCACGATAGAGCTATCTCTCAAAAAATGCAAAAGTGAAGTGAGCCTGAGAAAGTAGGGCTAGACTGTTTTGTGGTTAGGGTTCCATCGATGCCTAATTGATGATGATTTTCATCACATCAATTTCTATTTTGAAGCCCTCACTAATACTCATGGGGCTATTAAGTGGACATGTTTGCTACGTAGGCTATGTGCCTTGAATCCTAGATGGCCCCTTTTATCATTTTGGAGGTAAGTTCAAAACAACTTCATTAAAGACTTAGAAAGAGTGTAGATCGAGTAGAAGATTGAGCCCTATAGGCTTTTTGCAAAACCATATATTTTGTCTCCGTATTTTTATGATTTTTTATAGAAAAATCAATTGCTATGTAATGTAATATACTTGGCGAAATTATAAAGCCTTGTATTTTCATTTTTGTAATTTTTTGCAAAAATCAATCAAATAAGGATATGTATCAAACTACAATCTATTGTAAAATGATATTTTAAAGCAATGTGATCTATAAATTGTTTTAAAAATATTCATTATTTTTATGTAGTTAAAAGCAAATAAAGCAAACCAAATCTTGTTTTCTTTATTTTGCTTTCTTTTAGTCAAAAGTGGACAAAATGGAATCTTTTGGAGCATACAAAGAAGATTTTGGTGGGGGCTACCTTGGAGAAGATTTTGGCAGATTTCACACATAGTTTGGAGGCATTTTGGTGGCCCATTTTTTGGCTTTTTTGAGGAGCCAGAAAATGAATTGGCATGGTAATTTTTAGGAGCTTTCCTAGCTTTTCCTCTTACAGACCTTTATATTGGAGAAAGGTAGTTCTTTCTTAGGAGTTGGAGATTATTGTTTCTTCTCTCTTGAGCACAAGCAGAGAGCTTGTTGACTTATTTTTGACTTAGTTTTTTTATCAATTTTCATGTATTCCTTCCAATCCAATACAACAGAGCTTTCCTGCTTCACTTCTTTCACCTCCTAATTGCAATATTGATTTGACATTTCACTGTGATAATGAATATTTTATCCTCTGTCATGTCTCATTATTGTGAAAGAGTTATACAAAGTTTTCATATAATTTTGGTTATATGTTGAGTTCAAAAAGAGCCTTCATATAAATTACTTTTGAATTGTATGATTTAGGTGAAATTATGAGAGTTTATGCTTGAAGGGTTGTTTGTGGCTAAAAAGCATAAGATAGATTAGAATTCTATTTAAGTTAGATTTCATTTACAGTTATCCTTCTATCCCTTTTCCCCAAAAGTCAATTAGATTAGAAAATTATTAGGAGAACCAGCTCACTATGGAGGTTCACTCTGAGTTTAGGCAACCCACAGGCCTAGGAGTGATCCCATGTTGCAATAGGATAGCTTAGTTTATCTCTACTAAGGGTTCAATCCTGATTATTAATAGCAATAAGCACGTGGTTACATTTAATGGAGACCACATGTCAACCCATAGTAGAGGAGGTGTTTTCATAAATTGTAGAAGAAGTGGAGATCAAATAACAACCATTGCATTATCCTGAGTTTATCCAAGAACATGTCCTTGAGGTAAAAGGACTATCTCATCATAAAAATGGCCAATTAGCCCAAAGTATCAAAACACTGCTGGCTTGTAAGTAAAATATTCAACACATGAATAAATAATCCAACAATCTCTTAGAAATTTGTACATTATGATCACCATGAGACCTTGCAACAAGGTCACCTAAGGGGAGGAGGGGAATTGGGTGGACTTACTACCACCATAATAGATTAATCATACAATGGTCTCAAACCACCTAAGATAATAGCATGTAATATTATGGTGGTCTCAAACCACATGAAACAATATGGTGGTCTCAAATCACATGAAATAATAGGGTGGTCTCAAACCACAAAATAATATGGTGGTCTCAAATCACAGAATAGTATGGTGGTCTCAAACCACATGAAATAATATGGTGGTCGTAAACCACATAAAAATTAATGATAAATCACCATGTCATAATAAGCGTGTCCCACACAACCTAGAATCTACCATCATACCAAGGTCCACTAACATATGCCACAAATGAGTCGTCTATAGGATCTGACATCCACCTCACAAAGGAGAACCCACAAGCCTGTATGGTTATCATATAGCATGTGTCTAATGTATCACACATGTATAAAGTCATATGCATTTACCCCAAGTCAAGAACAACACACCTCATACTTATATTGAGAACCACATCAAAAGTCATGTCATCCTTGTAACAAAATATCAATTACTATTATCTCATTACACACAAGTTGTTATTTTATCAAGTTGCCATCCAAATTACCGTGTCCCACTTATCTTAATTCATGACTATCATTTCTTTGAACATCCTGATAGCACATAATGTGTCAATGCCCAAAGTTACCAATCCTTTTTGTTCGCAACCAAATCAAATGCTACAACACTATCTATATCCAATGTAGTGCTAGTATCTTATAACTGATAGTAGCTTCCAAATTACTAGAAATCCATGATGACATCAAAATTTACCTAACCCCAATAGTTTCCCTAGTGCTCAAGTCATATGAACTACCAATTGTCTATAACTAGAAATGAGTATAGGCTCAAGGCACATTAGGGTCCATCCTCTACCCTTGGAACAATAGAAAGGAAAAAGGGTTTGCACTCTGAACTAACTAGTGTGGTTCTAATATGGGGGGGAGAGGGACTGCACTCCAATTGTGACTATTAGGGAATACCCTCAAATAGGGACCACATAGCTCACCCTAAAACAAGTTATGTCCCAATAGAGGCCTTCTCTCCTCTCTCAACCCCTAGTTACATTAGCATGCTCTCATCTGAGTGGGAGAGCCAATGCTAGCGGTGACACTAAAGCATCACAACACATAAGAACATGAAGAATGACTCATATATCTCTAAATAACACCCATCAAACACATTTCTTAAACATATTTATACTAGGCCATCACATTTATTCACACACATGTACAGTAATCACAAAGGGCATGTATAAGTGGATCACACATTTTGTCCACACAAACCCTTTTCCCAAGCTAGATACCCTATATCACATAATTGAGGTACGATCACAACATTCATTGGTATTTACACATCATATTGCATATCTACATTAAACATGTACATTACCATAACATCATATATGATAATCACTCAAATATGTTCACAATCACAACATAGTACAAGAACACAATTTGTTTCTAACTTTTTATTCCTAAAAGTAGGAACATAATCTTTACATACAATCTATTATGCACTTGGATATCATTTCATAGATTATTCCATAGGTCACCATGTATATACTAACTTTATTTAGGAGCACTACAAAATTCTTTCAAGACAATCAATCTTCAAAGTCACCAAACAATATAATTATGCTATTCCATATTAATCAACTTACCTTGCACAAAGCTCTATGTAAGCACCATTTACAATGACACTCATTTTATCATACCTCAATTAACAATTGAATTTAACTATAAGTTATCCAAGGCATCACAAAATTTAGCTAAGCCGTACTATGTATGTTGAAGCAATTTGTTCATAAAACATATTAACAAGACTTATATAGCTCAACAGATAAGAGAATAAAATAAAATATAAAAAAATCATGTTGTATCTAATTTACTATCTAATTGTTGATAGACATATGATGCCCAATTCTCTATCAATTTGTAATCTAACACAATATAGTTAAAATGCTACAAGATTACCTAATAATGTTTTCACATTACTTAGCGTTATCCTTTCTAAACATGAGTAGAGTGAATTCACTATACGATACACCAAAGCATATCCATACTATACATAAATACAAGACATAAATGTAGTACCATGGAGTTACCCCCATGCAACATGCAAAGTATCACAAGATGCATATAGTGATAAATGAGACTTCTTATCTTAGTATGTTAAGGTTCACATGCACTAATATGCTAAGATTCACATACTAATCCATGATCAACCCCAATGAAAATAATCACATCACATGAGAAGGTAGATCACCATCCTAGTCAACACTAGAGGGCACTAAACATAAGGACTATAAAACAATCATTATCATCCATCATCATATAGGCGATGTCCATAGCTAAAAATTTGGAACTTACATGAAGACTTATTTGTTTTATTTTTGTTTTTTTAAACATGAGCGCGTGCAAGGTTAGACCCAATAAACACTCCCCAAAGTTCCCAAAGTTGTAAAAACTTGGCTCTAATACCTAAAATAATGCCCATAATTAACATGCAGACACAATACATGAGTATGATTTTTTGTTTCTTTAATGCAAGTAATGTAAATCAGATTTTGAGTTTTAGACATTATAATTTCTCGACAAGTAACTATTACAACGTGGTCCTAAGAGAAATTAAATATGGCTTTAATGAGAGAAATACAGAGCTAATGGATGAGTACAAGTAATGCAATGCCGCAATTGGCGTACACAAGCTTGACAAAAAGAAACACCCTAAAATTGGAACGACACAACACTAAGCCCAAAACACCAATTACACAATTTTTTTTGGAGTTTTACCATTTGTAGGATTATAAAATTGATGTCATTAAGCCAACATTAGGACCAAAGTGGTGTTCCACTATTATAACTTTTTTATGTAAGCAAGCTTCTTCTTCCTTATAATTTCTCTTACAATAATTATTCCTTATGAAATGCTTCAAATGTTGTTTTAATATGTTGTTCCCCAAATCATCCATGGTTGTGGATCAATAATTTTCCTACTCTATCAAAATAATTCCCTCTTACAATAATGAATCCACATATAGCACATCAAATGTTATTATAATAAATCCTTTATTACATTTAAGATAACATAATTATTAAATAGGTATAGCCTATTACATCTTAAATTTAACTCCATTTCTAAAATATTATCAACCACTCTTATAAACAACAAAGCGAGTGGAGATATCCTTTCTTCTTATTAACTAAGCAGCCCAAGCATGAAATAGAAGATTTTTCTTTATTTGCAAAGCCTAAAAGTAGAGGTATATTATGGAGGGGAGTTAACCTAGTCTGAAGGTAGTGTTGAATTTTGAAATTACCATCCAAGCCATTGGCTAATTGAAGAGTAATGATAGAAAACCCATGAGCATATCTCAATTAGAGAAGAATAATAACATTAACCCGGCCAACATTATTGCCATGAAATAAAAAAGAGATTATACTAGCATCTGCACCCATAGGGGGTTCAAGGAACACACCGATAGGAATGCCCAATGAGTTAAGGAAATTTTTTGGTGTTATTTCTCTTCCTACGACGCGAGACAAATCCGAGCACTACAATGCTCAAATACAAGTTATAATGATGCAGCCAAGGAAAATAAAAAGAAATGGCATGATATATATGGCCCAATGGCTACACACCCTTCCTAAAAGTTAGATATTAATCTTCTAAGGAACAAAGAAAAGTTTATAATTTTAATATGTGAGGGAAAAGGAAATATCAATGGTGGAAATAGATGACTAACCCTAAGCAGTCTTGCCCTAAATCCTATGCCTCCCATCAACCCTAAAAGAAAATAAAAAGAGGCGAACAAAGTCCAGTGGCTTCTATGCCTCTTCTCTGCTCCTGGCTGCCATGCATTGCTTCTCCACAGAAGTGCTGAGTGCCCAACAAGGATAGGCTGCTCAACAAACTTCAGAGTTTTTTTGTTTTGTTTTGTGTATGCTACTAGTTCCTGACCAAGTTCATTTGTTATTTGTTTTCTTTGTTTTCTTACATAGCCATGTTTTTCAATGAAGGCAACAATGACCAAGAGGATGGGATATGCAGCTAAGTAATTCATCCAGACTGGAACATAGGAGGGAAAGGGGTCTGGCACCCAGCTCTCTTGTGGAGTCATGACCTTTCAAAAAGGGGTCCACAGCTACCACAGGGTCATGGCCCTCTTTTTTCTTGTTGTTTTGTTTCGGGGTTTGTATCTTCTAATACATTAATTCATTTCAGTGGACCAATCATAATTGAATATTAAATTCATTTGCCAAAATCTCTAAAGTTGAAATTTAATTTTTTAATTTATTGATTTAATAAATACAATTTATCTGCTATTCTATTGGTCAATTGACTAAACAGTAATGTGAAAAATGAAATTTTTTTATTTTTTAATTATTAAAATTGATGACTATATTGAAACTTTCAATATTTCTTTTTCATCTAGCTTTCAAGTTGGCAAGTTGGGTGATGACCGTACACAGAGATGAGTTGGAATTATGAGGGTTGTGCATGCCATGGCTGCTGTGTCTTAAGCTCAGATTTTTAGTAAGTTTGTTAACCTTTTCCGCCGCTGTCCGCATGGCCATTTTCTTCCTTCATGTGATTGTGTAATTCTTTTTGCAAATGTGTACAAACTGCAAAGAGCATGGCTTCTTTTTCAGGAATTTTTCATCAAACAGCCATTAAATTTTCTCTATCCTGAACATTTCCTCTTCCAAAGGAGGTACTTAATAGATTTTGCTTAAGTGGGTGTCAATTAAAAATCGCTTTCATGGTACCCAAATTGTTTGTTTCACTATAGAAATGTTGTTGGTTGCAGGGAGGATATGCAGGTTCTACAAGGGACTCTATCTTTCTAGGGTTGTCACTAGTGGAACATGGGAAACAGTATCCACAGCCAGCGGCCTCACCAAAGGTATCGATTTGCAACACCATGAAGTTTGCTACATGCAATGTAAGAAGCTTCTCGAAGCCCTCGCTCAAGCACTGCCGTCAAATACCATCCGATTCGGCTCAAAGATTTCTGCAATTCACCAAAGGCAAGACAATTCAAGCATTGTAATGCTTGAAGATGGAACCCAATTTTCGCCAAAGGTAGGTACCTCGGCTTCCATCTTTGGAGTAGAATTTTTAGCAAGGGTTTTGCTTAATTAGAGTAGAATTTTTAGCAGGGTTTTTTCTAACGAGGTCAAATTGCAGGTCATTATAGGGTGCGATGGAGTTAATTCGATAGTGGCCAAGTGGCTGGGGTTTGGATCTCCAAATTTGGCGTGACGCTCTGCATTTCTAGGGTTAGGGACCTTTCCGCAGGGCCACCATTTTCAGCCAAAAGCAGTTTGAATCTTGGGAAACGGAATAAGGGCCAGTTTTGCTACTTGAAATGAAAGGGATGTTTACTAGTTCTCAGCTCGGAAGAGCCTTTCTCTAGGTAAATGCTGAAACTAATAGTTCTGGTTCTAGTTCTGGTTCTGCTTCTTAGACTCGAAAGTCACTGCTTAGTTTTTTTTAGGCCCGGTTGGTTTTGTGAATTGTTTTTAAACAGTACAGTGCTTATTTTAAAATTTCCTCCTGCAAAAGTGATCCGACTACTTATAGAGTGGTCCAAGTAGTAGAGAACCCTTGAACAGCTTTCAAATAACATATTGACACCCTTGTTCTAAATGCGTACTTTTTTTTAAATAATTTTTTCTCACGAATTCTTCCTTTATCCCCAAATTACAACCCTATAAAACAATGCTAATATGCAAATGCTAAATGGTTCGAACAAAGGGTGTTTCCTTTTCATGGAGCTTTTAACTTCAATAATTCCACAAATCAGCTTTCGCCACTAATTGGTTAGTGTGAACTGCAAAATTCAATAACATCATTGTGTTTTCACTACCGTCGTCATTTTTCTTAGATCTTCTTAATAAAGTGTTGTGGCTCTCTGCTGCATCTCATCATATCTCTGTGTTTTCCTTTTCCTTCAGAATTGTTGGGAAGGGAGAGCATTAATAAATAGCATTGCTCATATGATGTGATGTAATGTTGAGTTAATTAAGAAGCACCAAATGGGCACAGAGGAAGTAGCTTCTTCTCTGTCGATGGGCATAACTCTCAAGGAAGGAGAGAGGATATTAGCACCAACAAGGAGGCCCGATGGCACTCTTAGGAAGTCCATCTGTATCAGAGCTAGTTATGTCCCTCAGGACGAAGTTGCCATTTATCACTTCAAAGGCGCCCTGGTATTAATTAATCATCATTTTTATTTCATTCCACTCCATTGCCTCAATCTCTTCTCATGTGTTCTTTTTGGTTTGTCTGAATCTGTTTTGGTAGCTTTTACAAATGCCCAGTTAAGAAAATCAATGCCTGAAGTCCCACCTAGGTACAACCCAGTTGCAGACACCAAACCCAAAACAAAGTCCGCTAAGAGGAATGAAAGAAAGAAGGAGAAGAAGCATCAGGTACAATCTTATTTGCCTCCACTTCTTTTATTTTATGGGTAAATTAACACCACTAAATTGGTTAGCTGCGGAAAAGTTGAATTAGGGCACACAACTTAAGCACCATCCAGTTTGATGCAACATGTTGTTTCTGATTTTTCATTGCATGATCTTTGCTACATATTTGTATCAATGGAAAAATTTGGGTTTATCAACTTAATTTGAATTGCAACATTTGGACTTTGAGCTCTAAAAGTCATATGCATTCATAAACAAATGCAAGTTTTTCTAGGTGCTATTGTTGAGAGCTGTCATGAATGGTAGCATCTAGTTGATTAAAGATCATTAAACAATGGCGGGCTTCTTTAAAGGCATATGGTTAAAAAAGCTGTTGTATTTGATGTGCAGAGACACAAAAACCTGTGCATTCTCTTTGCTTGGTCAAACTGCAAACTTTTTGGCATCTGTTAGTGAGGATTCAGTAAGGGTATGGGTTTCTGGTTCTGCAAGTTATGAGAATGTGTACATGAGTTGATTTGTAGTAGAAATAAGTTTCATTCATGTGCATTTTTTATTAGATACTTTGGTTTTGTCACATGTTTATCTTTTGATTCTCATGTCTTTGGATCAATACATTTTTCGGAACAGTTGAGCTGAAGAATGCATCAGGTTCACCTGAATTAAACTAGTAAAAGTGCCTAAAAATATCATTGTGCAATGTTTGGCCAACAAGATTATTTATATATGTACCCATAATACCTTTAGATTCTTTTACTAGCATAATACAATATTTGAAAATCTTCACCTAAAAAGTAGGGGCAGTTAAAGACTATGGTCTCATGGAGGGGGCTAGCTAGGTAAAATTTCTTAGCTACTGAAAATTAATAGTCTTTTTTCAAACAAGGGGTCAACGAGTTTTAAAAAAAAATTATATCATAAAATTTTGAATTAAAGAGAGAAATTTTAGATAAGAAATTATAGCAATTATATGCAAATAGAAATTAGAATAAAAATTTAAAAATGCCATGCAAGCTGCTACATAAACATAAAAGTCCCTGCAGTGGAGAAAACTTTTAGCCTCCTCAAAAACCAACTTAAAATTTTTTGCAAAATATGTAAGACTCTTATTTTACACAAAAATTTCATTTTAGTTCTTTGAATTATTTATTTTTTAAAAATACATTACAATCCTCTGTATTTTTCAATTCCACTTACAATCCTCCGTATTTTTCAATTCCACAGAACTTTCCTCAAAATTAAAAAACTGCTCTTTTATGGACAAGCAGGTTACTGCTTATTTAGATCACACTATTAACAATAATTTTATTAGATAGTTGAAGATTACATCTTCCATTCTATCACTATACTAAACAAATTAACAATTCCAACTCACTTGTGTTTCTTGTTTCTGAATGCAGATGCAGAAATCTTCTACAATGCAGCATTTCTTCAAGAAGAAGCACAACATTCAGTGGAAGATTTGGGGAACAAAGAAATAGTGGAGGTGATAAAGAGATCGGTTCCTAGCAGTCTAAGCTTGGCAATTTTGAAGTACTGCTATCTTTGGCCATTTATAGCAGGTAAAGCATGGAAAGGCAATCTGACCGTGGCGGGAGATGGATTAGGGCACAGACAGTGGCTGCACCAATGGTGACAATGGACTTATGGATTATCATAAATATATACTATCTTACACTCTTTACTACTTTTAGATTTATAAACTATCTCTCACAGTACTAGCTATGTTATCGTATGTGTGCTTCAATTGGGATTTCATTGATGTAATGCCTGCATAAGTGCTTATTTTTACTCGGGATAACTTGTGGTTTCATGTTGAGTCCTAAACATCCCAGTTGTGAAAATGATAATAGTTGGGAAGATTAGTACAAGTTTTCTACATTTAAAAAATATATTGTATTTACCATTTCTTTTCCTAGAATCTGGGCTTCACTGCATAGGCCATTTTGTATGTGAGTTACATCCCTTTGATGAACCTGTTTGAGATATAGCTATGTTCGAAAATGCTACAAAGAATTACATCAAATTCAGAATTTATATGGTAACATGTCATACTCTTATAGGCTTTTGAACATGGATTGAGCAGCTTATAGATAGGATGAGTAAATTCAGAGCATTCTGTGAATGTAATTTATTACATAAATCGGCTTTGGAAAAGCTCCACTATTACCTGGCAAAACAGGCCCTACATGTAACATGATTCAAAAATTATTTGGTATGGTGTTTTTCATTAGTGGTGTCTATTATCTAAGAATTTAATGAGTAATTTATTATATATTTTCTTGAAACTCAAAATTTAATTATCCCATTTATCCCATATCATGGACATATAATGAGGAGCCTGTGAAATGCGGCTATTGTAAAATTCCAACATTCTACTTCAGATGATCATCTTAAAAACTACAAAAAGAAGAAAAGAAAGTAAATGACGTAAGGCAACTTTGGGAGAAACTGTATAAAATCATCGTTTATGATTCCTTAATTCAACTACATTCATATCCCCAACCTGATGCATTTTATTTTGTCTTTATTGTTGATATTTATTGATATTTAAAACTGGTTGATTCTCACTTGTACAGGAAAAGCTTGGCGTAATCCTAAAATTGCATCGGATATAGCACTATTTATAGACCTTACAGTATGTCCACAACATTTGCTACCGTGGAAAGCATTTCGTATTGAAATGAAATGGGTGCGGCTGTGTTTCTTCAGTTTGTACAGAATCACGGCGGCCAGTTCAAATGGTGTAAGCAAATTCATGTTCATTACTATTTTAAATGTAAGGGAACATTAATACTTGGAATAACTAATAATATTTAACCTGTAATAATATTTAACCTATCATTTAGATCATATGTAGCTAAGAAGGAACTATTTTCTAACTGTTCACATGTCATCCGGTTTTGCCATTTTAGAAAATAATTGCTTAAAAGTTGGTGTTATTATTTCAGGCTTATGTTGAATTGCTTGAAGAAGATGATATCCAAGTGCCAGCTTGGTTTACTTTCAACTGCAAAGATAGTGTGAACGTAGTGAGTGCTGACTTAGTGACAGAATGTGCTTCCATAGCCAATTCGTGTAAAATGGTTGTTGCAATAGCTTTCAATTGTAACACACCTCATTTTATTTGTGCATTCCTCGCTTCAATTCAGTACGTAGCCTCGCATTCTCTATTTCATCGAAGAGGATCTCTTTGTTTATAAATTTTATAGGTATACATTGATGGATCTTTTCACAAAAAATGACATACTCAATCATATTTATCCAATTTTTAGAACTAGAGGAGACCTTTTCCAGATAGCAAAGTAACTACAACGTCTATAATGAATTCTCCAAGATTCTGAATTAAATTCCTTTTTTAATTTCTAATAGTAAACTAAAGCCATTTAACATAGAACTAAATTACAGTTCTCCTTCTCTACTCTACTTGAAATCCTACTCTCCTCTGTAAATTGTCATGGAATAGTCTTCACAGATTTTTGGGTAAGCTCGATAGCGGTCCTGGCTTTCTAGATCGGAGTTAGTGTCTATCATCTACTGCGGTCTTTTCAAGTCAGCTCATTACCCACCTACTTGATATAGAAAATAACTTTTCCAGTGTGCATATATTTTTGTTTTCACATCATTAACTAATCTCCAGAGCACGTCTAACTTTGATGGGTGTCTACTCTTTTAAGCATCCAACTAACAATGCTACAATCTGATTGCTTTAGACTAGGAATCAAATTATAGATGGTGAACAAGAACTATAACTTCATTAAACAACATCAATTATTTCATGGTAATGCATATAGACCTTTTGAAAGAGCCAAATTGAAATTTCTAAAAAAATCTGGAACCAAATCTCTTCCAAACCATCTGGATCACAAATTCAAGAGAAAAAATTGATCAGTATATGAACTTCCCAGCTTTAAATTAATAAAATATATTTTTTCCCTGATACTGTGTGATGACAAATTTTAAACTTTTATATCCTTGAGCAGTGCAGTCACAGAGGACTGTTTTGAAATCTAAAGCTATTTGTGATAACTGCTTATGCTACAATAGCAAGAATGGTCAAGTTTTTATTTTACCATGGGCAGTGATCAATGGTAGATGGATTTTTGCTTCTTGAGATTTCTATTGGTGGCATTCAAATATTTTGCTGCAATTTTTCCATTTCTAATCTTGGATTTTCTAAACCAGATCACTTCATAATTTCTTTTTTTTGCCTTCACTCAACTTATATTTCTAATGATAAATTACAACAACATTGGTAACATAGAGGCAGGAACTTGACGCAATGCGTCTCTTGTTACATGTTGCATGCGAATGTTCTTTCTTTGAAAAAACACTCGACTCAATGAGAGCAAATAATTTAGATATCTTTGGAACTTTTGGTGTAACAATCATTTTCTTTTGACCGATCAATATGGCCTTTGGGGAGGAAAGTTGGTGGATATTAAATGCTACAAAATATCTATTTGAAAGTGCATAGGAGAGAGGGATAGTTATTGTTGGAGGAAAAGATCTACCGAGGTAGATGAAAAAGACACGGGGGGAATTTTGGAGGTCTCTATTTTTAAGAGGATAAGGTCAGATAAAATATCTGATCGAGGATAAGAGAGGACAGAGGTAGAAAGACTAAAGGGGAATGAAAAGACAGAGAGAAGAGTTAGAAGGGAGTGAACGTATTTTGTAAAAGAAAGAAGAGGGTTAAAACACACAGAAAAAAAACAATAGAGAAGACAAGGGATAGTACACTTAGGAAGTGTATCAACTACAGATTTGAGGTGCGCTGGAAGGGGATCAGCTTGACAGAGAGGAAAGAAGTGCGATTGTTAATAGGTATTTACCTCATTTCCTTGTCTTTCCAGCACAAAAACTATGGTCTAGTTGCTACGTTTGAAGGAAATCTACACAGATTTGTTCCAATGCAAGACATTTACATTGCATCTTTCCTTAAATTTATTTATTTTACATGTAGAACTCTTGTGTGTTTTCTGATTTATAAGTTTTAGGATAAAACCAACGGTTTGATTTTGTAGAGAATACTATGAAAGTAGCCACATAAAATTTGGGTTAAGGAGACTATAAACAAAATCAATAGCATAAGATAGAAAGGCCTGAAGCATTTGACCTAAAAATGGCAAGATCATGAATAAGCTGTAAAAAATATGGACTTTGGCTATACAACTAATGAATAGAAGTGAATTTTTGGCAATTCTTACAATTAAATGTTGTAGCTTAGCAAACTGTCTATGAAGCAGAATCCTAGCAAATTCTGAAATAGAAGTTGAGAAAACTAAAATATATGGTTATAGATAGGGTTCAATTTTAGCCTTCAGAAAACCAAGCCTTTTGTTAGATCCCCAACATAATAAATGAATAAAAATGATTTTTTAAGGCTATTGTACATTTGAAATGATATTTACGATAGATCTCATGGAATATATATCAGATTCTCCTTGTACCAACAATTGAACATAACAACACAACAGTTTGTTAAATAGTTTAAACACATATGTCATTGTATTAACAGTTTTAAAAAGAAAATAGTGGAAGATATCTACATGTAGCAGTAATACAAATGAAAGGTGTAGATTCAGATCTGAAAATGTAAATATATATATTTATGTCTCTACATATAGATAGTAGTTTAAGTTCAAAATGAGACTAGAGCTACTTCAGGCGACGACAAACTAAAAGAAACATTAGAAATTATATAATCCACTTTTATTTTGTAGGCTAACACAAAGGGGGTCCCATACACCAAATTAGTGTCTTGGTAAGCAGTCATTATGCAAAATTTAGGCTGTGAGTTGACTTACAATACCATTTGTTGTGCTCTTCTTATGATATCCATGCATTCCTCTATAAAGAGTGATTAAATTGGAGTCACTGGACACAACTAATCTAACTAGCATAGGGCTATTTTTTTAATAATACTACACTATCCATGAGAATTTGGGTTTTATAGATCATATTTTTTACC
The DNA here is from genome assembly GCA_027924645.1 of Cunninghamia lanceolata. Classification (NCBI taxonomy): domain Eukaryota; kingdom Viridiplantae; phylum Streptophyta; class Pinopsida; order Cupressales; family Cupressaceae; genus Cunninghamia; species Cunninghamia lanceolata. Next base: position 5,157,090 of record BSBN01000135.1, on the reverse strand, counting down.
TTTACTATTTTAAATTTATAACTCAGTGTTTTTAGTCTTTTTGGATGCTTCGTTTAGTCAAATGAGATGAACAAGGTCTAGGCATTAGAGTGGTCATTTGGAGTGGCTCTTTATGGGCTCGGGGCCTGTAAGTGGCTACCAGGGGAACTAGTAGCAGAGTTACATTAATAAGTGATAACTAAATGAAAATATTTAGGTAAAAATATTAATAAGATAATTAGTCCTCGTGCATGGCCTTGAGTGCTTGTAAAGGCTAAGGATGCAACGAGAAGGCCTATTCGTCTATGGGGCATTGAGTCATCTATCTATGGGATGTGGATTCAGGAACAATTGAGTCTCCTCATTTGTATGAGAGGTACTTGGTCTTGTGTGGTACCATCGCTTCGAGCACACATGATGACACTCCATATGATTACACTCTCATATCTAGCACCTTAGCAGTCGTGAGTAGTACCCAACCTATGACTTGGATGAGTACACCTATATTATGACTTTGGCTATATGCATTGTTCTTTGTGTCTGCTCCATGATTGATGTGAGTGTTGGCCATCTTGTAGCCCCTTGTTGTTGTTCTTCCATTTGGGCATTGTGACTATCTCTGAGCATAGTGGGGTGGTCTCTTAGGAGTCCACATGGTTGGGAGGCATTGCCACCACCATTGGGGATCGACGAACAGGTTTTGGAGCACCAGTTGGATATTTCTCTCTCCGTCACTTCATTCAGTTACTGTACCCATTCTATACTTGTGTCATATTCTAGAATATATCATTGTAATTGTATATGTAGTTATGTAATTGAACTCTCTTAAGTGAGAAGTTGTAATCATTGTACTTAATGAGAAGAAATGTGATGTTTCTTAATTGCTTTACGGATTTCGGTGTGGGTATCGGATCCACTTGTACATTATGCTTATGGATTCATTTTTATGTCAGATGGGATTAGAAACATTTGCTTTGGTGTTTAAAATGAATGGTATCGATCTATCGAGTTGGCAGCTAAATCTGTGTATGTTGTTTACTTATGTAAAAAAATTATCTTGTTCTCTTTTGGCTCTTACCCTTCGGGGTTAGGTGGCTAGATGTTACATTTGGTATCAAAGCCAAGTTCACACACTGGGAGCTCTGGCGTACTTGAGCCTTCTATGTTTTTCTATGTCTGGCATGTGTGGCGTGAGCTTGTTATATTGTTCTATAGTCATGTTGTTATGCTTTCATGCCTTAGTATGGTGCTTAGTTCATCTTTGTGATGATCTATTTTGATGTGTTCTTTGTTCCTTTAGGATGCCTCCTAGGGGTAGAGCTAGAGGTAGAATTAGAGGTATAGCCATTGTTCTTTGATGTAGCATCTGGCATGATGCTAATCAGGGTAATTAGGGTGAGCGTCAGGAGGAACTATGTGTTGAGAATCAAGCTGAAGGGCTCAGGGGTGCTCAGGTTTTAGCTCTTTTACAGTAGATTATGGACCAATTAGGACCTTGTCAACAGGTATCTCATGAGGTGGAGTCACACCCTTCTCATCAGGATGGTCAGGATGCTGGAGCTGAGCATGAGTGTTCTCGTAGTCTGGATCATTCGAGAGTAGTTGTTGTGAGGGATATGGCGGATGGAGACAGTGTTACTACAGGTCACATGAGGGATCTTCTTAGGGCTCATCCCCTACTTTTGATGGTTCTGGTACAGGTACTGAGGTAGAGACTTGGTTGATTGATCTCGATCGATGCTTTGCTATGCATCGTTATAGTAGCAATACTAGAGCTCGATGTGCCATTATGCATCTCATAGGTTTTGCATCTACATGTTGGAGAGTAGAGGAGCAGAAGCTTCACCTAGACATTACTTCTGTGTCATGGGGACTATTCTTAGAGAGGTTCCATGCATGATTTCTTTTAGACTACTATCGACAGAGATGTGCTAATGAGTTCCATGAACTTCGTCAGTTGACAATGACAGTAGATCAATATGAGCACCGCTTCTTTGAGCTGAAGCAATATGCTAGCATTTCTGATGATGAGCCGATGTTAGTACATCATTTCATCAGGGGCTTGAATGCCCATATCAGTGGTGGTGTCCGTGTGTTTGAGCTGAAGACCTTAGAGGTTGTCGTGGAGAAGGCAAGGTTGATAGAGGAGAATTTGACTAGAGGCTTTTGTGGTCAGGTAGGTGTTCAAATTGGTAGTGCCCCTCCTTCAAGATTAGTTACTCGGGGTACACAGTCTCAGGGAGCTAGACCATCTAGATCTCATATTGCACCTCCTAGACATGGTCAGCGATAGAGGCATAGGCTTGCATAGTCTTAGCAGTGTGGGCAGAATCTTGGTACTCCATTTTTTAGAGATCGTTCATGTCATCGCTCTTGGAGTAGGCAGTAGAGTGGTCCGTCACAGAGTTTTTAGAGTGTACAACAGAGTTCTAGGGGTGGTGGATCCCAGCAGTCACGTGCACCATTTTTAGGCTGAGGTTTTGGTAGGGGTGGTTGTTATGCTTGTGGGTAGCATGGTCATATAACTACTCAGTGCCCTCAGAGATTAGTGGCTGGAGGTAGTCAGAGACAGGCTACTTCAGAGCCTACAGTAGGTGATGATGGTAGATCACATAGAGTTTTTGCAGTGCTTGATAATCATCAGGCTGAGCATCAGGGCACCATAGTTGAGTATTTAGGTGTGTTATGTGGAATTACCACATCTATCTTGTTTGATTTAGGAGCTTCAGATTCTTTCATTTCTCCTTCTCTTGTGGAGCGTTGTGGACTCGTGGTGGCAAGGCAAGACGTTTGTTGGAAGGTTGAGTTAGCTACTAGATCCAAGGTGGCTATAGACTCCCTTGTTCATGGTTGTGTGTTGGATTTGGACACCTTCACTACCACAATGGATCTCTATGTGTTGCCTTTGGGGTCCTACGGGATTGTTTTAGGCATGGATTGGTTGGAGACCCCCCTAGTGAGTATAGATTGTTGGCGTAAGTCAGTTCAGTGTCTTGTGTTGTTGGGGAGTGTGTTGAGTTAGTTGGGGTTCAGAGACCCATTTCTCTCCGTGTGATTTCAGCTATGTAGCTAAAGCGTGCCATGTAGAAAGGTTGTCAGATGTTCGCTATTTCAGTTAGTGATCTTGCTGAGGGTGGGATTCAAGAAGTATCTCTTGATGATCATCCTATTCTTCAGGAGTTTGTAGATGCCTTTCTGAGTGATATTCTAGGTATACCACCTAAGCGGGACATAAACTTCCATATTGATCTAATTCCTGGTGCGGAGCCTATTTCTCGGGCACCGTATCACATGACTACTCAGGAGTTGGATGAGTTGCAGTTGTAGTTAGAGGAATTACTGGAGAAGGGTTTCATTTGTCCTAGTGTATCCCCTTGGGGACTACCTATCATCTTCGTGAAGAAGAAGGACTGATCTCTTCGCTTGTGCATTGATTATTGCCAGTTGAACAAAGTGATGGTGAAGAATTGATACCCGTTGCCTCAAATAGATGATTTGTTCGATCAGATGAGGGGAGCTAAGGTGTTCTCCAAGATAGATCTAAAGTCAGGATACCATTAGCTTCACATTCATGAGGCAGACATTCATCAGACAACATTTTGTACATGCTATGGGCATTATGAGTTCACAGTTGTCCCTTTTTGGGTTGACCAATGCTCAATCAATTTTCATGAGTTTGATGAATGGGGTGTTTCACACCTATCTTGACCAGTTTGTTCTCATATTCCTTGATGATATTTTGATTTATTTGAGGACTATGGAAGAGCATGAAGGCCATTTGCGACAAGTGTTGCTGTGCTTGTGAGATAATCAGTTGTTCAACAATTTGGCCAAGTGTGAGTTCTTCCAGACTGAGGTGAGATATTTGGGCCACACCATCTCAGGAGAAGGTATCTCAGTGGATCCTTCGAAGATTCAGGCCATTGTGGATTGGCCAGCACCAACGAATGTGGCCAAGGTTTACAGTTTCATGGGATTGGCAGGTTACTATTGCTGATTTGTGAGAGATTTCTCTCAGATAGCCCATCCCATCACTTCTCTTCAGTGGAAAGGGAAGAAGTTTGTGTGGTCAGATCAGTGTGAGTCAGCTTTTCAGGCTCTTAAGGAGCGGTTGACTAGTGCACCTATCCTGGTAGTGCTAGATCCTACAGGTGATTTTGTAGTGTGCACTGATGCTTCATTGGAGGGTGTGGGGGCAGTTCTCATGCAGGAGGGATGAGTGATTGCATATGAGTCCCATAAGCTCAAGGATCATGAGCTGAACTACCCCACCCATGATTTGGAGTTAGCGGCTATCATCCATGCACTTGTGCATTAGAGACATTTCCTCTTGGGACATCAGTTTGAGTTGCATAGTGATCATCGCAGTTTTCAGTATATCTTCACTTAGCCAAATTTGAATGCTCGACAATGCCATTGGATGGAGTTCCTCTGTGAGTATGACTTCAAAGTTTGCTACATTTGGGGTAAGGAGAATGTTGTTGTGGATGCCTTGAGTAGGAGGAGACATGAGATTTCAGTTTTGTCTCTTGGAGTGGATTTGTGGAGCCGTATTTTGGAGTCACTTCCTAGTGATACTTTGTATCAAGAGGTGAGATCAGAGATTGAGTTTGGGAGAGTCCTTGAGGGCATGTTTATAGGGTTTCTCCCTTAAGTATAATGGACTTTTGTGACATCTTGGTCATATTTATGTACCAGATTCTAGTGATCTTCATTCCTTGGTTTTGTCAGAAGCCCATCATGCACCCTATTCAGCTCATCCGAGTGTCACGAAGATGCATGCTAATCTTCAATAGTTGTATCATTTGCAGGTTTACGGTGAGATATTTCCAATTTTGTGGCTTAGTGGGTGAAGGCAAAGCATCAACACCCAGCTGGACTATTGCAGCCTCATTCCATCCCTGGATGGAAGTGGGATACTATATCGCTAGATTTCATAGTGGGGCTACCTATGTCTTCACGTCATCATGATGCTATTATGGTTATAGTGGACAAGTTGTCCAAGGTGGCACACTTCTCACCCATGAGATCTTTGTACACTGCCGCATCTATAGCTTGAGTGTTTATGGAGGATATTGTGCCTCTGCATGGTATTCCTCATAGGATCATTTCTAATCATGATCTAGTGTTCACTTCAACTTTGTGGACTTCCCTTTAGCATGCTTTGGGAGCTCAACTTAATTTCAGCTCTGCATACCATCCTAAGACTGATGGACAAATAGAGCAGGTTAATCAAGTCTTAGAGGATATGCTTCGAATGTATGTTATGGATCACCAGTCTCATTGGGAGGACTATTTGTACCTAGTTGAGTTTGCTTATAACAATGGGTATCATAGTTCTCTCGGTATGTCTCCCTTCCGGGACTTGTATGGTAGGCCATGTCATACTCCGTTGAGTTGGGATCACTTAGAGGATTGAGTTCTTTTGGGTCCAGAGATGCTTCAGGATATGGAGCAGCAAGGATTAGAGAGTAGTTGGCTACAACTCAAGATTGACAGAGGAAGTATGCCGATGCCTGTAGGTTGGATCGCCACTTCCCAGTGGGTGACCATGTGTTTCTAAGAGTTCATTTGCAGAAGAGTGCCATCCATTATGGGAAAGGATCGAAGTTGGTACCTCATTTTGTTGGACCTTTTGAGTTCCTTGAGAGGATTGGTCCTATTGCCTATTGCCTTGCATTACCACCAAGTCTATCACACATCGACGATGTGTTCCATGTTTCAGTTCTTAGATAATATATTCTTGATGTGACCCATGTTCTTGATTGGACTACTTTACAGGTCAAGGTGGATGGGCAGCTTTCTTTGGAGCTCATACGCATCCTTCAGTATCGGAGGTTGACCCTCAGGGGTCAGGACATAGAGTAGGTAAGGGTCCAATGGGATCCTAATGGTGAGTCCTTAGCATCTTGGGAAGATGCGGTGAGGATGAGAGATCTTTATCCATATCTTTTTGGAGACTTCTAGGGGATGTAATGATCCCAGTGTTCGTATTATGTTTTTGCTTCTCTTGATGGACTTGGATGACTATATACTTTGTTTTGAATTATTCGTCTTGTTATTATTTTGTATTGGTAATGGTGATGTGTAATCTCGATACTATTATGATATGGACATTATTATTACTTATGATGGATTTCATACTTAGATGATTGATGTTGCTTAGGCTATATGATATATGTATATGCACAGGTACCTTGACGTGTGCTTGGAGTGGTGTAGGTACTGAATATTGACTCCGCTTGGATTCACATGCCTGAGCGTACTCTTATTATCCCTGATGGTGGTTACTAGAGATAGTCACAAGCCCTATTCCCTATTCCATATACCCTAGCCTAGCCACTGCACTTGGTTAGTGTAGTGTTTCCGTGTGGTTGTCTTACTATCCAAATTACCTTATAGTCATGTGTAGTTTGCTAGTGTGATGGTCGAGGCTTTTCTCCTTGGCTTCATTTGATTGTATCAAGTTTCTTGGCCTAGTGTGTCCTTTGGCTGCATCTTAGTATTTGTAGGCTTCCAGGAGTAAGCCTAGTCATAGGGGGGTAGGACGTAACAACCATTTTCTTTTGACCGATGAATATGGCCTTTAGGGAGGAAAGTTGGTGGATATTAAATGCTACAAAATATCTATTTGAAAGTGCATAGGAGAAAGGGATAATTATTGCTGGAGGAAAAGATCTCCCAATGTAGATGAAAAAGACATGGGGGGAATTTTGGAGGAGGTCTCTATTTTTAAGAGGATAAGGTCAGAGAAAATATCTGATTGAGGATAAGAGAGGATAGAGGTAGAAAGACTAAAGGGGAATGAAAAGGTAGAGAGAAGAGTTAGAAGGGAGTGAACGTGTTTTGTAGAAGAAAGCAGAGGGTTAAAACATAGAGAAAAGAAAACAACAGAGAAGACAAGGGATAGCACACTCAGGAAGTGTATCAACTATAGATTTGAGGTGTGCTAGAAGGGGAAAAACTTGATAGAAAGGAAAGGAGTGCAATTGTTAATAGGTATTTACCTCATTTCCTTGTCTTTCCACCACAAAAACTATGGTCTAGTTGCTACGTTTGAAGGAAATCTATCTAGATTTGTTCCAATGCAAGACATTTACATTGCTTCTTTCTTTAAATTTATTTATTTTACATGTAGAACTCTTATGTGTTTTTTGATTTATAAGTTTTAGGATAAAACCAATGGTTTGATTTTATAGAGAATACTATGAAGGTAGCCACATAAAATCTAGGTTAAGGAGACTATAAACAAAATCAATAGCATAAGCTAGAAAACCCTGAAGCATCTGACCTGAAAATGGCAAGATCATGAATAAACTTTAAAAAATATGGACTTTGGCTATACAACTAATGAATAGAAGTGAATTTTTGGCAATTCTTGCAATTAAATGCTACAGCTTAGCAAACTGTTTATGAAGCAGAATCTTAGCAAATTTTGAAATAGAAGTTGAGGAAACTAAAATATATGGTTATGGATAGGGTTTGATTTTAGCCTTTAGAAAACCAAGCCTTTTGTTAGATCCCCAACATAATAGATGAATAAAAATGATTTTTTAATTCTATTGTACATTTGAAATGATATTTACCATAGATCTCATGGAATATATATGAGATTAGATCCCTGTACCAACAATTGAACAAAACAACACAATAGTTTGTTAAATAGTTTAAACACAGATGTCATTGTATTAACAGTTTTAAAAAGAAAATAGTGGAAGATATCTACATGTAGCAGTAATACAAATGAAAGGTGTAGATTTAGATCTGAAAATGTAAATATATATATTTATGTCTCTACACATAGATAGTAGTTTAAGTTCAAAATGAGACTAGAGCTACTTCAGGCGACGACAAACCAAAAGAAACATTAGAAATTATATAATTCACTTTTCTTTTGTAGGTTAACACAAAGGGGGTCTCATACACCAAATTGGTGTCTTGGTAAGTAGTCATTGTGCAAAATTTAGGCTGTGAGTTGACTTACAATACCATTTACTATGCTTTTCTTATGATATCTGTGCATTCCTCTATGAAGAGTGATTAAATTGGGGTCACTGGAGTCATTACACAACTGATCTAACTAGCATAGGGCTATTTTTTAATAATACTAGTCTATCCACGAGAATTTGGGTCTTGTAGATCATATTTTCACCTTTACTATTTTAAATTTATAACTCAATTTTTTTAGTCTTTTTGGATGCCTCATTTAGTCAAACAGGATGAACAAGGTCTGGGCATTAGAGTGGTCATTTGGAGTGGCTCTCTACAGGCCTGGGGCCTATAAATGGCTACCAAGGGAACTAGTAGCAGAGTTACATTAATAAGTGATAACTAAATGAAAACATTGGGGTAAAAACATTAATAAGATAATTAGTCCTCGTGCATGGCCTTGAGTGCTTGTAAAGGCTAAGGATACAATGATAAGGCCTATCCATTTGCAGGATGTGGATTCGAGCACGATTGAGTCTCCTCGTCTGTATCAGAGGTACTTGGTCCCATGTGGTGCCATCCCTTCGAGCACACATGATGACACTCCATATGATTACACTCTAGTATCTAGCACCTTAGTAGTCATGAGTAGTACTATCATGCCCACATTTTCCATGCGGTCACAACACGCATCACACATGTCATGTCCACATCTGTCATGTGGTTATGACACGAAATATCAAAAAATTTCTCACACTTCCCTAGAAACCCCCTCACATGCGTAACCATGCTTGGTGGTGTACGCTCAAGGCGAAAACCCTACAATTGTCAGCGGGGTATTAAGTACAATTGCGTTTACTCAGATGCAAATAGTCCAACCAGGGGGTCTCCACGACACCGTTAACGTCGCTATAAGGTTTGTAATATCAAGGTTCCTAACCCTAAATCTTGGAAAATTCTGACAGCATAACGCCTCATGGCATAAATGGGAATTATTCAACACTATACTTCTTACGGGATTCCCTGATAGTTTAACAACTTCCCACGATGCCTTATTCATAATGAACTTACACTTGATATCCCTATTGGGTCATTTTTCAACAAAGCACGATTGTTTGTCTCCTTTCTCGTTTCCTGAAATATACTCCTCCTTCGGACTTAGCATTCTCAACTAGACCGTTCATTTGCCCTCTCTTCCATTTCTCTGGATCTTAATTTTGATTGTATTTCTATCGCGTTCACCTTATCTATTTCTCTAAAATTTAGTTTGTTTATATTTCGGTCTCTCTCTTTTGGCTTCTAAGTTTTCTTTATGTTTATCCTGTTCTTTCTTCGTGTTCTTCATCAATCAGAGTTATCACTGTATTTTTTTTAACATTATTCCTAATTCCTGGATGGACTAGATCACATAATCTGGTTTACTACTTCGCTGGACTCAGTCTCTTAGTTTTCTCCACTCTAGGATTCACCTCTACGTTGCATTAATTGTAAAATCATCTTGTTCCTAAGCAGGATGATCGGAAGGGTAAATCTACTTAGTTCTCTTATCCCAGTTTGGAAATGCCGCGCATTTTCTCCTCTATGTTTTCCAATGTTAGTTTTTCTTCTTCTTTCTCTCTCTTTTATTTTCTCAATTGGATGTTTACTAACTACAGTTGAGTTTAACATTGGCCACACATGGAATGTCTGTGATGGCTTCTTTACGTTTATTTCTAGTGTTCTTTTTAAAGGGAGACGTATAATTTTCCTCTTCATTTTCTTGATTATTAATTTGCACTGATGGTTGAAACTTCTGAGAAACTCTTCCTTAAATAGATTATACGTCTATACCTATGCCCCTTTTTTTTTATATTTATAATTATATTTTCCCGTAAGTTGTAGAACGAAATCTCCTTCTAAAATTCCTTTATTTCTTTTAAATCATTATGACCCCTCTTTTACACAACTCTTGTTTTTACAAAATTTTTATCAATGATTAATACATATATATATAAATATGTATATAAACTTTTTATATACATATCTATATATATATTATTAATAAAAAATGAAATTTCAAGTTTTCATTTCAGATAAGTTAATATATTTATATATATATATGTAGATATATATATATATATCAATATATTAATAATCTTTTTTTATTATTATTATTTATATCATACTCTATTTTAAATATAAGTCAAAGAGCATTATTATGCAAACCCTAAAGATTTGTGTGGTTTTGTTTTTGTGGTAGGTGTGGAAGCATGGCGGCGACGGTTGAGAGGTCGTAGTGGAGGAGGCCGCGGGTGGTCGTGGCAGAGGGACGAAGGTGGAGGTGGTCGCAGAGGCGGTGGAGTGGGTGGAGCGACAAAGGTGGGTTGCAGGGGTCGCGGCGGCGGATGAGGGTGTTCACTGCAGGAGGTGGCAAGGATAGGGTGCGGGGTTTAATCGCCGCGCAAGAGGTAGAGCGAGGCGGAGGCAGGCGCGGCATGTGGAGGGTCTGCGAAGACCGCAATTTCTTTGGGGCCGTGTGGGGTAAGAGAAGTAACGGGGGTGTGGGATGGGGGTGGAGCACCCCCACCCACATCCCACTTAGTGGGGTGTGGGTGGGGGCTCCGCCCCCTCCCCACATGCTTGGCTTTGTAAGGGTCTGCGGTGGGGTTCAAACCCCACCGCCACCACATTTATTTTTCTATAATTTCCTCTCTGTGTATACCACAGAACAACAAAAAAACATAGAGAGTATCAATTGTATTTCCCGTTTAATTTGATTTAATAAATGATTTCAAATTTATTTATTTAAGTTAAATATATATATATACACTTTATGACTGTAAATCACAGTTTCTTCATTTATACATCAAATTAAAAATGGTTCAAACAGAACATTAATTATATATATATATATATTTCACATCTTCTCTCAAGGATATTCCGTTCACCGTTTAGTTAATAATTTGAAATTATAAAATGCAGAGAATTAATTATAAATCTATTTAACTTCCATATACCATCACAGTTCATCTAATAATTGAAATTTTTAAATACCGAGACTTAAATATAAATCTATTAAACTACCATTTACAATTCGTTTGAATAAATATATATATATATATATATATATATGCAATTTCTAAAATTTGACGTCATACAAATAGTGTTAAACAAAGGGTATATCTATATCTATATATTTCTTTTCTTTTATTCAATCTAACTTGCTAATTTCAATTTATTGCATAATAGTTTTAAAATAGAGGATAAAATAGAGAATGGAAAGAATAGTTAAATTTGCATTGGCTCACAATTAGTTAAAATTACAATATCTAAACAAAAATTAACAAAATTCATAATTTCTTCCAAATAATACTATAGATCAAATTCATCACCTTTGTCTAAATCAACAAAACACTTCACTACTTAACAAATAGTTACACCAAGTATACATAAACTGTCAAAATTCATGACTAACAAACACTACTGAAGGGAAGAATTTCTCTCTTTCCCCAAACAATAATTCTTACAATTTCGGAGGGAGAGAATCCCTCCACAATGAACTTAAACAGGATGAAGCTCAATGAACCAAACTCTTCTTATAGTAAGGATGAAATTCATTCTCCCTAATTACAAAACTCCTCCAATTCCATCAATAAGCTTCAAGAGGAAACTTGCATATCAAACAAAACAAAGAAGAAAACACCACTCATCTAGCTCTCCTCCCTACCGTATACCTGCAAGATGGTCACCCTCGAGCTAGGGAGATCATACTCACACCTGGGTAACTCAAGCAATCCACTTCACAACAAGGAACAACAACAAACCCAAAACTCACATACACCCGTGGATAAATTACACAACACGAAAACTCAACTATAGTGAGCTTCTCAAGGGGTAGGAGAGTGGACACACTCGACTCCAGAGTGACACCCTTACAAATAATATAACCAACACAATTTCTCTTGGCCTCAAGCCTAATTTGATATCAAATTCTCCAAAGAGTTCGTATTTGGACTCTCAAGCCAAATGACACAATTTTTTTTTTTAACAGTCACACTCACATACCATCAAGGCTTTCAACATCCCAAAAGAACCAGGTAAGCACCTGAGGAGGATCACTCCTCCCCTACCCCACACATGATGAGCATTTCTCCCAAGTGGGAGAAGCTCTATCAACAACCCAACATCATTTCCCACAAAAACAAAATCTAAAACACAAGCAAATAAACAACTTTCACACACTTTTCATGCAAAAATCAGATATACGAAAGAAGGGTATTAAAGACCAACCTTACAAAGCCCTTCAAGGATGAAGCTGATGTAGAGCTCCTCTGAGATCTTCTCCCACCTAAGCCACCAAACTTCCTCTCCCTTTCTTTCTCAAAAGAAAATTTTCTTGTTTTAAAAATAAAATAAAACTCTCCAAAATTTAACTAACTCCCTCCCCATCCCAAAATGGGATTCAAATAACCCAAAATTCTCTCAGTTTAGAGGAATGGGGAGGTGACACTTGTCACCTCCTCACTCTTCCCCAAACTACTATTGTGTCCCAAGGGATGACTATTGGCTTATGTCACTCACCCATCCCTAAAGTCCTCCTTATCCCTTAGCTCATGTCATTTCTCTTACTCATGGCAAAAATAAAAGGAGTTAAAGGAGGAAAAGACAGGTGACCCATGCCTCTTCTTCCTTCCTTCATTATGGATGACCACACAACTCATGAGGAATCTCACTAATGGTGAGGGTGACTTCAAGCCAATTCCTCTATAATTGATGGGTTTGTAGTCATCTTTTGCCTTGGGGATTGAAGAGGGATGGGTTTGGGTGTTGGTACAACCCATCCTATCTCTCCCATACCTCAAATTTTCGTCACTTAACTTCAGTGGGGAGTTAAGATGACCATATGGAGGTTACCCAAGTGTTACCCATGCCAAATGGGACCCTGGACCCATTGGGTATAACCCAGGGTCAACTTTAACCTATTCAGGACACCCAGGGTCAAGTCAAACACAAGAAAAGGCCTCAAGAATTTAAATAAAAGAAAGAAATTCAAATTCAATTTGTTTTTACAACACAAATCATAATTCAGTGTTACAAGAGGGTAGACCTAACCCATTTGATCTTATGAAAGACCACATTACAACACCACATCAAACACATAGTTGATCTTGGTTCCTCGTGGAACCAGATCGGCTAAACAAGGGATAACAACAAAAAAAGGTGTGGGATGATCTCCGAAATCTGTGGTTTGATTAGTAAATCCTGCACACTCAATTACAAGATCAGTTTCACATATAATCATCATGGCCGAAGCAACTTAAAACATGCATTACCATAACATAGTTCTAAATAGCATAAATAAAAATCATATTACAATTTTCTTTCCATTATCACCTAATTAACTTTTCTGAAATGTAAATGTTATCCAAACATCACCCAATTAGTTTTTCCATTATCATAATAAAGTTTAATAGTTTGAAAAATCTGGGAACTACTATCCCACAAATATGAAAGTCTCAGTAACAGTAATGTAAGTAGTCACAAGAATAGAAGTAAAAAGGGTAGTCCTCACAAGTACCCAACCTATGACTTGGATGAGCACACCTATATTATGACTTTGGCTATATGCATTGTTCTCCGTGTTTGCTCTATGATTGATGTGAGTGTTGGCCATCTTGTACCCCCTTATTGTTGTTCTTCCGTTTGGGCCTTGTGACTATCTCCGAGCATGGTGGGGTGGTCTCTTAGGAGTCCACATGGTTGGGAGGCATTGCTACCACCAATGGGGATTTGTGAATAGGATTTGGAGCACCAGTTGGATATTTCTCTCTCTTCAGTTACTATACCCATTCTGTACTTGTATCATATTCTGGAATATATCATTGTAATTCTATATGCAGTTATGTAATTGAACTCTCTTAAGAGAGAAGTTGTATTCATTGTATTTAATGAGAAGACATGTGATGTTCCTTAATTGCTTTACAGATTTTGGTGTGGGTATCAGATCCGCTTGTACTTTATGCTTATGGATTCATTTTTATGTCAGATGTGATTAAGAACATTTGCTTTGGTGTTTAAAATGAAAGGTATCGATCTATTGAGTTGGCAGCTAAATTTGTGTATGTGTTTTACTTATGTAAAAAAAATATATATCTTGTTCCCTTTTGGCTCTTACCCTTTTAGGTTACGTGGTGGGATGTTACATGAGCTACAATAAGAGACACAATAGGGTGGTTAGAATCTATGATTGTCTATTTATTTTTTTGTTATGCACATATAAATTCTAGCTATAGCCAACAACATACAAACCTCTTCCATGATATGAACAATATTTATTCTTGAGTACCTTTCTGATACCATAGCTTAATTGTAATGATGGATTGGTAAGGGAAAGAAAAAGAAAATATTTATCTCATGTTCACAATTGTGGCCCAAAGGCACCCTAGAGATGACACAACATTGTACTAAACTATTTCTTTCCATTGATAATAGATGAGATAACACCAGAATGCATCCTTATGTAGAAGGGTAAAATGGAGCAATAAAAAGAGAATTATGTGATAGTTGTGTTACTAGATATGTAATTGTTATGCAAAACAAACCAGCCATATAGAAGGCTTAACAGGGTTACAGTATCCATCAATTGAATAGTTTCAACTTCCCACAATATGTGCTATTTAGCTAGCTATCAAATGGGGCATTAAGAAACTTAGACAACATCATACTGCATCACCAAAAATAGGAATACTTCACATGGGAAGCAACAGACTCACCTATGTATTTTTATACACTTTTAAATTTCAAGATTCACCATTCACATACATAATAATCGACTTGATCCCATGGTACAAGTGTGGTTTTATTACATATGATGATCCATAATCTTATAGACACGCATCATACATGATTGATTTTATAAACATGAACTTGATCACATAATCTCTCTTGCTAGTTGTACACTAAAATTATCAACAAGGTGTTTGAGGTTGTCATATACATAATAGTAACTTCTTAATCTATTTATTGTAACTTCCTTTCTGTACTCTACAGGAATACTGTGTTCAACTAAAGAAGGCAACAAACTAGGAAGCTAGACCCTTTGGCACAAGGGAGAGCTCTAACTAGGAAACATATATCTTTGAATTGTTTTATGTTTAGAGGGCCAGGAGCCTTGTAAGCTTGTTGTGCTTCACCACATTAGCAATAATGATTTAGTTATTTATTGACAACTAGATGTGTATTATATGCTCCACAGAGTGAAACATTTGGTGCTTTGTATAAAATAAAAACTTGATGCCAATGACAATGGGAGCTCACCTCCCGACCATAGGACTGAAAATCAATCCACCCCCAATCGTGGAGGGCACATGGTAAACTAGGTAAACAAAGACACAACACATGCAACATCACACACAAATCTATTTGAAGGAAAAACAAATAGACAGGACACATACGACAACCCACACAAAATATAATTGCATGATTAATTTCATTTCTGCATTTTTCATTCCAAAGATCACTCCATATTCTAAGGAACTACATTCACCCAAATCTACCCTAGTTTCTTTTCTATCTCAACACTCTCATAAAGTAGTTAGATTGGGTACTCTTACCCTATAGTCTTTCCCATACATATCACAATACTCCCCATCCTAAAGCAACTATACAATAGGATGGTGACTTACATTCAACCCTTATTAATGCACATAAGAACACAACACTTACAAACTTTACAATCAAACAAAAAATTTGCAGCTCACTAGTCACAAAACTTACAATCAAACAAAAAATTTTCAGCATTAATAGATTTTACCACAATATGGATAGGTTTTAGACCCTACCTTCAGTACCATGTGATGCAGGAAAAAACTTCAATGAAACCCTTATTTTTCTCCCCAAAATCTCTCCATCTTCCCATTTTTCTTCCTAGGAGCCCTTTTCCTCTTCCTTCCTTTTTCAAAAAAAAATTCCATCAACTTATGGATGAGACAAGTGTCCTCTCCCTCTCCTCCAGAGTTGACACACCTCTCCTGCAATTTTTCCAAATGTCTTCACCTTGGTACCACGTGCAAAGAGGGGGCCTCCATGTGTCTTCACCCATGGTGAGTCATGGGCGCCCAACCACAACTACAGGATGGGATGAGGTGGTGACACCTTACCCATTTCCAAATAATTAAAATTTCATCAATAAAGAAAAGGTAATTTTAAGAACTAATTTTCCTATTCAAAAATTTATTTTTATACTTCAAAATTCTCCCAACAATAAGATTATGACATAGGACTTTTATCCTTTTTAAATATAAATGAAAATACTCCTTTTAAGGGCAATTTAAACCTAGAACAACAATTAAATAAATACATAAATAAATGAACCTTATCAAGGCCTTACCAAGAACACATAGATGCTCTAAACATGACTATATCAACTTCATGACACAATAGACTACATTACAAATCACATGAAACCTTAATCCCTACATATGGATTAAGGTTGGTTTCACTGGTTAAGTATAATAGGGTTTACCTTGTGACCTCCTAATCCCATTGTCATTGGGGCCAACTTGTATTCTCAGGTTACAATTGTTAGTCCATCATGTATATGCATAGCCATACCCGAAGCAAATAAATGTTAAAATTTTCATGTAATTCACAACATAATCATTCATAGCTCTATTGTCAATCAGATATGCACCTTGCTAAGCTCACATAAGACTTAGCTACCTGTTGACACATGGAAACCCTCCCAGATTGTGGGTAATCTATGTCGAGAGGGAATCTCCAGAGTGAGCTGGTTCTCCTTATGATTTTTCCTAATCTAATGACTTGTCTAGGAAAAGGGATGGGAGAAAAGTAATGAAATAAATAACTAAAATAAACTCTAAGGTGATGTACCAATACTAAAATCCTATCAGATCTTACTCACAAACAATTTTCTAACCAATAATTCTCACAACCATATCAATGACATACAATTCATCAGTACTTTGTATCAAGGTTATCATTCTCACAATTTCAAGACGTAACAAGGACATGCAATCTATCACAATGCAACATCAAATTAAAACTGCAATCGTGAGACAAATAAGGAAGGAAAATTTTGCTATTCTGTATCACTGAAGGAGTAATGAGTACAAATACTGAATACAACACTCTCAGTGTGAGAGGAAGACTCTAATATCCTGCACTTTGATCTCTACTCTATGCTATAAAACTACAACTGGAACTACTGAAAAGAAAGTATAACTTTGTCATATATCCTATAAAAGATCTCCCTCCTAAAAAATGGGAAAAAGCCCCTAATAATAAACATCCAAGTCCATTTTTGGAATCCATCAAAAAGCTGATAAAAACCTCACCAAACTGCCTCCAAACTAAAGAATAAAGATGCTAGACTATTCCCTTAGGTGGCCCCACCAAATCTGCTTTAAAATTAGGTTTTATTGGCTTAATAAAATCTCAAATTTCTCTTCTTCTGCCCAATTTCACCCAAAGGAAATCAAGAAATATTTTTCCCATTTATTTTGTCCTAACTGCATAAAATAGCTTTTATTTTAAAGCAATTTATAAAACATTGCTTTAAAACAAAGCTTTACAATAATTGCAATTAGTCCTACATCCTGATTTGATTCTGATTTGTAAAATATTACAAGGCTTATTTTGCCAAGTATATTACATTATGAGGCACTTGACTTTTCTACAAAAAATCATAAAAGATATCAAGGCACAATATGGGGTTTTTTGCAAAAAACAAACCTGAGAGGCTTATCTTATCTTGACTCTGCAAAATATCCTTAAGGCATATAGAGCTATCCTTAAAGGTGATCAAATGGGTTTCAAGGCATGATTCTCCAAGTGATTAAGGTGTCTAATGCATATTGGTTCTTAAGTCATGAAGACCTAGGCATAGGATGACCCTAATACCTTTGGGGTATTAGTCAATGCATTTAAAAAGATGAAAACTATGTGATAAAGACACCACATGACCCTAGGGCACTTCAAAACCTAAAACAAAACAAAACCTAACCCTAACATTGTGGGTCATTTTCATTTTGCAATTTTGGTGATGAAGTTCTCTGCCCAGCAGCGGCCATGAATGGGGTTTTTGGACTGTAAAATTTTTCGATTCCCTCATTATCCTTAATGCCTTCGATTGAATCTCTGAGGGTTTTGGATGGAAAGCAAAAGGTAAGACTTTTCATAGGCACTCGATCCATTTTCTCATTCATTTATGAGGTGATCTTGACTTTCAAGGCTGTGGCTAAGCACTTTTCTGATGCAACTTCTTTGTGCTTTGTATCATCATGTCGACATGCTTTAGGATAGGGTCCATTCCTTGTATATCTTTCATCATTTCTACCTCATTTTGCAACATCCATTTGAAGATTTTTCTTGCAGACTCAAGGTAAGGTTTTCTATTTCAATGCTGAGTCATTTCAATGTATTTGAGGGATGATAGAGCCTCATTGGCCCGCGGCCATATATTCAATTTCAAGCACTCTTTTGAGTTTTCCTAAGTATCTTTTGCTTGTATATGATCTCGTGCTTTTCCCTTATTCTTCATTTGCTGAGTATGATAGAATCATTGGAAGATCATTATTTATTGCTAATGTTCTTGTCATTTCTTTATGCTTGCAATGGGTTTTGGTAATTTTTTGCATTATTTTGTTTGAGACGCTAAAGAAAACATTAGCTTCAAAAAGGCCGTGACATAACTATCCAATGCAGGACCTACACTTCTTCTCTCTATCTTCATGGTGTACACAAACCATGTCTTGACCTATCTCTACATGTATGAGGAATTATTTATCTAGTATATCGCATGGGGTTTGTTCTTGTCGACCAGTCCAAAGTGTTTGCATTATTACTGACACTTTAACCATGCTCCTACCTATTCAACGAAAATGTTGTCAAGTTAGTCATCTCTATCAACACTTTGTTCTCTTACATTTTGATTTCGCTATGGCTGTATTTTACATTCTATGTCCGATATACTCTACACTTCTGAGCATTTAGCAAACCCTTATGGTTCAAAATGTTTTCTTTATGTTCATTTTTAGTATGTAGAACATGAAAGAACACTATGTAAGAATAGTGTTATAACAACACTGAATCCCCCTACAGATGCTCCACCTATAGAATGTGACATTTAAAACCCTTGACACTCCATTTGATGGATATGGCACCTCTGTATATAGTCTGCATCTTCATGACAATTCTTTGAATGCTCAGATCACAAGTAGACTTCATATGGTATTTTACATATAGTTGACTATCTTTCTATTCACAAACTGCTGATAGCATACAAATGTTCCTATAGCATCAAATTACTATGTATGCATATTTTCATTTGATGACTAAAAGATCATGTATATGGCTGCTCCATGACCGAGTATCTATAAGCTTTGGTACAATAGACCTGCATATGACACTGATTCCTTTTAGTTGAGCTCAATGTATTCTATGGCTCCTTATTCACTGCTTTAAAATGGCATGCCTTTGTGCTTAGCATCTTCCATACATTACTTCCTGGTGAGATCATGTCGAATTATGACATGGCATTTTGCACTATTCTTCAATACATGACCATAAGTATTTCTCTCATTTCAAGGCAAGTAAAATTAAAGATTACCCCATGCTTAGAAAACATATGATCTATGGGAAGACACTCATCTTTAAATATAGCATCGTAATATCCTGTAGTTCATTCTGGTGCATGGGATCTTGTTCCATAGAATATGATTTAAGGAAAAATTGTCCATAAAGTGAATTCCAGTCACCACATTGGTTGGTGGATGACCCCATTTTTCATTCCCAGCAGCTTATATACTTCTCTTGAACAATCTTAATGTCTCTTGTATACTCATTGTTTCAATATTGTATTCTTTCTCATTTCTAATTGTTTATACCTCTGATTTGATGAAATCAATGTGATAAAGGAATATGATTTACTTCGTTGCTATCCCATATGATGTGTGATGATATCATGTAAATTTATTTCTGCAGCTTCTAGCTGTAAATTGATGATTACCAGAAGTTTGATTGGAACTTTTGAAGTATTGAAAGATGAACTCCTATGAAGAAGGCACCTCCTTATGTCTCTTGTATGCAAGCACTATGTAATACATCTCTTATATTGACATTGAATGTTATGTGATCAATAACAGATTGCTGTCATCTTATGATGTACCTACTCTAACATTACAATATGTTCATGGAGATTGCCTCATTTGAATCTCTTGTGAGCAACATACCTTTCATGTTATTATGCCTAGTCCATTAATGATAGTGATATTATCGGCTTGAAGGATTCTATATTTTGATATTGTACTCCATTTGTCCTTTCTATGGGAAGGCACTTGATAGTTTGAACAAAATCTGCCATGTTGGCATTACATTATGTACCTTTTATATCAGCATACCAGCACAAGGTGTTATCATGTACTTGGAATCTCCTTTAGTAGAAAAAAATGATTCATACTCGATATATTTCCTCATCTAAAAGGTTGTTATGGGATTTAATTCTGATTTGACATTTCATGAAAAAATGAGGAAAAATATGCATCATGATTTGAAATTCACTTACTTAGGCAATTTGTTTACTGATGTATGGCTGATACTCTATCTTGTTTAGATTATCAACCATAGGTGAGTATGTAAACTATGAATCTATGCAATAAATCAATTTTCATCCCTTTCCAATATTAGAGGGATAAAAGCATGTTGGGCTCAACCCTTGTGGGAGCCTCATTTTACAGTACATGCTAATATGTCTTCAATCAACTACGTACTTATCCTATACCTGCACATGAAACAAACACATTAGATAAAAGAAATGAAGTTTAGTGATTGTTTCTTTCTTAGTTCCTCTTGCATGTGGATGATGTTCATTGATCAGTGCATTATAGACAAAGTGTTAGGCCTCTTCTGATAGGACATAGAGATCTCATAATCAGAGCTCTAACAGGACCTTTTCCACATTTTGTAAGTTCTTGTCGAGGATCGGGAGTAGGAACAGAATGGCAACCTCAGAGATTGAAGACCTTCAAGACAATGATGGCTATGACCTTCTCTCCCTATCTTTAAATTCATAGCATTTTCTCTATATCTACATATGTTCAACTATTACCCATGGCTTGTGTGGGACATTTGATCTATCATTATTTCTTTCAATGCAATGTTTATCCTTTTATGTATCTCATTTGTATAAGCATAATCATTGTAGTGAATGAAATACTTATCTCTCCTATGAATGTTTTACAATGCAATGAATGATCTAAAAAACTTTTGTTTCTTTAAACAACTGAACTACAATATCACTGAAACACAAACAACTATGCAAATAAATTATAATAGAAGAATGTTAACCTTCACACTAAAATGAAATTGTTGCACTAGCTTTGTCAATTTTTGAGCAATGGTGAAAAAATGGTAACATTTCTGGTGACTTCTGCTATATGTTTGCTTGCTAATGATCGGATCAGTTGCCTTGAATATCCATTGGGCATTGAGTCATACTCTGCTCTTCTCAAACTTAGAAAACACTGAAACTTAGCAGTCCAACTAGTTCAAAGAGCAACAGAAAAAAAAAAAACTAAACTGAAAACAAACTAATAGGCCCTGGTGGCCAGAAAAACCTGTACAGTAACACTTAGGGAAACAAAAATACTGAAAGGAAAACATGCATGAAGCACTTATTGGCTGAAAATGCTAACCCTAACCTACTTTAACCAGCCAAAGTGACTGATCAAACAAACCCATTCACCGATTGGGTGAAATAACTACCTTTCCTAATCAACTGAGGATGCTTCTCATGCTTACAAACTGGCAATAAGGAGTGAAACACATGAACACACCTTATAAACTATTGTATCATAACCTGTAGAATAAAATCAAAGGTTTGAAACTCTTGATTCTGTTCAAATATACCTTTGATCTGCTACTCCTCAACTGCAATCTCATTCTTAGGGGCATTAAAAATACTCTGAAAGTTGTTGGTCACTTTATTGGCTGAATCTCTAATGGGGCACCCTCTCGAAGGTTTTGGACTAGAAACAACAACATGAACGGTACCTTGCATGATAGCCTTCCATGTTACTACTTCTTCCATAGTCAATGGGCCATCCTCCTCTATCAGGGTTGCTAACAACTTGTCAAAGCCATCAACTCTTAGTAGGCTCTTAGCTAGAGTTGGATTAGGCTCAGAATACCCCTTATTAGTCAATGAAGAACATTCTAAAACAATAGTCTCTTTGCCAATGGATGAAGGCAAGTGGTCAAATAGCAAACTAACCTCTTTCAACATACCATCAATTTGCATAGCATCCATTTCAAACTCCTTTGTGTCATGGCTGCCCTCAATGGATTCTTCTTGAATTTGCACCTTGCCTAACTAATTTTCTTCATACTGTTTATCATCCTCATCATCTACTAGCTTGGGCCTTTGATAGTTGCAAGAAATTAGTAGAGTGGCAAGCTCTTTGCATGTTGAACAGTCTGGATCCTAACAATCAAGTATGAAGCTATCTTGGATAGTTTGATCATTTTTAGCCGGTTGACTTGATTGGTCATTAAGGAAAGCTGCCTTAGTCTCATCAGGTCATGCTCTTCATTACAGTACAATGGGAGCTCTGAGAATAAACTAAATGTCTCATCCTCATAAAGAATCTGATCTAATTCAACCTTATGTTTAGCCTGGTAGTCAGAGTCTCCATGCAAAACAAGCGTGCTATACTTGGAAGCAAAACCACCTAATTGTTCTTCAAACTATATTGAGGCCCCAATCTCATTATTGCCTTTACAAAACAACAATACATGAATTTTTGTACTTTCTCCTGGCTATCTCGAATTGGCTGATAAGTTTGATTCTTGCATGTTGTCTTCATCATCATCGACATAAGTGGGTAGCTGATCAAACAAGAAAACTGAATCATCTTCCTTTTCTAGTTCATTTTCCATTTGAACCCGAGCAATGTGTCTTTGCAATTGAAGGCTTTCACCTTGTGACTTCTGCATCCTGCTTTGATCCATCTTATAAAAAGCATTAGAAATTTTTTCAAATGATTCAAAATGCATAGGGTTTAGTGGAAAGTTTGAATTAACTCCTGTTGCATATGCATAATGTTCAAATTCAACTGGGGATGCAACACTTACAACAACAACCTCTTACTCTATATTTGATCCTTCAGCTGCTAGCCTGGAATTCAAGATTTCAATTGGTTTGGGTTCTTGATATTGCTAAAATTAAGGACTACTGGACTAGTCTTGAATGCAGACAGGCTCCTGAGAAAAAATAGAACTTCTAAAACTTAGGATTATGATTTCCTAGGGAGTCTATTTGCATTCAAAACCTATCTCTTGGCCTTGGGGATAATTCAGATCACAAAATTTAGTGCTTTGCCAATTCATAAAAACCACCTCAGGGTTACAATTTCTTCTTGGGGCTTGTGGATCAATTTGGAAGGGTGGCCTACATAGCTGATTGGGATGGTATGGGGCCTGATGTCTGTACTCTTGGCCAGATTGCTTCGTGATATCAACAAACTCATTTGTCATGTTTTTAGTTGTGTTTTGAAGCTCCTGTAATTCTTGAGTTTGGACTGGAACAATAGTCTCTTGAGTAGCAACATGGTGTCCTATGGATGGAACAGCTGGGACAATAGCCAAAAGGGGAACTGCCATGGGCACAGGTGGCTGGATTTGCGAACAAATGGACAAGGGAGGCCTTGGGGCTACTTTCCCTACTAGAATAAGATAGTTTTCTGCTCTAACAACAATCTCAAAAGCATTGGGAAGGGTAGATCCACCCAGAGCCTAAATTATAATAGATATTTCACTATCTAAAGCTCTAATATAAAACAAAAAGGCATGCTATGGGGTAGGCCTTACCATCAAGGGGATCCTATCCCAAGTCCTCTAGAAGTGGTAATTGAAATCAGACATATGCTCATGCGGAGGCCTCTTGATGGTACTCAACTACTGCAGCAGAGACAAAAGATCAGATTTATCCTCAAAATGTTAGTGCAATCCATCTCCCAAATCATCCCATGATGTGATTAAGCCTACTATGAGTCCTCTAAACCACTACAAAGCTTTCCCTTTCAGTGATGTAGCCAAGAGTCTGATTGTTACATTCTCTTGGGTAACATTATGTACTGAACACAAAATTGCCACATCCTAAATGTGCTCAACAATTGTAATGTGATCTTCTCTGGTGAAATATGGAAGTCCTTTGAGGGCTATAGATGGAATTTCATCATGCTAAGCAAGTTGTAAAAGGATGCCCACGTTAAATGCAACAAAAGGATATGGTCTGGCTATTTACTTAGAGTCACCAGGATCTTTGATAATTTTGCCTCCAAAGGCTACTGATATCAAACAAAACACCTGATCCTTTAGTATGTGATCTTCTTCATGTGTTGTTTCACTAGATCTACATGCAAAATCAAAGATTTGAATCACCAAGTATGTTGCTTTTACCTTTGAAAGGTTGAAAACCTTGCCACGCATACCAAACAGCAGAGGAAAAAATGTACTTTTGTCCCACCGGGCATGCCAAAAACTATTGTCAATCAGATATGCACCCTACTAAGCTCACAGAAGACTTAGCTACCTATTGACACATGGAAACCCTCCCATATTGTGGGTGATCTATGTCAAGAGGGAATCTCCAGAGTGAGCTAGTTCTCCTTATGATTTTTCCTAATCTAATGACCTGTCTGGGAAATGGGATGGGAGAAAAGTACTGAAATAAGTAATTGAAATAAACTCTAAGGTGATGTACCAATACTAAAATTCTATCAGATCTTACTCACAAATAATTTTCTAAATAATAATTCTCACAACCATATCAATGACATACAATTCATCAGTACTTTGCATTAAGGTTCAAACAAAACACAAACATGCAACCTGAACTATATGGCAATTTGCATCATTCTCACAATTTCAAGACATAACAAGGACATGCAATCTATCACAATGCAACATCAAATTAAAATTGCAATCATGAGACAAATAAGGAAGGAATTTTTTTTTGTTCTGTATAACTGAAGGAGTAATGAGTACAAAGACTGGATACAACACTCTCAGTGTGAGATGCAGACTCTGATATCCTGTGCTCTGATCTCTACTCTATCCTATAAAACTACAACTAGAAATACTGAAAAGAAAGTATAGCTCTGTCATATATCTTGTAAAAGATCTCCCTCCTGAAAGCTAGAAAAAAGCCCCTAATAATAGGCATCCAAGTCCATTTTCAGAATCCACCAAAAAGCTGATTAAAACCTCACCAAACTGCCTCCAAACTGAAGATTAAAGCTGCCACACTGTTCCCTTAGGTGACCCCACCAAATTTGCTTTAAAATCAGGTTTTATTGGCTTAATAAAATCTCAAATTTGTCTTCTTCTGCCTAATTTTTCCCAAAGGAAATCAAGAAAGATTTTGTCCATTTATTTTGTCCTAACTACATAAAATAACTTTTATTTTAAAGCAATTTATAAAACATTACTTTAAAACAAAGCTTTACAATAATTACAGTTAGTCCTACATCCTGATTTGATTCTAATTTACAAAATATTACAAGGCTTATTTTGCCAAATATATTACATTATGAGGCACTTGATTTTTCTACAAAAAATCATAAAAGATATCAAGGCACAATATGGGGTATTTTGCAAAAAATAAAACCTGTGAGGCTTATCTTCTCTTGACTCTGCAAAATATCCTTAAGGCATATAGACCTATCCTTAAAGGTGATTAAATGGGTTTCAAGGCATGATTCTCCAAGTGATTAAGGGGTCTAATGCATATTAGTTCTTAAGTCATGAAGACCTAGGCATAGGATGACCCTAATACCCTTAGGGTATTAGTCAATGCATTTTAAAAAATGAAAACTATGTGATAAAGACACCACATGAACCCAGGGCACTTTGAACCCTAAATCAAAACAAAACCTAACCCTAACATTGTGGGTCATTTTCATTTTGCAATTTTGGTGATGAAGTTCTTTGCCTAGTGGTGGCCATGAATGGGGTTTTTGGACTGTAAAAATCTTCGATTCCCTCATCGTCCTCAATGCCTTCAATGGAATCTCTGAGGGTTTTGGATGGAAAGCAAAAGATAAGGGTTTTCATAGGCATTTGATCCATTTTCTCATTCATTTCTGAGGTGATCTTGACTTTCAAGGCCATGGCTAAGCACTTTTCTGATGCAACTTCTTTGTGCTCTGTATCATCATATCGATATGCTTCAAGCTAGGGTCCATTCCTTGTATATCTTTCACCATTTCTGCCTCATTTTGTAGAATCCACTTGAAGATTCTTCCAAAAGATACAAGGTAAGGTTTTCTATTTCAATGCTGAGTCATTTCAATGTATTCGAGGCATGATTGAGCCTCATTGGGCCATGACCATATATTTAGTTTCAAGCACTCTTTGAGTTTTCCTGAGTATCTTTTGCTTGTATATGATCTCGTTCTTTTCCCTTACTCTTCATTTGCTGAGTATGATAGAATCTCTAGAAGATCACTATTTATTGCTAATGTTCCTCTTGTCATTACTTTATGCTTGGAATGAGTTTTGGTCATTTTTTGCATTATTTTGTTTGAGACCCTAAAAAGCATCAGCTTCAGATAGGCTATGACATAACTATCCAATGTAGGACGTGCACTTATTCTCTCCATCTTCATGGTGTCCACAAACCATGTCTTGACCTATCTCTGCCTATATGAGGAATTATTTATTTGGTATACTGCATGGGGTTTGTTCTTGTTGACTAGTCCAAAGTCTTTGCATTCTTACTGACACTTTAACCATGCTCTTACCTATT
This sequence comes from Cunninghamia lanceolata, assembly GCA_027924645.1. Lineage (NCBI taxonomy): Eukaryota > Viridiplantae > Streptophyta > Pinopsida > Cupressales > Cupressaceae > Cunninghamia > Cunninghamia lanceolata. The sequence goes on along the minus strand of BSBN01000135.1, from coordinate 5,130,377 downwards.
CAAAGAAAATGTTGTCAAGTTATTCACCTCTGTCAACACTTTGTTCTGTTACATTTTGATTCCACTATGGTTGTATTTTCCATTCTATGTATGATATACTCCACACTTCTGAGCATTTAGCGAACCCTTATTGTTTAAAATGTTTTATTTATGTTCATTTTTAGTATGTAGAACATGAAAGAAGAGTATGAAAGAATAGTGTTATAACATCACTGAATCCCCTTGTAGATGCTCCACATGTAGAATGTGACATTTAGAACACTTGACACTTCATTTGATGGATATGGCACCTCTGTATATAGTCTGCATCTTCATGACAATTCTTTGAATGCTGAAATCACAAGTAGACTTCATATGGAATTTTACATATGGTTGACCGTCTTTCTATTCATGAACTACTGATAGCATACAAATGTTCATGTAGGATCAAATCACTATGTATGCATATTTTCATTTGATGATTGAAACATCATGTATATGGCTGCTCCATGTCTGAGTATCTGTAAGCTCTGGTGCAACAAACCTGCATATGACATTGATTACTTTTAGTTGAACTCGATGTATTGTATGGCTCCTTATTCACTGCTTTAAGATGGCATGCCTTTGTGCTTAACATCTTCCATATGTTACTTCTTGGTGAGATCATGTCGAATTATGACATGGCATTTTGCACTATTCTTCAATACATGACCATAACTATTTCTCTCATTTCAAGGCAAGTAAAATTAAAGATTACCCCATGCTTAGAAAACATATGAGTTATGGGAAGACACTCATCTTTAAATATAGCATTGTAATATCCTGCAGTTAGTTCTGGTGCATGGGATCTTGTTCCATAGAATATGATTTAAGGAAAAACTATCCATAAGGTGAATTCTATTCACCACCTTCACTTTTGAAGAAGTAGGTGTCCTCTGGCCAATTGTTATAGTGACTTGCATTGCTTGCTGGATCACCCCATTTTTCATTGCCAGCAGCTTATATACTTCTCTCGAACAGTCTTAATGTCTCTTGTATACTCACTATTTCAATATTGTATTCTTTCTCATTTATAATTGTTTATATCTTTGATTTGGTGAAATCAATGCGAGAAAGGAATATGATTTACTTCCCTACTATCCCATCTGATGTGTGATGATATCATGTATGGTGTTCTCTTTTGTACTACATTTATTTCTACACCTTCTAGCTGTAAACTGATGATTACCAGAAGTTTGATTAGAACTTAAATTATTGAAAGATGAACTCCTATGAAGAAGGCACCTCCTTCTATCTCTTGTATGCAAGCACTATGTAATACATCTCTGATATTGACATTGAATGTTATTTGATCAGCAACAGATTGCTATCCTCTTATGATGTACCTACTCTAACATTGCAATATGTTCATGGAGATTGCCTCATTTGAATCTCTTGTGAGCAACATACCTTTCATTTGATTATGCCTGGTCCATTAATGATAGTGATATTGTCGGCTTGAAGGCTTCTATATTTTGATATAGTACTCCATCTGTCCTTTCTATGGGAAGGCACTTGATATTTTGAATAAAATCTGCCATGTTGGCATTACATTATGTACCTTTTATATCAGCATATCAGCACAAGGTGTTATCATGTACTTAAAAATCTCCTTCAGTAGAAAAAAATCATTCATACTGGATATATTTCCTCATCTAAAAGTTTGTTTTGGGATTCAATTTCTGATTTGACATTTCATGAAAAAATGAGGAAAAATATTAATCATGCTTTGAAATTCAGTTACTCAGGCAATTGACTTACTGATGTATGGCTGATACTCTGTCTTGTTTAGATTATTAACCATAGGTGAGTATGTAAACTATGAATTTATGCAATAAATTAGTTTTCATCCCTTTCAAAGAGCAGAGGGAGAAAAGCATGCTGGGCTCAACCCTTGTGGGAGCCTCATTTTACACCACATGCTAATATGTCTTCAATCAGCTACATACTTATCCTATACATGCACATGAAACAAACACATTATATAAAAATAATGAAGTTCAGTGATTGTTTCTTTCTCAGTTCCTCTTGCATGTGGATGATGTTCATTGATCAGTGCATTATAGACAAAGTGTTAGGCCTCTTCTGATAGGACATAGAGATCTCATAAACGGAGCTCTAACAGGACCTTTTCCACATTTTGTAGGTTCTTGTCAAAGATTGAGAGCAAGAACAAGATGGCAACCTCAGAGATTGAAGACCTTCAAGGCAATGATGGCTATGACCTTCTCTCCCTATCTTTAGATGCATAGCATTTTCTCTATATCTACATATGTTTAGCTATTATCCATGGATTGTGTGGGACATTGGATCTATCATTATTTCTTTCAATGCAATGTTTATCCTTTTATGTATCTCATTTGTAAATGAATAATCATTGTAGTGAATGAAATACTTATCTCTCCTATGAATGTTCTACAATGCAATGAATGATTTGAAAAACTTTTCTTTCCTTAAACAACTGAACTGTAATATCACTGAAACACAAACAATTATGCAAATAACTTATAACAGAAGAATGTTAACCTTCACTCTAAAATAAAATTGTTGCTCCAGCTCTACCAATTTTTGAGCTGTGGTGAAAAAATGGTAACAAGTTCATCAATTATCATAATAGTTTTTAATTTTCCAAATTGAATACCAATCTTTTGTTTCAGAGATTATTTAAATGCACCATGATAACATAGAACATATGTCTTCCATTCAACACAATTGCATTAAAAAGAAGACCTTAAATCACATGATCAGTTTTATACATATATATATATATATATATATATATATATATATATATGTCTCTGTGTGTGTGTATATATATATATGTATGTATGTATGTATGTATGTATGTATGTATATATGTATATATATGTATATATGTATATATATATGTATATATATGTATATAAGCCATATCAACCACAACCAAACTTAACCATATCATCAATTGAGTCATAAATAGGAATAGTAAAATCCACATCATATAATTTAGTCATACGAGGAAAACTATCCAAAATTTGACTCATACAAGCCTCGACCAATAGAAAATAATATGGATAGTAATTACTGAGGTGTGGGTCTCATATCATAGAAATATAGTTCAATAAAAGTACTTCAGAGATAGCTCAAACATAAACATATATTAGATGAAAATAATTGTCATGCACTATTGTCATATAACCTCCAATAGCTATCATCACATAGAGAACAAGAAATTTATAAATATGATCCAAGCAAGTCTTATGATAACAATATTACTAGGGAAAGTTCAAGTGGGCTTACAAATGGCCTTACACAAAAAAACTCTGGAAGGGTCAGCTCCAAAAGTACAGACTTAGACAACTCTGAAACACAGGATGGCTCCAAAAAGAAGAGCTCCAAAACTTGAGTTTTGAAAAGATAGAGGTTTGAAACCTTAGTTCAAGAATGACAAAAGAGATATAGAACTTCAGTTCTGGAAAGATAGAATAGATCCAGAACCTTATCTCTAAAAAGATAGAGCTCTAGAACCTCAATTCTGGAAAGACAGAAGAGCTCCAGAACATTATCTTTGAAATGATAGAATAGCTTCGGAAAACTGGACATCTCTAGAACATAGAACAACTCCAAACAGGACAACTCTAGAAGGATAGAACAACTCCAGAAGTTTCAGAACAGTTCCAAACAAGAAAGCTTTGGAAATACAAAATGGTAATGAATATGCATGAAGGCTCGCCATTAAGGGGGAGTGTTGAAAATATTTAATCTTGAGCTCAACCAACACATTAATTGCAACCATTCGAGATCCATTTGGGATCTGCTTCCTCCTTGCTACGTCTGACACTAGCCACCATATTTATTATATTTGACAGAGAATTAATTTTGGTAGGTGAATTTGAATTGGGCGATAGATCTTGGAAAAAAGAAAGAAAGACAAAAGAGAAGCATGAACCATAGAGTTCAATTAGAGAATAGGAGGAATGTGAAGATTTCATATGCAATAGTAGAGGAAGAAGAAGGGTGCAGTAACAACACAGAGTATTACAAATAGAGAAGACAACTCTAGAAGGTAGCACAAAATAGAACCACGAAAGCACACAGAACTAGTCTAGTCATCTTCGAATGTTTCGAAAAGATGTGTAGTTTATTGTAGGAACGGAATACAAATTTGTAGCTTTGAAATTTTTTGTTTGTAAACATTCTTTGAATGTTAATTTTGAATATAAATACACATAGTTTTTTTTCTCCTTGTTTTGTATGCTTTCATTTAGTCTTCTTTGCCTCCTTTATTTGGATTTTTCCCAACAAAATAAAGGAGTATAAATTATATATTTTGTTATCAAACTTTATGTATACGTGGCTTAAAAATGGGTTGATTTTGGAGAAATTTTATGGATGCTTTGTTTAAGTGTGGCTTTAGCCATAAAAGAAGTTTGATGGTCTTATCTAAGAAAAAAGATTTCTTGACACTTGGGATTTGTATTGATTAGTGTTGGGTTGGTTTTGGACATGGACTATGTGAGAAGATAACGTAACAAGAAAGATGCATGTTTGTTTTGAATGCAAAAGAGTATTTATTGCCAATATGTTGTTAATGATGGCTGACGGGACTGTTTAACATTTGTAACTTACTTGAAAATAAAATGATTTGTTTTTAATCTCATGTTTGGAGTGCTTCCATGATGGAATATAATTTGTTAGTAGAGGCATTTTTTATATTTATTGCAAAGATTAAAGTTAATTTCTTTATATTTTATTTTTAAAAAGCTAAAAATCCCTTATAAATTTAAAAAATAAATTTAAATGATAATAGTTTTATTTTTTAAAAGTTTTTATTTACTTATTAATTTTATAGGTTAAAATGTATCTTTTAATATTATAAAGATGAAAGTTCAAATTACTAATTTATAAATAAAATGTCAGGTGAGAAAAGGTCAGGGGGCTAAAATTAGAGCAAAATTAAATTGGCTTGAAGATGGGGATAAAGGAACAAATTATTTTTTTAATTTGCTCAAACACAAGAATATCAAAGAAAGTATAGATATGGTAGTGGTCAATGGTGAAAGTCTAAAGAAGAAGGAGAAAATTCTGGTAGCTTTTAAAAAAATTTATGAGAAATTGTTTGAATCTAAAGACAATCATCCTAAATGGTAGGATGCTCAAGAATTTTGTTCTAGAGTCTGCAGGAAGAAAATAAGTCCTGAGATGAAGAACAATTTGGAGAAAGCTCTCTCAAAATAGGAAATAGTGTTGGCTATCAAGTCTATGAGTAATGGAAAGTCCCCAGGTGCTGATGGTCTTCTTGTGGTATTCTATAAGGCCAACTTGGACTAGATAGTGGATGATTTGCTAGAGTTGTATAAAGAGACCTTCGGTAAAGGCACCTTAGGCAAGAGGGTTAATAAAAGGATCATCAAGCTCTTACCCAAGGGGGGAGACAAATTTGAAATTAAAAACTGGAGACCCATTACATTGTTGAATGTTTTCCTATAAAATATTAGCCAAGGTAATGGCTTTAAGGATGAGGGGAATCTTGCCAGAGATTATTAACTCATCCCAAACAAGTTTTATAAAAGGTAGATACATTTTGGAAAATATCATAACAAGATGGGAAGCTCTTCATTGGGCAAATGAAACTAAGAAGAATGCTGGTATACTTCTCCTAGATTTTGAAAAGGCTTATGATAGAGTAAAATGGTTGTTTATTTTGAAAATGCTAAGAGCCTTTGGATTTCCTAAGGATTTTTGCAAGATGGTTAAAGTATTATTTCATGATGCTTCTACTCAGGTTGAAGTGAATGGTGAGCTATCTGCTCCCTTTAATATGGGCAGATCCATCAGACAAGGATGTGTCCTTGCTCCATCCTTATTTGTGATTGCCTCAGAAACTCTTTACTATATTTTGAGAACAGATCTCTTAGAAGGTAGATTACAAGGTATTTCCTTGCCCAATGGTAAAAGATTGTTAAATGCACAATTCGCAGATGATACTACTCTTTTTCCTAGGATAACAAATAGGAAATGGAATGTCTGGAGAAGAGATTAGAGGTGCTCTTCCAAGCATCTAGTGCAAAAATCCCCTCTGCTAAATCAATTTTACTAACTTGGGAACATTTTCCCCCAGACTAGTTTGACTCTGGCAAATGGCAGTGGGGGGACCCAACGAAGCAAGTGACGTTTCTTGGGATAACCTTTACCATCTACCCTTCTTTGAAACAAATGTGGGATTGTCTTTTTAAAAAAATTGAAAGAAATTTAATGAACTGGGATAGGATGTACCTCTCTCTAGTAGGAAGGTTGCAGGTCTGCCAAAAGATTTTGGCTGCTTACTCCATTTTTTACTCTTCAATGTGGCTATTTGCAAACTATCAATTTGAGGTAACTCATAGGTTGATTAGGAGGGTTTTATGGTCTGATGGGAAAGGGAAAAAAAAGAAGCATCTAGTGAAATGGGAATGGTGTTGTCTTAGTAAAAATTTGGGAGGTCTTGGGCTCAAAGATTTGAAGATGCAGGGTGTTGCCTTGGAAACAAAATGGATAGTCAGATCATTGGAAGGGGATGAGCCCTAGAAAGTTTTAGTCAGGAAGAATATTGAAATGGAAACTCTGGGGAATAAAAAGAATTGGGGTAAAATCCACTTTCATGATGTCTTACTTGGGGATTTTAGATCTAAACCTGGGGGTTTGGCTGTGTTTGCAAGCATTTGGAAATCTTGGGAATGTGCTAAGTGGCTTTTAGATGGAAGAGAAGCAATTAGCCTGAGTGAGGGTAAAATGTTGGGACATAGGTCTATTTGGTGGAATATAAAGCATAAGGGGAAGTATCTTGCATTATTGCAAGGCTATTCTGCCAGACGGTGTAATGAAAAGAAGCTGGATTGCCTACAAGATCTGTTTGTTGATGGTTTTCCCAAATCATGGTCTATAGTCAAGAATGAGTTTGTTTTGTTGACTAGCCATTTCAAGACTTTATCTGCTCTTGAAAAATCCCTTTTAAATAAAGTGCATTAGAGAATGGTGATAGAAGGTGAAGAGTGTATAGAAAAGGTAAAATGGAGGGATGGGACTAGGTTGTTTGATGTGAAACCAAAACAAATCTATAACATGATTTCCAATTCCCAGTGCATATTTCATCACATCCTTGAGACTTGGGGTGACACCATGGGTGATAATGTGTTGGTTAAAACCTTTAAATTGTTTTGGTTGAAACTCCTTGAGCCAAAAAAAGCCTATTTCAGATGGTCACTGATCTTAAACAAACTATGTGCTACTTATGACAATGTAGTATGTCCCATTTGTAATGTTGTAGAGTCTGTGTCTCACATTTTCTTTGATTTTTTATTTTCTAGAAAAGTATGGTCCTTTTTTATGGGTAATATTCAAATGTGGAGTCCATCTAAAGTTTTAAATAGAAATGAAATTTTATGTGGTTTCATTAATGGCCTAAAATCTAAACCTAATTTCTTTAGGCTAATTTTTTCTACTGAAATTTTGTGGTTCCTTTGGAAGAGAAGGAATGAAGAGAGTTTCCAGGGTAGGGAGAGATCGCTAACTGGGACTTTTTTAAGTCTCACATATTACAAATTTTTTGAACAGGTTTCAATTGCTATTGAGCTTTCATTTGATAGATTCAAAGAACTGATGGAAACTGGTACTTTCATACAAAAAGAAGACATTAAAGAGACAAATTTTTGTGCTAAGGATATGAGGAGACCAAATCCAAGATTCTACAATGGTTACATAGAATTCTAGGTTCTTTATGCTCAGATAAAACAAAAAGAAATAGAAAAGAGTGAGCTCCAGAAACAATGGGAAGTCACAAGGTAGAACTTTAGCCTCTGTACTAAGCAGCTGCAAGAAATGGTTGAACATGGAAGGTTAGCCAGGGGTGAATCTGGAAGTAATAACTAGATTCACATTTTGGATCATGAGATTGAGTACTATGAAGATGCAAGATGGGAGTTCAAACATGTAGGTACAGAAAAAGAAAGGATATGTACTGAACTAGAAGAAAGCCAAGGTTGGTACTACCAATATGCAGAGGGAGAGCAAGAGGCAATGACAACAAAAATGAGTAGAGTCATAGATGAAGACATGGAAGGTGACCAGAGTCAAGTGGTAGGTCCAGCAAAGTATGAAGAGAATCCAGAAAAAGATAGCATGATAGATAATCAAAATATTGTGGTTGATTTCAATTGAGTTAATTAGTACTACCAAGGACAATTGATGAAGATCTAGTAACAATAGTGTTTTGATAGAATGATGCTAATAATTTCTCTCTCTAGTATATACTGTTGTTTTATTAGTTGGAAAAACTGGTCTGTATATCTTAGAGAAATGTGATTTTTTGGATTGATGGAAGTGGAAACAAAATTTTGATGTGGTGCTCTTAACCACAAGACTGTAACTATTACTGTATTTTGAATATAATTAGTGCTAGATTCTCAATCCAAAAAACAAATTTATAAATATATTGGGTTTGATTCTTTTGTTTTATAATTCATTTTAAAAAATCCATTATAAAATAGAAAAATTAAATTTAAATAATAGTTATAGATGCATTCTTTGTTCTCCTGATAAATGTATTCATTTAAACCATATTCATAAAATATAGGTTAATAAATTTGATGCAATCATCACGTAAGTGAATCTTGATTAAAACAATTACAGTTTAACAAAAAAAACACATAATTAAATCCCACTTTGAACATTTGGTGACTGGGTGCAAAATAATGCTGGAAGATTCCATGATTGGATTGTATTGGTTTCTATTTGTAATAGGATGAAAGTAGAGGTTACATATGTAAATTTGGTTGTAATTGTATTTGTTGTTTATTATTGAAGATCTTCAATGTGGTTTAAATCACTCATATGTTTTATAAAAAATGCTTGTTTGTTGGTTCTTTATTATTGGTTAAATGTTGTGTATAGCAATTGACATGATGAATATCACATAGAACTACAAGAAAACTCTTTCCTTTTGATTCATGCTCTACCATGGAAATTTATCATGCAGCTTGTGGTTTCAAACAAAGTTGGTTGCAGCAGAGCAAAAGATCAAGCTTCCTGTACTCTTTTGCTTTTGTTTACAATTCTATATATCTCATAGACTTCTTTGTGTAACCTTTTATAATCAGAATGCTTTAATTCCTTTAGTTTCTTAACAATCTATGCTTGTTTTCTATGATCATTTAAAATTCCATATTGTCAGAGTTTAGTGGACTAATTTCTATTTCAAAATTTATCATGCAGTTTGTGGTTTCTATAATAACCACCCTAGTTACTGAAATTTTTCTTTATTTACAAAATGAGTATTAACTTAATCAATCAAGCATCTTCTATCTAAATTAGGAGTGTCCACCTCATAGACTTACCAATCATAGTCATGGCGACTACTTTATACTACAACTCCTTTACTCACACTAGAGTATGGTAAGTTCCCAAGGTCAGGGTCATCCCTAGACCAAGATCTAAACCTCAAGGGTTCATTCATAATGGGCATGCCTACGTATCCCCTTGTGGGTATCAAAGGTTCCGTAGTTCATACATCAACTATAGAGAGGCTTCATCCTCTCCTTTGATATGAGATCTATGATCTCACTTTTAAATCATAGTTTTAAGTAAAACATATGATTTCAGTTCAATTCATATGCACTAGTATGATAGAAAATGCAATCCAATCAAAGGTTAGTTTGATGTCAACACTAATGTATGAAATCATAGAGAACCACATAGTGACCAGCTCATATAAATATTACTTTTTCACACATAGCGACTAGATGAAGCGTACATTTCTTGTACACAATGTGACTATCTCTCACTTGGGTTACACATACAAGTGTGAATGGCTCATGGGTACAACTCATATATACAAAGTGAATAACTCATCTATATGTCACATATACATAATGTGACTAGCTCCTAAACACCACATATACATAGAGTGGATAACTCATGCATGCATCACATTCACCCAGGGTGACTATCTAATGCATACAACACATATATGTGTAGGGATATTAATTCATGCATGCATCACATACATATAGATTGACTATCTCATGCTTACAACACATATATACCCAGTGTGATTAATTCATTCATATATCACATATACACAATGTGAATAGCTCGTTTAGGCATCACATATACATAATGTGATTAGTTTATGCAATCAACATATATACAGAAGGTTTCTAGATCATATACACATCATAGGCACACATAGTGACCAAGTAGCAAAAGGAATGGTTGCAACCATAATGCAAGCATTCCCCTCTTTGCCTAATTCACTAGCCCATAAGTCCTCAAATATATCTCGACCAGAAATAGGAATGTTGGTGTATCTAATAGTACAACATGGATTCCATCTTTTTTTCCTAATTTGTAGCCAACTATGATCACAAGAAAGCATCCCATACTACTTGCGATCACCACTGGCAAGGGCTCAAGTGCGATAATGCACAACCCATAAGGTCCTTAATACGGATGCACATAGGGATTGACTAATACATACATAGTGACCAACCAGTAAGAGGAAGTAGATGCAACGTACTATGTGCATCTTCCCATTACCTAGTTCACTAATACAATTTAGCTCATAAATCCCTCCTAATGAGAGAAAGGAATGTTAGTGCATCTCATACTACACCACAGATCCCATCATTTTCCCAATTCACAACCAAATACAATGACAAGCAAGTAACCCATACTACTTGTTGTTATCACTGGATAAGGAGTAGGTGTGTCAACATACATATTCACAACAAACTGCGATGATAAGCAAGCATCCCATACTACTTGCTATCATCACTGGCTAAGAAGTAGGTGTAACAATATAAATCACATGTGGCCATTAATAATATTTCCACAATCTATTGAACCTGTTGATTCGGTGGATCTTGACATCTATCACCTCCATGCCACTAGAGAAGGTTGGCCAAACCTATTATGGGATAGCTCATGGCATCTATGATCACTTGCATGGTACTAGTGAAAGATAGCTAAGTTCTATCATACCAAAGGGTAGCTCCTGGCATCCATCACCTTCATGGTACTGGCGATAGCCAACTAACCCTAAGATATGACAGATAGCACCTGGTATCTATCACCTCCACAATAGTGGTGACAATCGGCTAAATCCCACCTATATCATAACCTGGATGGCTCCAAGTATTTGTCACCTCTATGCTATTGGAGACAACTAGCTCATCCTAAGATATGACAGATAGCACCTGGCATCTGTCACCTACACGGTACTTGTGACAGCCAGCTATCCGTACCTGTATCAGACTCCATTCTGATATGTGGGTCATCTTATAGCTAGGTAAACACACAATAAGGATATCACAAGGATTCACCAACACCAATCACGTTGACTTGGCTACATGCCACATAGAGATCCATAAACCAATACATAGGGACTTTTTATGTCCAAGGGTCTAAATTACAAGTAAACACTCAAAATAATATTGGACCCACATGAGTTGGATTCTATTTGGAAACACATATATAAACATATGCAAACACAAAGTAATATCAAGGGTCATTCCATACATTTATTTTTCACTTGCAAATAGAGTATGCATTATACATAAGTCAAACCCACAATAGTAATATTAGAGAAGTTCCAAGTCACCTTCGTATATGCACATTGGAGATGAACCGTGAAAAAGGTAATTCTAAAAGTCCTTCAAAGATTGGGGCAGATTTAGAGAAGCTAACCCAACAACCTCAGAGTATAGGAGATTAGTGTTGATAGAGTGTCTTTTTCTAGCTCAGTCCTATATATTGAGACTTACTATTGAAAGGTGTGTTCATAGATCCATCATGTAGTATCAGCTACCTCAAGCTAAAACATATCAAAGAGGGAAGGTTGATCAAGTTTAGGAACACCCCATGCCTCAGAGTCATTCCCTAAATACCTCCCCTATTGACTTGAGGTCAAAGGGCATCCTTCGCCCACGAATTAACTACATACCCACTTCCAAATAGGATTGAAGTCACATGTAGTTCTCCTCACTTAATCTATCAAGCGATATACACATAGGTTCCTATTCTCAAGGTTTCATCATCACCCAATTTCAACCAACAGTTACTATCATTTCAGGAATCAAAATCATACATAGAAATTATGCACAATAATATATCCAATATAAATTAAATCCAATCCTAATAGAGAACAAGGAACCAAAATGCATAACACTTAACAATACAACAATTGTGAAAACACGTACTAAAGAAGTTCCCACAAGGGTCACCACAGTCTCAATTTATACCTCACCTCTGTTATGATTCATAACTCAACATAACATTGCTAGAACTCTTACAATCTCATCTTATTAACATAGACTAGGGCACAAGTAATTATCAATTATCCCCTTCTAACACTAATAAGATACTAGTTTGAATATATATATATATATATATATATATATATATATATATATATATATATATATATATATATATATATATATATATATATATATATATATATATAGCTTGATGAACCTTAATACCCACTTCATATCAAGTCTTATTGAGTAACAGTCAAGTTCCATGTCCTATAACTACTGGTGGTAATCATGGTATCATACTATTATCATAGTCATTAGAACTATCTTCTTCAAGATAGACACACTTTACAAACTATGACGCCTTAATCAATTGTAAGGGGTCATTTTTATCATATTCATTACTCTAAATGACACAACCTTCAAGTCCATAGATGTCAATAGTCATAGTATTTAATGATCTCTAGAATTAAGTTGACACTCAATGATCAAGACTAGTATATGTCGATCAACCTATTAACAATTTACTAGGATCTTAAGAAATATTAAGATCAGAAATAGTTTATAGATAAGGCATGACCATATCATAGTAATACACTCCAATGTTAAGGATGTCAAGATAGGCTATATAGTGATGTCTCATTCATAATCATTCTGGTATGCCTCATATCTTAATATCCACCATCTAGGGTACAATGATGTTAAATTTATTGTCCCCAAATATTGCTTAATGAACTATAGCTATTGATAACATAATATTTTAGGGTGCTTAGCATGCCTATTTGCTTTTCCAACTTGAAGGTTCCAATTTTATAACTAATATTTATCACGGTTTTATATCTCTATCAACAAGTGACCTATAACATTGTGCAACATCACTAGGGAATTACTCTATGTTGAGGAAATACATAGTTCATATCACTTAATGGGGCCCATAATGCTGATTTTAGGTCCAAGGGTCTAAATTACAAGTAAACACTCAAAATAATATTGGACCCACATGAGTTGGATTCTATTTGGAAACACATATATAAACATATGCAAACACAAAGTAATATCAAGGGTCATTCCATACATTTATTTTTCACTTGCAAATAGAGTATGCATTATACATAAGTCAAACCCACAATAGTAATATTAGAGAAGTTCCAAGTCACTTTCGTATATGCACATTGGACACGAACCGTGAAAAAGGTAATTCTATAAGTCCTTCAAAGATTGGGGTAGATTTAGAGAAGCTAACCCAACAACCTCAGAGTATAGGAGATTAGTGTTGATAGAGTGTCTTTTTCTAGCTCAAGCCTATATATTGAGACTTACTATCGAAAGGTGTGTTCATAGATCCATCATGTAGTATCAGCTACCTCAAGCTAAAACATATCAAAGAGGGAAGGTTGATCAAGTTTAGGAACACCCCATGCCTCAGAGTCATTCCCTAAATCCCTCCGCTATTGACTTGAGGTCCAAGGGCATCCTTTGCCCACGAATTAACTACATACCCACTTCTAAATAGGATCGAAGTCACATGTAGTTCTCCTCACTTAATCTATCAAGCGATATACACATAGGTTCCTATTCTCAAGGTTTCATCGTCACCCAATTTCAACCAACAGTTACTATCATTTCAGGAATCAAAATCATACATAGAAGTTATGCACAATAATATATCCAATATAAATTAAATCCAATCCTAATAGAGAACAAGGAATCAGAATGCATAACACTTAACAATACAACAATTGTGAAAACACGTACTAAAGAAGTTCCCACAAGGGTCACCACAGTCTCAATTTATACCTCACCTCTGTTATGATTCATAACTCAACATAACGTTGCTAGAACTCTTACAAGCTCATCTTATTAACATAGACTAGGGCACAAGTAATTATCAATTATCCCCTTCTAACACTAATAAGATACTAGGTTGAATATATATATATATATATATATATATATATATATATATATATATATATATAGCTTGATGAACCTTAATACCCACTTCATATCAAGTCTTATTGAGTAACAGTCAAGTTCCATGTCCTATAACTATTGGTGGTAATCATGGTATCATACTATTATCATAGTCATTAGAACTATCTTCTTCAAGATAGACACACTTTACAAACTATGACGCCTTAATCAATTGTAAGGGGTCATTTTTATCATATTCGTTACTCAAAATGACACAACCTTCAAGTCCATAGATGTCAATAGTCATAGTATTTAATGATCTCTAGAATTAAGTTGACACTCAATGATTAAGACTAGTATATGTTGATCAACCTATTAACAATTTACTAGGATCTTAAGCAATATTAAGATCAGAAATAGTTTATAGATAAGGCATGACCATATCATAGTAATACACTCCAATGTTAAGGATGTCAAGATAGGCTATATAGTGATGTCTCATTCATAATCATTTTGGTATGCCTAATATCTTAATATCCACCATCTAGGGTACAATGATGTTAAATTTATTGTCCCCAAATATTGCTTAATGAATTATAGCTATTGATAACATAATATTTTAGGGTGCTTAGCATGGCTATTTGCTTTTCCAACTTGAAGGTTCCAATTTTATAACTAATATTTATCACAGTTTTATATCTCTGTCAACAAGTGACCTATAACATTGTGCAACATCACTAGGGAATCACTCTATGTTGAGGAAATACATAGTTCATATCACTTAATGGGGCCCATAATGCTGATTATGTTTCTCATGCCACGAATTCATGTTACAAAATATGATGATAAAAATATTATTCTCTTAATAATAACAAACCATTCAACAAAATTTTAAACAAGGTCTAGATTATAAAATATAATCATATTCTCAAATCCTCACAAAACACAAAATTTAATGTATCTTAAGTAGAAGACTCATCAATCCACTTATGCAACACATGTTCCTCATAAGATTAAGATACTAAATGTTCAGTTTCCCAAGCATATTCTAGACTATCTCTTAATAGTCTTGAAAATATATAGCTTGAATGAATTCCAAACTCTATTTAAACCATATATAAATTGATAGTAAGGTTCTACTACACATCTAAGGATGTATGGATTTGTATACATATATGTTTCAAATGAAGATATTACCAAAAAAAGCCTTGTTTTCTCAAGGTATTCTAATTTTGACTCAAAATAATTTATGCTTATTCATTTATATGGTTGAGTTGGCTCTCATTTGAAATATATGTTTCAATCATGTTGAGCACTTCAACATATTCATGAGTATATCTTTGTAATCTTATATATAAAGAGAGAGATTCCCTTGTGGAAAAATTGATGCATTCACCAGTAAAGACAAAGATTGCTATTATAATATCCTGTACAGTTAAAATTTGACAATGAGGTTTACTTAATAAAAGCCACTGGTGACATTCTACAATACACAACCATAAAGAAATAATAAGATCCCTGATAACAAGATCACTGGAATATTAGACTGCACAAGTTTGTGTAAATAGTAAAGTTCAATAATAGGAAATCATGGGTGTGATAAAGAATATAATTGAATGAATTAAGATGATCACTAGTTTAACATTCCATACAACCAGGTACTTTAGGTCATTAATAGTCTCGGCCCGATAAAGCCCCAAGAGGATTTCATATCAATAAACATCTTACCTTGATAACCTCTGTTCAAGGTATATTAGTTAATTATTTCTACATCAGTCTTAAAGATTTAGTATGCCTGGTTAACTGGTACCATGCTCCTTTCACTGGTATCTAAGGTGACTAAATTTCAGGTTGAGTAAGGAGAATAGTGCAACAAAAAAGATAAAGACTAAACGTACCGAAGAAAATGACATCCTTTGCAAGGTTGGCCATAGTTTCCATGACAGCAACAGTATATGCGGAGAATCGTGAAGCCGTCACCCCGTTAACCAGCACCCGTACTCCCGGCAGGACGACCTGGACCAGTGGCTCCTCATCCTCCAGGTTCTCATCCCCATTCAAATTCTCAAAGAAATCATAAAATATCTTTTAATTTAATTTATTTTTATTACTGTTTGGCCCTGCAGTCGCGTACGAGAAAGCCTCTCTCAATGGGGATGTGACAGTTTCAAACAAAACTGGCTGCATACAAATAGGAAAGCCTCTCTTTTAGCACAGCAAAAGAACGGGATTTGCTTTACACCTAGCCACTGCATTTGCTCAATTTTTAAATCCTCTTCAATAAATTCATTTAGTGTATGACCTACAGTCAGTGCAGTTGATGAAGCTGTAACTATTGCAAAATCTTCTTTAAATAATGCTTTGATGGCTACTCTTTCCTTCTGCGAAAACCCCCATTTTGTTACAGGCTGCCCATGCTGGTAAATGTGAATCAATCGAGTTGGAGACATGTTTGTTGCGTTTAGTTAAGCAATGTCAACATGACTGCCTTGCGAGGATCTCCATTTACTTTGTTTATTGTAATAATCATATTTAATGAGATGTTGTCTTGGTCTTTCATGTGATAAAAAACTTAATGGGCATTCACAAAACTTCCACGCATGACATACATGTAAATAAGTTTATTATGAAAAGCTGTGTAGTTCTTGAGAATACAGGTTTGCAATAATTGAAAATATGTAGAGTAGTCTTAAGGGGTGTCAGCTGCACAATAGTTGTTAATCTTTTCCTCCAGTTTCTTTGTTTCAATTCTTTCCACTTCACCCATTTCTCTACGGTCCCGATACCACAAACCATTAAAATAAGGATGTCTTCGAAGAGAATTATGAATCAATGCAATCACATAAAGTAACCCAGATGGAGGTGTATAAGTACGGACGGTTCTAAGAGTGGATAAAGCTTATTTTACAAGTAGAGGTACTCTACACCCTTAATATCATATGACTATGTAAGAAAGTCACTCAGCAGAATCAGATTTGTCAAGTATGGAACTGAATTCAAAAGTCTGTATCGACAAACCATTTCCAATGATAGGGTAAAGAGCATTAATCAAATTGTTTTGAAGGAATTATTAATTACAAATGACTAGTATACATAAAACTGCTTATATATTTCAAACAAAGCTGCACACAAACTGGAATTAATGGCCTCTTTAAACACAGCAACAGATCTCCCAGTACTCGTTTTGCTTTTGTTTGGAGTTTTACATATCTCATAGACTTCTCAATGAAATAGAAAGTATCAAAAAACCATTTCTAGATGATAGTATAAAGAACATTTATTTATGAAATTGCTTTGAAAGAATTTATAGTTACATATGACTACCATACATAAAATTGCTTTCAAAGAATTTATAATTACAAATAACTAGCATATATAACTTTTTGTACTCAAAATGCTACATAAAAATGCATATTACAAACAATACTGTAATGTGATTATAAACTATTTCCAGATGATAGTATAAAGAACATTTATTTATCAAATTGCTTTGAAAGAATTTATAATTACATATGACTACCCTACATAAAATTGCTTTGAAGGAATTTATAATTACAAATAACTAGCATACATAACTTTTTGTACTCAAAATGCTACATAAAAAATGCATATTACAAACAATACTGTAATGTGATTATAAACCATTTCCAGATGATAGTATAAAGAACATTTATTTATCAAATTGTTTTGAAAGAATTTATAACACATATGACTACCATACATAAAATTGCTTTGAAGGAATTTATAATTACAAATAACTAGCATACATAACTTTGTGTGCTCAAAATGCTACATAAAAAATGCATATTACAAACAATATTGTAATGTGATTATAAACCATTTCCAGATGATAGTATAAAGAACATTTATTTATCAAATTGCTTTGAAAGAATTTATAATTACATATGACTACCATACATAAAATTCCTTTGAAGGAATTTATAATTACAAATAACTAGCATACATAACTTTTTGTACTCAAAATGCTACATAAAAATGTATATTACAAACAATACTGTAATGTGAATATATATTTCTGTATACTTATTGTTGGTGATTGTTTTGATGCAATCATAACAATAAGTTAAAATTCACATATAATGAACTGAAACTATACTTGAAAGATAAGAAGGAATCGTTTAAGATTCACTTAATCCCAAGTCTATAATGGTATTGTTGGTCAAATTCAGTTGGTCAATGTGAAGCTGTAATGTTCAAGGGGCCTTACGTAGTTTAGGGTTTTTTTTTGGTTTACTGGACTCAAACTATGCAAAAAGATCATGAGATATGTCAATACGTTTTCATTCCTTTGCATAAAAGTGTTACTGTGCTGCAAAGCTTTAGATGGTTGTCTTGAATTATTGCAGCCTTCCTCTTTATATATTTATGAAAACTTAGCTACTTTTAACTCTGTTATTCATGCTTCTTCAAATATGAGACAAATTTCCTTCAGATTTCTACGTTTTAAGCTAAATATTTTAGATGGGTTGGGAAAAGTTAGAAAGATCTAATCTAAACTCCATTTACTCTACCGAAGGATCTAATTGTTCTGTTATGCACTATATAAATCATACAGCAATTTGATCAAATCCATAGTAAAAAACTTAAATGTAAGTCCTGAGCATTTTCACAAACATACATTTAAAATTGCAAGCTCTCAAAGAAAATATTTCAAAACACAAAGAAGAGCAGGAGAACACTCAGAAGATAGATGCAGAACTCCAGATTCTATTGTATTAGAAACAAACAGTCATACATGATTTACAATGTTGAAATGACTCTTAGTTTCATTGGTCAAACTATAGAGAACTTACAAGATTTACACATATAGTAAGAAAGCTAGACATTCCACTCACTCCTTACTGCAGACAAACATGCGACCTCCTTCTTCTACTTCTAATCTAAACTAAGCTAACTTGCCTGTGTTTTCCTAAAATCCCTGTTGTAAATATTACAATGTATTAAGGCACAATATATAGACTTTCTAATTGTCCACAATACAGCCCAAAACCCTGATGGTTAAGCCATGGTTCAAATCCTAGGTTACAACATTAAATGGTATAGAACCATCCTCAAAAATATCTCTGAATATGTGTCAAATCTGGGTGAAAATATGCCCCTTTCTGAAACCCTAGCAGTTCAGAAGTAAATTCTGCAACCTACTGTTATTATGCTTTATCTGCATTTGGGTCTTCTCATTGATGTCCCTTGACTTTCTGCACTTCATCCTCATCTTCTCTTGGCTTCCGAAATTAGATTCTCCTCCCAGGACGTCACTGCCATCAAGTTTCAGCTACTCCTTCCAGCTGCAAGCCTGCAAAAAATAGACCAGCAATAAGTGTCATCATTATTAAACCATGAGAAACAAAAAACTTGTTAGATCCAAGGGGGTTGAGCAAAAATTGTGACTATCAGGTCAAAACCTATTAAAAAAACGCGTTCATACTACGCAACTGTGTCAAAAACTTACCGGATCAACCATCGCAGACCAAAAATGATGCATACGCAGGGTCAAAATGTATCGAAAACTATATAAAAAATGCTATCGCTGAATGCTTCCCACCTATTAGCGCCAAAAAACCCTATCGGCGGGCCCTAAAAACTGCCCACTAACTTCCTATGTCTGGCCGAAAAATGGCCCTTTATTTTCCTTTTAAAGAAACGGTGCCCTCAGATAGAGACACGTGGCGCGTTCTACGTAAGGGGCTATGAAACTTGTTTCTTCATGCGGAAGGTGACATGTGTCGCCACCCACGGGACTCTCAAGATACTAAAAAACTATTGCAAAACTGCCCCAAGGACCCAATGAAACTTGCGAAACCCTGACTCCCGCGCGAGACACCTGTCGCTACCCGTGCGCTCTGTTTAAAATCCAAAGGGGCTGTTGAAACCATTGCGGAATGTGACACGTGTCATGTTCCATGCCCTCCTCAGAAACTCTTTGAAACTACCTACGGAATGTGACACTTGTCACATTCCACACTTCTGTAAAAAATAGTTGACACACTTAGAAACCTTTTGGAAACTTTTGAAACTGTTTGCAGAAAGCGCCACGTGGCATCTTTCGCGTCGCTGCTGAGACTTTAAGGGGTAGGGTGGGTCATACTTCGGAGTGTGACACTTGTCACACTCCGCGGGGTCGTTGAAACTTTTTTGAAACTACGCTGGGTCTTGCGGAGTGTGACACTTGTCACACTTCGCGGAGCTTTGGAAACTTGTTTGAAACTGCCGCGAAACTTTTTGAAACCGTCGCAGAAGGCGCCACGTGGCATCTTCCACACAACTCTTTGAAACACCTTAGAAACTTTATAGAAACTTCTTCAAAGGGACCGTGGAGAGCGACACGTGGTGCGCTCGGCGCAGGCATTGAAACTTTAAGAAACTTTTGGAAACAATGCGGAAAATTTTAAGAAACCCGCAGAGAGTGACACTTGTCACAGTCCATGCGGCCATTGAAACTTTAAGGAACTCTCTGTGGCTGCTCTTGAAACATTAAGGAACTACTGTGGAAGGCACCACGTGGTATCTTCCGTACAACTCTGGAAACTGTTTGGAAACTGTCGAAGGGAACCCACGGAAAGCGACACTTGGCGCATTTCGTGCGATCGTTAGAAATTGTTAAGACTCTTTAAAGGGACCCGTGGAAGGTGCCACATGGCACGCTCCACGGGACTTATGAAACTCTAAGAAACTTTTTGGAAATTGTCGAAGCCTGCGGATGGTTTAAATTTTAAAAGGGCTATTGTGGAAGGTGACAAGTGGTGCCTTCCGCACGACTCTGGGGAACTCTTTGAAACTGCTGGGAAACTCTTGCAGAATGTGACACTTGGCACGCTCCGCATAGCTGCTAAAACACTTAGGAATATTTTAACGAAATATTTAAAACTTTGCATTATTTAAACCTAATAGTGCATTTTACCAAAATGGGCATAACTTGAAAAATATGGCAAATTTTAAGACGGTTCAAAAAGCAACCCTAGCTCATTTTTGACAAGGAATCCAACCATACCATGCACTGGCACTCAAAATATATTTTCTCACTAATTTTATCAAAGTTTGTAAATTTCACTCTCTTTTCCCTTACCACCAAGGACATACCCACAAAACAGAAGCAAAAAGCAAAGCCACAGTAGGGGTCTCTATTTTGCTAAGGAGTAAAATGGGGCGTGTTGTGAACATCACAACAACTAGCCACCAAACAAAACAACTAAATTCAAGGCATTCAAGAAAACTAAGTGAAATAAATGCATAACTTCTGACTATCCATCTTGTAAATTATTATTCAATCTTGAGACCTAAGGCATTCAATAAGGTTGCATGAATTTTCATTTTTAGTTTAATTGTGTGCACGTGATTAATAAGCCTCATCTTGAAGATTGGTTGAACAAACCAGTGACTGACATTCACCTACGTAGGTGAGGATATTCCCTCATAGCTGACCGGATAGAGCCTTTCTGCCAGCGCACGTCTATAACCCCGGCAAGGTTATCGTTACAATTCTCCTAAGTAGAGCCCCACTACTAGCGAGCGTCTATAGCCCCAGTAGAGTTACTTAGATGGCTTAATCTAGATTTTTAGTATAATCCACTTTATTTATTTTTTATTTTTTATTTTCTAATTTTGAAAGAGATTTCACAAGATATAGCAATTTGTAGCTTGATGATGCAAGGAGTGGACACTTGCTGAAATTAAGCTGAGAATTGTAATGGTAGCAAGGGTGACCTCTGATTTTTCACCTAATATCTACACTGGTAGGTTCAACAAGCCCAAGGATTTTAGATGTGTCATCATGAGAAACTTGCCTCAAATTCTCAATCACATTTATTGAATACGAAACTTTACAAGATAAGTAACTCTCTACATTCATGACAGTCACAAAAGGTTATGTGTAAATTGCAAATAGTTAACCTGAATATCCTAAATTTACATTGTTTTCAATGGTTGCTAGGCTGCTCCTTAATACTCTAAAGTAAAATAAAGATCCCTGCTAAGGAGACAACGACAAACCAAACCAACAAATAGGCTGTACAAAAAAAAGTAAAAAGTAGAAAAAACTATACAAACAGAAACAAAACAACAAACAGAAAACAAAACTATACAAATAGCCAACCCCAAAAAAGAAAATAGTAAAAGAAGAACTAGACATTACTTACACTATATTACACCAAAATGGACTGCCCTTTACCTCAGGGATGGAAGTAATGTTTCAAATGTTGGCCATTAACTGGTAATGGCACGTCTTCTCCAGTCAAGGTCTTAAGTCTAAATGTATTGTCTCCTATTATCTCTGAGACTTGTAATGGACCTAGCCAGAGTTTATGGAATTTTCCTTGGCTTCCTTTCTTTTCATGTGCTTTGTCCCAGCACAGCACTAAGTCCGATATCCTAAATGTTTTGACTCTTGCCCTTTTATCAAACCACCTCTTAACAACCGCTTGGTGTTTGGCAAACTTCTCGATGGCTTGACCTCTTTTCTCATCTAATTGTAGCATTTGTACTATTCTGGCTTCCCTATGGTCATCGAAGCCTAGATACTCATTGGCAAACTTCCAGGTTGGTATTCTCAGATTTATTGGAAGTATGGGATCAGTCCCATAAACTAAATGATAAGGTGTGCTACCTAAAGCTATCTTAAACTTGGTCCTATCTACCCACAATGCATATCTTAACAGGGTATTCCACTCTCTAGGGCTCTTTGCAATCAACCTCTTGATTATATCTAACAAAATTTTGTTCATTGATTTAGCGAATCCATTTCCTTGAGGGTAATAATTTGAAGAAAACCTTAAAATGATCTTGTATTCAAATGCCCATTTAGAAAACTTTAAAGAAGAGAAAGAAGGGCCATTATCACATACCAATGAATAGGGAGTTCCAAACCTAGTGATAATGTTTTCTTAAAGAAACTTGATAACTACCTCAGTTGTGAAGAATTTGCAGCAAGTAGCCTCAGTCTACCTTGTACAATAGTCCGTTACCATTAGTATAAATTTGTGTCCTGCAGAAGATGGGAGATTGATGACTCCAATAAAATCCAAGCCCCACTATGCAAATGATCTTGATTCAATCACAGGTTGTAGTGGATTGGCCTGATTTCTCCCTTTATCTGCTGCAGTCTGACAGGTGTGGCAACTTCTAATGTGACTCTCAGTATCTTTGAACATCATTGGCTAGTAATAGCCCGCCTTCAGTATTTTGTGTGTCGTAGCTAGATGGGAACCATGGCCGGTTCTGTACTTGTCATGTAGTTCTGTCAACACTTTATCTGCTTCAGCTCTGTTTAGGCATCTCAGATAAATTCCATCATGGTTCTTCCTAAATAGAAGACCTCCTTGCACCATATATTTTTATGATTTAACCTTCAAAGCTCTCCTATGAGAAGCTTTCATTCTATTTGGGTACTTTCCAACTATCAAGAAGGTGTTTAAATCATCATACCAGTCTGATGCGTTTTGGGAATTCAATACATATTGCTATTTTATTAAATCTGGATCTATATTTGCTATTGTTTGCACCAACGCCTGCCCTCTGACCAACTTCATGGGAATGATTTCCATGTCGAACTCTTACAGCGTGGCGATCCACTTGGCTCTTTTTTCTTCAGGTTCATTCTGCATCAGCAATATCTTTACTGCTGCATCTGGCACTATGGCTTTGACCTGGCTGTGCAGAATGTAATATCTAAATTTTTTCACAGCCCTCATTAATGCAAATGCTTGCCTCTCGGTGTCTAGATGCCTTAGCTATGCATCCTTTAGTGGTGCGCTCATAAATGTGATGGGCCTTTCTTCATTGTTTTCACCTTTCTGTGTCAAGGCAGCCATGACTGAATGAGAAGATGCAAAGGAGTAGATGTAAAACAAGCATGTGTAGTCTGGACTTGCCAATACAGGAGCATTAGAAATTACCTCCTTGATATCTTCGAATGCGGTTCTAGCCACTGGCATCCATTCCATCTGCGCATCCTTCTTTAACATGGCATTTAACGGCTGCACGATCTCTGCAAAACTCATGATAAACTTCCAAACAAAGTTAATTTTACCAAAAAATGATTTCAACTCTTTCCTACTATTTGGTATTTGCAAATTTTTTATGGACTCTATTCTATCCAGATAAATTGAAATTCTGTCTTCAGAAATGACATGGCCTAATAATTTACCTTCGGTTACACCAAATATACATTTTTTAGGATTAAGGGAAATCCCATACCTTTCACATCGTTTGAGTATTTTCCTGAGATCTTCAGTGTGAGTGGATGCATCCTTGGAATACATAGTCAAATCATCCATATACACAACAATACACTTACCTAATAATCCACGGAACACAATGTCCATGGCTCTCTGAAAAGTGGCACCTGCATTGATTAGACCAAAAGGCATTCTTCTATATGCATAATTTCTCCATTTACAAGTGAAGGTGGTTTTCAGTCTATCTTCTCTATCAATTAAGACCTGGTTATAACCTAAAAAACCATCTAAAAAAGACATCATCTTTGCCCCATTTACTACTTGTAGCACTTCGTCTATCGGAGGCAGAGGATAATTATCCTTTTCAGATGCTTTGTTTAAATTTTTAAAGTCTACGCATAACCTGATGTCTCCATTTTTCTTCCTTACTGGTACTAAGTTAGCTACCCAGACTGAATGTCTGACTGGGAAAATTATTCCAGCAGATAGCAATTTTTTAACTTCCTCAAAGATTAAAGGCTCCAGAATGGCGTTCACAGGCCTTTGTTTCTACCTAAATGGCTTAACCTCTGGTCTTAAAGGTATTATGTGAATTATGATGGACTCATCAAATGTTTTCAAGTCTTCATACATCCATGCTATTACATGTTTATAATCTTTCAGAGTGTCTAAAACCTCTTTTCTAATTTTCTCAGAGCAAGCCTTTTTGATTAGTACATTTTGTGGATTTTGCTCTGTCCCTAAGTTATGTAAATTGCACTTACCCCCTTCTGTTTTGGGCAAGTCCTTCTGTCTCATTACTCCATCGAAGTCAAAGATATGTTCTAATTCAATTACTCCTTTGGGTAAGAAGTTGCTCTTCAAGTTGATTATATCCTCTTCATCCCATGTTATTTTAGGCCTTTCTTGCTCATCAATGATTTGAGCCTCAAATGTCTCATTACAAGTCAGAAAATCAATAATTTGCTGATCCCCCCAAATACCTGAAAGTGTGTAACGTTGTCTGGGATATTGGGCACATTAACTAGCTCAACGGCAAATCGTCTCAATCCTGACAGTGTCAATGGTTCTAATGTGCTAGCAGCAACTACTAGCACATCTAGCCTGTGGTTCAGCTCTCTAGGGATATGCTCTAAGTTGAAAGCATCAAACACATCTATTAAACCCCATACTCTATGTCTGTAACTAATCATTTTCTTGTAATTGTAGGCATATAGTTTCCTTACTTGTCTAACTACTAATTCAGAGTCTGAAAATACTCTGATCATTTTCACCCTTTTCTTGATGGCCATGACAAGTCCCAAAATTAAGGCTTCATATTCAGCAATGTTGTTAGTACAGGAAAATTGTAATCTATATGCTGCCAGATGTGATTTACCCTGAGGATCTATGAGTTCAACACCCGCACTCGCACCCTATTTTGATTTGGACCCATCACATTTTAACATCCACATGCCATCTTTACTTTTCTAACCTTTTATCTTGGCATGCTTTGTCTCTTTTATCGTGTGTGGGGTGTTGTCCTATTTATTCATGGGTTTTTCTGCTTGGTCAGCTTGTATATGAGTGTTTTTAGTTTGCAACTCAGAAAGACAACTACCCTTGTCCCTTATTTCTTCTCCTAAATCTGGAATCGAGGCATCTACATCATCCTGAACATATTTCTGTGTTAGATCAGGATTCTTATTTTCCTCTTGTAACTCTACCCTCCCTATGCATTTTTTGTATTCATATTCAATGATGTCCTTGCATATTTCACAACTCTCCTCAGAATGTTGCCTATCATGGACACTACACCTATTTTTATACAATTTACATTGGACCGGGAGATTGTGTTTAATGCACTCTTCCACCTCTTGTCTAATGGCATGACCAAATTTGTCTATTGCATTGTTTTCTTCATCTGAAGAATTTCCATCAGACTCAATGAATAATGCTGTCCTATTGCTAACACATTTTTTTCTAATGTTTAACATCATGATCTCTTCAATCTGCACCCCATTGTTGGTAATTCTATAGACACCAGGTTCAATAGCAGCATATAGTATTTCATTAGTTTGATTATACTCTGTTATCATATGTTTCATCCTGGGCTCTGCCTCTATTCTAATCTGGTTTGGGACACCTCTCCAAGGCAGCCACATATGTGAAAAGTCAGTGGCCATATATCCATTTAATGTCTTGGACCAATCCCTACTCAGCAACATTCCATAATTTATGGGTATATCCACTACTTGAATATCAATGATTTGGCTTACCCTAGGGTCTAAAGCTAATTGCATTTGAATGTTCATGATTTCTCCTATCACACTAACCTCAGTCTTATCTAATTGTGTGACAACCTTGGTAGATTTGGTGGGAGTCAGCCCGAGAGTTTTACATATTCCTAAGGGCATTATGTTGGCTGAGGCACCAGAGTCTACCACGTAATTGTGTATATTCTTCCCACAAAATCTAACAGGTAACAAGAAAGGGGGAGTATCCCTCTTATCTGCATGTATTACTACATTTGTATTGGAAGGGTGCTCAACTTTCTTATTTTTCTCTTTAGGCGGTGAATCTCTATTAGGAATAGTTATATCAGTAGACACCTCATCTATCATGGATGTATCCAGAGATTTTATAAAAGCATTTCTGATCCCTGGGGTCTTCAATAATTCATTTAGAGGTATACTGATCTTAATTTTCTTTATTTCCTCTGACAAGTAACTCATTAATCTTGTTGTCTCTATTGTTTCAGTTTTACTTGTTTGATCCTTTTGTACTATTATTCTGTTATTTGTGTGCTGATTAGCTTTAAGTATGGCAGGATTGTTGCTGGCATTCTGATCTGGGGGTGTATTGAAGTTATTCAGAGGAATGGAAGTGGTAAAAGGTCCTCCTGGCCTAGGGTTGTTCCTCAAATTGTAGGTATGGTTTTTATTTGTTTGTTGAAAGGCCTGCACCCCTTCTGTTTCAGTTAATACCTCATTTTTAGATTCAAAGGGAAACTGAAAAGCATTTAACACAAAGGCTGATTCAGGATAAAGATTTTCACAACAGTATGGTCCATCTTCTAGCAATTCATCCCCTTTTTCTTCTGTAGTTACAAAGGTAAATGTTTCTAAGACTAATGCTGTGTCATATCCTGAGGGTACTACCTCATTACCCTCGAGAATGAGAAATTCAGAGGTAGGAGGCTGGACATCTATATTAAAAATGCTGGCTACTAAGTGGAACTGTGGGCAGTCGTGCTCAACATGGGCATTGGTATTGTGAAATCTGCACCAATTTTTGGGTGTTGTACTGGCCATTTGGATGCCAGCCATTTGTTTTGCATCATGATTATCTATGTTCTCAAAAGGAGAAGCTAGAGTACCATTGTTGGGCTCAGTGTTCCATGTCTTGGGTGGCCTAGGTTGATTCTGATTTCTATTATTATTGCCCTAGGTCCTATTATCTATCACTGGCCCTCTATTTTGTATTGGTTGCCCCTGGTTGGGGCCTTGATGCTAATTATAGTTTTGGTCTAGATTGTACTGCTGATTTTGATTGAAACTATAGTTCTGATTTTGGCCTTGGTTGTGATTCTGATGTTGATTGTAGTTTTGGTTGTGATTCTGATGTTGATTGTAGTTTCGGTTGCCTCTTCCATAGAGGCTCTTGTTTCTTAGTTGTGTCACTTCGGTGGTTAACCTTTTCAAATGTGTAGTGATCTCTTTGATCTCTTCCCTATCCTCCTGTGCTTTTACTACAGTTGTATCCCTAGGAGGTTGGAAGAAAGGCTGACCATTATTTTGACTGTTATTGGAAGTGCTACCCGTGTAAGGAGTTATAGCTTGGATTGGGGTAGGACCATACACAGGTGTGTAAGAAGGAACCGGATTTAATAGTGGAGTGTACTGCATAGGGGCTCCATTCCATGGTTGTGCCTAATTCTGCACCCCAAAATTCCCTCCATTAACAAATGGGCTATAAGTTGTATGCCTCATCTCTTGGTTCACTGAGGCTGCCTCTTTGTAGGCTTTGGATATTGAATCTATGTCAGGTTTTCTTTTGACAAACATGGCAGTTAAAGGATCCAAGGCTGCATAGTACATAGCCAACAAGGGATCATCATCCACAGTATAAGGGGCTACTAGCCTAGAGTAGGCCTTTTGAAATCTGTCATTGAAATTATCAATCAACTCTCCCTCACCTCATTTTATAGCAGCCAATTTATGATACAAAGCGCAAGGGTCAATGGGTCCTCTAAATCTTGATAGAAATGCTTCTTCCATAAGTGACCAAGAAGAAATGTAACCGTTGGGTAAGTTTACATACCAGTTAGAGGCTTGTTCATTAAAGGTGTAGGGAAACAATCTACACACAACATCCTCGTGCTCCAACATAGCCCTAAAACATGCTTCCTTAAATATTCTAATATGGTCCTCTGGATCCTGATGCAACTGGTACTTGGAACATATCTTTTCTAGATTTTTGGGCATCTCATGATAATCATTGAAGAATATGGGGGAATGAACATTGAAATAAGCCATTGTAGGTGTTTGAGCTTGACCTGAACTTGTAGAAATACCTCGATTGATTGGTCGAATAGGATTTCTAGGAGGATTAGGACCTCTAGGAGTGCCTGAACCAAGATTTAAAGATCTGAATAGTGATCTGTTAGGACTCACAATACTACGGATGTTAAAAGGTGACCCAGGAGGTGTTCCAGATGAACTTCCTGCTTGTGATATTTTAGGATTCCAAATCAAAGGGCTCTTACTTCACCTTATATCAGGTAGTTGCACAAATATATCTCCTGAACTAGATCTAGACCTGGTCACTCTATCACTATTATTAGCCAGTTTGAAACAAACCCTAACTCAAGTCAGCCCCTCCTTCTAGTGCTAGAAAACTATTGGTGATTGTTTTGATGCAATCATAAAAATAAGTTAAAATTCACATATAATGAACTGAAACTATACTTGAAAGATAAGAAGGAATCGTTTAAGATTCACTTAATCCCAAGTCCACAATGGTACTGCTGGTCAAATTCAGGTGGTTAATGTGAAGCTGTAATGTTCAAGGGGCCTTACGTAGTTTAGGGTTTCTTTTTGGTTTACTGGACTCAAACTATGCAAAAAGATCATGAGATATGTCAATACATTTTCATTCCTTTGCATAAAAGTGTTACTGTGCTGCAAAGCTTTAGATGGTTGTCTTGAATTATTGCAGCCTTCCTCTTTATATATTTATGAAAACTTGTCTACTTTTAACTCTGTTGTTCATGCTTCTTCAAATATGAGACAAATTTCCTTCAGATTTCTACGTTTTAAGCTAAATATTTCAGATGGGTTGGGAAAAGTTAGAAAGATCTAATCTAAATCTCATTTACTCTATCGAAGGATCTAATTGTTCTGTTATGCACTATGTAAATCATACAACAATTTGATCAAATCCACAGTAAAAACCTTAAATGTAAGTCCTGAGGATTTTCACAAACATACATTTAAAATTGCAAGCTCTCAAAGAAAATATTTCAAAACACAAAGAAGAGCAGGAGAACACTCAAAAGATAGATGCATAACTCCAGATTCTATTGTATTAGAAACAAATAGTCATACACGATTTACAATGTTGGAATGACTCTTAGTTTCATTGATCAAACTACAGAGAACTTACAAGCTTCACAGATACAGTAAGGAAGCCAGACATTCCACGCACTCTTTATTGCAGACAAATAGGCGACCTCCTTCTTCTACTTCTAATCTAAACTAAGCTAACTTGCCTGTGTTTTCCTAAAATCCCTATTGTAAATATTACAATGTATTAAGGCACAATATATAGACTTTCTGATTGTCCTCAATACAGCCCAAAACACTGATGGTTAAGCCATGGTTCAAACCCTAGGTTATAGCATTAAATGGTACAGAACCATCCTCAAAAATATCTCTGAATATGTGTCAAATCTGGGCAAAAATATGCCCCTTTCTGAAACCCTAGCAGTTCAGAAGTAAATTCTGCAACCTTCTGTCATTATGCTTTATTTGCATTTGGGTCTTCTCATTGATGTCCCTTGACTTTCTGCACTTCATCCTCATCTTCTCTTGGCTTCTAAAATCGGATTCTCCTCCTAGGACATGACTACCATCAAGTTTCAGCTACTCCTTCCAGCTGCAAACCTGCAAAAAATAGACCAGCAATAAGTGTCATCATTATTAAACCATGAGAAACAAAAAACTTGTTAGATCCAAGTGGGGCTGAGCAAAAATCACGACTATCGGGTCAAAACCTGCAAAAAAATGCATTCATACTGTGGAACTGTGTCAAAAACTTACCGGGTCAACCATCACGGACCAAAAATGATGCATACGTAGGGTCAAAATGTATCGAAAACTATATTAAAGACCCTATCGCTGAATGCTTCCCACCTATTGGTGCCAAAAAACCCTATTGGTGGGCCCTAAAAACTACCCACCAACTTCCTGTGTCTGGCCGAAAAACGGCCCTTTATTTTCCTTTTAAAGAAATGGTGCCCTCAGAGAGAGACAGGTGGCGCGTTCAGCGTGAGGGGCTATGAAACTTGTTTCTTCATGCGGAAGGCGACACGTGTCACCACTCGCGGGACTCTCAAGATACTAAAAAACTATTACGAAACTACCCCAAGGACCCAATGAAACTTGCCAAACCCTGACTCCCGCGCGAGACACCTATCACTACCCGTGTGCTCCGTTTAAAATCCAAAGGCTCTGTTGAAACCACTGTGGAATGTGACATGTGTCACATTCCGTGCCCTCCTCAGAAACTCTTTGAAACTACCTACGGAATGTGACACTTGTCATGTTCCGTGCTTCCATAAAAAATAGTTGAGACACTTAGAAACCTTTTGGAAACTTTTGAAACTATTGGCAGAAAGCACCACGTGGTATCTTCTGCATCGCTGCTGAGACTTTAAGGGGCAGGGTGGGTCATACTTTGGAGTGTGACACTTGCCACACTTCGTGGGGCCGTTGAAACTTTTTTGAAATTACACTGGGTCTTGCGAAGTGTGACACTTGTCACACTCCGCGGAGCTTTGGAAACTTGTTTGAAATTGCCGTGAAACTTTTTGAAACTATCGCAGAAGGCGCCACGTGGTGTCTTCCGTACAACTCTTTAAAACACCTTAGAAACTTTATAGAAACTTCTTCGAAGGGACCGTGGAGAGCGACACTTGGGGCGCTCCGTGCAGGTGTTGAAACTTTAAGAAACTTTTGAAAACAATGCGGAAACTTTTAAGAAACTCGTGGAGAGTGACACTTGTCACACTCCGCGTGGCCGTTGAAACTTTAAGGAACTCTCCACGGCTGCTCTTGAAACATTAAGGAACTACTGCAAAAGGCACCACATGGTGTCTTCTGCACAACTCTGGAAACTGTCGAAGGGAACCTGCGGAAAGCGACACTTGGCGCGCTCCGTGCGAGCGTTAGAAACTGTTAAGACTCTTTAAAGGGACCCACATAAGGCACCACTTGGCACACTCCGTGGGACTTATGAAACTCTAAGAAACTTTTTGGAAACTGTCGAAGCCCGTGGATGGTTTAAATTTTAAAGGGGCTATTGCGGAAGGTGACAAGTGGCACCTTCCGCACAACTCTGGGGAACTCTTTGAAACTGCTGGGAAACTCATGCGGAATGTGACACTTGGCATGCTCCACGTAGCTGCTGAAACACTTAGGAACATTTTAAAGAAACATTTGAAACTTTGCATTATTTAAACCTGATAGTGCATTTTACCAAAATGGGCATAACTTAAAAAATATGGCAAATTTTAAGACGGTTCAAAAAGCAACCCTAACTCATTTTTTACAAGGAATCCAACCATACCATGCACTAGCACTCAAAATGTATTTTCTCACTAATTTTATCAAAGTTTGCAAATTTCACTCTCTTTTCCCTTACCACCAAGGACAGACCCACAAAACAAAAGAAAAAAGCAAAGCCACAGCAGGGGTCCCTATTTTGCTAAAGAGTAAAATGGGGCGTGTTGTGAACATCACAACACTTATAACTACAATAACCAAAGAAAACTTAACTCCTAAATTCAATACTTCACCTACAAACAACCTATTGGAGGTGGAGATTTTTAAACAAACAAATATAACAACAGATTTAAAATGAACAAACAAAATAACCATACAAGATATATGCAGACATAGAGAATAAACCTTTTTATTGCAATTGAAAAAACCAGAGAGCTACAGCTCTTATTACAATGTATTTATTTGCAAAGGAACCTCTATGGAAAAAATAGAAAAAGACAAACTAATGATAGCATGTTTCTACATGCATTATCATGCAACAAACAACTCCTAAAAACAACTAACAACTAAACTGACTTTAAAAAAGAAACTGGAAAATAGCAACTGCACAGTAGTGAGAATAACAAAAAAGGAGATTTGCCACATCCGCATCAGTTATCCAACAAACTCCCCCTTGATGTGGAGAGGAGTCACAATAAGATCTCGAAGCATAAAAAACTGAACCTTTGCAACTGCCTTGGTGAAAATATCTGCAAGATGTTCTGTAGTCTTGATATACCTAAATTCTACTTCTTTCTTTTGCACCAAATCTCTGATAAAATGATATTTTAGATCAAAGTGTTTAGTTCTACTATGATGCACGGGATTTTTTGCCAATTTGATTGTGCTCATATTATCACAAAAGAGAACTATAGGCTAAACTTTTTTTTCTCCAATCCCTTCAAGAATTTTTTTGAGCCATAATGCTTCAGTACCTATAGAGGTAACTACAAGATATTATGCCTCTGTGGAAGAAAGAGAAACTATGCTTTGTTTCTTTGAACTCCAAGAAACTAAACCAGAACCAAAAGTAAAACAATTACCAGAGGTAGACTTTCGGTCATCCATAGTACCTCCCTAATCAGAATCACTGAAACCAACTAGATTAAATCCTTTAGAACTGTAGTAATGAATGCCAAAAGCAAGAGTTCCTTTCACATACCTCAAAATTCTTTTAGCAGCCTTCATATGTAATTCAGAAGGTTCTATCATGTACCTTGAAACAAGAGAAACTGCATAAGCAATATCAGGCCTTGTGTGGGTTAGAAACATTAGACTACCAACAACACTTCTATAAGTTGTCCCATCAACTCTTTCAGCACCATCCTCTCTACACAACACAACTCCATGAGAAATTGGAGTGGAGGCTGGTTTACAATCAACTATATCAGACTTCTTCAACATATCCTTGGCATATTTTGTTTGACAAAGGAAAATTTCATCCTTACTTTGATAAACCTCCATGCCTAGAAAATATTGCATAAGGCCTAAATCTTTCATTTCAAACTTATTCATCATAGCATGCTTAAATGCATCCTTCATCTTAGAACTACTACCCATATACAACAAATCATCAACGTATAAACTCACAATAAGAATATCCCTACCGTCTTGTTTGTAGTAAAGGGTAGGCTCACTCTTACTTCTCTTGAAGCCATCCTGCTGAAAATACCCATTAATCCTAGCATACCAAGCTCTTGGTGCTTGCTTGAGGCCATACAAGGCCTTCTTCAGCTTGTAGACATGATGTTCTTTACCTTACACCTCAAAACCTTGTGGCTGTTCCACATAAAATTCCTCATCTAAGTACCCATTCAGGAAGGCACTTTTCACATCCATGTGATGAATGCTCCATTTCTTTTGGGCTGCAAGGGAAATCAACATTCTAATAGTCTCTTGTCGGGCTATGGGTGCAAATGTTTCTTCATAATCAATGACATACCTCTGTGTGAAGCCTTTAGCAACTAATCTTGCTTTGTGTCTTTCAACACTCCCATCACTATGGTACTTAGTCTTGTAGACCCATTTAGTGCCAATATTTTTCTTGTCATGAGGAAGCTCTGTAAGCTCCCAAGTACCATTCCTATGAATAGCATCCATTTCTTCTTGCATTGCTTGCACCCAAACTTAATTAACACATGCATCTTCATGACATGATGGTTCAAAAATAGATTGTGAGAATAAAGAAAAATTTATTGTTTCACCTATAGGATTCTCTTCATGTGCTTGGATTGTACTTTTTTGATAGATATCACTTAAGCTTCTTACCTTCCTTGTAGGACTTGGACTTGAATTTGGACTTGTACTTGAAACTGAAGAACTAGATGAGGGGCTATTTGGTGGATGTATAGCACTTGGAATTGAAGTATTAGCTGGTTGCTCATGATCAATATCAGCAATAATACCACCATTCAAAATAGATTTAGACTTCTCAACATGGTCTTTTTGATGACCATAAACTCCCCCTTCATCAAAAATCACATCTCTTGAAACAAGAATGCTATTAGTGCGAGGGTTATACAACCTGTAAGCCTTTACTTTGCTCACTATATCCAACAAAAATGCATGACTCACTTTTGGGATCTAATTTTTGTCTCTTTGTATCAGCCACATGAACATAGGCTAAACAACCAAAAACTCTAAAATGATTAACATTAGGCTTTTTTTCATACCAAGCTTCATAAGGAGTCATCATGTCAAGTGCTCTAGTAGGGCTCCAATTGAGAACGTACATTGCTGTAGCAACTGCATCACCCCAAAAAGAATTATCTAATCCTTTGGTATGTAGCATACTCCTTGCCATTTCCACCACTGTATGATTTTTCCTTTTAGCTACCCTATTTTGTTGAGGTGTGTAAGCAGTGGTGAGTTGCCTTTTGATGCCATTCATATCGCAATAATTCCTAAAATCTCTTGAGCAAAATTCTCCTCCACGATCTGTCCTTAAGCATTTGATCTTACAACCCTTTTCATTTTCCACAAGGGCTTTAAACCTTTTGAATGTATCAAAGGCTTCATCCTTGGTCTTAAAAAAATAAACCCAACACTTTCGTGAGTAATCATCAATAAAAGTAATGAAATATGATGACTTACCCAAACTCTTTGTCTGCATAGGACCACAAATATTTGAGTGAACTAGTTGAAGTGGGTAATGGGCCCTCCATGCATTGCCTTTTGGAAATGACTCTCTTGCATGTTTTCCTTTAGCACAGTCTTCACAAACTTCCTTGTGTTCTTAAACCTTAGGCAAACCATAAACCAAAGCTTTTGAGGTGAGAAACATCAAACTACGAAAATTCAAATGGCCATATCTGAGATGCCATAGCCAACTCTTATCCTCATATGGCATATTGGCAAGATGGCTGCTATGTTCACCAAACTTCAATGGGAACATCCTATTCTTTGACATAGGTACTACTGTAACCACCCTATTGCCTTGATTTTTATCATAAATTGTACATTGCTGATTTTCAAATACCACCTTATAATTCTTTTCACACAACTACCCAACACTTAATAAATTATGCTTTAATTGTGGAGTGTAATAAATATCAGTTGCACATTTCTTACCTTCTTTTGTATTCACCTCCATAGCACATTTAGCTACAACCTCCAAGGACTTGTCATCACCAAGCTTAATTTTAGATTTGAAACTTTTATCCATTGTAGAAAAAATCTCATTATTTCCTGACATGTGGTTAGAACAACCTAAATCTAAATACCAAACTTCTTTAGAACTATTTTCAGCTTTGTCATATGATAAGAATAAATTACTAGGAGAAGCCTCATCATTCTCATTAGCAAAATTAGCACTTCTATTGTTATTACCTTCTTTTAATCTGCATTCCCTTTCAAAGTGACCATACCTGTTGCAGTGATAACATTGAACATTTCTTTTATCAAATTGGCCTCTACCTCTTCCTCTTGGACCACCTCTTTGTCCTCTATTTCCTCTTGAAGAATTCTGATTTTGACCTCTGCCTTGGCCTTGGTTATTTTTGGTACTTGTGCTAGCATTTTCGTTCTTTGCAATTTGTACTTTGGAAGAAAAAGCCTTCTCATTACTTTCTTCAAATGAATCTCTCAATCTTTCTTCATGAGACATGAGAGATCCAACAAGCTAATCAAACTGAAGAGTAGTCAAATCCTTGCTTTCTTCAATGATGATGGCAACATTGTTCCACATTGGTGTTAGAGACCTCAACACCTTTTTGATCACAACTTCATTGTCCATAGTTTCTCTGCAATGTCCCCTTTTAGTGAGAACACTTCAACCTTTGGTTGCATTCAAAAATGAATTCTCGAAGAAAATATTAAGGATCATTAAACGTTAATGATAAGATTAGATAAGGTCAATGATAATGTAAAAACATCATTTTACTTCTTAATGATTGTTTATTCCATACTTTATCATTTTAATTATCATCTTTGATATCATACTCTATAAGAGACGTAAAGAGATCATCATGCATAGTCTAAGGTTCATACCTATATTCTTTTAACCTCCATCAGAAATTAGCTATAAGGTGCTTGGATACCCTTGCACGGAAGGAATTACACTGCCCCTCCCTATGACACTTCATAGGGCACATGGATACCAATTCATGTGCCAGAATTACACCACCCCTCCCTATGCTATTTCTGTTTAGTTGGAGTGATAGAGAATCAAGTATATGATTGAGTATAGGTTGATATCTATATCTTCCTTCGTTACCTCTTCGGAAAGTAGGATTAAGATGGCGTGGCACTAAGATACCAATACATGGAAGGAATTACAGCCCCTCCTTACCATATCCAATCCATGATATGTAAGGCGCCAAGTTACCAATTCCATGTAGGAATTACTCCGCCATTCCCTGCCATATCCATTATTCCGTAAGAAATCATAACTAAGGAGATATGTAGATTTTATAGACTTAGATTATGGTCGATATATTTTTTTGATTAGAATGTATGTCCATTTATGACCTAATCATGTTTCTTTATATAAGAATGTATTTTTTCATTTCATCTGTTACTCATATTGCACACATTGCATAGTTCTATTTCACTATATTGCTATTTAGTGGAATTTTACTATTTTAACATATAAATTTATTTATCTCACTTGACCAATATCTGAATCATATACCTACAGATTTCTATTATAATTTAAATTTATCTTCACATTTATAAATATATATAGGTGCCTACCATATCATACCATTGTTACTTAATTTCTTTTAGCATAAATTACACCTACACCACTTACCTAATCCCTATGATAATATCTGCCCTTGAATGCCTTTGATTTGTTGTTCAAATTCCTTCTACTTTTCCCACATAGTTCATTTATCTTGCTGCCCTCCCCACTCAAGATTGCTTGTCCTCAAGCAATCACAATTAGGATGCTTTCAAGATCCTAAATCAAATTTGTGCCAAAAGAATACTTAAAAGATTAAATTTAATATTAAAGTATATAATACTTTTTTTATTTGACTATTATTCATAGGATGGTAGGATGACTGCTCTGATACCATGTTGAGACATGGACCAGCTAGGACTCAAACCTAGGAACTTCCATTTGCTGCTGGAGTGCTCTACCACTGAGCTACTAGCCCCTCTTGGACCAATCCATCGTTGGTCTGGGTGTGGCTTATTTCCAACACCAACACCCCCCCTTAAGCCACACCTCTTGTGTGCTTGGGGCTCCTAGCCTGGGCCTAGCTCTGATACCATGTTGAGACATGGACCAGCTAGGACTCAAACCTAGGACCTTCCATTTGCTGCTGGAGTACTCTACCACTGAGCTACTGGCCCCTCTTGGACCAGTCCATCGTTGGTCTGGGTGTGGCTTATTTCCAACACCAACACCCCCCCTTAAGCCACACCTCTCGTGTGCTTAGGGCTCCTAGCTTGGGCCTGGCTCTGATGCCACTTGCAATGTCCCCTTTTACTGAGAACACTTCAACCTTTGGTTGCATTCAAAAGTGAATTCTCGAAGAAAATATTAAGGATCATTAAACATTAATGATAAGATTAGATAAGGTCAATGATAATGTAAAAACATCATTTTACTTCTTAATGATTGTTTATTCCATACTTTATTATTTTAATTATCATCTTTGATATCATACTCTATAAGAGACATAAAGAGATCATCATGCATATTCTAAGGTTCATACCTATATTCTCTTAACCTCCATCAGAAATTAACTATAAGGTGCTTGGATACCCTTGCACAGAAGGAATTACACTACCCCTCCCTATGACACTTCATAGGGCGCATGGATACCAATTCATGTGCTAGAATTACACCACCCCTCCCTATGCTATTTCCGTTTAGTTGGAGTGATAGAGAATCAAGTATATGATTGAGTATAGGTTGATATCTATATCTTCCTTTGTTACCTCTTCGGAAAGTAGGATTAAGATGGCATGTTGCTAAGATACCAATACATGGAAGGAATTATACCATTGTATTTTGTTGTGTTTCGTTGCTTCCTCCACTCTCTACCTTTATATTTGCCTAAATGGTCAATGACTATATCTTTTCACAAAGGTCATGTCTTTTTATAATATAATTGCTGCTGCCAATTGTATTTATAATAGTTTGCATACTTTTTAGCCCTTTTTTTTATAAATATATTAGTTGCTGCTGCCTTGATAGATTGTCTTAAAGGCAATCTAATATATTATATAATGTATGATTTATATTCATTTATATAAATATGTTTATTATATTATAATCATAATAATAATTAATATTAATATTAATATTAACATTTATATTTATTATTATATAATAATAATATGCTATTTTAATATTTATAATTATATTTGTATTGGTTATTTATAAATATAATATATCGGTTAATATTTAAAATATTTATAGATAATATCATATAATATTATATATTTATAATATTATATATATTTATTAATGGCCTATGGCCGAGATAATTAAGATGACATTTTAAATCTTTAATTTAAATAATGCCTTAATATCGGGACATGACAGCACACCCCACTCAAGATTGCTTGTCCTTAAGCAATCACAATTAGGATGCTTTCAAGATCCTAAATCAAATTTGTGCTGAAAGAATACTTAAAAGATTAAATTTAATATTAAAGTATATAATACTTTTTTTATTTAACTATTATTCACAAGATGGTAGGTTGACTACTCTGATACCACTATAATGTCCCCTTATAAGAAGATCCACATTCTCCAAGAGTAGCCATCTTATTAACCACATCTTTTACTCTTACACAATAATCACTCACATTTTCACTTTCTTGCATCTTCAAATTCTCAAATTCTCTTTTTAATGTTTGCGACTTCACAACTTTGACTTGATCACTACCTTGGTAAGCTTCTTTCAGAGTCTTCCAATCATCTTTAGCTATCTGTGCACCTGCAATTCTTGGAAATAGGCTCTTATCAAGAGCTATTTGAATGTGAAATAAATCTTGTGCATTCTTCTTATTAGCTTCCTTCTTAGCTATTCTATCATTGGCTACAAGAGCATTCCAATCAGCTGGCTCTTCATATTCTGTTTCTACAATTTCCCATAAGTCTTTTCCTATCAAAAAAGTCATCATCTTGATGCACCAATAATCATAATCAGATCCATTAAATTCTGGGATAGGCAAAGAGTTGGAATTTGACATGATAAATCTTTTAACAAAAACACCTGCTCTGATACCAAATGAAGATTTTTAAACAAACAAATATAACAATAGATTTAAAATGAACAAACAAAATAACCATACAAGATATATGCAAACACAGAGAATAAACTTTTTTATTGCAATTGAAAAAACCAGAGAGCTACAGCTCTTATTACAATGTATTTATTTGCAAAGGAACCTATATGGAAAAATAAGAAAAAGACAAACTAATGATAGCATGTTTCTACATGCATTATCATGCAACAAACAACTCCTAAAAACAACTAACAACTAAACTGACTTTAAAAAAGAAACTAGAAAATAGAAACTACATAGCAATGAGAACAACAAAAAAGCAGATTTGCCACATCCACATCAGTTATCGAACAGGCGGAACTCCTAAATTCAATACTTCCCCTACAAATAGCCTATTGGCAGAATAGTTGTGCACCCCATGCAACTGCTAGTTGTTATTATTTAAGCATTCATATATTCTATTCACAAATGTACGTACTATAAAAATATTTCTCTTACTCATCAAGAGTGCTAAGATCTACCATGATTGGAAGCAAATAATCCGTCTTCATGGAAATACTAGTAAAATTTTATTTTAGTTCATGATACTGAATCCAGTCAGCCTCCATGATAAATTCAATACATGTACCTCTTTATAACCAGCAATGTAGGAAGACTTCAATTATTAGCTGATATCAAAACTAAAATTCTAGTTTATCCCTTCCTTTAAAGTCCTAATGAAAGGTCTAATGTAGATTTCTCGGATGCCCTGGACTGAATCTCCATTCCATTGCAATCTTTGCTTGCTGGATATCAAACAAAAGCAAAGTTTAAGTATAAATTTTATGACCTTATTTAGGTGATATGGAATATAAATAATCCAAGACTAAAGAATAAAAAACTGTTATACACTTTC
The DNA here is from genome assembly GCA_027924645.1 of Cunninghamia lanceolata. Classification (NCBI taxonomy): domain Eukaryota; kingdom Viridiplantae; phylum Streptophyta; class Pinopsida; order Cupressales; family Cupressaceae; genus Cunninghamia; species Cunninghamia lanceolata. The sequence goes on along the minus strand of BSBN01000135.1, from coordinate 5,089,594 downwards.
ACCAAAAGTATAAAGATACTAAGAAATTAGCAACACCCTATGGCTACACAGACTTATTAGCATTTTCTCCAAATGCATAAAGTTAATGCAGTTAGTGATATCAATGCCTACATATCTGTATTTTCTTTTCTTCCTACCATATCTCCCTTTGAAAATTTACTCTGTTATAAACAACTTTGGATAAGAAATCACTGTAATACATAGTGTCCTATATTCATGTATTCAAACAATTACTATTGGAAAAACAAAGAATGTATTGTTAATTGTTAATTACTAGTAGAAGCAATCTAGCAAAAAAAAACATTGAATTACTTGTTGCAAATAAGTTATATTAGGACTGATGATGAACTGGCCACAAAGGGGTCAGTAGTTCAATTGGTGGAACACTCCAGTAGCAAACTGAAGGTTTTAGATTTGAATTCTACCTAGTCCATATATAAACTGTAGCTCTACACTACTAAGGATACACTTATTTACAAAGGCAGAAGATCAAGATATATATATTGATAGAGTGTTGATTGTCCAGAAAAAAATTGAAATGACCAAACTTGAACTAAAATTGTTGGATAGCATCAAGAAGTATGTGGCTATTTCCTAAACTCCTATCAAAGTTATATGGATCTATGGTTCATATAGAGTTCAATTGCACAAGTTTTAAAATTAAAAAAACAAAACATTCTAAATAGATTTCTCTATCATTTGTTTTTTAAGGTAAAAGTCCACTGTTTAGCCTCTCACCGGGCCTCATTCCAATATAGTTCTCAACATATTCAAGATACTAGAAACAACAATTTTAGAGTTATTGTTACACCTAAGCTAATTTTTCAAGTCACCATGATATGTAGAAACCATAACAAACACCACAAATGAACCAAAATTGCGTCAATAGGCATTTTGAGTATTTTGTGTAGATTTGAAGCCCATCTTATCCCTTGAAATTTCTTTTACATCCAAGATTATGGAATATCAAACTGATCAAAATCATCTTCATTATATTCATTAAGGTCAGATTTATATTGTCAGGTTCTTTGGGGTGGGTAAAGAAGTTAAGATGGAGATTATTTGTGGAGTAGTCAAATCACCTTAGATGTATTCATCAAGATTAGATCATTGATTAGGTTCTTTGATGCAAGAGCATATAGGCGGATTGGCGATCAGTGTCAACCAAAAACAAATTTCAGGTTTAGGTTTCATTTTTGGTGTGTATGGTTTTTATTTTGCATCTCTTGGCTTTTGGAATGGGTGGCATGTCAGAATTTGCAAGTTTTTAGTTTTCACCATACTTTGGTGTCAGTGCACAATATGTAGTTAAACAATTGTCTCAAAAATTTGATGAAGTTTCTTGGTAAAACCTCTTACAAGAAGATTGTTGATTCCATCCTAGATTTGGTGATGAAGGTTTTGTAGTCATATGCCTTATCGTTTTTGAGAAATAATCATTTTGTGACTTATGCTGGTAGATTGATGAAAGTTTAATATCTTGAGCTTTGTGATACAAAATGGTTTGACAGAAAGCTTTGAGATGTTCATTTCTCAATATTTGAAAGTGTTTGTGATATTCCAAGATCCTGGCGAGAAGTTATGGCCAATGTCAGTTTTCAACTCTGAGTCTATCATGTTGTAGTCATGGTTTCACAAGGTTGGAGACCCTTGAAGAATTTAGTTACTCTTGACAAGTGAATGATGATATGGCATGAAATTGGAAGCACAACATTCTTTCATAGGTATAGATATTTGCATACTTGGTGCTATAATACTTTAGATAGACCAAAAACAGTACCATGAGGCCAAAAATGCTCTTTGGATGCCATTTCTCATCTGAAGCAAGTAAACCTATGAACATCACACTCTAAGAGGAAAAAATAGCTTGTGACCACTTCAAATGCTTCATAAGAAGAAGGAAGATGAAAGGTGGAGTGAGGTTACAAGTTTACAACACCTAAAGGAGAGAATTCTAACGCCTCATAGAGGCAACTTTTTGTAAGTTTCAAAATATAATTTGAAGGTTAAAATGGAGGTGCCAAGGATTAATAATTCCTTCAACTTCACAAGGAGTTTAGTCAACACCTTTTGAAAGGCAATAAATCGACAGTTTAAGCGCCAACTTCAACATTCTATGCAGATTAAAGGGATAATAAAAAACTAGCATGGATGTAGAATCTAAAACGTCAACTTAAGGGCTGTGTAGATGCGACTGGGAGTCATGGGTCCCATTCTCTTGGTAAAATCAAATGTTGTATTTATGATGGAGGGAGGCATCACCTCAGATTCAAATCGATATTTCATTTTCATTTTAAAAAGAACTGAATTCAATATATAAGAGAAAGGGGAGCACCAAAGTGATGTGGCCCTAGGAAAAGAGAATAGGGTCACTACTGAAGAACAGGAAACAAGTAAAATGAAGCATGAGAATAGATAGAAGCTCAGGAATTTGAAGGAAAAATGTGAACGCTGATTTGGGTGTTAGCATAGTATTACATTGTTTAATATCTGCTTAGTTTAGACGACGGTTACCAGTTATGCTACTAATTATGCAGTTATGTCTGTTATAATTTCTTAACTGCATTTCTCCTTGGCATTTCTCCTTGTATAAATGTTTCTGTAGTTCATCGAATAAATCAATCAAGAAATCATCAATATATTATTACATGCTTTTGTTATTCATGTGTAATGGTGTAATCTGTATGTGCTCACCATATTTCAATATAGTATCAGAGCAGTTATCGATCATGGAGAAGTAGAAAATTTGTTTTGGAAACTATATGTGAAAATTTTCTAGAGTAGTTGCTGGTCACTAAATACAAGTGCATTGTATTGCTGAGCAATATGAGATCACTAGTGCTGTGTGTGGATAGAACATACCAGCATGAGAAGGCATGAAGTTGTATAAAAATTTGAAGGTATCTGAATCCATTGATTGAGTGTCCAGTATAGTTTTCTTTTGCATTGAATACACTTGATGTGCAAGTCAAGCTGCTATTTGATATAATGTACAAAAGGGCATGTAATGGAATGGCTCCTTAATGGATATGCAGACATGACCTAGCCTAGTTCAGCTCCATGGTATTTTTTTAATATCCTTTGTGAGTAAATCCTTGGTAGAAATGTTGGAAATTGAAATCTTGTAAGCAGTTATATGACTATCTGTAACAACAATCAGAATGCATCATATAGTTATAAATGCAATGTTTCACTAAAAAATTAAGTGCAGGATTTGAGAAAACTCCTCTAAGCATCCAACGATTGGAGGAACTCTGCTCACTGGTTGGTTCTTTGAGATGGAAGCCTGCCTACAAGATCTCCTTGTCATTTGAATAAAGTTTTGTCCAATCTTCATTGCTGGTGTAAGGAATGAAGACGATAAAGATGCAGTGATTTATGTATGTTGAGTTGATGTGGGCACCAGAATTCTAAAGGAATTTTCAAATTGACTTATTCTAGAGAACCAAAATCTTGCTATGTATAGGAAGAGATTTGTAAGTAAACCTAAAATCCACTCAAGTGGATGCATATGTGACTATTCAACAAGCCTTGCATGTAAATGTGTGTAGTGGAGTTGGTATATGATTTTAATTTTATTGCAAGCAGTCATAGGATGAAAACTATGAAAGTGGAGTTATAAGGTGTGAAAGGAGAAGTAGTTGAACTTAAATTAGTTGTTACGATTTTCATTGTAAGGGTCTATTTTGGAGGTAATTGTAATTGGATTTATTTAGAAGATGCATGTGTTTTAGTTTGGATATGAATTTTGAAAATACTGTAATTGGGAGATATAAGGTGTTTAATGTAAAGGGAGAAAATCTATTCAATATCATTCAATCTTTTTGTACCATGGATGGAAACAAATTGGTTGTTCACTTGGAGGCTTTTGAGGATTATAGCACTTCCTCTGGTGCTATCTTTGGAGGGTAAGTATTAAGAGAGTCATATTGGAGGTAGGCGACATCAGAGGATGGAGGAATTTTCATCATCTCAAGTTAGCTTCTCGCTTTGAGATGATGCTTCGCATGAGAAGCATTTTTAGCTTTTCCTTGTAGCTGCTGACAGATTTGAAGAATTCATGTTTTGTGAAGGTTATGTTCTGGAGACAGGTTTGGGATTTGATGTTGAGATCAATATGGATTGTTGTCAAGCAAGCTTCAGAGTATATGATCAAGAATTATACCCTTTTGCAGTCACTAGACAATCATAGAGATATGTCGTATCTCTTAGGGATTGTTGTCAAATAATACAAGACTCTGTGATTTGAGAGTTTGGGGCTGAGATCTCAAGAACATAGCTCGAAGCTACACCTTTCCAAGGGTCAAGAGACAACCTGATAGAGCCCCACTTGGTTCAAGATTTGTTCTTTTAGGAGAAGATCTTTTATAAAATATGTATTCATATTATGTAATCAGCTTTGTTAAGTATATTAGCATTCAGGGGGGGTCCCTTGGTACTATTGTAGGAACAATGTAATAAGGGGGGAATGTTGGCATAGTATTAAATTGTTTAATATCTACTTAGTTTAGACAGTGGTTACTAGTTATGCTACTAATTATGCAATTATGTATGTTACAACTTCTTAACTGTGCTTCTCCTTGGCATTTCTCCTTGTATAAATGTTTCTGTAGTTCATCGAATAAGTCAATCAAGAGATCATCAATATATTATTACATACTTTTGCTATTCCTGTGTAATGGTGTAATCTATATGTGCTCACCATATTTCAATATTGGGGAGAGATTCATTCCAAAATTCATAGAGGAAAATAGTCATAAACGTTACCAGACACTAAACAACAATAGATGAATGGAGAAAGAACAATGGAATCAGTGTATGGGTTTAGAGAAGGGTCAACTAGAGCAAGGAAACAGAGAAATATGAATTGAAGTTGCAGAGATAAGTGAAAGAGAATAGAAATCTACATATTTGTTTTAAATTGCCTTGCATAGTGAAGAATTTGTAGTTCAATTGTGTAATATGGATTTGGTTCAATTTGTGCATCTGAACTATGATTTCTATACTTATTGTGAGAATTTGAATCAAATAAAATTGAGATTCTATGGTGTTGCAATCTGAGTTTTGTTTATCTAAAAAGAGTGTCTCTATTTTGTGTGGTGTCGATTGTGTGAGTTTCTGTGTGGAAGTTTTATGTTTTTGCAGAGAGGGGAGTACCCTTTTGCACCAAGTAATATCAGAGAAAGAAGATCCTAAGAGTGTAGTGGATACACTAGGATGTGTGGGTAAAAGTAATGGTTGAGAAGAGCTCGTGTGAGAATTGTTATAGGTTGGTGAAGTCCCAAGAAGTTGAGAGCTAGTAACCGCAAAAGAGTTGTCCTTGCAGGTTGCAGGGTAAGAGAAAGTGAATGTAGAAGAATGAAGAAACCAGTAAGATGAAGATATATGTGTGGAAGCCCATCATGTGGGATGGCTGGAGATGGTATAAAAGGGAGGGATTCCTTAGAGAGATGACTAAAAAGATTGAGAGGATTGACATGTTGTTTGATAGATGTGACCAATTGGAAGCTATGCAACATGGAGAGGTTGTAAGGTATGAGTTTGCAACGAAGATGTCAAATGAAGAAGGCATGAAAGAAAAGGATGAGGAAAATGAAGAAGTGGCAGTGGATATTAAGAATGAAGAAGAAGAGGAGATCTTTTTGCAAAAGGATCAAGAGGGAAGAGAAGAGATTGCAACTAAGGTTTTAAAAGATGATAAGAGGAGTTGCAACCCTTTGGTAGAAGAGGCATGGAAGGAGAAGGATGTGAGAGCAGCCCATACATTCCAAAAAGAAAGAATATTAGAAAAGAAAGGAAGCAAGGAGAGAAAATAATGGGAGAGGAAAGCTGTGGAACATGAAGTTGCAGTAGAAAATGATCTATGGAAAGACATGGACTATGTGGGATATTGATGTGAAGAAGAGCCATTGGAGATTGCAGCAAAGGTATGTTTTTTGAAAGACATGAATGAAAAAGTTACATGTGATCTAGTAGTAGCGACAACATATCCTTTGGAGGTTAGGAAGATAGAAGAGGAAGGTAACAAACTTGTAGCTGAGTATGAAGATTGGAAAGCTGTAGCAGATGGAGAATTGGAGATGACAAACTTAGAAGGACGTAGATTTGATGAGCAAGTGGGTGAAGAGGAGAATGATCTTCTATGGAAAGAGGAGATGAAGAAAATAGATAATTTAAAAAGAGGAGATTGGATAGAAGAACATGAAGAGATGAATGGTGCAACAAAAAATGAAGGTAAATAACTTAGAGCAACGAAAGAAAATGAGGTAAAATTTGAAAACTTTGACTCCAATTTGTTTGGGATGATGAATACAATAGAGGATATAGAGGAAGAAAAAGGTAGATACATGGAAGACTTCAATTTCCATAAGGATGCTATAGATTTGGTTGTTGTTGAGGAGCATAATTTGGTTGAGGAAAAAAGTGAGAAGATAGAAAAGTTGTTCAGTTTGAGTGAACACTTGAAGGAGATGAATGGGGAAGATAAGAGTGAGAAGATGGATGTCGTAACAGTGAAGAATGAAGAGGTAACTTATGATTTTTCTAAATGTTGTGATGAGGAAGTTGATAGGGATTTTTTTGTTGCTGAGGTGGATAAGGAGTTGCAAGTAGATGGACGGAAAACATATAAAGATGCAGATTTGTAATCAGTTGTTACATGTTTGAATGTAAAGGTTGTAAAAGAAGCTGCAAGTGAAAAACCAGGTAAAATAGTTAAATACATGAGGAGGAGGATGGGAATAGATGGGGTAGATGAAAACCTCATAGCGAAGGATGAGATGATGAAATTTGTAACTAAAGATGATAAATGAAATATTGTAGCGAAGAAAGAAGAGGTGAAGTTTATTGTGTTTTGTGATAAAATTCATTTTCATTCATTTGCAATGTTGAAGGATGAGGCTCGTATGGAGAAGAGTAGATGGAAATTGTTAATTTCCATGAAGTTGTAGGAACATATTTGTATTTATATGTTGCAGATTGTGATATGGATGATGTGACATTTTTGTGGAGGTGGTTAGTTTGTGGTGTGTCAAAACCCATGAAAGAGGATAAGATTAGTGAGATTCATTGGTGGTGGTGGCCAGATAATGGTGGGTTGGATCTCATGAAGGAGGAAAGGAGAAAAGATTCTTGGGAGGAGGAGGACGGTACATAATGGATGCAGGTCCACGAGAGGAGAGAAGAATGGGGTGCAGATTTGTTGGATGGGAGTGAAGCTTGTTTTAGCGAGATGCTAGAAAAGAAGGAAAAAGAAATAACTTTTTGTGCACATGTTTCAATGACAGAGTTCTCTACAAATTTATCATAATCTCAAAGAATCATTCTACCATTCAACTCCATGTTTATGAGTGTATGCTCACAAACTTCCTACCTGGCATGTCTGATGCAGGAGCATCCAGAGGGACCAATGATCAACATCAACCAAAAATGGATTTCAAGTTTGGGTTTTAGTTTTGGTGTGTTTTGGTTTTCATTTGGCATCTCTTTTCTTTTGGAATGGGTGGCACATCATAATTTGCATGTTTTTAGTTTTTGCCATACATTGATGTGGGCACAACACATGTAGTTTTCACCGAAATAATTGTTTCAGGAAATTGGTGATGTTTCTTAATAAATCCTCTTAAAGGAAGATTGTTGATTCCATCCTAGATTTGATGATGAAGATTTCATAGTCATATACCTTATGGTTTTTGAGAAATAATCATTTCATGACTTATGTTGGGAGATTGGGGAAAGCTTAACATCCAGATATCTGTGAGGTTTTGTACAGAATGGTTTGGAAAAAAGATTCGAGATGGTGAGTTCTACATCTCTGTAGGTTTTCATGATAGTCCTAGATCTTGGCAAAAAATTATGGCCAGTGTCAGTTTTTAGCTTCGAATCTGTCTTGTTGCAGTCGTGGTTTCACAAGGTTGGAGACCTTCAAAGAATTTAGTTACTCTTGATAGGTGAATGATGATATGGCATGAAATTGGAAGCACAACATTCTTATAGAGGTATAGATATTTGCATACTTTCTGGTATAATATTTTTGATGGACCAAAAACAATACCATTAGGCCAAAAATGCTCTTTGGATGCCATTTCTCATCTGAAGCAAGTAAATCCATGAGCATCAAACTCTGAGGGGAAAAGCCAGCTTGTGACCATTTCAAACACCTTGTAACAAGAAGGCAGATGAAAGGTGGAGTGATGTTACACTTGAGGTGCCTAAAGGAGAGATATCTAATGCCTCATAAAGGCAGCTTTGTGTAAGTTTCAAAATATAATTTGAAGGTTAGGCACCAAGGATTGATAAATCCTTCAACCTCATAAGGACTTTAGTCAACACCTTTTGAAAGGAAATAAACATGAATTTTAAGCGCCAACTTCAACATTCTTTGTAGATTTAAGGGATAATAAAAAATCCAGCGTGGATGTAGAATCTAAAATGCCAACTTAAGGTTTATGTGGGCACGACTGGGAGCCATGGGTCCCATTATCTTGGTAAAATCAAACATTGTCTTTGAAATGGAGGTAGACATCACCTTATATTCAAATCGATATTTCCTTTTCATTTTAAAAAGTGAATACAATATACGAGAGGAAGGGAAGTGCCAAAGTGGTGCGGCCTTAGGAGAAGAGAATAGGGTCATTGCCAAAGAATAGAAAACAAGTAAAAAGAAGCATGGGAATAGACTGAAGCTTAGGAATTTGAAGGATAGACGTGAAGGCTGATTTGGAGAAAGATTCAGTCCAAAATTTGTAGAGGAAAATAATCAAACATGCTACGACAACAGATGAATGGAGAGAGAACACTGGAATGAGAGTATGGGTTTAGAGAAGGGACAAATAGAGCAAGGAAATAGAAAAATGTGAATTGAGGTTGTAGAGATAAGTGAAAGAGAACAAAAATCTACATATTTGTTTTAAATTGCCTTGGATAGTGAAGAATTTGTAGAAGTAAATTGTGTAATCTGGTTTTGGTTCAATTTGTGCATTTGAACTATGATTTATATACTTCTTGTGAGCATTTGAATCAAATAAAATCAAGATTTTTTGGTGTTTTATTCTAAGTTTTTTTATCTGAATAGAGAGTCTTTGTTTTATGTGGTGTGGATTGTGTGAGTTTCTATGTAGAAGCTTTATATATTTGCAGGGAGGGGAGTACCCTTTTGTACCAAATGGTTTCAAAGTGAGAAGGTCCTAAGAGTGTAGAGGATACATCAGGATGTGTGGGTAAAGGTAGAAGTAGAGAAGAGATCGTGTGAGAACTGTTGGAGGTTGGTGAATTCCTTAGTAGTTGAGAGCTAGTAACTATAGAAGAGGTGTCCTTGTGGGTTGCAAGGTAAGAGAGTGAATGTAGAAGATTGCAAGAGTGAGTAGGATGAAGATATATGTGTCAAATCCCATCATGTGGGATGGCTGGAGATGGTATAAAAGGAAGGGGTTCCTTAGAGAGATAATTGAAAAGATTGAGAGGATTGACAAGTTGTTTGAGAAATGTGACCAATTCAAATCTATGTAGTGTGGAGAGGTTGCAAGGGATGAGTTTGCAGTGAAGACATGCCATAAAGAAGGCATGAAATAAAAGGATGAGGAAAATCAAGAAGTGGTAGAGGATATGAAGAATGAAGAAGAAGAGGAGATCCTTGTGCAAAAGGATCAAGAGGGAAGATAAGAGATTGCAACTGAGGTTGCAAAAGATTAGAAGAGGAGTTGCAACCCTTTCGTAGAAAAGGCATGGAAGGAGAAGCATGTGAGAGGAGCCCATACATTCCAAAAAGAATGAATATCATAAAAGAAAGGAAGCATGGAGAGAAAAGAATGGAAGAGGAAAGTTGTGGAACATGAAGTTGTAGAAGAAAATGATCCATGTTAAGGCATGGACTATGTGGGACAATGATGTGAAGAAGAAGCATTGGAGATTGCAGCAGAGGTATGTCTTTTGAAAGATATGAATGAAGAAGTTAGAAGTGATGTAGTAGCGGTGACAACATATCCTTTGGAGGATAAGAAGATAGAAGAAGAAGGTAACAAAAGGTAGATACATGGAAGACTTCAATTTCCATGAGGATGTTGCAGATTTAGTTGTTGTTGAGGAGCATAATTTTGTTGAGGACAAAAGTGAAAAGATAGAAAAGTTGTTCATTTTGAGTGAAAACTTGAAGGAGATGAATGGGGTATCTAAGAGTGAGAAGATGGATGTTGCAACAGTGAAGAATGAAGAGGTAACTTCTGATTTCTCTAAATTTTGTGATGTGGAAGTTGATAGGGGTTTGTTTGTTGCAGAGGTGGATAAGTAGTTACAAGTAGATGGAAGGAAAACATGAAGATTCAAATTTGTATGCACCTTTTACATGTTTGAATGCAGAGGTTGTAAAAGATGCTACAAGTGAAAAATTGGGTACAATAGTTGAAGACATGAGGATGATGATGGGAATAGATGGGGTAAATGAAAACATCATAGTGAAGGATGAGATGATGAAATTTGTAGCTATAATTTCAATTTTTTATGTGTTTTGGTTTCCATTTGGTATCTCTTGGCTTTTGGAATGGTTGACACATCAAAATTTGCAAGTTTTAAGCTTTCACCATACTTTGGTGTTGCCAAACAACATGCAATTTTCACTGAAACAACTGTTTCGATAAAACAAAGAAGTTTCTTAGAAAATCCTCTTACAAGAAGATTCTCGATTCTATCCTAGAGTTGATAAAGAAGGTTTCGTAGTCATATGCCTTATGGTTTTGGAGAAATAATTATTTCATGACTTATACTGTCATATTCATGAAAGTTTAATATGTTGAGTTATGTGAGGTTTGGTAGAAAGCTTCAAGATGTTGATTTCTAAATCTATGTTTTCGTGATATTCCAAGATCCCGGGGAGAAGTTATGGCCAAAGTCAGTTTTTAGCTTTGAGTCTATCATGTTGCAGTCTTGGTTTCACAAGGTTGGAGACCCTCAAAGAAATTAGTTATTCTTGACAGGTGAATGATGATATGGCATGAAATTGGAAGCACAACATTCTTCTAGAGGTATATATTTGCATACTTGCTGGTATAATACAAATTGATATTTCCTTTTCATTTTAAAAAGTGAATACAATATAGAAGAGTAGGGGGGAGAACCAAAGTAGAACGGCCTTAGGAGAAGAGAATAGGGTCACTACCAAAGAATAGGAAACAAGTAAAAAGAAGCGTGGGAAAAGATAGAAGCTTAGGAATTTGAAGGACATATGTGAAGGCTTATTTGGGGAGAGATTCAGTCAAAAATTTGTAGAGGAAAACAATCATACATGATGACATGCGCTAAAGAACAACAGATGAATGGAGAAAGAACAATGGAATGTGGGTATGGGTTCAGATAAGGGTCAACCAAAGAAAGGAAATAGAGAAATGTGAATTGAAGTTGTAGAGATAAGTTAAAGAGAATAAAAATCTACAGATTTGTTTTAAATTGCCTTGCATAGTGAAGAATTTATAGAAGTTCAAATGTGTAATATGGTTTTGGTTCAATTTATGCATCTGAACTATGATTTCTATACTAATTGTGAGCATTTGAATCAAATAAAATAAAGATTCTATGGTGTTCCAATCTGAGTTTTGTTTATCTGAATAGAAATTCTTTGTATTGTGTGTTGTGGATAGTGTGAGATTTTGTGTGGAAGTTTTATGTTTTTGCAGAAAGAGAAGTACCCTTTTGTACCAAGTGGTATCAGAGCGAGAAGGTCCTAAGAGTATAGAGGATACACCAAGACGTGTGGGTAAGGGAAGTATTAGAGAAGAGCTCATGTGATAATTCTTGTAGGTTGGTGAAGTCTGAGCAATTGAGATCTAGTAACTACAGAAGAGTTGTCCTTACAGATTGTAGGGTAAGAGAAAGTGAATGTAGAAGATTGTAGCAACAAGTAAGATGAAGATATATGTGTGGAAGTCTGTCATGTGGGATGGTTGGAGATGGTATAAAAGTAAGAGATTTCTTAGAGACATGAATAAAAAGATTGAGAGGATTGATAGGTTGTTTGAGAGATGTGACCAATTGGAAGCTATGCAGTGTGGAGAGGTTGCAAGGGATGAGTTTGCAATGAAGACATGCCATGAAGAGGCCATGAAAGAAAAGGATGAGGAAAATGAAGAAGTGATAGCAAATACAAAGAATGAAGAAGAAGAGGAGATCCTTGTGTAAAAGGATCAAGAGGGAAGAGAAGAGATTGCAACCAAGGTTGCAAAAGTTGAGAACAAGAGTTGCAGCCCTTTGGTAGAAAAGCCATGGAAGGAGAAGCATGTGGGAGCAGCCCATACATTCCAAAATGGAAGAAATGATGTGAAGAAGAAGCATTAGAGATTGCAGTGAAGGTATGTCTTTTGAAATACATGAATGAAGAAATTAGAAGTCATGTAGCACCAGTGACAACATATCAAACAGAAAGTTGTAGCAAATGGAAAATTAGAGATGATGAAGTCAAAGATTGCAGTAAAGGTATGTCTTTTGAAATACACAAATGAAGAAGTTAGAAGTAATGTAGTACCAGTGACAACATATCTTTTGGAAGATAAGAAGATAGAAGAAGGTAACAAACTTGCAGCTGTGTATGAAGAGCTAAAAGTTGCACCAAATAGAAAATTAGAGATGATGAAGATAGAATGCCCTAGATTTCACAAGAAAGTGGGAAAAGAGGAGAATGATCCTCTATGGAAATTGAAGATGAAGCAAATAGAAAGTTGCTGAGAGGAGATTGGATAGAAGAACATGAAGAGTTGAATAGTGCAGTGAAAAATGAAGGTAAACAAGTTGGAGTAGTGAAAGAAAATGAGGTATGTCATGAAGAATTAGAGATTGCAATAAAGGTATGTATTTTGAAAGACATTAATTAAGAAGTTATAAGTCATGTAGCAATAGTGACAACATATTCTTTGGAGGATAAGAAGACAGAAGAAGAAGGTAACAAACTTGTCGCTGAGTATGAAGAGTGGAAAGTTGTAGCAAATAGAAAATTAGAGATGACAAAGTTAGAAGGCCCTAGATTTCACAAGCAAGTGGGTAAAGAAGATAATGATCTTATATGGAAAGAGTTTAGATGATGAAAATAGACAAGTTGCTTAGAGGATATTGGATAGAAGAACATGAAGAGTTGAATAGTGTAGCAAAAAGTGAAGGTAAAGAAGTTGGAACAGTGAAAGAAAATGAGGTAAAATTTGAGAGCCATGGGTCCCATTCTCTTGGTAAAATCAAACGTTGTCTTTGAAATGGAGGAAGGTGTCATATTAGATTCAAATCGATATTTTCTTTTCATTTTAAAAAGTGAATACAATATAAAAGAGTAGGGGGGAGCACCAAAGTGGTATGGTCTTAGGAGAAGAGAATAAGATCACTGCCAAAGAATAGGAAACAAGCAAAAAGAAGTGTGGGAATAGATAGAAGCTCAAGAATTTGAAGAACATACGTGAAGGCTGATTTGGGGAGAGATTCACTCCAAATTTTGTAGAGAAAAACAATCATACATGATGACAGATGCTGAAGAACAACAGATGAATGGAGAAAGAACAACGGAATGGGGTTATGGGTTCAAATAAGGGTCAACTAGAGAAAGGAAATAGAGAAATGTGAATTGAAGTTGCAGAGATAAGTTAAAGAGAATAGAAATCTACATATTTGTTTTAAATTTCCATGCATAGTGAAGAATTTGAAGAAGTTCAAATGTGTAATCTGGCTTTGGTTAAATATGTGCATCTGAACTATGATTTCTATACTAGTTGTGAGCATTTGAATAAAAAAAATCAAGATTCTATGCTGTTCCAATTTGAGTTTTGTTTATTTGAACAAAGAGTCTTTGTATTGTGTGATGTGGATAGTGTTTCCATGTGGAAGTTTTATGTTTTTGCAAAAAGGGGAGTACCCTTTTGTACCAAGTAGTATTAGAGCGAGAAGGTCCTGAGAGTATAGAGGATACACTGAGATGTGTGGGTAAAGGCAGCTTTAGAGAATAGCTCATGTGAGAATTGTTGTAGATTGGTGAAGTTGTGAGCAATTGAGATCTAGTAACTACAGAAGAGTTGTCCTTACAAGTTGTAGGGTAAGAGAAAGTGAATGTAGAAGATTGTAGCAACAAGTAAGATGAAGATATATGTGTGGAAGCCCATCATGTGGGATGGTTGGAGATAGTATAAAAGGAAGGGATTTCTTAGAGAGATGACTAAAAAGATTGAGAGGATTGATAAGTTATTTGAGAGATGTGACCAATTGGAAACTATGTAGTATGGAGAGGTTACAAGGTATGAATTTGCAATGAAGACATGCCATGAAGAAGCCATGAAAGAAAAAGGATGATGAAAATGAAGAAGTGACAGTGGATATGAAGAATGAAGAAGAAGAGGAGATTCTTGTGCAAAAGGATGAAGAGGGAAGAGAAGAGATTGCAACTGAGGTTGTAAAATTTGAGAATAGTTGTATCCCTTTGATAGAAGAGGCATGGAAGAAGAAGCATGTGGGAGCAGCCCATCCATTCTAGAAAGAAGGAATATCTAAAAACAATGGAAGCAAGGAGAGAAAATAACAGAAGAGGAAAGCTATGGAACATGAAGTTGCAATAGAAAATGATCCATGGAAACACATGGACTATGTGGGGCAATGATCTGAAAAAGAAGCATTAGAGATTGCATTAAAGATATGCCTTTTGAAAGACATCAATGAAGAAGTTAGAAGTCATGTAGCAGTAGTGACGACATATCCTTTGGAGGATAAGAAGATAGAAGAAGAAGGTAACAAACTTGCACCTGAGTATGAAGAGAGGAAAGTTGTAGAAAATAAAAAATTAGAGATGACGAAGTTAGAAGGCCCTAGATTTCACAAGCAAGTGGGCAAAGAGAAGAATGATCTTATATGGAAAGAGGAGATGAAGAAAATAGACAAGTTGCTAAGATGAGATTGGATAGAAGAACATGAAGAGTTGAATAGTGCGGTGAAAAATGAAGGTAAAGAAGTTGAAGCAGTGAAAGAAAATGAGGTAAAATTTGAAAACTTTAAGTCTAATTTGTTTCAGATGATGAATACAATAGTGGGTATAGAGGAAGAAAAAGGTAGATACATGAAAGACTTAAATTTCCATGAGGATGTTCTATATTTGGTTGTTGTTGAGAAGCATAATTTGGTTGAGGAAGAAAGTGAGAAGATAGGAAAGCTGCTCAGTTTGAGTAAACACTTGAAGGAGATGACTGGGGCAGCTAAGAGTGAGAAAATGGATGCCGCAACAATGAAGAATGAAGAGGTAACTTCTGATTTTTTTAAATTTTGTGATGAGGAAGTTGATATGGATTTTTTTGTTGTTGAGATGGATAAGGAGTTGCAAGTAGATGGAAGGAAAAGAAATGAAGATGCAGATTTGTATGCAGTTGTTACATGTTTTAATATAGAGGTTGTGAAAGATGCTAGAAGTGGAAAACTAGGTAAAATAGTTGAAGACATGAGGATGATGATTGGATTAGATGGAATAGATGAAAACCTCATAGAGAAGGATGAGATGATGAAACTTGCAGCTGAAGATGATGAAAAAATATTGCAATGAAGAAAGAAGAGGTAAAGTTTATTGTGTTTTGTGATGAAATTTCTTTTCTTTTGTTTGTAATGTTGAAGGTTGAAGAGTATGGACAAGAGAAGATGGAAATTTTTAATTTCCATGAAGTTGTAGGGGAAGATTTGTATGTATATACTGCAGGTTGTGATATGGATGATGTGACAGTTCGGTGGAGGTGGTCAGTATGTGGTGGGTCAAAGCCCACAGAAGAGGAGAAGAGTACTGAGAATGTTTGGTGTAGGTTTTTAGATAATGGTGGGTTTGATCTCATGAAGGAGGAGATGAGAAAAGAGTCCTGGGAGGTAGAGGATGGTACATGGTGGATGTAGGTCCATTCTAGACGAGAGAAGAATGGAGTGTAGATTTGCTGGATGACAATGAAGCTTTTTTCGGAGAAATGCTAGAAGAGGAGGAAAAAAATAACTTTTTGTGCACATGTATCGGTTATGGAGATCACTGTAGATTGCTTGCAATCTCAAAGAATGGTTCTACCATTCAACTCCACATTTGTGAGTGTATGCTCACAAAATTCCCACCTGGCATGTCTGATGCAGGAGCATCTTGGTGGATCGGTGATCAACGTCAACCAAAAATAGATTTCAGGTTTGGGTTCTACTTTTGTTGTGTTTTGGTTTTCATTTTCCATCTCTTAGCTTTTGGAATGGGTGGCACATATTAATTTGCAAGTTTTCAATTTTCACCATACTTTAGTGTTGGCACACAATAGGTTATTTTCATCGAAAGAATTGTTTCAAGAAATTGGTGAAAATTCTTGGAAAATCCTCTAACAAGAAGATTTTTTATTCCATTCTAGATTTGATGATGAAGGTTCTATAGTCATATGCCTTATGGTTTTGGAGAAATAATCATTTAATGACTTATGCTGGAAAATTAGTGAAAGTTTAATAACTTGAGCTCCATAGTGTTTATTATAGAATCATTTGGTAGAAAGCTTTGGGATATTGAGTTGTACATCTTTTTAAGTTTTTGTGAGATTATAAGATCATGGGGGGGAAGTTATGGCTAAAGTTGGTTTTCAAATTTGATTCTGTCATGTTGCAGTCAAAGTTTCACAAGGTTGAAGACCTTCAAAGAATTTAGTTACTCTTGTATAGTGAAAGATGATATGGCATGAAATTAGAAACACAACATTCTTCTAGAGGTATGGATATTTGTATACTTTCTGGTATAATACTTTTGATGGATTAAAAACAATACCATGAGGCCAAAAATGCTCTTCAAATGCCATTTCTCATCTGAAGCAAGTAAATCCATGAACATCACACTTTGAGAGGAAAAACTAGCTTGTGACCATTTCAAACACATCATAACAAGAAGGTAGATGAAAGGTGGAGTGATCTTAGACTTGCAATGCCTAAAGGAGAGAATTCTAACTCCTCATAGAGCTAACATTTTGTAAATTTCAAAATATAATTTGAAGGTTAAACTAGAGGTGCAAAGGATCTATAAATCCTTCAACTTCACAAGGAGTTTAGTCAATGCCTTTTGAAAGGCAATATACCGACAGTTTAAGTGCCAACTTTAATATTCTTTGCAGATTTAAAGGATAATACAAAACTAGCATGAATGTAGAATCTAAAATGCCAACTTAAGGGCTATGTGGGTGTGACTAGGAGCCAAGGATCCCATTCTCTTGTTAAAATAAATTTTTTCTTTGAAATCGAAGGAGGCATAGCCTCATATTCAAATCAATATTTAAATTTTCATTTAAAAAAGTGAATACAATATAGAAGAGCATGAGGGAGCGACTAAGTGGTGCAGCGTTAGGAGAAGAGAATAGGATCGCTACCAATAAACATGAAATGAGTAAACAAAAGTGTAGGAATAGATAGAAGCTTAGGAAATTGAAGGACAGATGTGAAGGCTGATTTGGGGAGAGATTTAGTCCAAAATTCATAGAAGAAAATAATCATACATGATGACAGGCATTGAAGAACAATAGATGAATGGAGAAAGAATAATGGAATGAGTGTATGGGTCAAGAGAAGGGTTGACCAGAGAAAGGAAACAGAGAAATGCAAATTTAAGTTGTAGAGACAAGTGAAAGAGAACAAATATCTACATATTTGTTTTAAATTGCCTTGCATAGTGAAGAATTTATAGAAGTTCAATTATGTAATTTGGCTTTGATTCAATTTGTGCATCTAAACTATGATTTCTATAAGTTTTTTGTGAGCATTCGAATCAAGTAAAATCAAGATTATGTAGTGTTGCAATTTAAGTTTTATTTATCTGAATAGAGAGTCTTTGTTTTGTGTGGTGTGGATTGTGTGAGTTTGTGTGTGGAAGTTTTACATTTTTGTATAGACGTGAGTACCCTTATGTAACAAGTGGTATCAAAGTGAGAAGGCCCTGAGAGTGTAGAGGATACACTAAGATGTGTGGGTAAAGGCAATGATAGATAAGAGCTCATGTGAGATCTGTTGCACATTGGTGAAATCTTGAGAAATTGAGAACTAGTAACCACAAAAGGGTTGTCCTTATAGGTTGCAGGGTAAATGAAACTGAATGTAGAAGATTGTAGTAGTTAGTAAGATGAATATATAAGTGTGGAAGCCTATCATATGGGATGGGTGGAGATAGTATAAATGGAAGGGATTCCTTAGAGAGATGAATAAAAATATTGAGAGAATTGAAAATTTGTTTGAGAGATGTGACCAATTGGAAGCTATGTAGCATGGAGAGGTTGCAAGTGATAAGTTTGTAACCATGACATGCCATGAAGAAGACATGAAAGAAAAGGATGAGGAGAATGAAGAAGTGGTAGTGGATATGAAGAATGAAGAAGAGGAGATCCTTGTGCAAGAGGATCAAGATGGAAGATAAGAGATTGAAACTGAGGTTGCAAAAGATGAGAAGAGGAGTTGCAGCTCTTTGGTAGAAGAGGCATGGAAGGAGAATAATGTGGGAGCAGCCCATACATTCCAAAAAGAAAGAAAATCAGAAAAGAAATGAAGCAAGGAGAGAAAAGAATGGAAGAGGAAAGCTGTGGAACAAGAGGTTGTAGCAGAAAATGATCCATGAAAAGACATGGACTATGTGGGACAATGACATAAAGAAGAAGCATTGGAGATTGCAGCATAGGTATGTCTTTTGAAAGACATGAATGAAGAAGTTAGAAGTGATGTAGCAATAGAAACAACACATCCTTTAGATGATAAGAAGATAGAAAAAAAATATAACAATCTTGCAGATGAGTATGAAGAGCGCAAAGTTGCAACAAATGAAGAATCATAGATGATGAAGTTAGAAGGCCCTAGATTTGACAAACAAGTGGGCGAAGAGGAGAATGACATTCTATGGAAAGAGGAGATGAAGAAAATAGACAAGCTACTAAAAGGAGATTTGATGGAAGAACATGAAGAACTGAATGGTGCAATGAAAAATGAAGGTAAAGATGTTCGAGCAGCAAAGAAAACAAGATAAAAATTGAACACTTTGAGCCTAATTTGTTTGGGATGATGAATATAATAGAGGATATAGAGGAAAAAGAAGGTAGATACATGGAAGACTTCAATTTCCATGAGGATACTGCAGATTTGTTTGTCATTGAGGAGCATAATTTGGTTGAGGAAGAAAGTGAGAAGATAGAAAAGTTGTTCAATTTGAGTGAACACTTGAAGGAAATGAATGGGGCAGATAAGAGGCAAAAGATGGATGCCGCAAAAATAAAGAATTAAGAGGTACCTATTGTGATGTTCAAAACACGCCCCATTTTGCCCCTTAGCAAAATGAGGACCCTTGCTGTTGCTTTGCTTTTTGCTTCTGCTTGTGTTGTTTTGCTTGGTGGTAAAGGGAAAAGAGAGTCAAATTTGCAAACTTTGTTAAAAATATGGAAAAATGCATTTTCAGTACCCTTGCATGATATGGTTGGATTCTGTGTGAAAAATGAGCCAGGGTTGCTTTTTGAACCATCTTAAAATTTGCCATATTTTGCAAGTTATGATCATTTTAGTAAAATGTACATTCAGGTTTGTCTATCGCTTTGCATATACAAAGTCCTTTGTATATGCAAAGTCACTTTTTATACTTGGTCGCTTTTGCTTTCGAGTTCATATACAAGGCCGGTTGTATGTACATTCGGGCTTGTATATTGGGAGATACAATGCAAAATATACATGGTCAGACCCGAAAGGATTATCAAATGCTGCAAATTCGTTGTATATTTCAGGCTTGTATATTTTCACATACAAGCGGAATATACAACGCACATATGGTGCTTGCATCTTTCGCATTTGTATCCCGCCAATATACAAGGGCACGAATATACAAGGATTTAATTCCATTAGCGGACCCGAAATCATTATCAAATGGAATTAAACCATTGTATATTCGCGTTTGTATATCACGATATACAAGGCAATGTACAATCAAAATGTACAACGACGGAATTGAGGAGGTTAGGAATTAGAGTTAATCGCTTGTATATTTGCGTTTGTATATCGCGATATACAAGCGCAATATACAAGGCAATATACATTAAGAAAAATGCATGGCGGAACTCAAAGGCAATTGGAATCCGATTAATTGCTTGTATTTTGGCGATATACATAGGTTTTAAATGGAAAGACTTAGCCGAATATGGAACGAATGGGCATCGGCAGCACTCTCACCGATATAAGGTATCGGCATAACAAAGGCCATCGGCAGAGGAAGATTGTGAGTCACCGATGGGCGATCTCATGCTGATAAGTAAAGGTCATCGGCCAAACCATAGCGATCGGCGGAGAGGTTTTTTGTCCCGCTGATAATAGGACTCAGCCCGATGGAAGAAAACAAAGAAAAAAACAAAGGAAAAGGGCCATCGGCCCAACTGCGAACATCGGCCAATATATTTTTTGGCACGCCGATGGCAATTGTCACGCCGATGGGCGGGAAATGGAAAGCAATAGGAATTTTAAACTATATTTTTTGGCGCCCGTGGTATTTTTCGGTCAGCGATAGTTGACCCGATGATTTTTGAGTAGTCTGTATGCATTTTGAACGTGTTTTGAGAGTTTTTTGGACCCGATTTCCACATTTTTTGTAGTGTCACCCAGATTTTAACAGATATTTTAATTCCTTGCTATTTATTTGATAAATTGGTACTTATTGCTTGTCTTGTCTTGTAGGCTTGCAGTTGAGGAAGCAGCTAGAAATTCAACACAGTGACATCATGAAGGAAGAAAATCCAATCTCAGGAGCAAGAAGATAAAGATGAAGTGCGAGGAAGTCAAGGCCATTCAAATGGAGGACAAGGTTGCAGCTGAGGGTATTACTACAATAGACAAACATAAGTTATTGCCGAGCTGCCAGAGCTTCTCAGAAGGGGCAATACTTCGCCCAGATTTGACACTGCTCAGAGATATTTTGGAGGACTGGTTCATCTGTATTTATTGCTATAACCAGGGGTTTGAACCAGGGGTTTAGTTAGGGTTTTTACTGTAGTGAGGACAATCAGAAAGTCTTTATATGGTGCCTCTCTACACTGTAATACTTTACAATAGGAGCTACAACAGGGATTTTAGCTTAGCATAGTTTAGAAGTAGAAGAAGGAGGTTGCCTGTTTGTCTGCAGTAAGGTGCGCGTGGAATGTCTGGCTTCCTTACTATATCTGTAAAGCTTGTAAGTTCTCTATAGTTTGATCAATGAAACTAAGAGTCATTCCTACATTGTAAATCATGTATGACTATTTGTTTCTAATACAATAGAATCTGGAGTTCTGCATCTATCTTCTGAGTGTTCTCCTGCTCTTCTTTGTGTTTTGAAATATTTTCTTTGAGAGCTTGCAATTTTAAATGTATGTTTGTGAAAATGCTCAGAACTTGTATTTAAGGTTTTTACTATGGATTTGATCAAATTACTGTAGTATTTACATAGTGCATAATAGAACAATTAGATCCTTCGATAGAGTAAATGAGGTGTAGATTAAATCTTTCTAACTTTTCCCAACCCACCTGAAATATTTAGCTGAAACGTAGAAATCTAAAGGAAATTGTCTCAAATTTGAAGAAGCATGCATAATAGAGTTAAAAGTAGACAGTTTTCATAAATGTACAAAGGAGAAAGCTACAATAATTCAAGAAAACCATTTAGAACTTGCAGCACAGTAACACTTGTATGCAAATGAACAAAATACTTGTTGAAATCTATGATCTTTTTTGCATAATCTTAGTCCAGTAAACCACCAAACAACCCTAAATTACATAAGGCCCCTTGAACATTACAGATTCACATTGACCAACTGAACTTGACCAACCAAACCATTGTAGACTAGGGATTAGTTGAATCTTAAGTGATTCCTTCTTATCTTTCAAGTATAGTTTCAGTTCATTATATGTGAATTTTAACTTATTGTTATGATTGCATCAAAACAATCATCAACAGTACCTTATGATTTTTCTGAATTTTGTGATGAGGAAGTTGATAGGGATTTGTTTGTTGCTGAGGTGGATAAAGAGTTGCAAGTAGATAGAAGGAAAACAAATGAAGATGCAGATTTGTATGCAGCTTTTACATGTTAGAATGTAGAGGTTGTAAAAGTGCTACACATGAGGATGATGATTGGAATAGAGAGGGTAGATGAGACCCTCACAACAAAGGATGAGATGATGAAAGTTGTAGTTGAAGATGATGACGAAAATATTGTAGCGAAGAAAGAAGAGGTAAAGTTTATTGTGTTTTGTGATGAAATTCATTTTCCTTCATTTGCAATGTTGAAGGTTGAGAAGTATGGAGAAGAGTAGATGAAATTTGTTAATTTCCATGAAGTTGTAGGGGCAGATATATATATGCTATAGGTTGTGATATAGATGATGTGATATTTTGATGAAGGAGGTGCTCAGTTTGTGGTGGGTCAAAACCCACAAAAGAGGAGAAGTGGTGAGATTGTTTGGTGGAGGTGTCCGAATAATGGTGGGTTGGATCTCATGAAGGAGGAGAGGAGATAAGAGTCTTTGGAGGAGGATGGTACATGGTGGATGCAGGTCCATGAGATGAGAGAAGAATGGAGTGCATATTTGTTGGATGAGAGTGAAGCTTGTTACGACAAGATGCTAGAAAAAGAGGAAAAAATATTTTTTTGTGCAAATGTTTCAGCGATGGAGTTCACTACAGATTGCTTGCAATATTAAAGAATGGTTCTACAATTCAACTCCAAGTTTGTGAGTTTATGCTCACAAACATCCAACATGATGTGTTTGATGCAAGAGCATCTGGGCAGACTGGCGATCAACATCAACCAAAAATAGATTTCAGTTTTTGTTTTAGTTTTGGTGTGTTTTGGTTTTGATTTGGCATCTCTTGGCTTTTGAAACTAGTGGCACATAAGAATTTACAAATTTTTAGTTTTCACCATACTTTGGTGTCAGTGCACATCAAATTTTCACCAAAACAATTGTTTCAGGAAATAGGTGAAGTTTTGTGGCAAATCCTCTTATAGGAAGATTCTTGATTCCATCCTAGATTTGATGATGAAGGTTTCATAGTCATACAATTTACAGTTTTGGGGAAATAATCAGTTCGCAACTTATGCTGGTAGATTGATGAAAGCTTAATATCTTGAGCTCTGTGGCGTTTGGTATAGAATGGCTTGGCAGAAAGCTTCGAGATGTTAAGTTCTACATCTATGTAAATTTTCATGATATTCTATTATCCTAGCGGGATGTTATGGCCAAAGTCAATTTTCACCTCCGAGTTCATCATGTCATAGTCACAGTTTCACAAGGTTAAAGACCCTCGAAGAATTTAGTTACTCTTGACAAGTGAATGATGATATGGAATGAAATTGGAAGCATAACATTCTTCTACATGTATATATATTTGCATACTTGATGGGATAATACTTTTGATGGACCAAAAACAATACCATGAGGCCCAAAATGCTCTTCAGGTGCCATTTCTTGTCTAAAGCAAGAAAATCCATGAACATCACACTCTGAGAGGAAAAGACAGCTTGTGACCATTTCAAATGCATCATAAAAAGAAGGCATATAGAAGGTGGAGTGATGCTACACTTGCAATGCCTAAAGGAGAGAATTCTAACGCCTCATAGAGGCAACTTTTTGTAAGTTTCAAAATATAATTTGAAGGTTAAGCTAGAGGCACCAAGGATTGATAAATCCTTCAACTTCACAAGGAGTTTAGTCAATTCCTTTTAAAGGGAAATAAATTAGTAGTTTAAGCGCCAACTTCAACATTCTTTGCAAATTTAAAAGATAATTAAAAACCAACGTGGATGTAGAATCTGAAACACCAACTTAAGGGCTGTGTGGGAGCAGATGGCAGCCATGGGTCCCATTCTCTTTTTAAAATGAAACATTGTCTTTGAAATGGAGGGAGGCATCGGCTCATATTCAAATCAATATTTCCTTTTCAGTTTAAAAAGTGAATATAATATAGAAGAGCAAGGGGAGTGCCAAAGTGGTGCCACCTTAGGAGAAGAGAATACAGTCGCTTCCAAAAAATAGGAAACAAGTAAAAATAAGTGTGGGAATAGATAGAATCTCAGGAATTTGAAGGACAGATGTGAAGGCTGATTTGTGGAGAAATTCAGTCCAAAATTCATAGAGGAAAACAATCGTACATGATGCCAGGCATTGAAGAACAACAAATGAATGGAGAAAGAACAATGGATTGAGCGTAAGGGTTTAGAGAAGGGTCGACCAGAGAAAGGAAACAAACAAATGTGAATTGAAGTTATAGGGATAAGTGAAAGAGAACAAAAATCTACATATTTGTTTTAAATTGCTTTGCATAGTGAAGAATTTGTAGAAGTTCAATTGTGTAATCTGGTTTTGGTTCAGTTTGTGCATTTGAACTATCATTTCTATACTTGTGATCATTTGAATCAAATAAAATCAAGATTCTATGGTTTTGCAATCTGAGTTTTGTTTATCTAAACAAAGAGTCTCTGTTTGGTGTGGTGTGGATTGTGTGAGTTTGTGTGTGGAAGTTTTATGTTTTTGCAGATAAGGGAGTACCCTTCTACACCATTCTTTAAGATACAAGCTACTTCTTGGACTCACACCAAGGCTCATCCCTTTATATGACACAACCACAATACCTTCCATTCTATTATAAGGTTGATAGCCAATATTTTATAAAGTATGCCTGTGATGCAGGAGCATATAAGCGAACAAGTGATCGACATCAACAAAAAATATTTATTGGTTTGATTTTTAGTTTTTGTGTGAGGTGGTTGTTTATGGCATCTATTTATGGTAGGAATTCAAATATTTAATCAGATTTCTATATTTCAAGTGTTCACTTTGTCACGATTTTAAGGCTCCATAACATAGTTTCACGAAAACAAAAATTTCTAGAGATTCGGGAAGACTGGGCTAAAATCCTTTGATAAGCATGATCTTGAAGGCATTTCACCAAATGTGAAAAAAATAATTGAAGTCATATCTTTTATTGTTTTGAGATATTTTAATGCCAGAAGTTTGTGCTAATAGGTTTAGAAAAGTTTAAAATTTCAAAATTCTTAAAGGCTCGAGTGAAATCCTTCTAAAGAGATTCTAAGGGGATCATAATACACCTTTAGAAATTTTTTCACGAATAAACTTTCAATTTTTCACCTTTTCAGCATCGTATGATTTGATTTCACTGTAGTACATTTAGAAACTGTGGGAAATGGTAAAGAGGTAGAGTATCTTTAGTTTTAATATAATTTTTTATATGTGACCACTCCCATTCTTGGAGGTGTTGAAAAACAAGTAATGCAAACCTTATTTAATTACCTTCCTTTATGAGGCGTTGAAACAAAAGGTAGTGTCACTTATATATTTGATTTTATTAATGTGGAGGAAGTTGGTGTTGAAGAAGTTACTGCAGATTTTAAAATCTGAAATTTAAATGCCTTTGGAAGGGACACCACTAAAAGATGAAGTTAGAAAATTTTAAGAACCTGATTTGTTTTCCTTTTGGGCAGCAAGCGAGGAGTTGAGGGGAATATGGACCATTAAACACCTAAAATATATAGTGAATAGAGATTTTAATAGAAGCAAGTCATTTCATAAAGAGAGAGGAGAGCTGCCATAGAGAGAGAGCACCGAAGTGAGGAAGATTATAGTGGAAGAGAGAGTTCTGTGGAAGAACATAGCCCATTTGAGGGGCATGTGTAGGAAAGTTACTGTGAGAAGCAAAGGAGAGTTCCCTGTAATTTTGAGAGGCCATGAGAGTCCAAATATATGTATATTTTGTTGCAAATTTGTATATTTGTTGAAACCATGATGTCATTAGTGATTGAATTGAATAAATGATAGAAGTTTATTTGCAATTCTATGTATTGTGTTGAATTGAGAGATTGATTTTGTTGAGTTGTGTGATCTGTTTTGTGGGTGGGAATCCATCTTGTATACAATGGTATCAAAGCTAGAGGTCTTCAAAGTGTAGAGTCTACACTAGGACTTGCAGGTGAAGAGTGAAGTGGTGAAACCATGAAGAATTGATTATGTATTTTGTGCAGGTTGTAGATTGAGAGTGAGCAACAATCATTTGACAAAATGTCTTGGAGATAAGGAGAATGTCTTCTAATGAGGAAAGTTTAGAATTGAAGCCACAAAAAGAGCCACAAAAAGAGAAGCAAGAGCCCATCCAGAGGAGTAATTTATTCTGAA
Source organism: Cunninghamia lanceolata (assembly GCA_027924645.1). NCBI lineage: Eukaryota > Viridiplantae > Streptophyta > Pinopsida > Cupressales > Cupressaceae > Cunninghamia > Cunninghamia lanceolata. The sequence goes on along the minus strand of BSBN01000135.1, from coordinate 5,063,422 downwards.
TAGTTTGTAAGTCAAGTGAAATATGTTGCAAGGTGATGGTGGACAATAGTAGCATAGAAAATTAGGCATCATTAAAATTTGAAGAGGATGAAGCATCCTAGCCCATATTGCATTTCTTGGTTGCGAGGAGATTATCAAGTTTGTGTAAGTGAACAAGATATTGTTAACTTTTACATTGGAAGATATAAGGATGAAATTGTATGTGAGGTAGTACCCATGGATGTATATCATATTTTATTGGGTCAACCTTGGATTTGGGATAGGGAAGCTATGCATGATGGTAGGAAGAATACATATAGCATAAGAAAAGATAGGAAAAGATATGTTTTAAATCCATTGTAGGATAAAGAAGAAAGAAGTGGCAAAGAAAATGTAGTAGTATGCCCTGAAGAGAGAGAGAGAGAGAGAGAGAGAGAGAGAGATTGAAGTTGCAAAGGTTAAGAAAGAGAAAGAGGAAACTACAACACTGGATGAGAATCCTTTGAAGGATGAAGAGAAGAAAGAAAAGATTGCAGTAGAAGTTGCCAAGGATGAGAAGGATGCAGTTGTTACAGATAATGGGGTTGTAGCAGTAGAGAATGAGAATGAATAAGTGGATGGTGAAGATGAAAGGGCCACAATAAAAGAGGTAATGCATAATATTTTTCATTTTTATGATGAAAATATGTATGCAGATGAAATAGTGAGTGTAAAAGAAGATGTGAATGTAGAGAGAATGTAGATGGATTTTGTTTATCCAGATATGTATATAGTTGTTACAAGATATGATGCAGATACGGTGGAGAGAAAGGATGAGGAGGTGAATGGAGGTGTATCTCCATTTGGTGGAGGAGGTCAGACTATGGTGGGTTGGATACCATGAGAGAAGAGAAGAGAGATGAAAGCAATTGGTGGAGAAGGTCAGATTATGGTAGAGCAGATTCCAGATTGAGAAAGAGTGTTGAGTGAACTTGGTGGAGGAGGACGACACTTGTCTCGATGAGATGTTGGAAGAGGCAGAGGAAGAAGTATTCTAAAGCCTAATTTAGCAATGGAATTCAAATGTTTAATCAGATTTGTAAACCTCGAGTTTTTAGTTTGTCGCAATTTCAAGGCTCCCTAAGACAGTTTCAATGAAAACAATTGTTCTCAGAGATTTTGGAAGGCTGGCCTAAAATCCTCTAACATGTGTGTTTTTGAAATCATTTCACCAAATGCAAAAATAATTGAATTCATATCTTTCACCGTTTGGGAGATTTTAATGCCAGAAGTTTGTGGTAATAAGTTTACAAAAAGTTTAAAATTTCAAAATTATTAAAAGCGGGAGTGAAATCCTTTTGTAGAGGACTTGAGGGAATCATAATATACATTTGGAAAAATTTTCGGGCATAACGGAGAACTTTCAGTTTTTCACCTTTCCCGACACCCTATTCATTTTGGCTGAGCATTAAAAGGAGTATTATTTATGAATTTTATTATAGTGTAGTACATTTAGAAAATGTGGGAAATGTTAAAGAGGCAGAGTATCTTTAGTTTTAATATACAATTTTAATATGTGACCACTCTCATTCTTGGAGGTGTTGAAAAACACGTAATGCAACCCTTATTTAACTGCCTTCCTTTAAGAGGCGTTGAAACAAAAGGAGGTGCCACTTTTATATTAGATTTTATTAATGTGGAGAAAGTAGGTGTTGAAGAAGTTGCTGCAGATTTTAAAATCTGAAATTTAAATGCATTTGGAAGGGACACCGTTGAAAGATGAAGTTAAGAAAATTTTAAGAAACTGAATCATTTTCCTTTTGGGCAGCAAAGCCTGGAGTTGAAGGAAATAATGGAGCTTTAAACACCTGAAATATATAGTGAACATAGAGTTCTTTAGAAGCAGGCTGCTCCAGAAAGAGAGAGGAAAGTCGCTAGAGAGAGAGAGCGCCAAAGTGAGAGGAAGAGAGACTTCTGTGAAAGAATTTCACATAGCCCATGTGAGGGGCATGTGCAGGAAAGTTGCTGTGAGAAGCAGAGGAGAGTTTCCTGTAATTTTGAGAGGCCATGATAGGCCAAATATATTTTTATTGTTGTGAATTTGCATATCTGTTAAAATATAATGTAATTAGTGACTGAATTGAATAAATGAACAATTCTGTATATTGTATTGAGTTGAGAGATTGATTTTGTTGAGTTGTGTGATTTGTGCTGTGGCTGGGAGTCCCACTTGCATTAGCCTGCGTAATCTATTTTATAAAGTCCACCTGCATATTCTTTCAGAATTTTGAAATGCAAAAACCCACGGTATGTAGCATGCAGAACAACCCCCAAAAATAAAGCTTATAAACATTTTAAATGTTAGAGTAGATTTGCACTAAGCCATTATCCTTTAACAGTTATGAAGGCATCTTATAACCTTAAAAAACTCAAAATTAAAGAATAATTATCTTGTAACATACCTCCAGCCATTTGAGGAACATTTTCAAGAAGGGTGGTTTGCTGTATTTGGCAAAGGAGTAATCGTTGGTGATGCACCCAAAGATGAACCGTGCCCTTTAACCATTGCACGTGGATGTTGGGAATGAGGGGGACTAGAAGCAGTATAGACAATGCTATTGCTACTTTCATCTTCACCATTATAATTAATCTTATGATAGGATGGATTAACAAAAGGGGCAACAGTAACATAAACAGCAGCACCTGCAACAAGCCGGGAACCAGAAAGCCTGCTGCCAACGAATCCTTGTTCAACTCTGAGCTGAGAGCTACCAAGCATTACAGTCAAAGAAGAAAAGGAAGCAGAACAGTATCCAGACGGATATTATTTCAGTTGGGATAGAGAAGAATTGAAGCTGCCTCCTAGACTGATAAATTGCCGCACTGCCCACAGTTCCAGAGGCTCCAAAAACAGCCAAATCTATGTCATGCCTCTTGCAGTATTGAGTTAAACATTCGAGCATATCAGAACCTGCTGCAACTTCCAGAACATTAATCTTCATTGGCTCCTGGTGATTGATTGTTATATTTTTTGGCTTATTTTTCTATCCGCTAGGGTAGCCTGGGCGACCCTTTGGTGGCTCGGCAGCAGAGTTTTTCTCTTTGCTTTGAGTATTACTGTTAGTTACTTCCCCGGGCAGTTGAGTTTTTCGGCTGCTATTGGTCAAGATAGAAAGGGGAGTTGTGCGTTGTGTGACAAGAATCCATCTTCATTGCGGTTAAATATTTGGATGAAAAAGTCAAGTAGGTGGGGACTGACAACTTAGGAGATTATAAGGAGATGGTTGATTTCCTTGTTAAGTTTGGGGCGACTAGTAGCCCATAGTTCCTTGTCCTTGTTTTTTGGTTTGCTTTTTTAGTGTTGTTTAACTGTTGTATTTTATCTCAGTCAATTAATTTTTTGTTTAAGTAATAATAGTAAGTAATTTTAGAGAACATAATTTTAATTATTTTAATTAATCTAATATTGTGGTTTAGTCAAAGATAAAAGAATTGTTTATCATTTCAAATCTATAACTATTATATTTCTAGAACTAAATTTATAAGGAAAATTTTATGTGAACTTGTTTTGAAACGTTTTGTTAAATAAAATTGAAATCTCAAAAATAATTTAATTTGGTAAAAATAAAATAGCACTAAAATATTTACTTAGCTATAAAACTATACTTTACAAAGCCTATTAAATAACACAAATATTTTCTTAACTATAAAACTCAACTTTACAAAGCCTGTATATTTGTATTATGTGGAGAGCTTGAGTGTATAGAGATTTGAAATGTCTACTTAAGATATTAAAATGTAATAATATTAATACTATGATAATTTAAAATGCATTAAAATATTGTGTTTGAAGAATAAAATAAAAAATGTAATAACATGGAGAAATCTTTTTGATGATATTGTAGATTTTTAAGTTTTTAGTAAATAAAATTGAAATACTAGTTTTTTAACTCTTGAATAAACAAGAGCCACATAGTGGCAAGTATCTGCCTTGTAGTGTTGTAATTATAGTATGTGTTTAGTTGTAATTTTCTTCTTAGATTAAATATTTGTTGTATAAACAAATATTTTTTTTAAGGCCTATATAAATATAATAACAAAATTGTAATAGTTATAGTATATTTATTTTTGATTAAATATATATAGTTTTTAAATTTGATAATTTAAATATTAATGAAATTGTATAATTAATATATGAACTACATTTAATAATAAATAAATATTAACTTCTTGGGATTTTTCGCTATTGTTTTATAAAAAAATTATTAGGGTTTAAATTTGACACTAATATAATGACCCTCTCCACACTTAATACCCAACAATATATTTATTTATTTTTCGATAACAAATACCCCATTATGGACTAACATGCTATGATATTTCCTATTCAGTGTTGTCATTGGATGGATATTACATAGTGAAATCTTGATAAATCATTATAAGATTTGATATGTAACTATGAAAATATTATTTTGACTCAACTGATCTATACTAGTCATTGTCTTGTTGTACATGACATATATATTTTGGTTGCACTTTAGGAAAATATAGAGCAAACAAATTATTGGTTGCTGTGTTGTGTTGAGGAAAGACATGATTTTTTAGAACACACAATCTAGATAGTGATAATTTTGATAATCTAATAGTTTATATGGTTATTCAATGGTATTTGGATACATAAGTATTTTATAAGGAATAATGGTTTTCCTAAGTTCAAATATTATGAGATGTGTATAAGAGGATTTTACACTACTCATATTTGATTTTAACAACAAATGGATAAGGTGAGATAACAAGGGAAGCTTTTGTTGAAAGAGTTTTGGACATTTTCTATAGATGAGTACAACTCAATTATAAATATATTATGAAACAAAGAGGAAGATTATAGTTGAATTCTTAATCTTTATTTTTTGAGTACTATTTTCATTTATTTTATTTACCTAATCAACTAATGCATGTCATTGTAGGTAGGCATTAGATGGGGTTTAAGGTATTAATATAAATATATATTTTACTTAAAAATCCATATAATGTGAGGTCAAATGGTCTTCAAACTTAACATGGCTAACCATAATAAGAGGTAAATAAAAATTCTCTAAACAACAAGCAAATAATTGAATAAAAGCAAAGTAACATAATAGTCTTTAAACTCTTGTCACTATTGTTTTATAAAAATTTTATTAGGGTGTATATTCAATATAATAGGAAGTTGTTTCAAATGTTCATATTTTCACTTAAAATATAAATATAAATTTTTAAAATTAAATATTAAATATTTAAATAATATAATAATAATGATTATAATGATTAAAGACTTAATTAATGTAATAATACTAATACTTTTATAAATTAAAATGCATTAAAATATTGTAAGTTTGAAGAATAAAATAAAAATGTAATAAATTTCATGATACTGTAGATTTTAAAGTTTTGACTAAATAAAATTGAAATCCAAGATTTTTAACTCTTGAGTAAATAAAATTGAAATCCCTAAAATAATCTAATTACATAAAATAAAATGTGTAGAACCCTAAAACCTAAATTAAAATTAAATTACTTTTAGCTAATGAAGCAAAAAATTAATTGCCATCCATTTAGGCATGATTTAAGTAGTGGGAGACAAAATTTGTGTTCATAAATTATTTACTTGCCACGTGCTCCCCTCAAACCAAAATTCTCTCCACATTTATAGTTTTTTGTTACACTCTCTGAGAGAAGAGGTCATTTTTTTAACCAATGACAATACACATAAATCATTTTTCAATAATCTTTTGTTAAAAATTTATCATGTTGACATAGGGAAAGTAAAAATTTAAATCAAATTTGCCCGACAAGAAAAATAATCCTTTCTTTTTATTGGTTTACAATCAATAGATTAATAACTAGATAAGTGTGAACTCATTGCAATAGCCGAAGGCAGTTACTAATAAAATTGAAATCCCAAAAATAATCTAATTGCATAAAATAAAATGTGTAGAACCCTATATTTTTAATAGTATTATTAATATTATAACTTTGTCCCTTTGACAAAAAGTAATTTTTATGTTTAGTTAATGAAGCAAAAAATTAAATTCGTAAAAATTAATGATTCTTCCCTCTCATAATTATCGTCATCCATTTAGGCATGACTTAACTAGTGGGAGACAAAATTTGTGTTCACAATTTGTTTACTTGCCACATCTTGCCCTCAAACCTAAATTATCTCCGCATTTATAGCTTTTTGTTGCACTCTTGGACAATCATCATTTTTTTCAGCCAATGACAATATAGATAAATCATTTTTCAATAATTTTTTATTAAAAATTTATCATGTTGACATAGGAAAAGTACAAATTTAAATCAAATTTGCCCAACAAGAAGTGACATGTTGTGAGTTGAAAAACATATGTAGAGATAAGTTTTGAAAAGATATTAGTTAAGTTAAATTTGATGTAGAAAAATCATAATTAATATTTTTTTCTTATGTTCAAGCAAAAATTGAATTTTTTTTCAATATTTTTTGAGATAAATATTCTATTAAATATTAAATATTTTATATTTATTAACATTAATTAAAAATCTAAAATAAATAAAATAATTTTTTAATTAGTTTAAAATTACAAACAATAATCATTAATTAAACAATTTTTATTACAGTATTATGTTACTATATGATAGGTTTAATTATGATAGTATGCTACTGGATGATAGTTTTAATTATGATAGTATGCTAAAGGTACTCCACAATTGTACTACCATATAGTAGATTAAAAAACTAGTTCTCTCAAGTTTTGGCAAGCTCATTTTAGAATTTTTTTTTGTTTAGAAAATAGCAATGGCCAGATATGGGGGAGATCCTCCACTATGTTTACTTTAGCAAGACTTTTTAGGTTTTATGTATATTTAAATATACAATGCTTCATACTTCTATTTAGAAGTTGACGAATATTTTTATCTTATTTTCATTCATCTCCACACACCCCAAGATTTAAAAGTCACTTGCTAAATCTATCATTTTTCATCAAGGTTTACATATGTGAGTGCATAATTGATCTAGGTCATTTTCAAACCTCTAGATTTTAACCCTAAACTTAAACTTTGACTTTAATAATTGGGCTCATGTTTCCCTCTTTTACTAGCCATTATGAGCTAGCTAAAGTGTGAATTATTTCAAGTTACATGTTATGGTGGTGTACTAAAGGACAAACCTTAATTCATTTGAATCATCTATGATCTAGGAGAATAAAGAGAACATCAAGGAATAAAATGAATCTACCACATATCTAGAAAAATCTTTTTACATCAAAATTCTAGGAACATGTTGTGCTGTCGAATCATCCCACCCATGAGCTAAACCAAAGTAGAATAAATCCTAATCTAGCAAGCTTCTAAATGATGTCTTTAAACAACATTTTCGCAGATATAAATCATAAAAATAGAGGTGAACAAGCTGTAAAAGTCCAAATCAAAGAAGTTCAAATCTATGACCCTAGGCTTAGTTTCACATGTAAGATTCAGTTCCTTCCTTATAAAGATGACTAATGTAAGTTTTCAAAAATAGAGAAATAAGAAGAGAGAGAGAGAGAGAGAGAGAGAGAGAGAGAGAGAATAAAAACATAATTATAATATTAGATTTTATTTACAAAATAAATATATAATTAAATAAGAAATATATAAATATTAAATATAATATATGTGATATGCGAAGTGGGGGTGATGCAATATGTAAATAACTACACTTTTAAGTGTAGAGAAGAAGGATTAAAATAAATAAATTAAAGTTTCCCCATTAAACATACAAAAGTTGAGTAGATGGAGCTAAGATAAATTATGTTAATAAAATCATGATACGAGGATATTTGAAGTGCATGTGATAGCACATGTAGTGGAGGAAATGTTGGGTACATCTTTATTCCTTTAGAAGGGTGGCTAGTGTTAGTGTGTTGGTGTGTAGGGTTAGATTGTTTGTGAGACCCTCATCATCTTGCATCTTCATCTTGGTTAGTGAGGTCTTGTAATAGACGAAGGCCTGGGATGTGTTATAAAAAAATGTTCCAAATGGGCAACCTAATAATGGATTTGATGTTTGAGAGACTTTTGAGGATCTTGATTTTTCTTTGATTGAGAAAACTTTAGCTAATCAGAACTTGGTACTTCCTGATTCATCTCAACAGGCACTTCCAAAAGCCCACAAACAATCTAATGTGTAGGTGTTGCCTACATATGATGTAGAGTTAGGTGGAAGTCATGGGGCCATATAGTTGGTATTGATTTGAATGCAATAGTTCTTGTTTTAATTGTTGCTATAGCTGAGGAATCTACAGATTGTGCCATGCCAAAAGCCATTCTAGATATTGGTGTTAAAGAAGGTTCTAAGGATAGTATTAAGAATAAAACAATTGCTTTGTTGGGACTACAAAAAAAAGTATCAAAAAGAAGTGGTATGGATAAAGTCTCCAAAGAGGGGAGGAAAATCAATTTGGAGAAAGTAAAGATGATTGTGGAAACATTAACAAAATCTAGGGTCATTCATGCTTTAGATTCACACTTTACTATTCTATGGAGGAAATGTTGGCTACATCTTTATTCCTTCAGAAGGATGGCCAATGCTAGTGTGTTGGTGTATAGGGTTAGCTTATTTGCGAGACCTTCATCCACTTATGCCTTCATCTTGGTTAGTGATTAAGTAGTCTAGTTGGATTAATTCAATTTAAGGTTTTGATCTAATAATAAGTGGAATCCCCTATAATAATATGATAGGAAACAATATAAACATAAAGGATGGGTTAGAGGGAAAGAATTCCTCCATTTTCTATGAATTTGCATGGATTATGGATTATGTAAGGCATGCAATGCATTCAAGTGTAACTTGATAGATGGACTTCAATAGATTATAAATTCCTTATTTTTCAGAGATAAGTTCCCACCCAAATTGAAGAGGCCACCTAAAAAAAGTTGAAAATTAACTATATTAGTTGGATTTGGAGTTCCAAATCACCTTGTGCTTGTCGGTAGTGTAATCTTAAATAATTTGAGCAAGGTCCACCATACTTTTACTTTTACTATGTGTATAGTATACCAAAGGGTGTATGGACAGACCATATTCTTATTTTTGTATGATGTTGAACTAAAATTTGTGGATTCGATGTACCTTTCAATTTCAACTAGAAAACATAGCTACATGCATAACCTTCCTATGAATATTTTTTTCCAAGTTTTAGCTTTACCACCCATGACAATTGAAGAAACATTTCCTAAAACACAAAATCATTACAAAACTAAGATTAATTGCAAAAACATACTGGCAAAAAGTGTTCTACTATGTAATAGACTTGGGGCTATAATCAAGCATTCTAATGGATAACCCTACATTAAAGATCAAGGTATGGTAATTTTTGAATGTAAAAAATAGAGCTTGATATGGGTTTGTCCATATTAACCAGATCCACTAGAGCCTCATGAAATGGTACTTCTGATGCCAATGATAAATAAAAAAGAGAGTGAATTTCAATTGGTCGTTCCATGCCAATGATCCAAAGATGACATGAGATTTACTAGAGTGATGTAAGATGATTCAAATAATCATGCCCACTCATGTTATCATGTACCTTCATTTGTACAAGTGGAAAGAATGGAGAACTTTAAATTGACATTTTCCAACTATTGGTTCCTTAGAATGAATAGCACCTACATGGTTGAAAGAATTCACTGCCTACATGCATCAAATGAAATGCCAGGATTGAGTAGTAGAAGTCCACATTTTTTGTTAGATGACAAAGGTTGGTTACTTATGTTGTATGTAGGTGGTGACACCCATGGCAAAGGTTAGGGTTGTGGATCCATTGGACAATAGAGATGATCCTAGAAAAATGTATATTCAAGTGGTGACTATGGACGATCACGAGTTATGGTTCATGGGATTTATTAAATACCACAAATCTCTCAATAACTAAGATACTCTCTTCTAATGCTACATAATAACATGGGCCATAGGGACACAAGACAATCATCATTCAATTAAAGACATGGAAATTAAACTTCCACAACTCTTCAACATACCCATTGCACACCAAGGTGTGATTGCTAGTTATATTATGCTAGCACAATGGGTGTGTTATTACTAGCACCTCATTATATATTGTTTTTATTATATTTGCCTTCTACTTGAATGGGTTGTAGACATCTTGGACCAAGGTAAATCTAAGCAATAGGAAATTTTATTTATTTATTTATCTTATTCTATATTATTTTCATTGTTTACCCCCTCTACTTTCTACTTGAATGGCCCATAGACATGGTGAACTAAGGTAAATCTAAGAAAGTAATACCAAAATTTATTTATTTATTTATCTTATTGTTTTACCCTTATGGTTCAAATGTATTCTAAATGTAGTAGACAGAATAAAAATAAAATAAAAATTCTTCAATAAAAACAAAACAAATTATTTACTTCATATGATTAGCTATTTTTTACATAAGAATTTATTAATTTAAACTAAACTAATTTGTGAAGACCTATTTTTTACAAAGAAAATACTATCATTTTTCTCACAACCATCTTAAATCAGTTTCCTACTTTTCTCACCCTTAGTCTATATTCTTTTCATCCTTTATAAAATATATATTTAATAAAATAACCAAACTAATAAATTAATAAATTTTACAATATATAAATATAATTATTATTATTTAGTGAAGATACTATTGTAATGAGTTTTTTGGAAAATATTGAGGGACTAAATTCTTGCAGTGCATTTGATTATTAAACAAATAATAATTTTTTCAAGTATATGAAAATATTATAACAAAATTTATATTATTTAAATATTAATATAATATGTGGGTCTGAAGCAGTTGATTTTTAAATTATATTATTTAAAAATTGACTGCTTTAGACCCACATATGGGGAGCACAAATTATGACTGAGGTACTAAGGACACTAAAAGAAAGCTTAAAATAACCATTGAAGCTTAAAAGAACCTAAAGATAGAATTGCTACCGAAAACAACCTAGACAAAACCCTTAACCTAAGGGCCCATCTCAAGTGGTCTTTTTGGCCTTCCCCTTCCTCATGATCTTGGTGAGGAGGACATTCATTATCCATTGTGTACCCTCATCCACAACATCTCTTCCTTTAATATGAAGCTTCTCAGCTTCAAATTTGCGTGCATTTTTGTTTTTGATAGAAATGTTCGATTTGGATAAGGCACTCACAGTTTGGGTGAGAGATCGATATTTAATAGGAATAACCACATCATCATCAGGATCCAAGAATTCATCGACATCCTCATCCAAGTCATCTAAGAAGGGATAATAACCCTCTGAATTAGAAACATTGTCAACTACCACAATTGGAAGGGGGGTTCAGCGTTGGGCCTAGGGGGCGGTACCTCATAGGACTCTCCAATGGGAGAAGAGGAAGGAGGCACTGATCCACCAGAGGCCAGGATTAGGGCTTCGAGAGAGGGTGAGGGATCCAAATGATTAAAAAAAATTCCATGATTTCACTAGATGAAGTTATAATCTAGATCACCCACCTTCGTCACCCACCTCTTGAGTCTAAAATTTTGATATGTCGTAGTTCTATGGGAAGTGCAACCAAAAATTTTGTGACCCAACTTGTTGCAACAAAAACATTGGAAGGGGAGTCCTTCATAATTTAGGAATTGATTCCAGGTCCCGAATGTTGAGTGGATAAAAATAGAGTGGTGCACCAGTTTGGAGATGTCAATGATGGTACAGACCCTGGTGAATCGGCAATGGGATGTGCTAGCATCCAACTTAACAAAGGTTCCAATCTCCTTGACCATATCCTTGATGAGCTTAGGCACACGCATAATCAGAGGAAGGTTGTACAACCTTATCCAAATGGGAACCATGGTGATATTAGCTGTAGTAGGATCAAAGAAAGGGGACCAATCTACCACGAAAAGGCCACACTGACCAAAAAAACAAGGGTCATGCTATTTGACAAAGTTATAATCCTCCATAGAGGCCAAGCAAAGCAAGAAAAAACCAAAATCCAAAATGTCAAAATCTGGAAGGGTCAATTTATTCAAAGTAGTCTTCATCCATTCGATGAATTGGGCAATCTCGGCCCTCTTGCATAAAAAACAAACAAACAATGATCTATTCCCCAAATCCTCCAAAAATTCTCTAATGTGCGCACCAAGTAGGTGAAACTCAATAGGGACATCTATCAAGCTAACCACCATGTCTCCCAGAGAGTAGATTTTAGGGGTTGTATCTGTCGATGAAGGCTTAACAGTGCGTTGCAGAGGCAATTTTGAATAATCTGAGTTTTATAGAACTTAGAGAAAACATGAAAGGGGTTCCACCTATTCCTACAGCTGTCAATGGGGAGGGGAGCTATCGTCCCAGGAGAGATGGGAGGCTCATCTATTGCAGCCTTGGACAAGATATCCGCACACATCTTTCCCTCCTTACTCACAAAATGCACCTTTCCCTTCTAGGTGAGCTTCATGCCTGCACCCAACCCCTTTCACCGACTTCCATTCACAGCTTCATCCGCACTCGCCTCAGCGCCTTCGCACATCGCGCTTCATGACTTTTTGATATATTAATATAATATTCATATTAATGTGATTATTTAATTTTGATTCATTATATATATATATATATATATATTATTTATAAATTTGATATTTTAAATATTAATGAAATAATATAATAATAGAATGTATATTAAATTATTGATTATAAAAATGAGTAGAATTATCATTATAATATATTTATATTTATCTCATATTATATTGAAATGAAATACTAATATATATTTGTGTATAAATATTAAATACTAAAATATTATATTGATCTAAATATTAATATATATATTTTTTGTAATATTTGTTTTAATATAATATTTATATTAATATTTAATTTGTATTTCTTGTATATATTAATTATAAAATTCTTATTTTAAATATCAATAGAATAATATAATTAATAATATATTAGTAATAATATTTATATTAAATTATTGATATATTTATATATATTTTTGTATAAGTATTAAATATTAATATATTTTGTTGATCTGAATATTATTATATTATATTATGTAATATTCATATTAGTATGATTATTTATTTTTTCTTCATTGTAATTATAATATTAATAAAATAATATATTAGTATTTTTTGATTCGTAATATTGATATATATTGGTGTAAATATAAAATGAAATATTGATATATATTGGTGTAAATATATTCAATATTAATATAATCTCAATACTGTTTGGTATTCTTCTCTTGATGCTATGTCTTGGAAAAAGTATTTTGATATTCTTTGGAAAGATCCTGCTGAGCCTAAAATAAGATGTTTTAAGTGGCTGACTCTGCTTGAGAAACTCCCTATTAGAAAAGATGGTCACACTACTGACATTTGTAGTCTTTGCAGGCTTCCTGAAATGGGTAGACATATCCTCTTCGATTGCATCTTTGCTAAAGAAATATGGAACATGTTTGGTATTTTTTACCCTTTAAATGTGAATATTCTGGAAATTATTACTGGTCATATTGATGGGCTTAAAAAGGATGCTAATTTATTTTGGAATATGCTATCTTCTAACATCCTCTGGCAGATCTAGAAGTGCAGGAATGAGGAAAGGTATCAAAGCAACCCTAGAGTTCTTACTGAGTTTTTTCGAAAACTCACATTTTTAAAAATCTTTCTTCAGGTCCACACAACAATGATGATGGACAAAGACAAGCTGAGAAGATTCTTGGAAGATGGGCACGCCACATTCTTTGTCTATGAGCTGAAGCATGGTTATGAGTGGAGGAGCAACTTCGATGACCTTCAAATGTTTGAACGAACTTGCAAAAGGTTGAACCAAGAGATCAGGAAGAATATTAACTCCAGGTCCACACAACAATGATGATAGAGAAAGACAAGATGAGGAGATTCTTGAAAGATAGGCACGCCACATTCTTCATCTATGAGCTGAAGCATGGTTATGAGTGGAGGAGAAACCTCGATGACCTTCAAATGTTTGAACGAACTTGCAAAAGGCTAAACCAAGAGATCAGGAAGAATATTAACTCTAGGAAAAAAGAGATATTCATGCTTACGCAAATCCAGGAACGTAAGATCATAGTTTGGATGGAGGGTCCTCTTGGTTGGACTACTTGGGTTGATACCCATTATGATGTCTTACACTAGTAGTTCTTTAGCTTCTTCTTTCTTCTATTATGTCTGTATACATGATACTCTGAGTTCGTGGTGAGGCTGGGCCTCTTTTTTTATACTCTTGGTGGTTATTTTTATTTTTTGTATTTGACCTACCTATATTTAATATAAAAATATTAATATAATCTAAATATTATTTTATTTTATTATGTAATATTCATATTAATATAATATTGAGCCTTATGAAAATTATTTAATTTTTCTTCATTATATATAATAAAATTCATATTAAATTGTTGATTACACAAATTTATAATGTATTTATATTTATGTTTTTGACTAAAGGGGTAAAACGGGTTTTGACGAGACTACAAAACCTGAATTAGGTTTTGAAGGGACATGAAACCCTTTACAACTAGACGCTGTCAAATGATAAAATCATAGCTAAATGACACTAAATAGAAATCTCTTAGGACACCCACAACAATAGGTTTAGATGGGACCCTTGAGCCTACAAACCATCAACAAACCTAATGAAGAGCAACCTAGAAATAGTAGCAACGAGCTGCAACCAAGAACAAAGGTAATGAGAGGACTCACTACCACCAACCACACAACAAGTTTTGAAGGGACCTAAAATCCTATACAAACAAACGTTATGTGAACCACTACTCATGAAATATGGGTCATGTGTTTGACTCAAAAACTATGCTGTTAAAACCCTGAAATAAAATATCATAATTTGACATGCTGCAAAAAATAGCTCCTACTTATCAATTGATGAGCTAAAGGGGCTCTATAATGAATGGTTCATAAGGCACAACACTTGCTAAAGGTTATGCAAATGGGGTAGAAAGCTAAGTAGGCTTGATCTTGGGGGAAATTCCATGGTTAAGCGTGCATGAGTCAGAGTAGTACTGGGATGGGTGACCTCCCAGGAAGTCTCGATGCTTCACCCCTGTGTGCATCACCTAGATGCAATGAGTACTAAGTGGACCATTCATTAACATGAGAGATGGGTTCATGTGAACCACTACTCATGAAATATGGGTCATTTGTTTGACTCAAAAACTCCACAGTTAAAACCCTAAAATAAAATATCATGATTTGAAATGCTGCGAAAAACAGCTCCTACTTATCAATTGATGAGCTAAAGGGGCTATATAATGAACGGTTCATAAGGCACAACACTTGCTGAAGGTTTTGCAAATGGGGTAGAAAGCTAAGTGGGCTTGACCTTGGGGGAAATTCCATGGTTAAGCGTACTTGAGTCAGAGTAGTACTTGGATGGGTGACCTCCCAGGAAGTCCCGATGCTTCACCCCTATGTGCATCACCTAGATGCGAGTGCTAAGTGGACCATTCATTAACATGAGAGACGGGTTCATGTGAACCACTACTCATGAAATGCTCCTACTTATCAATTGATGAGCTAAAGCGGCTCTATAATGAATGGTTCATAAGGCACAACGCTTGCTGAAGGTTTTGCAAATGGGGTAGAAAGCTAAGTGGGCTTGATCTTGGGGGAAATTCCATGGTTAAGCGTGCTTGAGTCAGAGTAGTACTGGGATGGGTGACCTCCTGGGAAGTCCCGATGCTTCACCCATGTGTGCATCACCTAGATGCAATGAGTGTTAAGTGGACCATTCATTAACATGAGAGATCTACTCATGAAATATGGGTCATGTGTTTGACTCAAAAACTACGCAATTAAAACCCTGAAATAAAATATCATAATTTGACATGCTACGAAAAATAGCTCCTACTTATCAATAAATAGAATGTCAACAATGACCACACAGCCATAGGTTTTGAAAGGACCTTTGAACCTTACACAAATAGCCAAACAATAGCATACTCGATACTAACCCATAATGAAAGAGCAACCATGCTACACCTAGGAACAAAGTTAAAGGGGCGGCCACTAAAGTCTTCTCCATCTTTGTCAAAATGAGCTTATAGAAAAATTAAAGTTGGCCGACAATGAAACAACCACACAAACACCCACTTCAAAAGTCATCTCCTTCTTTGTCAAATTGATCTATATGTCAAAACTTGGCCTCCATATTACTGAAATTCCTCTCTTGCCAAAAGACATAATCCCCACTGTCTCCAGGGAATGAAGAGTCCCTTGGTCATTGCAAGGCATCTTAGGAGAACCAAGAAACTAACCCAACCAGGCATTCTTCCACCTTAAGAGCACTCAAACAAAATAGACTCGAGGCCATGAAAAAACTTTGTTGCCCAAGCCTTAGCAGAGTTGGGCACACACCCATCATGCCTGCCAATGGAAGCATCCTCCATCTTACCTCTCTACTGCTCCTCACACAACATATATTGACAAGGCTTCCATTTTCTTCTAGCCCCAAAATCTAAAAAACCTCAATATTGGGTTTGAAACCCATAACCTTCCCAAACTAGGAAAAACTCCTCCTAGACAGCCTTCTCAATAGGAGAAAAAGGGATCTGAATCCTCCCACCTAAAGTTTCCCCAAGAAAGAGGGTGAAGAATGACCTAGCCAAGTCTGAATAATAGACATTTTGGCATTGGAGTACTACACAAATACCTAGCCCCAAAACCCCACCACGATAGCCAATGTATTCAATAGCATAGGTGAGAGAAGAAATCTATCCCAAAACTTGTGATACTATTTCAGACACAACTGACCCTAAGGAAGCCCTCCCTTTGGTCGACATATTGAAGCAGGTCACTATACAATTTGTCGTATAGAGGAAACTTCTACACAATCCCAGTCTCAAGAAACCACAGAGCTTCTTGAACAAAGGGAAACCATTCTCCAAGGGGATCATGACTTACCTCTTTCTCGATGGAGGACCCCTAAATAGAGAGAAACCAAAACCACCCTAGTAGGCCTCCGCCCTAACAAAGAGCAGAACGACCATAGCAACAAATGGGTGATGTCGATAGGCACCCTCTTCCCAATCATCATCCTTGTCTCCCTCTCCTTTCTTCTCTACACATGAACAACCAACACTCACGCTCCTGCCCATTTCTCATGATGTATTTATATTTATGTTATATTATAATAAAATTAAATATTGTTGATAAAATATTTGCACTAGAAAATGAGCTCTATGAAACACATAATACATTTCTTTGGTATTGTTATATTTGATAAAATTGTTCATTATAGAATTTTATAATGTATTTATATCTATGTTATATTATAGTAAAACAAATACTATTAATAACATATTTGCACTAGAAAATGAGTGTAGGAACAAGGAATATTGAGTGAATGTGAGTATGGTTTCAAGCCACACTCAATTTGTGAGAAAACAAGTATTGCAAAGTAATGGACACAATATGAATACAAAATATGAGATTGATTAATTATCTTACAAGATGTAGTACATATAAGGCATAATCCACTAATAATAGTCGAGCTAATAATAGGAAAAACTCACTAAAAATAGTGGTGCTCCAAGAATAGGAAAAGCAACCACTTAACTTAGACAAAACTAATATAGGGATACCAAGTATAGCTCAAGGCTAAACACTTCAAAATATGCACTCCTAAGATAGCTTAATATACACCAGCATCGCTCCTTAAACATAGCTTAGGTGGGCGAAATGAAGATGGGTCTTAGAAACTAGGCCTTATTAGGTACCCATGTACAATGTAATCTCTCATAAAAATAGAAATGGAGAAAAGCTACGTGGGAAAATAACTCCCCTCCAAAAAGAGAAAAAAATATAAAAGAAGAGGATTAGGAAGCCTCCTCGAAGATTATAACTTTACACTAAGCCTAAAACCATGTTGCTCTGACTATAATGATGCAAGCAACTAGCCCCATAGAAGAGAGAAAGAGACTATGTATCCCCCCCAATGAAGTAACCCTTATGCCAAAAGAGAATGCTCGTGTATGAATGTTGACAATGATACATTTGTGGGAAATGACATTTCTCCCCTTAGGAAGAAACAATTCCAATGGTGAATGCTGAAGTAACTCCAACTCAAAGAAGCAAGGTGAGGTGGTAAGTCTCATGATGTATCTTGTCTTAGAACACTATTCAAATGTCTACATATTGATTTTGAAACAAGTCACAAACAAGTCAGGAGTCGTAGGCCTAACTGAGATAAGTGACTTCTCAAAATCATGTGAAAACTAATGAAGAGAAAGATCCAAAGAACTAATGTATGGATGTGGAATGTGAATGCATGCCATATGGCTATGAAGCAAATCCCACGAGATGTCATTCGAAGAATCAATGGAATCCCTTGATGAAGCCTCTCTAAACTCTATAGTAGTAGTAGGTGCAAGATAATTATCATCAAAGAGAAAGACAATATCCTCCAAAGTGTCATCAAGATCTGAAATGTGGGACTTGAAAAACAAGGAAGAGATGTCTGGCGAAGTGTGTCCCAATTGGATCTAAGACCCTACTATAAATAATTACTGGAAGCTCCCAGAGAAGAAACTCTAAACTCTAAAGCAAAGGCATAGAAAACATGTGCCCTATAATGTGATGATGTATATGTCATCCATCAATTAGATTTTGTACCCAAGTACCTACACTTTGAAGTGGCTATGTAGCCCAAAGAGAGTTGAATGTGAGTGTGTCAAGTGCTGAATCCTCATCCTCCAAAATGAATCTAGAGATGGATGGAGATGACACTCTGCCTCATGAATCTTCTATGGATAGTAGAAAGGAGAAATATGAAGGGCAAAGTGTGAGAAGTTGTATAACCTACCATTGTGATCTGCCCTTTCCAAAGCCACTAAGTTATTCCTATGCAACTCTCTAATCTCAACTAAATCTAGAGTAAACTCAACTTGCATGCCCTTCCCTATGTGAGCAATCTAATACATTGATAGGAGATTAGTTGAAAGTGAAGGTACACTTAAAACATTTATGAATGTTCCACCTTCAACCTCAACAGAACCTCTCCCTGTAACTATTTTCGGTGTGTCATTACCCAAGGTGATGCTAGACATGTTATAAGGCTCTATGGAAAAAAACTCAACCTATGAAGAAGCCATATGGTGTGAAGCATCAAAGTCAATAATCCAAGATGGAGCTGATGAAGATGCTACTGTAACTAGTGCCTTGCCTTTAAATTTCACTTTTCCTTTTTCCTTTGTCTTAGAAGTTTCTTGGGTTGATGAGGACTCTTTGATAGATTTAGGAACCCCTATGTTATGCTTCTTAAGAAGATGAGTGATGTGGTCTATCTATTTCTTCATACATATGTGCTCATCATGCCCAAGTTTCATACAATACGTGCACTTGACTTTCTCTTTCCTAGGTTTCCCTTGATTTGAAGAAGATTTTGTATTGAGCTCAAATTTTTGTTCCTTCTTGATCTCCTTGTCTTTTTTATTTTTCTCCCCTTTGTTATTTGAATCATTATGTTCCCCATTTCTAGCAAAGAGAGCTTGAGGTGTTGATGTCTTTAGGGTACCCATGTGTATAACTTATCTTTCTCCCTAATGAATTTTGGAATCAAGTCATCTAAGGACGGCATTGTCCATGTGGCTCTAAGATCTCTTTTAGAAAAGTAGAAAGTAGATACAAATATAGAATACTCAAGTCCTAACTTGGAGATAATTGAAAGCACAAGTTGATAATCCTTTTTCTCAATTCCACATCCTTTCAACTTCAACCTTAATGATTTCAACTTAGTGAAGAAATCCTCTAGAGTGTCAAATGAACTTGTACTCAAGCCTATGAGTTAGTTCTATAAATCATGACCTTTTGTTTCATCAACCTTCCCAAAGAGTTTTTCTAATGCTAGCCAAACTTCACTGGGTGTCTTCAAGGCTTCTACATGAAACAATAGTTCAGGAGCTATATTTAGACACAAAAAACTATAGGCTTGATCACACTTGTTAAACCATTTATCCTTCTCTGTATCAATAGTGGGTTCTTTTTCAGTGTGCATTATCACCTTGTGTATCCCTTTATTCTTTAATACAACTTGAATTGCAAATTTCCACTTAGGATAAATAAACAGGGTTAGTGGCTTGATTGCCTATTGTGAATCCATGATGTTGAAGTAGTTTTACATAAATTAAGTGCAAAAGGGAAAATTATGGAGAAGATTTGAAATTGCACAAGGCACGACAACTTTACACCCCCCTTGATTCAAAATTGGATTCACCCCTAAATTTGGCACTTTATCATGTAGTGTGTTAGGTCTAAGTAGGTTGATTAAAATTGTACCCTACTACTTTACCTTTTTACAAACTCTCTTCAATTTTGGTACTCCAAAGTAACCTTTTAGAAGAATTTTCTTCAATTTTGGTACTCCAAAGTAACATTTTTTTAAGTATTTTTTGAGATAAATAATCTATTAAATATTAAATATTTTATATTTATTAACATTAATTAAAAATTAAAAATAAATAAAATAAATTTTTTAATTAATTTAAAATTACAAACAATAATCATTAATTAAACAATTTTGATTGCAGTAGTATGTTACTAGATGATAGGTTTAATTATGATAGTATGCTACTAGATGATAGTTTTAATTATGATAGTATGTTACATGTACTCCATAATTGTACTACCATATAGTAGATTAAAAAGCCAGTTCTCTCAAGTTTTGGCAAGATCATTTTAGAAGTTATTTTTGTTTAGAAAAGTAGCAATGGCAAGATATGGGGGAGATCCTCCACTATGTTTACTTTAGCAAGACGTTTTTAAAGGTTTTATGTATATTTAAATATAAAATGTTTCATACTTCTATTTAGAAGTTGACAAATAATTTTATCTTATTCTCATTCATCTCCACACACTGCAAGATTTAAAACTCACTTGCTAAACTTACCACTTTCCATCTTTGTTTCAACTAGAGAACATGGCTACATGCATAACCTTCATATGAATTTTTTTTCCAAATTTTACCTTTACCACCCATGACAATTGAAGAGACATTACCTAAAACACAAAATCATTACAAAACTAAGCTTAATTGCAAAAATAGAGTGACAAAAGTGTTCTATAATGTAATAGACTTGGGGCTGTAGTCAAGCATTCTAATGGAAAACCCTACATTAAAGATAAGGAATTGGTGCAGTCACAGTAGGAGGGTTCATAGAATGAACTATCCAAACTGTGCAGCAAGAGTAAACACAATGGAAACAACTCAAGGAAATAGAACAAATGCAGATTCAATCATTCAATATATCTTAGAATTCAAATACAATCTGGTCCGCAACATACTGGCTTACAATACGGGCTCAAAGGCCTGATTTCATACATGCGCAAGATAAAGCTTTGAAGCTTCTCCGCACAAATCTAAAACTATTAGATCTTTCTTATGTGAATAGATACTTTCCTAAGGATCTATTACATAAATATATTTCATTTTTAGACTAATAAATTCCTCCGTGTTAGCCAAGGAAGATCACAGACTCTAATGAAGAGCTATAACATGTTCACAGATAGGTCAGACTTAAATGCATAGAACACTTCCTCAAATGAATTGGATAATGTCTAGACCTCTGGGGAAGGTCGGCCATGAACCAAGGCTCATTGAATGATGTGTTAGTAGGATCCACAAGTCAAGGAATGATCCACAAGCCTTGTCCTTTAGCTAATTATCAGGAACTATTAGAATGCTCTGCTCTGGGAAAACAAATGATCTTCTGATAGTGATAACTTTCTTGTAACTGATCGAAATGCTCTAAATTCTTGATATGATGTAGATGAATGAATGAAGATGCTAAGTCCAGATCTGTAAGATGTGAAATACCAAAACCAGACCACAAGCTAAAACTGCTTCTAACTGAACTGGGAAATGAAAGAAATGAAATGCAAACAAATTGAGATGCAAATGTTTTTGGTTGAGGCAAGATTTCTCTTGATCCAGGGATGCTCTTGCATCTGACATCCGAGGTTATTGAAAAAGTGAGTCCCTCACTTTGTTGGGGCTAGGGGAGAACCAAGATGGTCCACCTTAGCCTAAGAAATCCATGATGAATCTTCTTCTGGTTTGCCTTTCCACTTCACAAGATATTCTTTGTATTGTTTGCCTCTAGTGCTACATCCAACTCTCTTGTCCAAAATGTCTTCTATCTGCTCCGGTGCTTGTTGTGGTAACTGCTTCTTCAAGTCCTCGTCCATGTTGTCACTAAACTCTAATTCATGATACTGATGTAGGTCTACAGTGTTGAAAATTGTTGATATACCCAATGTCTCTGGTAACTCCAATTCATATGCATTTCCTGAATCAAATTTTCTGAGTATCTTACAAGGTCCAAATTCTTCATCTTCAACTTGTTATATGTCCCAACTGGAAATCTTTCTTCTCTCAAATGTACCATTACTTCATCTCCCTCTTTAAATTCTTTGTGTTTTCTCTTTTCACCTACCCTTTCCTTATACTTACTGTTCATGTCTTCCAAATGCTTCTTCACCTGATTATGCACTGTCCTCATATGATTTGCAAATTCTTCTGCTTCTACACTTCTCTTTTCCTCTGTACTGATGTCTCTCAATTCTGCAACTCCTCTAGGATTCACTCTAGTAATAATCTCAAAAGGTATTCTTCCAGTACTCTTGTTTACTGAATTATTGTATGCAAACTCTGCTTGTGAAAGAATCAAGTCCCATCTTCCTACTTTCTCTCCAACCAAACATCTCAACAAGTTTCCCAAACTCCTATTCACTACGTCTATCTGTCCATCTGTCTATGGATGAAAAGTTAAACTGAACTTCAAATGTGTCTTCATCTTCTTCCAAAGTGTCTTCCAAAAGTATCCAACAAATTTTGTGTCTCTATCTGAAACTATACTCCTAGGTAATCCATGCAATCTCATAATCTCCTTGAAAAATAAGTCAGTTACATGTACTGCATCAGTTGTCTTTTTGTAGGGTATGAAATGAGCCATTCTTAAAAATCTGTCAACCACTACAAATATTTAATCATGTCCTCTCTGTGTCTTAGGTAATCCCATTACAAAATCCATGCTTATGTCTTCCCAAGGTCTCTCTGGTACTATCAAAGGTTTATACAATCCAGTGTTGTGACTACTCCCTTTTGTAACTTGACAAATTCTACAACTCTGCACAAATCTCTAAACATCCTTATGTATCTAAGGAAAAAAATAATTTCACTCACCAAAGCCATTGTCTTATCAATGCCAAAGTGTCCTGGCAATCCACCACTATGCTTCTCCTTGATCAAATTATCTCTCATTGAACTTATAGGTATGCATAACTGACTTCCTTTGAACAACATATCTTTCTAAATGAAATAGTCTAGCCACTTACTCCTATCTATCACAACAGGTTCCTTACATGCTTTCCAAGGTTATGCAAAATTAGTGTCTCCCTCATTCATGTTCTTCAATTCATCAAAACCCAACACTTCAACTCTCATCTCTGTCAATAATTTTCTTCTTCTACTCAAGGCATTAGCAACTTTGTTTGATTTTCCACTCCTATGCTTCAACACAAAGGTATAACTCTGTATGAACTCTACCCATCTCATATGTCTCTGATTTAACTTACCTTGACTACTCAAATACAACAAAGTTTGATGATCCGTAAACAACACAAACTCCTTAGGCAACAAGTAATGTCTCTACTTCTTCAAGGCTTGAATTATAGCATAGAACTCTTGATCATAAACTAAATATCTTCTCCTTGCATCATTCAAATTCTCACTGAAATATGCTACAGGTCTACCTTCTTGACTTAATACTACTCCAATTGTATTTCCAGTTGCATCACAATCAACTTGAAATACCTTATTGAAATTTGGTAATGCCAAAATAGGTTGCTCTGTCACTTTCTGCTTCAACAACAAAAAACTTTTATCTACTCCAGATGTCCATTTAAAATATTTTCTGTCACCTCTCATTGTCTCTGTCATAGTGTTACAAACTGAACTAAATTTTCTGATGAACTTCTGGTAGAAACTAGCCAATCCATGAAATGATCTAACTTCTCCAATGCTTTCCGGTGTAGGCCATTCAACAATTGCTCTTACTTTCTCAGGGTCCATCTTCAATCCTTTTGCAGAAATCACAAATCCCAAATATACCAACTCTTCTTTCATGAAACTACATTTCTTGATGTTTATCAGCAATTTCTCTTCTCTCAGTCTCTGCAAAACTTGTCTAAGATGCCACAAATGTTCTTCTATTGTCTTACTAAAAATCAGAATGTCATGCAAGTATACAATCACAAACTTACCCAAGAATTTCTTCAAGAATTTCTTCAAGACTTCATTCATCAATCTCATGAAAGTACTCGGTGCATTTGTCAATCCAAAATGCATCACTAACCACTCATACAATCCTTCATTTGTCTTAAAAGCAGTCTTCCATTCATTTCCTTTTTTGATTCTAATTTGATGGTATCCACTCTTCAAATCTATCTTTGTGAAATATCTTGCTCCACTCAAACAATCCATGATATCATCCATCCTAAGTAAAGGAAATATATACTTAACTGTGATCTTGTTTATTGCTCTGGAATCAGTACACATTCTCCATTCTCCATCCTTCTTCGGTGCTAGCACTGCAGGTACTGCACAAGGGCTCAAGATTTCTCTGATCAAACTTTTCCTCAACAATACTTGTATCTGTCTATTCAATTTTTCATTCTCTGTCAGTGTCATCTAGTGTGCTGCTTTGTTAGGCAAACTTGCTCCCTGTATAAGATCCATGTGATGACTGATATTCCTTATAGGTGGTAATCCTTCAGGTACAGTATCTGATATGATGTCTTCATACTCTATCAGCAACTTCTTTATTTCTTCCAGTTGTGATTCTTCAACTTCTTTCTTCAATGCTTTAGGCTTCTTAGGAATCAAGGCATATCACATATTCTCATGTCTCAAACCATCCAGAAATCTTCTTCCATCTACCAAATAGATTCTAGCATTTTTGTATACTTCACTCTTCGGATCATCCTCCAAAGGAATCAAAGTAATTCTCCTTCCATTTGCTGTTATGGTATATGTATTATTTCTTCCATCATGTATAGCTTTTCTATCATAATGCCAAGGTCAAGTCTCAACAAGATATCATAACTTATATCATAACCTAGATGGCTCCAAGTATTTGTCACCTCTATGTTACTGGAGACAACTGGCTCATCCTAAGATATCATGGCTGTCACATGCACGGTACTGGTGATAGCTAGCTATCCGCACCTGTATCAGACTCAATTATGATATGTGGGTCATCTTATAGCTAGGTAAACACACAATAAGGATATCACAAGGATTCACCAACACTGATCACGTTTACTTGGTTACATGCCACATAGAGATCCATAAACCAATACACATGGACTTTTTAGGTCCAGGGGTCTAAATTACAAGTCGACACTCAAAATAATATTGGACCCACATGAGTTGGATTCTATTTCGAAACACATGCATAAACATATACAAACACAAAGTAATATCAAGGGTCATTCCATACATTTATTTTTCACTTGGAAATAGAGTATGCATTATATATCAGTCAAACCCACAATATTAATATTAGAGAAGTTCCAAGTCACCTTTGTATATGCACATTAGAGACGAACCATGAAAAAGGTAATTCTAAAATTCCTTCAAAGATTGGGGTAGATTTAGAGAAGCTAACTCAACAACCTCAGAGTATAGGAGATTAGTGTTGATAGAGTGTCCTTTTCTAGCTCAGACATATATATTGAGACTTACTAATTGAAAGGTGGGTTTATAGATCCATCATGTAGTATCAGCTGCCTCAAGCTGAAACATATCAAAGAGGGAACGTTGATCAAGTTTAGGAATACCCCATGCCTCAGAGCTATTCCCTAAATCCCTCCCCTATGGACTTGACCTCCAAGGGCATCCTTCACCCAAGAACTACCTACATACCCACTTCCAAATAGGATCGAAGTCACATGTAGTTCTCCTCACTTAATCTCTCAAGGGATATACACATAGGTTCCTACTCTCAGGGTTTCATCATCACCCAATTTCAACTAACAGTTACTATCATTTCAGGAATCAAAATCGTATATAGAAGTTATGCACAATAATATATCCAATATAAATTAAATCCAATCCTAATAGAGAACATGGAATCAAAATGCATAACACTTAACAATGCAACAATTATGCAAGGACGTACTAAAGAAGTTCCCACAAGGGTCACCACGGTCTCAATTTATATCTCACCTCTGTTATGATTCATAACTCAACATAATGTTGCTAGAACTCTTACAAGCTCATCTTATTAACATAGATTAGGGCACAAGTAATTATCAATTATCCCCTTCTAACACTAATAAGATACTAGGTTGAATATATATATATATATATATATATATATATATATCAAGTCTTATTGAGTAACAGTCAAGTTCCATGTCCTATAACTACTGGTGGTAATCATGGTATCATACCATTATCGTAGTCATTAGAACTATCTTCTTCAAGATAGACACACTTTACAAACTATGGCGCCTTAATCAATTGTAAGGGGTCATTTTTATCATATTCGTTACTCAAAATGACACAACCTTCAAGTCCGTAGAGTCAATAGTCATAGTATTTAATGATCTGTAGAATTAAGTTGACACTCAATGATCAAGACTAGTATATGTCGATCAACCTATTAACAATTTACTAGGATCTTAAGCAATATTAAGATCAGAAATAGTTTATAGATAAGGCATGACCATATCATAGCAATACACTCTAGTGTTAAGGATGTCAAGATAGGCTATATAGTGATGTCTCATGCATAATCATTTCAGTATGCCTAATATCTTAATATCCACCATCTAGGGTACAATGATGTTAAATTTATTGTCCCCAATTATTGCTTAATGAACTATAGCTATTCATAACATAATATTTTAGGGTGCTTGGCATGCCTATTTGCCTTTCTAACTTGAAGGTTCCAATTTTATAACTAATATTTTCACAGTTTTATATCTCTGTCAATAAGTGACCTATAACATTGTGCAACACCACTAGGAAATTACCCTATGTTGAGGAAATACATAGTTCATATCACTTAATGTGGCCCATAATGCTGATTATGTTTCTCATGCAAGGAATTCATGTTACAAAATATGATGATAAAAATATTATTCTCTTAATAATAACAAACCATTCAACAAAATCTTGAACAAGGTCTAAATTATAAAATATAATCATATTCTCAAATCCTCACAAAACACAAAATTTAATGTATCTTAAGTAGAAGACTCATCAATCCACTTATGCATCACATATTCCTCATAAGATTAAGATACTAAATGTTTAGTTTCCCAAGCATATTCTAGACTATCTCTTAATAGTCCTAAAAAGATATAGCTTCAATGAATTCCAAACTCTATTTAAAGCATATAAAAGTTTCGAAGGGTTTTTTAAGGTTTCACGAGCAGCGCGGAGTATGCCACTTGTCGCTCTCCATGGTCCCTTCGATTGTTTCAAAAAGTTTCAAAGCAGTTTCTAAAAAGTTTCCAGAGCTCTGCGGAGTGTGACACTTGTCACTCTCTGCAGGTCCCTCTGCTGGTTTCAAAAGGGTTTCGAAGTAGTCTCAGCAGTTGTGCAGAAGACGCCACGTGGCGCCTTCCGCAAACAAGTTTCAAAGTGCCCCAACAGTTTCTTAAGGTTGCAACGATCATGCGGATAGTGACAAGTGTCACTTTCCATGAGAGTCTCATGGTTTCAAAAGAGTTTCTGAGGAGGGCACGGAACGTGACAAGTGTCACATTCCGTAGTTATTTCAACAACCCCTTTGGATTTCAAACAGAGCGCGCAGGTAGCGACACGTGTCTCGCGTGGGAGTAAGAGTTTCGCAAGTTTCATTGGGTCCCTGGGGCAGTTTTGCAACAATTTTTTAGTATCTTAAGAGTCCCGCGGAAGCTACCATGCATCGCCTTCCGCACAAAGCAGCAAGTTTCATAGCCCCTCGCGTGGAATGCACCACGTGTCGCTTTCTACGGGCACTGTTTCTAGTATAAAAAGCAGATAAGGGGCCATTTTTTGGCCAGGCACAGGAAGTCGGTGGGCAGTTTTTTAGGGCCCGCCGATAAGGTTTTTGGGTGCCGATAGGCGGGAACATTTTGCGATAGGTTTTTTAGGGTTTTTCAACACACTTTGACCCTACGTTTGCACCATTTCTGGTCTGCGATGGTTGACCCGGTGGTTTCTTGACACAATTTGTGTAGTGTGAATGTGTTTTTTTGTAGATTTTGACCCGATAGTCATGATTTTTTTTTTTGCTCAACCCCACTTGGATCTAATAGGTATTTTGTTTCTCGTTGTTTAATAATCAATGGTACTTATTGCTGATCTATTTTTGCAGGTTTCCAGCTGGAAGGAGAAGCTAAAACTTAATGGCAGTGACATCCTAGAAGGAGAATCAAATTTTAGAAGCAAAGAGAAGATAAGGATGAAGTGCAGAAAGTCAAGGGACATCAATGAGAAGACCCAAGTGCAGATGAAACGTAATGACAAGTAGGTTGCAGAATTTACTTCTGAGCTACTAGGGTTTCAGAAAGGGGCATATTTTCACCCAGATTTGACACATATTCAGAGATATTTTTGGGAAATTGGTTCACCTACATTCAATGCTGTAACCTAGGGTTTGAACCATTACTTAACCATTAGGGTTTTGAGCTGTATTGAGGACAATCAGAAAGTCTATATATTGTGCCTTAACACATTGTAATATTTACAACAGGGATTTTTAGGAAAACACAGGGATTTTAGCTTAGCATAGTTTAGTTTAAAGGAGGTCACCTGTTTGTCTACAGTAAGGAGTGCGTGGAATGTCTGGCTTCCTTATTGTATCTATAAAGCTTGTAAGTTCTCTGTAATTTGATCAATGAAACTAAGAGTCATTCTAACATTGTAAATCATGTATGACTATTTGTTTCTAATACAATAGAATCTGGAGTTCTGCATCTATCATCTGAGTGTTCTCCTGCTCTTCTTTGTGTTATGAAATATTTTCTTTAAGAGCTTGCAATTTTAAATGTATGTTTGTGAAAATGCTCAGAACTTACATTTAAGGTTTTAATTGTGGATTTGATCAAATTGTTGTATGATTTACATAGTGCATAATAGAACAATTAGATCCTTTGGTAGATTTAAATGAGGTTTAGATTAGATATTTCTAACTTTTTCCAACCCATCTGAAATATTTAGCTGAAAACGTTGAAATTTGAAAGAAATTTGTCTCATATTTGAAGAAGCATGAACAACAGAGTTAAAAGTAGATAAGTTTTCATAAATATATAAAGAGAAAAGCTGTAATAACCCAGAAAACTCATTCACAGCTTTATAACATAGTAATACTTGTATGCAAAAGGAATAGACAACTTGCTGTACTCATGATCTTTTTGCATAGTTTGAGTCCAGTAAACCACAAAGAAACCCTAAACTACGTAAGGCCCTTTGAACATTACAGCTTCACATTGACCAACTGAATTTGACCAACAGTACCATTGTAGACTTGGGATTAAGTGAATCTTAAATGATTCCCTCTTATCTTTCAAGTATAGTTTCAGTTCATTATATGTGAATTTTAACTTATTGTTATGATTGCATCAAAACAATCACCAACACACCTCTGTTCAAGGTATATTATTTAATTATTTCCACGTCAGTCTTAAAGATTTAGTATCCTTGGTTAACTGGTACCATGCTCCTTTCACTGGTATCTAAGGTGACTAAATTTCAGGTTGAGTGCAGAGAGAACATCCAAATCTAGTAAGGAGAATAGTGCAACGAAAAAGATAAAGACTAAATGTACCGAAGAAATGACATCCTTTGCAAGGTTGGCCATAGTTTCCATGACAGCAACAGTATATGTGGAGAATCGTGAAACGGGTGGTCAACAAAGGTAGGGACAATATCATTTCCAACAATAAATTCCATCATTTCCAACAACAATTGGAAGCCGTCACCCCATCAACCAGCATAAAATATCTTTTAATTTTATTTATTTTTATTACTGTTTGGCCCTGCAGTCGCCTATGAGAAAGCCTCTCTCAATGGGGATGTGACAGTTTCAAACAAAGCTGGCTGCATACAAACAGGAATTAATGGTCTCTTTTAGCACAGCAAAAGAACGGGATTTGCTTTACACCTGCCCATTGCATTTGCTCAATTTTTAAATCCTCTTCAATAAATTCATTTAGTGTATAATCTACAGTCAGTGCAGTTGATGAAGCTGTATCTGTTTTTTTTTGTTAACAGAAAAAGGTGTAAACACACCCATAAATTAGATAAATTAAAAGGTTACAGCTTAAAGTCTTAACCAAGTTCCAGAAGGAAAAACAGCAAAAACGATCCTTGTCAGATCTGATAAACACAGAAATTTAAAACAAGAGATCCATCCCCATAAAACGTGAGAATGCATATACCCGAAACCACCACCAACGAACACGAAGCCAGCACCGCTGATCAAAACAGATCCAGAGACGGACAAAACAGCAAACACACCGCCAACGCCAACCCCGGACATACCTTAAACCGCTGGCGGAGCAGCCGGCAAGGCCCTTTCATTCAGGTCCACTATGGCTGCTGACTACTCCCCTTCCTCCATATCCGCCAAAGCATAGAAGGGCATCCCCGGGGCCATATCAGACGCGTGTACTCTGAGGAAACGAATAGCTGTGAAAACATCCCTTATCCGCTCGCTTCTTTTCTTAGAGAGAAGAAAACAGTAAGCCCGTAGGGCATCATCTAAATCCTCACTGCAAAGGGATTTACTACTAGACTGCAAAGCTCTGTAAATGACCTGCTGTGGAGGGAAATTTCGAAGGGTTGTGAGATGAAAGAGCCCGCCGATGAGAGCATCACCTTCCTTCATGCGGTAATTAGACACTGCCGCCTCCCAACGTTCCACTGTGTATATGTTCTTAAAGAACAAGCCTGCCGCAAGGGAGTGCACATATTCACCATCCATTACAAGATCCATAATGTTGGAAAGAAGCTGGGAGACAATATCTGAATAGTTTAACACACGTCCTTCGAAACCTCTGATCCAGGCATGCCCAACTATATTCCGGACTGCGAACTGAGATAGAGTGCAGTCAGAGTCGATAAGTGTCATGAGGTCAATCACCTTCACTCGCCCCCGTATCACCGGTTCCCAATCAAGTGCGGGGAAGAAAAGCCTCTGGTTCAGTCGGGTATCGGCCATTGCCAACTGTATTCGGAAATGAGGCAAATAAGAGAGCACAGCATGGAGGGGACAGAGAAATGGTAGAGCAAGGAGATCAAGAAGCACAGAGCCTTTAGGAACTCAAAATTGAGAAGAGCTCAAATAAAACAGGAAGGCAAAAAGGAATTAAGAGCTGGCGGAGAAGTAATGACGCTTGCGTCATCTGCACTGATGGAGGACACATCCATTTTATAAGAGGGCAAATAGGGATGCCTACGTGTCCAACACAGGTAGGAGGAGGCGGGAGAATTAAGCCGTTACGCCGTCAAAGGACAACCAAGACCCAGCCAGTCCTTGCACGGCATTATCTATTAATGAGCATGAGGCGAAAGGAGATACGCAATCCTCCCCTTACAGACGGGACATTTTGACACTATCCCAAATGTCTTAATACATACATCTCATTAAGGCCTTGGATCTGCGCTCCTGCAGAATGTCAGAAGGCCTTCAAAAGGAATAAATGTAGGTATCTGTTGAAAAATCTTATTTAAATTATGCTTTGATGGCTGCCCATTCCTTCTGCGAAAAGCCCCATTTTGTTACAGGCTGCCCATGCTGGTAAATGTGAATCGATCGGGTTGGAGACATGTTTGTGGCATTTAGTTAAGCAATGTAAATAAGTTCATTATGAAAAGCTGTGTAATTCTTGAGAATACAGGTTTGCAATAATTGAAAATATGTAGAGTAGTCTTAAGGGGTGTTAGCTGCACAAAAGTTGTCAATCTTTTCCTCCAGTTTCTTTGCTTCAATTCTTTCCACTTCACCGATTTCTCTACGGTCCCGATACCCCAAACGATTAAAATAAGGATGTCTCCGAAGAGAATTATGAATCAATGCAATCACATAAAGTAACCCAGATGGAGGTGTATAAGTACGGACGGTTCTAAGAGTGGATAAAGCTTATTTTACAAGTAGAGGTACTCTAAACCCCTAATGTCATACTAATATGAAAACAGTATTTAGAGCCATGACACTGGTTACACCCCTAATATCATATGACTATGTAAGAAAGTCACTCAGCAGGATCAGATTTGTCAAGTATGGAACTGAATTCAAAAGTCTATATTGACAAACCATTTCCAATGATAGGGTAAAGAGCATTAATCAAATTGCTTTGAAGGAATTATTAATTACAAATGACTAGTATACATAAAACTGCTTATATAATTCAAACAAAGCTGCATACAAACCGGAATTAATGGCCTCTTTAAACACAGCAAAAGATCTCCCAGTACTCGTTTTGCTTTTGTTTGGAGTTTTACATATCTCATAGACTTCTCAATGAAATAGAAAGTATCAAAAAAAAAATTTCTAAATGATATTATAAAGAACATTTATTTATGAAATTGGTTTGAAAGAATTTATAATTACATATGACTACCATACATAAAATTGCTTTCAAAGAATTTATAATTACAAATAACTATAAATAACTTTTTTGTACTCAAAATGCTACATAAAAATGCATATTACAAACAATACTGTAATGTGATTATAAACTATTTCCAGATGATAGTATAAAAAACATTTATTTATCAAATTGCTTTGAAAGAATTTATAATTACATATGACTACCCTACATAAAATTGCTTTGAAAGAATTTATAATTACAAATAACTAGCATACATAACTTTTGTACTCAAAATGATACAACAAAAATGCATATTACAAACAATACTGTAATGTGATTATAAACCATTTCCAGATGATAGTATCAAATTGCTTTGAAAGAATTTATAATTACATGACTACCATACATAAAATTGCTTTGAAGGAATTTATAATTACAAATAACTAGCATACATAGCTTTTTGTACTCAAAATGCTACATAAAAAATGCATATTACAAACAATACTGTAATGTGATTATAAACCATTCCAAGATGATAGTATAAAGAACATTTATTTATCAAATTGCATTGAAAGAATTTATAATTACATATGACTACCATACATAAAATTGCTTTGAAGGAATTTATAATTACAAATAACTAGTATACATAACATTTTGCACTCAAAATGCTACATAAAAATACATATTACAAACAATACTGTAATGTGATTATATATAAAAATGCATATTACAAACAATACTGTAATGTGATTATATATTTCTGTATACTTATAACCAAAATAACCAAAGAAAACTTAACTCCTAAATTCAATACTTCCCCTACAAACAGCCTATTGGCGGAATAGTTGTGCACCCCGTGCAACTGCTAGTTATTATTATTATTATTTTTTTAACCAGAAAAAGGTGGATGAACACCCATGCTAGTTGTTATTATTTAAGCATTCATATATTCTATTCACAAATGTACGTACTATAAAAATATTTCATATACACATCAAGAGTGAAGAGATCTACCATGATTGGAAGCAAATAATCCGTCTTCATGAAATACTAGTAAAATTTTATTTTAGTTCATAATACTGAATCCAGTCAGCCTCCTTGATAACTTCAATACATGTACCTCTTTATAACCAGCAATGTAGGAAGAGTTCAATTATAAGCTGATATCAAAACTAAAATTCTGGTTTATCCCTTCCTTTAAAGTCCTAATGAAAGGTGTAATTTAGATTACTTGGATGCCCTGGACTGAATCTCCGTTCCACTGCAATCTTTGCTTGCTGAATATCAAACAAAAGCAAAGTTTAAGTGTAAATTTTATGACCTTATTCAGGTGATATGAAATATAAATAATCGAAGACTAAAGAATCAAAAAACTGTTATACACTTTCACCAAAGTATAACTATTATACACTTTCACCAAAGTATAAAGATACTAAATAGATTTCTCCATCATTTGTTTTTTAAGGTAAAAGTCCACTGTTTAGCCTCTCACCGGGCCTCATTCCTATATAGTTCTCAACGTATTCAAGATACTAGCAAAAACAATTTCAGAGTTATTGTTAGACCTGAATACTGGAATATAACTACTGGTGGTAATCATGGTATCATACTATTATCGTAGTCATTAGAACTATCTTCTTCAAGATAGGCACACGTTACAAACTATGCGCCTTAATCAATTGTAAGGGGTCATTTTTATCATATTCATTACTCAGAATGACACAACCTTCAAGTCCATAGATGTCAATAGTCATAGTATTTAATGATCTCTAGAATTAAGTTGACACTCAATGATCAAGACTAGTATATGTCGATCAACCTATTAACAATTTACTAGGATCTTAAGCAATATTAAGATCAGAAATAATTTATAGATCAGAAATAGTTTATAGATAAGGTATGATCGTATCATAGCAATACAGTCTAGTGTCAAGGATGTCAAGATAGGCTATATAGTGATGTCTCATGCATAATCATTTTGGTATGCCTAATATCTTAATATCCACCATCTAGGGTACAATGATGTTAAATTTATTGTCCCCACATATTGCTTAATGAACTATAGCTATTCATAACATAATATTTTAGGGTGCTTAGCATGCCTATTTGCCTTTCCAACTTGAAGGTTCCAATTTTATAACTAATATTTATCACGGTTTTATATCTCTGTCAATAAGTGACCTATAACATTGTGCAACACCACTAGGAAATTACTCTATGTTGAGGAAATACATAGTTCATATCACTTAATGTGGCCCATAATGCTGATTATGTTTCTCATGCCAGAAATTCATGTTACAAAATATGATGATAAAAATATTATTCTCTTAATAATAACAAACCATTCAACAAAATCTTAAACAAGGTCTAGATTATAAAATATAATCATATTCGCAAATCCTCACAAAACACAAAACTTAATGTATCTTAAGTAGAAGACTCATCAATCCACTTATGCATCACATGTTCCTCATAAGATTAAGGTACTAAATGTTTAGTTTCCCAAACATATTCTAGACTATCTCTTAATAGTCCTAAAAAGATATAGCTTCAATGAATTCCAAACTCTATTTAAAGCATATATAAATTGATAGTAAGATTCTACTACACATCTAAGGATGTATGGATTTGTATACATATGTTTCAAATCAAGATATTACCAAAAAAAAGCTTTGTTTTCTCAAGGTATTCTAATTTTGACTCAAAATAATTTATGCTTATTCATTTATATGGTTGAGTTGGCTCTCATTTGAAATATCTGTTTCAATCATGTTGAGTACTTCAACATATTCATGAGTATATCTTTGTAATCTTATATATAAAGAGAGAGATTCGCTTGTGAAAAAATTGACACATTCACCAGTAAAAACAAAGATTGCTATTATAATATCCAGTACAGTTAAAGTTTGGCAATAAGGTTTACTTAATAAAAGCCAGTGGTGACATTCTACAATACACAACCATAAAGAAATAATAAGATCCCTGACAACAAGATCACTGGAATATTAGACTGCACAAGTTTGTGTAAATAGTAAAGTTCAATAATAGGAAATCATGGGTGTGATAAACTATATAATTGAATTAATTAAGATGATCACTGGTATAACATTCCATACAACCGGGTACTTTAGGTCATTAATAGTCTCGGCCCGATAAAGCCCCAAGAGGATTTCATATCAATAAACATTTTACCTTGATCACCTCTGTTCAAGGTATATTATTTAATTATTTCCATGTCAGTCTTAAAGATTTAGTATCCCTGGTTAACTGGTACCATGCTCCTTTCACTGGTATCTAAGGTGACTAAATTTCAGGTTGAGTGCAGAGAGAACATCCAAATCTAGTAAGGAGAATAGTGCAACGAAAAAGATAAAGACTAAACGTACCGAAGAAAATGACATACTTTGCAAGGTTGGCCATAGTTTCCATGAAAGAAACAGTATATGTGGAGAATCGTGAAATGGGTGGTCAACAAAGGTAGGGACAACATCATTTCCAACAACAACAATAATATAAATTCTAAATGATATTATAAAGAACATTTATTTATGAAATTGGTTTGAAAGAATTTATAATTACATATGACTACCATACATAAAATTGCTTTCAAAGAATTTATAATTACAAATAACTATACATAACTTTTTGTACTCAAAATGCTACATAAAAATGCATATTACAAACAATACTGTAATGTGATTATAAACTATTTCCAGATGATAGTATAAAAAACATTTATTTATCAAATTGCTTTGAAAGAATTTATAATTACATATGACTACCCTACATAAAATTGCTTTGAAAGAATTTATAATTACAAATAGCTAGCATACATAACTTTTTGTACTCAAAATGCTACATAAAAAATGCATATTACAAACAATATTGTAATGTGATTATAAACCATTTCCAAATGATAATATAAAGAACATTTATTTATCAAATTGCTTTGAAAGAATTTATAATTATATGACTACCATACATAAAATTGCTTTGAAGGAATTTATAATTACAAATAACTAGCATACATAGCTTTTTGTACTCAAAATGCTACATAAAAAATGCATATTACAAACAATACTGTAATGTGATTATAAACCATTCCTAGGTGATAGTATAAAGAACATTTATTTATCAAATTGCTTTGAAAGAATTTATAATTACATATGACTACCATACATAAAATTGCTTTGAAGAAATTTATAATTACAAATAACTAGCATACATAACTTTTTGTACTCAAAATGCTACATAAAAATGCATATTACAAACAATACTGTAATGTGATTATATATTTCTGTATACTTATAACCAAAACAACCAAAGAAAACTTAACTCCTAAATTCAATACTTCCCCTACAAACAGCCTATTGGCGGAATAGTTGTGCACCCCGTGCAACTACTAGTTGTTATTTTATTTTTTTTTAACCAGAAAAAGGTGGATGAACACCCATGCTAGTTGTTATTATTTAAGCATTCATTTATTCTATTCACAAATGTACGTACTATAAAAATATTTCTCTTACACATCAACAGTGAAGAGATCTACCATGATTGGAAGCAAATAATCCGTCTTCATGGAAATACTAGTAAAATTTTATTTTAGTTCATGATACTGAATCCAGTCAGCCTCCTTGATAACTTCAATACATGTACCTCTTTATAACCAGCAATGTAGGAAGACTTCAATTATTAGCTGATATCAAAACTAAAATTCTGGTTTATCCCTTCCTTTAAAGTCCTAATGAAAGGTCTAATTTAGATTTCTTGGATGCCCTGGACTGAATCTCAGTTCCACTGCAATCTTTGCTTGCTGAATATCAAACAAAAGCAAAGTTTAAGTGTAAATAATCGAAGACTAAAGAATCAAAAAACTGTTATACACTTTCACCAAAGTATAAAGATACTAAATAGATTTCTCCATCATTTGTTTTTTAAGGTAAAAGTCCACTGTTTAGCCTCTCACCGGGCCTCATTCCTATATAGTTCTCAACATATTCAAGAAACTAGCAAAAACAATTTCAGAGTTATTGTTAGACCTGAGCTAATTTTTCAAGTCACCGTGATATGTAGAAACCATAACAGACACCACAAATAAACCAAAATTGCGTCAATAGGCATTTTGAGTATTTTGTGTAGATTTGAAGCCCATCTTATCGCTTGAAATTTCTTTTACATCCAAGATTATGGAATATCAAACTGATCAAAATCATCTTCATTATATTCATTAAGGTCAGATTCATATTGTCAGGTTCTTTGAGGTGGGTAAAGAAGTTAAGATGGAGATTATTTGTGGATTAGTCAAATCACCTTAGATGTATTCATCAAGATTAGATCATTGATTAGGTTCTTTGATGCAGGAGTATATAGGTGGATTGGTGATCAGCGTCAACCAAAGACAAATTTCAGGTTTGCGTTTCATATTTGGTGTGTTTGGTTTTTATTTGGCATATCTTGGCTTTTGGAATGGGTGGTATGTTAGAATTTGCAAGTTTTTAGTTTTCACCATACTTTGGTGTCGGTGCACAAGTTAAACAATTGTCTCAAAAAATTGATGAAGTTTCTTGGTAAATCCTCTTACAAGAAGATTGTTGATTCCATCCTAGATTTGGTGATGAAGGTTTTGTAGTCATACGCCTTCTGGTTTTGGAGAAATAATCATTTTGTGACTTATGCTGGTAGATTGATGAAAGTTTAATATCTTGAGCTTTGTGAGGTTTGGTACAAAATGGTTTGGCAGAAAGCTTTGAGATGTTGATTTCTCAATATTTGAAAGTGTTTGTGATAATCCAAGATCCTAGCAAGAAGTTATAGCCAATGTCAGTTTTCAACTCCGAGTCTGTCATGTTGTAGTCATGGTTTCACAAGGTTGGAGACCCTCAAAGAATTTAGTTACTCTTGACAAGTGAATGATGATATGGCATGAAATTGGAAGCACAACATTCTTTTATAGGTATAGATATTTGCATACTTGGTGCTATAATACTTTTCATGGACCAAAAACAATACCATGAGGCCAAAAATGCTCTTCGGATGCCATTTCTCATCTGAAGCAAGTAAACCCATGAACATCACGCTCTGAGAGGAAAAGCCAGCTTGTGACCATATCAAATGCTTCATAACAAGAAGGCAGATGAAAGGTGGAGTGACGTTACAAGTTTACAGTACCTAGAGGAGAGAATTCTAACACCTCATAGAGGCAACTTTTTGTAAGTTTTAAAATATAATTTGAAGGTTAAAATAGAGATGCCAAGGATTGATAATTCCTTCAACTTCACAAGGACTTTAGTCAATGCCTTTTGAAAGGCAATAAATCGGCAATTTAAGCGCCAACTTCAACATTCTATGCAGAATTAAGGGATAATAAAAAACTAGCGTTGATGTAGAATCTAAAACGCCAACTTAAGGGCTGTGTCGATGCGACTGGGAGCCATGGGTCCCATTCTCTTGGTAAAATCAAATGTTGTCTTTATGATGGAGGGAGGCATCACCTCAGATTGAAATCGATGTTTCCTTTTCATTTTAAAAAAATTGAATTCAATATATAAGAGCAAGGGGAGCGCCAAAGTAATGCGGCCTTAGGAGAAGAGAATAGGGTCGCTACTGAAGAATAGGAAACAAGTAAAATGAAGGATGAGAATAGATAGAAGATCAGGAATTTGAAGGAATAATGTGAAGGCTGATTTGGGTGTTAGCATAGTATTACATTGTTTAATATCTGCTTAGTTTAGACAACGGTTACCAGTTATGCTGCCAATTATGCAGTTATGTCTATTACAATTTTTTAATTGCATTTCTCCTTGTATAAATGTTTTTGTAGTTTATCGAATAAATCAATCAAGAAATCATCAATATATTATTACATGCTTTTGTTATTCCTGTGCAATGGTGTAATATGTACATGCTCACCATATTTCAATATGGTATTGGAGCAGTTATTGATCATAGAGAAGTAGCAAATTTGTTTTGGAAACGATATGGTATCAGAGCAGTTATTGATCATAGAGAAGTGCATTGTATTGCTGAGCAATATGAGATCACCAGTGCTACGTGTGGATAGAACATACTAGCATGAGAAGGAGTGAAGTTGTATAAAAATTTGAAGGTATTTGAATCCATTGATTGAGCATCCAGTATAGTTTTCTTTTGCATTGAATACACTTGATGCACAAGTCAAGCTGCTATTTGATATAATGTACAAAGGGCATGTAATGGAATGGCCACTTAATGGATACGCAGACATGACCTAGCCTAGTTCAGCTCCATGGTATTTTTTTTAATATCCTTTGTCAGTAAATCCTTGGTAGAATTGTTGGAAATTGAAATCTTATAAGCAGTTATACGGCTATCTGTAACAACAATCAGAATGCATCATATAATTATAAACATAGTGTTTCACTAAACAATTAAGTGCAAGTTTTGAGCAAACTCCTCTAAGCATCCAACGATTGGAGGAACCATGCTAACTGGTTGGTTCTTTGTGATGGAAGCCTTCCTACAAGATCTCCTCACCATTTGAATAAAGTTTTGTCCAATGTTCATTGCTGGTGTAAGGAACAAAGATGATAAAGACGTAGTGATTTGTGTATGTTGAGTTGATGTGGGCGCCAGAATTCTAAAGGAATTTTCAAATTGACTTATTCCAGAGAAACACAATCTTGCTGCGTATAGGAAGAGATTTGTAAGTAAACCTAAAATTCACTCAAGTGGATGCATATGTGACTATTCAACACGCTTTGCATGTAAATGTGTGTAGTGGAGTTGGTATATGATTTTAATTTTAATACAAGCAGTCATAGGATCAAAACTATGAAAGTGGAGTTATAAGGTGTGAAAGGAGAAGTAGTTGAACTTAAGTGGAGTTATAAGGTGTGAAAGGAGAAGTAGTTGAACTTAAATAAGTTGTTACAATTTGCATTGTAAGGGTCTATTTTGGAGGTAATTGTAATTTGATTTATTTAGAAGATGCATGTGTTTTAGTTTGGATATGAATTTTGAAAATACTGTAATTGGGAGATATAAGGTGTTTAATGTAAAGGAAGAAAATCTATTCAATATCATGCAATCTTTTTGTACCATGGATGGAAACAAATTGGTTGTTCAGTTGGAGGGTTTCGAGGATTATAGTACTTCCTCTGGTGCTATCTTTGGAGGCTAAGGACTTAGAGAGTCATATTGGAGGTAGGCGGCATCAGAGGATAGAGGAATTTTTATTATCTCAAGTTAGCTTCTCGCTTTGAGATGATGCTTTGCATGAGAAGCATTTTTGGCTTTATTTTTTTTTTTTCCTTGTTATTGTTGACAGATTTGAAGAAGTGTTGAGCTCAATATGGATTGTTGTCAAGAAAGCTTCAGAGTATATGATCGAGAATTATACCCTTTTGCGGTCACTAGACAATAATAGAGATCTGTCGTATCTGTTAGGGATTGTTGTCAAATAATTCAAGACTCTGTGACTTGAGAGCTCAAGAACACAGCTCGAAGCTACACCTTTCCGAGGGTCAAGAGACAACTTGATGGAGCCCCACTTGGTTCAAGATTTATTCTTTTAGGAGAAGATCTTCTATAAAATATGTATTCATATTATGTAATCAGCTTTGTTAAGTATATTAGCATTCAGGGGGGTCCCTTCGTACTATTGCAGGAACAATTGAATAAGGGGGAATGTTAGAATAGTATTACATTGTTTAATATCTGCTTAGTTTAGATAGTGGTTACCAATTATGCTGCCGGTTATGCAGTTATGTCTGTTACAACTTCTTAACTACACTTCTCCTTGGCATTTCTCCTTGTATAAATGTTTCTATAGTTGATCAAATAAATCCATCAAGAAATCATCAATATATTATTACATGCTTTTGTTATCCCTGTGCAATGGTGTAATCTATATGTGCTCACCATATTTCAATATTGGGGAGATATTCAGTCCAAAATTCATATAGGAAAACAATCATAAATGTTACCAGACACTGAAGAATAATAGATGAAAGGAGAAAGAACAATGGAATGAGTGTATGGGTTCATAGAAGGGTCAACTAGAGCAAGGAAACAGAGAAATATGAAATGAAGTTGCAAATACAAGTGAAAGAGAATAGAAATCTACATATTTGTTTTAAATTGCCTTGCATAGTGAAGAATTTGTAGTTCAATTGTGTAATATGGATTTGGTTCAATTTGTGCATCTGAACTATGATTTCTATACTTATTGTGAGCATCTGAATCAAATAAAATCAAGATTTTATGATGTTGCAATCTGAGTTTTGTTTATCTAAAAAGAGAGTCTCTATTTTGTGTGGAAGTTTTATGTTTTTGCAGAGAGGGGAGTACCCTTTTGCACCAAGTAGTATCAGAGAAAGAAGATCCTAAGAGTGTAGTGGATACACTAGGATGTGTGGGTAAAAGTAATGGTTGAGAAGAGCTTGTATGAGAATTGTTGCAGGTTGGTGAAGTCCTGAGCAGTTGAGAGCTAGTAACCGTGGAAGAGTTGTCCTTGTAGGTTCCAAGGTAAGAGAAAGTGAATGTAGAAGATTGAAGAAACTAGTAAGATAAAGATATATGTGTGGAAGCCCATCATGTGGGATGGTTGGAGATGGTATAAAAGGGAGGGATTCCTTAGAGAGATGACTAAAAAGATTGAGAGGATTGGCAGGTTGTTTAAGAGATGTGACCAATTGAAAGCTATGCAGCATGGAGAGGTTGTAAGGTATGAGTTTTCAGTGAAGACATGAAATGAAGAAGGCATGAAAGAAAAGGATGAGGAAAATGAAGAAGTGGCAGAGGATATTAAGAATGAAGAATAAGAGGAGATCCTTGTGCAAAAGGATCAAGAGTGAAGAGAAGAGATTGCAATCAAGGTTGTAAAAGATGATAAGAGGAGTTGCAACCCTTTGGTAGAAGAGGCATGGAAGGAGAATCATGTGCGAGCAGCCCATACATTCCAAAAAGAAAGAATATCAGAAAAGAAAGGAAGCAAGGAGAGAAAGTAATGGGAGAGGAAAGTTGTGGAACATGAAGTTGTAGTAGAAAATGATCTATGGAAAGACATGGACAATGTGGGATATTGATGTGAAGAAGAAGCATTGGAGATTGTAG
Organism: Cunninghamia lanceolata; assembly: GCA_027924645.1. Taxonomy (NCBI): domain Eukaryota; kingdom Viridiplantae; phylum Streptophyta; class Pinopsida; order Cupressales; family Cupressaceae; genus Cunninghamia; species Cunninghamia lanceolata. Next base: position 5,020,735 of record BSBN01000135.1, on the reverse strand, counting down.
CAAAGGTATGTTTTTTGAAAGACATGGATGAATAAGTTACATGTGATCTAGTAGTAGTGACAACATATCCTTTGGAGGATAGGAAGATAGAAGAGGAAGGTAACAAACTTGTAGCTGAGTATGAAGACCAAAAAGTTGTAGCAGATGGAGAATCAGAGATGACAAACTTAGAAGGACATAGATTTGATGAGCAAGTGGGTGAAGAGGAGAATGATGTTCTATGGAAAGAGGAGATGAAGAAAATAGACAATTTAATAAGAGGAGATTGGATAGAAGAACATGAAGAGATTAATGGTGCAATGAAAAATGAAGGTAAAGAACTTGGAGCAATGAAAGAAAATGAGGTAAAATTTGAAAACTCTGAGTCCAATTTGTTTGGGATGATGAATACAATAGAGGATATAGAGGAAGAAAAAGGTAGATACATGGAAGACATCAATTTCCATAAAGATGCTGCAAATTTGGTTGTTGTTGAGGAGCATAATTTGGTGGAGGAAGAAAGTGAGAAGATAGAGAAGTTGTTCACTTTGAGTGAACACTTGAAGAAGATGAATGGAGAAGATAAGAGTGAGAAGATGGATGCCATAACAGTGAAAAATGAAGAGGTAACTTATGATTTTTTTAAATGTTCTAATGAGGAGGTTGATAGGGATTTGTTTGTTGCTGAGGTTAATAAGGAGTTGCAAGTAGATGGAAGGAATACATATAAAGATGTAGATTTGTAATCAGTTGTTACATGTTTGAATGTAGAGGTTGTAAAAGATGCTACAAGTGAAAAAATAGGTAAAATAGTTCAAGACATGAGGAGGAGGATGGGAATAGATTGGGTAGATGAAAACCTAGATGAAAACCTCATAGCGAAGGATGAGATGATGAAATTTGCAACTGAAGATGATAAACGAAATATTGCAATGAAGAAAGAAGAGGTGAAGTTTATTGTGTTTTGTGATAAAATTCATTTTCGTTCATTTGCAATGTTGAAAGTTGAGGCTTCTATGGAGAAGAGTAGATGGAAATTGTTACTTTCCATGAAGTTGTAGGGGCATATTTGTATTTATATGTTGCAGATTGTGATATGGATGATGTGGTCAAAACCCATGAAAGAGGAGAAGATTAGTGAGATTGATTGGTGGTGGTGCCTATATAATGGTGGGTTAGATCCCATGAAGGAGGAACGGAGAAAATATTCTTGGGAGGAGGAGGATGGTACATAATAGATGCAGGTCCATGAGAGGAGAGAAGAATGGAGTATAGATTTGTTGGACGGGAGTGAAGCTTGTTTCAGCAAGATGCTAGAAAAGGAGGAAAAATAAATAACTTTTTGTTCACATGTTTCAAGGATGGTGTTCGCTACAAATTTATCATAATCTTAGAAAAATGTTCTACCATTCAACTCCATGTTTATGAGTGTATGCTCACAAACTTCCTACCTAGTGTGTCTGATGCAGCAGCATCTGGAGGGACCGGCAATCAACATCAACCAAAAATAGATTTCAAGTTTGTTTTTAGTTTTGGTGTGTTTTGGTTTTCATTTGGCACCTCTTTTCTTTTGGAATGGGTGGCACATCAGAATTTGCATGTTTTTAGTTTTCGCCATACATTGATGTGGGCACAACACATGTAGTTTTCACCAAAATAATTGTTTTGGGAAATCAGTGATATTTCTTAATAAATCCTCTTAAAGGAAGATTTTTGATTCCATCCAAGATTTGATGATAAAGCTTTAATAGTCATATACCTTATGGTTTTGGAGAAATAATCATTTTGTGACTTATGTTGGGAGATTGAGGAAAGCTTAACATCTAGATATCTGTGAGGTTTTGTACAGAATGGTTTCGCAAAAAGCTTTGAGATGGTGAGCTCTACACCTCTGTAGGTTTTAATGATATTCCAAGATCTTGGAAAGAAATTATGGCCAGTGTCAGTTTTTAGCTTGAATCTGTCATGTCGCAGTCGTGGTTTCACAAGGTTGGAGACCTTCAAAGAATTTAGTTAATCTTGATAGGTGAATGATGATATGGCATGAAATTGGAAGTACAACATTCTTATAGAGGTATAGATATTTGCATACTTTTTGGTATAATATTTTTGATGGACCAAAAACAATACCATTAGGCCAAAAATGCTCTTTGGATGCCATTTCTCATTTGAAGCAAGTAAATCCATGAACATCAAACTCTGAGAGGAAAAGCCAGCTTGTGGCCATTTCAAACACCTTGTAACAAGAAGGTAGATGAAAGGTAGAGTGATGTTACACTTGAGGTGCCTAAAGGAGAGAAATATAATGCCTCATAAAGGCAACTTTGTGTAAGTTTCAAAATGTAATTTGAAGGTTAGGCGCCAAGGATTGATAAATCCTTCAACTTCACAAGGACTTTAGTCAACACCTTTTGAAAGCTAATAAACATGAATTTTAAGTGCTAACTTCAACATTCTTTGTAGATTTAAGGAATAATACAAAAGCTAACGTGGATGTAGAATCTGAAATGCCAACCTAAGGGCTATGTGGGCATGACTGGGAGCCATGGGTCCCATTCTCTTAGTAAAATCAAACATTGTCTTTGAAATGGAGGTAGACGTCACCTTATATTCAAATCCATTTTTACTTTTCATTTAAAAAGTGAATAAAATATACGAGAGCAAGGGGAGTACCAAAGTGGTGCGGCCTTAGGAGAAGAGAATAGGGTCATTGCCAAAGAATAGGAAACAAGTAAAAAGAAGCATGGGAATAGATTGAAGCTCAAGAATTTGAAGGATAGACGTGAAGGCTGATTTGGAGAGAGATTCAGTCCAAAATTCATAGAGAAAAACAATAAAACATGCTGCCAGGCATTGAAGAACAATAGATGAATAGAGAGAGAACATTGGAATGAGAGTATGGGTTTAGAGAAGGGACAAATAGAGAAAGGAAATAGAAAAATGTGAATTGAGGTTGTAGAGATAAGTGAAAGAGAACAAAAATCTACATATTTGTTTTAAATTGCCTTGCATAGTGAAGAATTTGTAGAAGTTCAATTGTGTAATCTGGTTTTGATTCAATTTATGCATCTGAACTATGATTTATATACTTGTGAGCATTTGAATCAAATAAAATTAAGATTTTTTGGTGTTGTATTCTGAGTTTTTTTACCTGAACAGAGAGTCTCTATTTTGTGTGGTGTGGATTGTGTGAGTTTCTGTGTAGAAGTTTTATATATTTGCAGGGAGGGGAATACCCTTTTGCACTAAATGGTTTCAGAGCAAGAAGGTCCTGAGAGTGTAGAGAATACATTAGGATGTGTGGGTAAAGGTAGTGGTAGAGAAGAGATCATGTGAGAACTATTAGAGGTTGGTGAAGTCCTTAGTAGTTGAGAGCTAGTAACTACAGAAGAGGTGTCCTTGCAGGTTGCAAGGTAAGAGAAAGTGATTGTAGAAGATTGCAGGAGTGAGTCAGATGAAAATATATGTGTTGAATCCCATCATGTGGGATGGCTGGAGATGGTATAAAAGGAAGGGATTCCTTAGAGAGATAATTGAAAAGATTGAGAGGATTGACAAGTTGTTTGAGATATGTGACCAATTTGAATCTATACGGTGTGGAGAGGTTGCAAGGGATGAGTTTGCAATGAAGACATGCCATGAAGAAGGCATGAAATAAAGGATGAGGAAAATCAAGAAGTGGTAGCAGATATGAAAAATCAAGAAGAAGAAGAGATCCTTGTACAAAAGGATCAAGAGGGAAGATAAGATATTGCAACCGAGGTTACAAAAGATTAGAAGAGGAGTTGCAACCCTTTGGTAGAAAAAGACATGGAAGGAGAAGCATGTGAGAGCAGTCCATACATTCCAAAAAGAATGAATATCAGAAAAGAAAGGAAGCATGGAGAGAAAAGAATGGAAGAGTAAAGTTGTGGAACATGAAGTTGTAGCAAAAAATGATTCATGTTAAGGCATGGACTATGTGGGACAATGATGTGAAGAAGAAGCATTGAAGATTGTAGTAGAGGTATGTCTTTTGAAAGATATGAATGAAGAAGTTAGAAGTGATGTAGTAGCGGTGACAACATATCCTTTGGAGGATAAGAAGATAGAAGAAGAAGGTAACAAAAGGTAGATACATGGAAGACTTCAATTTCCACGAGGATGTTGCAAATTTAGTTGTTGTTGAGGAGCACAATTTTGTTGAGGATGAAAGTGAAAAGATAGAAAAGTTCATTTTGAGTGAAAACTTGAAAGAGATGAACGGGTATCTAAGAGTGAGAAGATGGATGTTGCAACAGTGAAGAATGAAGAGGTAACTTCTGATTTCTCTAAATTTTGTGATGCAAAAGTTGATAGGAATTTGTTTGTTGCAGAGGTGGATAAGTAGTTGCAAGTAGATGGAAGGAAAACAAAAAGATGCAAATTTGTATGCACCTTTTACATGTTTGAATGCCGAGGTTGTAAAAGATGCTACAAGTGAAAAATTGGGTACAACAGTTGAAGACATGAGGATGATGATGGGAATAGATGGGGTAAATGAAAACCTCATAGTGAAGGATGAGATGATGAAATTTGTAGCTATAGTTTCAATTTTTTATGTTTTGGTTTCCATTTGGTATCTCTTGGCTTTTGGATCTTAGCGTAATACATCATCATTGTATTACATTGTTAGTTATGTTTAGTTTGTTCAGTTTCATATAACCAGATTAGTAGTTAGTGTTTGGTTTCATATCAGACTCCCACCACATAATATATATGGATGTACCTGCATTTAATAACGATATCAATAAAAAAATTACTTTACTTCAACTGGTATCAGAGCGTTTTGAGAATGGGTTGAGTGAGTCTGTCAATCTAGAAAATCAAATCTTTGCATTTGATATTGCTGGCAGTTGGGGAATGGATCTTCCTATGGAGAAAGAAGGCACAGCCATGAGTGCTGCATTATGGTGTTCTACAGAATCGTCTCTGAGGTTTTCTCATTGGAAGATCACATTCCTAAACATATTGGCAATTATAATTAGCAAGGTTGGTAGAGAAGCACATTTTTAGAGGATTTGATGATCCAGAAGTTATTGGCATAGAAGAATCATCCAGATAAAATTGTTATTTTTATTTGTTCATTTAAAAAAAATATCAGACTTGCACTAGAAAGAGAGAAGGGAGTGCAGGAATAAGAAACTGTTATCATGAAGATCCTACCATCGAATGGAAGAACGAAAAGAGAAAGGTACATATTTGTTTAAGTTTAAATGAAGATTTCCTATTATTCAGTAATATGGTTGGTGCCATATGTGGAGAATGTTTTGGAATATGCCGGGATATCCAAAATCTTCTACAAAGATGACATATTAAAGGTATGTATTGAAGTGTGGAAGTATAAAGTTTATACGCATATATATTTAATTTGGAGTAATAAGGTGAATTTAGTCTTATTGTTTCTTTTTTGAGTATTATTTTAAAATAGAATTTCCTCTAGACAAGTATTCTAGATTTAATTTTCATACTTGGAGAATAAAAAGTCAGATGCAACTGATGAATACAAATTTATGGGGAATAGTAAGTGGAAATGAAAAAGTACCTACAGATGCAAATAAGTTATTAGATTGGAATAGTAGAGATGATAAAACCAAGGCTATAATTGGTCTTGCTCCTTTTGACATTGAATTGCATCACATGGATTTAGATAAATCATCAAATGAAATTTGGGATAATTTGAATAAATTGTTTGGAGAAAAAGCAATCAATGCAAAGTTCTCCCTAAAGCTTTAGTTGTTCATATTCAAGATGGAACTTGGAATTACAATGTCAAATCATATAAGTAACTTGCAGTTTCTTATTAGATAGCTAGCAGAGGTTAAGACTAAGGCAGATGATGATGATGCTAAGGCCATCCTATTAAACAGCTTACCTTGAAAATACAACAATGTTATTTTTTCACTCAGTCAAATACCTTCACAAACTCTAGAAGGTATGATTTCTGCCCTTCTAGTAGAAGAGAAGAGAACAATAGAAGATTCAAAAGTTGATCCTCAAAAGAAATCATTATTCTCAAGAAACAATTACAAAAGATTAGAGAAAATCAAATGCTTTTATTGTAAGAAAAAGGGTCACACATCTTGGGATCGTAGAACTCGAGCTAGTGATGTTCTTTAAGAAAATCTTGCTTGCATTGAGGAAGAGGATTCAACAGACGATGAATGTTTTAAAGATGACTATTCTCCTGGTGTCAATAGTACATTAGTACTATAAAGGTTCCTTCAAATTGGAGGCAGGCGGCATCAGAGGATGGAGTATTTTCCATCATCTCAAGTTAGCTTCTCGCTTTGAGATGATGCTTTGCACGAGAAGCATTTTTGGTTTTGGTTGTTTTGCTCTTCTTTGTTGATGCTGACAGATTTGAAGAATGTATGTTTTGGAGACAGATTTGGGATTTGGTGTTGATCTCATTATGGACTGTTGTCCAGGGAGCTTCAAAGTATATGATCGACAATTATACCCTTTCGTGGTCACTAGACAATGATAGAGATCTGTCGTATCTCTTAGGGATTGTTGTCGAATAATTCAAGACTGTGATTTGAGAGTTCGGGACTAAAGGGCTCAAGAACATAGCTCGAAGCTATGCCTTTCTGAGGGTAGATGAGATAGCATGATGGAGCCCTGCTTGGTTTAGGATTTGTTCTTTGGGAGAAGATCTTCTATAAAATATGTATTCATATTATGTAATCAACTTTGTTGAGTATTTTACCATTCAGGGAGGTCCCTTGGTTCTTTTGAGGAACAATGTAATAAGGGGGCGGGAATGTTAGTGTAATACATCATCATTGTATTACATTGTTAGTTATGTTCAGTTTGTTCAGATTCATATAACCGAACCAGTAGTTATTGTTCGGTTTCATATTAGACTCCCACCACACAATATATATGGATGTACCTGCATTTAATAATGATATTAATAAAAATATTATTTTACTTCATTGGAATGGTTGGCACATCAAAATTTGCAAGTTTTAAGCTTTCACAATACTTTGGTGTTGCTGAACAACATGTAGTTTTCACTGAAACAATTATTTCGGTAAAGCGGAGAAGTTTTTATAAAATCCTCTTATAGGAAGATTCTCAATTCTATCCTAGATTTGATAATGAAGGTTTCATAGTCATATGCCTTATGGCTTTGGAGAAATAATTATTTCATGACTTATGCTATCATATTCATGAAAGTTTAATATCTTGAGTTATGTGAGGTTTGGTATATATAATGGTTTGGTAGAAAGCTTCGAGATGTTGATTTCTGAACCTTTGTATGTTTTTTGTGATATTCCAAGATCCTGGGGAGAAGTTATGGCCAAAGTCAATTTTTAGCTCTGAGTCCATCATGTCACAGTCTTGGTTTCACAAGGTTGGAGATCGTCAAAGAAATTAGTTATTCTTGACAGGTGAATGATGATATGACATGAAATTGGAAGCACAACATTCTTCTAGAGGTATATATTTGCATACTTGCTGCTATAATACAATTTGATATTTCCTTTTCATTTTAAAAAGTGAATACAATATAGAAGAGTAGGGGGGAGCACCAAAGTGGTACGGCCTTAGGAGAAGAGAATAGGGTCATAGCCAAAGAATAGGAAACATGTAAAAAGAAGCATGGTAATAGATAGAAGCTCAGGAATTTGAAGAACATGTGTGAAGGCTTAGTTGGGGAGAGATTCAGTCCAAAATTTGTAGAGGAAACCAATCATACATGATGACATGCGCTGAAGAACAAAAGATGAATGGAGAAAGAACAATGGAATGGGGGTATGGGTTCAGATAAGGGTCAACCAAAGCAAGGAAATAGAGAAGTGTGAATTGAAGTTGTAGAGATAAGTTAAGGAGAATAGAAATCTAAATATATGTTTTAAATTGCCTTGCATAGTGAAGAATTTGTAGAAGTTTGAATGTATAATCTGTCTTTGGTTCAATTTGTGCATCTGAACTATGATTTCTATACTAGTTGTGAGCATTTGAATCAAATAAAATCAAGATTCTATGGTTTTCCAAACTGAGTTTTGTTTATCTGAATAGAAATTCTTTGTATTGTGTGTTGTGGATAGTGTGAGTTTTTGTGTGGAAGTTTTATGTTTTTGAGGAAAGAGAAGTACCCTTTTGTACCAAGTGGTATCAGAGCGAGATGGTCCTGAGAGTATAGAGGATACACTGAGACACGTGGGTAAAGGAAGTCTTAGAGAAGAGCTCATGTGATAATTGTTGTAGGTTGGTGAAGTCTGAGCAATTGAGATCTAGTAATTGCAGAAGAGTTGTCCTTACAGATTGTAGGGTAAGAGAAAGTGAATGTAGAATATTGTAGCAATGAGTAAGATGAAGATATATGTGTAGAAGCCCATCATGTGGGATGGTTGGAGATGGTATAAAAGAAAGGGATTTCTTAGAGAAATGACTAAAAAGATTTAGAGGATTGACAGGTTGTTTGAGAGATGTGACCAACAGGAAGCTATGCAGCGTGGAGAGGTTGCAAGGGATGAGTTTGCAATGAAGACATGCCATGAAAGAAAAGGATGATAAAAATGAAGAAGTGATAGCAAATACAAAGAATAAAGAAGAAGAGGAGATCCTTGTGCAAAAGGATCAAGAGGGAAGAGAAGAGATTGCAACCAAGGTTGTAAAAGTTGAGAATAGGAGTTGCAGCCCTTTGATAGAAGAGGCATGGAAGGAGAAGCATGTGGGAGTAGCCCATACATTCCAGAATGAAAGAATATCAGAAAAGAATGGAAGCAATGATGTGAAGAAGAAGCATTAGAGATTGCAGTGAAGGTATGTCTTTTGAAAGACATGAATGAAGAAGTTAGAATTCATGTAGCACCAGTGACAACATATCCTTTGTAGGATAAGAAGATAGAAGAGGAAGGTAACAAACTTGCAGCTGAGTCATAGAGCAAAAAGTTGTAGCAAATGGAAAATTAGAGATGATGAAGTCAGAGATTGCAGTAAAGGTATGTATTTTGAAAGACACGAATGAAGAAGTTAGAAGTAATGTAGCACCAATGACAACATATCTTTTGGAGGATAAGAAGATAGAAGATGAAGGTAACAAACTTGCAGCTGAGTATGAAGAGTTAAAAGTTGCAGCAAATGGAAAATTAGAGATGATAAAGATAGAAGGCCCTAGATTTCACAAGAAAGTTGGAAAAGAGAAGAATGATCTTCTATGGAAATTGAAGATGAAGAAAATAGACAAGTTTCTAAGAGAAAATTGGATAGAAGAACATGAAGAGTTGAATAGTTCAGTGAAAAATGAAGGTAAACAAGTTGGAGTAGCAAAAGAAAATGAGGTATGTCATGAAGCATTAGAGATTGCAATAAAGGTATGTCTTTTGAAAGACATGAATTAAGAAGTTAGAAGTCATGTAGAAATAGTGACAACATATTCTTTGGAGGATAAGAAGAAGAAGGTAACAAACTTGTAGCTGAGTATGAAGACCGGAAAGTTGCAGTAAATAGAAAATTAGAGATGACGAAGTTAGAAAGCCCTAAATTTCACAAGCAAGTGGGTAAAGAGGAGAATGATCTTCTATGGAAAGAGTTTAGATGATGAAAATAGATAAGTTGCTTAGAGGATATTGGATAGAAGAACATGAAGAGTTGAATAGTGCAGTAAAAAGTGAAGGTAAAGAAGTTGGAGCAGTGAAAGAAAATGAGGTAAAATTTGAGAGCCATGGGTCCCATTCTCTTGGTAAAATCAAACATTGTCTTTGAAATGGAGAAAGGTGTCATATTAGATTTAAATCAATATTTTCTTTTTATTTTAAAAAGTGAATACAATATAGAAGAGTATGGGGGAGCACCAAAGTGGTATGGTCTTAGGAGAAGAGAATAGGGTCACTGCCAAAGAATAAAAAACAAGTAAAAAGAGGAGTGGGAATAGACAAAAGCTCAGGAATTTGAAGGACATACGTGAAGGCTGATTTGGGGAGAGATTTAGTCCAAATTTTGTAGAGAAAAATAATCATACATGATGATAGACATTGAAGAACAATAGATGAATGGAGAAAGAACAACAGAATGGGGTTATGGGTTCAGATAAGGGTCAACTAGAGCAAGGAAATAGAAAAATGTGAATTGAAGTTGCAGAGATAAGTTAAAGAGAATATAAATCTACATATTTGTTTTAAATTTCCTTGCATAGTGAAGAATTTGAAGAAGTTCAAATGTGTAATCTGGCTTTGGTTCAATTTGTGCATTTGAACTATGATTTCTATACTAGTTGTGAGCATTTGAATCAAATAAAATCAAGATACTACGTTGTTCCAATCTGAGTTTTGTTTATTTGAACAAAGAGTCTTTGTATTGTGTGATGTAGATAGTGTTTTTGTGTGGAAGTTTTATGTTTTTGCAGAAAGGAAAGTACCCTTTTGTACCAAGTGGTATCAGAGAGAGAAGGTCCTGAGAGTATAGAGGATACACCGAGATGTGTGGGTAAAGGTAGCCTTAGATAAGAGCTCATGTGAGAATTGTTGCAGATTCGTGAAGTCGTGAGCAATTGAGATCTAGTAACTATAGAAGAGTTGTCCTCACAGTTTGTATGGTAAGAGAAAGTGAATGTAGAAGATTGTACCAACAAGTAAGATGAAGATATATGTGTGGAAGCCCATCATGTGGGATGGTTGGAGATAGTATAAAAGGAAGGGATTTCTTAGAGAGATGACTAAAAAGATTGAGAGGATTGATAGGTTGTTTGAGAGATGTGACCAATTGGAAGCTGTGCAGTATGGAGAGGTTGGAAGGGATGAATTTGCAATGAAGACATGCCATGAAGAAGCCATGAAAGAAAAGGATGAGGAAAATGAAGTGGTAGTGGATATAAAGAATGAAGAAGAAGAGGAGATCCTTGTGCAGAAGGATGAACAGGGAAGAGAAGAGATTGCAACTGAGGTTGCAAAAGTTGATAATAGGAGTTGTAACCCTTTGGTAGAAGAGGCATGGAAGAAGAAGCATGTGGGAGAAGCCCATCCATTCTAGAAAGAAGGAATATCAGAAAACATTGGAAGCAAGGAGAGAAAAGAATAGAAGAGGAAAGCTATGGAACATGAAGTTGCAACAGAAAATGATTCATGGAAACACATGGACTATGTGGGGCAATGATCTAAAGAAGAAGCATTAGAGATTGCAGTAAAGATATGCCTTTTGAAATACATGAATGAAGAAGTTAGAAGTCATGTAGCAGTAGTGACAACATATGCTTTAGAGGATAAGAACATAGAAGAATAAGGTAACAAACTTGCAACTAAGTATGAAGAGAGGAAAGTTGTAGAAAATATAAAATTAGAGATGATGAAGTTAGAAGGCCCTAGATTTCACAAGCAAGTGGGCAAAGAGAAGAATGATCGAATATGGAAAGAGGAGATGAAGAAAATAGACAAGTTTCTAAGAGGAGATTGGATAGAAGAACATGAAGAGTTGAAGAGTGCAGTGAAAAATGAAGGTAAAGAAGTTGAAGAAGTGAAATAAAATGAGGTAAAATTTGAACACTTTAAGTCTAATTTGTTTCAGATGATGAATATAGTAGTGGGTATAGAGGAAGAAAAAGGTAGATACATGGAAGACTTCAATTTCCATGAGGATGTTCTATATTTGGTTGTTGTTGAGGAGCATAATTTGGTTGAGGAAGAAAGTGAGAAGATAGAAAAGTTGCTCAGTTTGAGTAAACACTTGAAGGAGATGACTGGGGCAGTTAAGAGTGAGAAAATGGATGCCGCAACAATGAAGAATGAAGAGGTAACTTATGATTTTTCTAAATTTTGTGATGAGGAAGTTGATATGGATTTGTTTGTTGCTGAGATGGATAAGGAGTTGCAAGTAGATGGAAGGAAAAGAAATGAAGATGTATATTTGTATGCAGTTGTTACATGTTTTAATGTAGAGGTTGTGAAAGATGCCAGAAGTCAAAACTAGGTAAAATAGTTGAAGACATGAGATGATGATGGGATTAGATGGAATAGATAAAAACCTCACAGCGAAGGATGAGATGATGAAACTTGCAGCTGAAGATGATGAAAAATATTGCAACAAAGAAGGAAGAGGTAAAGTTTATTATGTTTTGTAATGAAATTCATTTTTCTTCGTTTGCAATGTTGAAGGTTGAAGAGTATGGAGAAGAGAAGATGGAAAATTTTAATTTCCATGAAGTTGTAGGGGAAGATTTGTATGTATATGCTATAGGTTGTGATATGGATGATGTGACATTTCAGTGAGGTAGTCAGTATGTGGTGGGTTAAAGCCCACAAAAGAGGAGAAGAGTACCGAGAATGTTTGGTGTAGGTTGGCAGGATAATGGTGGGTTCGATCTCATGAAGGAGGAGAAAAGAAAAGAGTCTTGGGAGGTGAGGATGCTACATGGTGGATGTAGGTCCATTCTAGATGAGAGAAGAATGGAGTGTAGATTTGTTGGATGACAGTGAAGTTTTTTCTAGAGAGATGCTGGAAGAGGAGGAAAAAAATAACTTTTGTGCACATTTATCAGTGATGGAGTTCACTGTAGATTGCTTGCAATCTCAAATAATGGTTCTACCATTCAACTCCATGTTTGTGAGTGTATTCTCACAAAATTCCCACCTGGTATGTCTGATGTAGGAGCATTTAGGTGGATTAGTGATCAACGTCAACCAAAAATAGATTTCAGGTTTGGGTTTCAGTTTTGTTGTGTTTTAGTTTTCATTTGCCATCTCTTAGCTTTTGGAATGAGTCGCACATCATAATTTGCAAGTTTTCAATTTTCACCATACTTTAGTGTTGGCACACAATAGGTTATTTTCATCGAAACAATTGTTTTGGGAAATCGGTGAAGTTTCATGGAAAATCCTCTAATAGGAAGATTTTTTAATTCCATTCTAGATTTGACGATGAAGGTTTTGTAGTCATATGCCATATGGTTTTGGAGAAATAATCATTTCATGACTTATGCTGGCAAATTGTTGATGGGGTTTATTATAGAATTGTTTGGTAGAAAGCTTTGGGATATTGAGTTGTACATCTTTGAAAGTTTTTGTGAGATTATAAGATCATGGGGGGAAGTTATGGCTAAAGTTGGTTTTCTGCTCTGATTCTGTCATGTCGCAATCGAAGTTTCACAAGGTTGGAGACCTTCAAAGAATTTAGTTACTCTTGACAAGTGAAAGATGATATGGCATGGAATTGGAAATACAACATTCTTCTAGAGGTATGGATATTTGCATACTTTCTGGTATAATACTTTTGATGGATTAAAAATAATACCATGAGGCCAAAAATGCTCTTCAAATGCCATTTCTTATCTAAACCAAGTAAATCCATGAACATCACACTTTGAGATGAAAAACCAGATTGTGACCATTTCAAACACATCATAACAAGAAGATAGATGAAAGGTGGAGTGATGTTAGACTTGCAGTGCCTAAAGGAGAGAATTCTAACTCCTCATAGAGAAAACATTTTGTAAGTTTCAAATATAATTTGAAGGTTAAACTAGAGGTGCAAAGGACCTATAAATCCTTCAACTTTGCAAGGAGTTTAGTCGACGCCTTTTGAAAGGCAATATACCGGCAGTTTAAGTGCCAACTTCAACATTCTTTGTAGATTTAAAGGATAATACAAAACTAGTGTGGATGTAGAATTTGAAATGCCAACTTAAGGCTATGTGGGTGTGACTAGGAGCCAAGGATCCCATTCTCTTGTTAAAATAAATTTTTTCTTTGAATCGAAGGAGGCATAGCCTCATATTCAAATCGATATTTAAATTTCATTTAAAAAGTGAATACAATATAGAAGAGCATGAGGGAGTGACAAAGTGGTGCAGCTTAGGAGAAGACAATAGGGTCACTACCAAAGAACATGAAATGAGTAAACAGAAGTGTAGGAATAGATAGAAGCTTAGGAAATTGAAGGACAGACATGAAGGCTGATTTGGGGAGAGATTTAGTCCAAAATTCGTAGAAGAAAACAATCATACATGATGCCAGGCATTAAAGAACAATAGATGAATGGAGAACGAACAATGGAATGAGTGTATGGGTCGAAGAAGGTTTGAGTAGAGAAAGGAAACAAAGAAATGCAAATTTAAGTTGTAGAGACAAGTGAAAGAGAACAAAAATCTACATATTTGTTTTAAATTGCCTTGCATAGTGAAGAATTTATAGAAGTTCAATTATGTAATTTGGCTTTGGTTCAATTTGTGCATCTAAACTATGATTTCTATAAGTTTTTTGTGAGCATTCGAATCAAATAAAATCAAGATTATGTAGTGTTACAATTTAAGTTTTATTTATCTGAACAGGGAGTCTTTGTTTTGTGTGGTGTGGATTATGTGAGTTTGTGTGTGGAAGTTTTACATTTTTGCAGAGAGGTGAGTACCCTTCTATACCAAGTGTTATCAAAGTGAGAATGTCCTGAGAGTGTAGAGGATACACTAAGATGTGTGGGTAAAGGCAATGATAGATAAGAGCTCGTGTGAGATCTGTTGCACATTGGTGAAATCTTGAGTAGTTGAGAGCTAGTAACCACGGAAGAGTTGTCCTTATAGGTTGTAGGGTAAGCAAAAGTGAATGTAGAAGATTGTAGTAGTCAGTAAGATGAAGATATAAGTGTGGAATCCTATCATATGGGATGCATGGAGACAATATAAATGGAAGGGATTCCTTAGAGAGATGAATAAAAATATTGAGAGAATTAAAAATTTGTTTGAGAGATGTGACCAATTAGAAGCTATGCAACGTGGAGAGGTTGCAAGTGATAAGTTTGTAGCCATGACATGCATAAAGAAGACATGAAGAAAAGGATGAGGAGAATGAAGAAGTGGTAGTGGATATGAATAATGAAGAAGAGGAGATCCTTGTGCAAGAGGATCAAGATGGAAGATAAGAGATTGAAACCAAGGTTGCAAAACATGAGAAGAGGAGTTGTGGCCCTTTAGTAGAAGAGGCATAGAAGGAGAAGAATGTGGGAGCAGCCCATACATTCCAAAAAGAAAGAAAATCAGAAAAGAAATGGAGCAAGGAGAGAAAAGAATGGAAGAGGAAAGCTGTGGAACATGAGGTTGTAGAAGAAAATGATCCATGAAAAGACATGGACTATGTGGGACAATGACGTAAAGAAGAAGCATTGGAGATTGCAGCATATGTATGTCTTTTGAAAGACATGAATGAAGAAGTTAGAAGTGATGTAGCAACAGAGACAACATATCCTTTGGAGGATAAGAAGATAGAAAAAAATGTAACAATCTTGTAGATGAGTATGAAAAGAGAAGTTGCAACAGATTGAGAATTGGACATGCCGAAGATAGAAGGCCCTAGATTTGACAAGTAAGTGGGCGAAGACGAGAATGATAATGAGGAGATGAAGAAAATAGACAAGTTGCTAAGTGGAGATTTGATGGAAGAACATGAAGAGCTGAATGGTGCAACAAAAAATGAAGGTAAAGATGTTGGAGCAGCAAAGAAAACAAGATAAATTTGAACACTTTGAGCCTAATTTGTTTGGGATGATGAATACAATAGAGGATATAGAGGGGAAAAAAAATAGATACATGGAAGACTTCAATTTCCATGAGGATGCTACAAATCTGGTTGTTGTTGAGGAGCATAATTTGGTTGAGGAAGAAAGTGAGAAGATAGAAAAGTTGTTCAATTTGAGTGAACACTTGAAGGAAATGAATGGGACAGATAAGAGGCAAAAGATGGATGCCACAAAAATAAAGAATGAAGAGGTAACTTATGATTTTTATGAATTTTGTGATGAGGAAGTTGATAGGGATTTGTTTGTTGCTAAGGTGGATAACGAGTTGCAAGTAGATAGAAGGAAAACAAATGAAGATGCAGATTTGTATGTAACTTTTACATGTAAGAATGTAGAGGTTGTAAAAGTGCTACACATGAGGATGATGATGGGAATAGAGAGGGTAGATGAGACCCTCACAACAAAGGATGAGATGATAAAAGTTGTCGCTGAAGATGATGTAGGAAATATTGTAGTGAAGAAAGAAGAGGTAAAGTTTATTGTGTTTTGTGATGAAATTCATTTTCCTTCATTTGCAATGTTGAAGGTTGAGGAGTATGGAGAAGAGCAGATGGAAATTGTTAATTCCATGAAGTTGTAGGGGTAGATTTGTATATATATGCTATAGGATGTGATAAAGATGATGTGATATTTCGGTGGAGGTGCTCAGTTTGTGGTGGGTCAAAACCCACAAAAGAGGAGAAGAGTGGTGAGATTGTTTGGTGGAGTGGGCCGAATAATGGTGCCAGGTTGGATCCCATGAAGGAGTAGAGGAGATAAGAGTCTTGGGAGGAGGAGGATGGTACATAGTGGATGCAGGTCCATGAGATGAGAGAAGAATGGAGTGCATATTTGTTGGATGCGAGTGAAGCTTGTTACGACAAGATGTTAGAAAAGGAGGAAAAAATAATGTTTTGTGCAAATGTTTTAGCGATGGAGTTCACTACAGATTGCTTGCAATATTAAAGAATAGTTCTACAATTGAACTCCAAGTTTGTGAATTTATGCTTACAAACATCCTACTTGATGTGTGCATCTGGGCAAACTGGCGATCAACATCAACCAAAAATAGATTTGAGGTTTTGTTTTAGTTCGGTGTGTTTAGGTTTTCATTTGGCATCTCTTTGCTTTTGAAACTGGGGGCACATAAGAATTTACAAATTTTGAGTTTTTGCTATACTTTGGTGTCAGTGCACAACAGGCAATTTTCACCAAAACAATTATTTCAGGAAACAGGTGAAGTTTTGTGGCAAACCCTCTTATAGGAAGATTGTTGATTCCATCCTAGATTTGATGATGAAGGTTTCATAGTCATACAATTTACAATTTTGGGGAAATAATAACTTCTCAACTTATGCTGGTAGATTGACAAAAGCTTAATATCTTGAGCTCTGTGATGTTTGGTACAAAATGGTTTGGCAGAAAGCTTCGAGATGTTGAGTTCTACATCTATGTAAATTTTCATGATATTCTATGATCCTAGCGGAATGTTATGGCCAAAGTCGGTTTTCACCTCCGAGTTCGTCATGTCATAGTTGCGGTTTCACAAGGTTAGAGACCCTCGAAGAATTTAGTTACTCTTGACAAGTGAATGATGATATGGAATGAAATTGGAAGCACAACGTTCTTCTACATGTATATATATTTGCATACATGATGGGATAATACTTTTGATGGACCAAAAACAATACCATGAGGCCTCAGATGCCATTTCTTGTCTGAAACAAGAAAATCCATGAACATCCACTCTGAGAGGAAAAGACAGCTTTTGACCATTTCAAATGCATCATAACAAGAAGGCATATGGAAAGTGGAGTGATGCTACACTTGCAACGCCTGAAGGAGAGAATTCTAACGCCTCGTCGAAGCAACTTTTTGTAAGTTTCAAAATATAATTTGAAGGTTAAGCTAGAGGCACTAAGGATTGATAAATCCTTCAACTTCACAAGGAGTTTAGTCAATTACTTTTAAAGGGAAATAAATCAGCAGTTTAAGCTCCAACTTCAACATTCTTTACAAATTTAAAAGATAATTAAAAACCAACGTGGATGTAGAATCTGAAACACCAACTTAAGGGCTGTGTGGGTGCAGATGGTAGCCATGGGTCCCATTCTCTTTTTAAAATGAAACATTGTCTTTGAAATGGAGGGAGGCATCGCCTCACATTCAAATTGATATTTCCTTTTCATTTTAAAAAATGAATACAATATAAAAGAGCAGGGGGAGTGCCAAACTGGTGCCGCCTTTGGAGAAGAGAATACGGTCGCTTCCAAAAAATAGGAAACAAGTAAAAATAAGTGCGGGAATAGATAGAAGTTTAGGAATTTGAAGGACAGACGTGAAGGCTGATTTGTGGAGAGATTCAGTCCAAAATTCATACAGGAAAACAATCGTACATGATGCCGGGCATTGAAGAACAACAAATGAATGGAGAAAGAACAATGGATTGAGTGTAAGGGTTTAGAGAAGGGTCGACTAGAGAAAGGAAACAAAGAAATGTGAATTGAAGTTGCAGAGATAAGTGAAGGAGAACAGAAATCTACATATTTGTTTTATGTTTTAAATTGCTTTGCATAGTGAAGAATTTGTAGAAGTTCATACAAAGAAATGTGAATTGAAGTTGCAGAGATAAGTGAAAGAGAACAGAAATCTACATATTTGTTTTATGTTTTAAATTGCTTTGCATAGTGAAGAATTTGTAGAAGTTCAGTTGTGTAATCTGGCTTTGGTTCAATTTGTGTATTTGAACTATCATTTCTATACTTGTGATCATTTGAATCAAATAAAATCAAGATTCTGTGGTTTTGCAATCTGAGTTTTGTTTATTTAAACAAACAGTCTCTGTTTGGTGTGGTGTGGATTGTGTGAGTTTGTATGTGGAAGTTTTATGTTTTTGCAGATAGGGGAGTACCCTTATGCACCATTCTTTAAGATACAAGTTACTTCTTGGACTCACACCAAGGTTCATCCCTTTATATGACACAACCACAATACCTTCCATTCTATTATAAGGTTGATATCCAATATTTTATAAAGTATGCCTGTGATGCAGGAGCATATAAGTAAACAAGTGATGACATCAAGAAAAAAATATTTTTTGGTTTAATTTTTAGTTTTTGTGTGAGGTGGTTGTTTATGGAATCTATTTATAGTAGGAATTCAAATATTTAATCAGATTTCTATATTTCAAGTGCTCACTTTGTCGCGGTTTTAAGGCTCCGTAACACAGTTTTCACAAAAACAAAAATTTCCAGAGATTCTGGAAGACTGGACTAAAATCCTTTGATAAGCATGATCTTGAAGGCATTTCACCAAATGTGAAAAAACAATCGAAGTCATATCTTTCATTGGTTTGACATATTTTAATGCCAGAAGTTTGTGCCGATAGGTTTAGAAAAGTTTAAAATTTCAAAATTCTTAAATGCTGGAGTGAAATCCTTCTAAAGAGATTCTAAGGGGATCATAATACACCTTTAGAAAATTTTTCACAAATAAACTTTCAATTTTTCACCTTCTCTGCATCTGATTCCGTATGAACTTCAATTTGATTATTTCATTCTGGATGAGCATTAAAAGAGGTATTATTCAAGAATTTGATTTCACTGTAGTACATTTAGAAAATGTCAGAAATGGTAAAGAGGTACAGTATCTTTAGTTTTAAGATACATTTTTTATATGTGACCACTCCCATTCTTGGAGGTGTTGAAAAACAAGTAATGTAAACCTTATTTAATTGCCTTCCTTTATGAGGCGTTGAAACAAAAGGAGGTGTCACTTCTATATTTGATTTTATTAATGTGGAGGAAGTCGGTGTTGAAGAAGTTGCTGCAGATTTTAAAATCTGAAATCTAAATGCCTTTGGAAGGGACACCATTAAAAGATGAAGTTAGAAAATTTTAAAAAACTGATTTGTTTTCCTTTTGGGCAGCAAGCGAGGAGTTAGAGGGGAATATGGACCATTAAACACCTAAAATATATAGTGAAAAGAGATTTCAATAGAAGCAAGTCATTCCATAAAGAGAGAGGAGAGGTACCAGAGAGAGAGAGTGCCGAAGTGAGGAAGATTACAGAGTGGAAGAGAGAGTTCTGTGGAAGAACATAGCCCATCTGAGGGGCATGTGTAGGAAAGTTACTGTGAGAAACAAAGGAGAGTTCCCTGTAATTTTGAGAGGCCGTGAGAGGCCAAATATATAAATATTTTGTTGCAGATTTGCATATTTGTTGAAACCATGAAACCATTATGTAATTAGTGACTGAATTGAATAAATGATAGAAGTTTATTTGCAATTCTGTGTATTGTGTTGAATTGAGAGATTGATTTTGTTGAGTTGTGTGATTTGTGTTGTGGGTGGGAGTCCTACTTGTATACAATGGTACATTTAGAAAATGTGGGAAATGGTAAAGAGGCAGACTATCTTTAGTTTTAATATACAATTTTAATATGTGACCACTCTCATTCTTCGAGGTGTTGAAAAACACGTAATGCAACCCTTATTTAACTGCCTTCCTTTAAGAGGCGTTGAAACAAAAGGAGGTGCCACTTTTATATTTGATTTTATTAATGTGGAGAAAGTCGGTGTTGAAGAAGTTGCTGCAGATTTTAAAATCTGAAATTTAAATGCCTTTGGAAGGGACACCGTTGGAAGATGAAGTTAAGAAAATTTTAAGAAACTGAATCATTTTCCTTTTGGGCAGCAAAGCCTTGAGTTGAACGGAATAATGGAGTTTTAAACACCTGAAATATATAGTGAACATAGATTGCTTTAGAAGCAGGCTGCTCCAGAAAGAGAGAGGAGAGTCGCTAGAGAGAGAGCGCCAAAGTGAGAGGAAGAGAGACTTGAGTGAAAGAATTTCACATAGCCCATGTGAGGGGCATGTACGGGAAAGTTGCTGTGAGAAGCAGAGGAGAGTTTCCTGTAATTTTGAGAGACCATGATAGGCCAAATATATTTTTATTGTTGCAGATCTGCATAAATGAACAATTCTGTATATTGTATTGAGTTGAGAGATTGATTTTGTTGAGTTGTGTGATTTGTGCTGTGGGTGGGAGTCCCACTTGCATCAGCCTGTGTAATCTATTTTATAAAGTCCACCTGCATATTCTTTCAGAATTTTGAAATGCAAAAACCCACAGTATGTAGCATACAGAACAAACCCCCAAAAGTAAAGCTTATAAACCTTTTAAATGTTAGACTACATTTGCACTAAGCCATTTTTCCTTAACAGTTATGAAGGCATCTTATAACTTTAAATAACTCAAAATTAAAGAATAATTAACTTGTAACATACCTCCAGCCATTTGAGGAACATTTTCGAGAAGGGTGGTATTGACTGTATTTGGCAAAGGAGTAATCATGGGTGATGCACCCAAAGATGAACCGTGCCCTTTAACCATTTCACGTGGATGTTGGGAATGATGGGGACTAGAAGCAGTATAGACAATGCTATTGCTACTTTCATCTTCACCATTATAATTAATCTTATGATAGGATGGATTAACAAAAGGGGCAACAGTAACATAAACAGCAGCACCTGCAACAAGCCGGCAACCAGAAAGCCTGCTGCCAACAAATCCTTGTTCAACTCTGAGCTGAGAGCTACCAAGCATTACAGTCAAAGAAGAAAAGGAAGCAGAACAGTATCCAGACAGGGATATTATTTCAGTTGGTATAGGGTAGAATTGAAGCTGCCTCCTAGACTGATAAATTGCCGCACTGCCCACAGTTCCAGAGGCTCCAAAAACAGCCAAATCTATGTCATGCCTCTTGCAGTACTGAGTTAAACATTCGAGCACATCAGAACCTGCTGCAACTTCCAGAACATTAATCTTCATTGGCTCCTGGTGATTGATTGTTATATTTTTTGGCTTATTTTTCGATCCACTAGGGTGGCCTGGGCGACCCTTTGGTGGCTCGGCAGCAGAGTTTTTCTCTTTACCCTTTAGTTACTTCCTCGGGCTCCTTCATGCTGTTACTTCCACTGCCATGGTTTCCAGAGATTCCACATGCAAATTTCTGTTCAGTTTCCATCCCAACTTTAATTACAGCCTTCAATACCTGCCAAAGTATTTTTCTTCTGCGCTCAGTTAAGAAGATATTAAAATAAAATTATATTATATTAATTTTTGGTCTAAAGGTGAGTGCTCTAGGATTTCAAACTGGAAGGCATTAGCAACAGATCATTTCGAGTGGCAACAACAGATCATTTAAAGTCTGTCAAAGGTAATACCCTTGCCCTAATTACAGGATAAAATATATAAACTTACAAGAAGTCTGAAGGCTCACATCACAATAGGTGCAAAACAAAATCATGATAAAACAAATCCCAAACTCAATATTTATAATAATAACTATCGTTAAAAAATCTGTTAAAAATATATAAAATTTTCAATCCGTGGAAATCTACAAGAAACTTACCTCGTAAGCTTGACGAAGTAACTCCGTGCTCTGTAAAACCTATCTATTATGGCAAGGACGCTAATCGTTTCAATTGTTGGATACAAGCTTTAAATAGAAAAACACCAAGGAAACGATGTGACAAGTTGCTTTGAAATATAGTGTCACATAATTCAAAGCATGGTATTTAGAGGATTAATTTCATTTCAGGCCTATGGCTCTATATGGGAGTCTATACATGCACCCCAAGCTCTCTGGAATATATCTGCACCGTACACGTCCGGTTATTCGAGGTCCTTTAGTGATCGCTGTAGAATAACTTGGGCAGGGAACCCAAGATTATTTTATACCAATACATTGATATTTACAGCCACAAATGGGTTGGAATTAAAACAATAATTTACCACATGTTTTAGCTGTCGTTGAGAAAAACTTCCCACAAATTAGTGGGATTCATTCATGGTATTACTAGACTCGGGCCCATCTCTTTTAAATGGGGACTGTCAACTAACCCACGTATCTGAATTGATTGGAATGGAGACCTATGCCCAAACTACCACACATGTTTTGTAAATCGGTCACTTTATAGGCAATAGGGCTAATCTAAACCCTTACTATTCAATCTTCCCTCTCTGTCATGCGGGTAGTTTTACCTAAATCCATTGGTCTTGCATTTTTTTAACTTATCAAGCTTCAATTGCACTCCTGCACCAAAGATCCCACTTTTCATGGGTTCTATCGATCACACTTTTAGCATATAGAAGTGTGGTCTTTTGGACATTTTAAGTGTGTTAATTATTTTTTAGTATAATGGAAGTGTATTTGAAAGGATTTATTAAATTTTAGATGAGTAAGTTGTGTTGGAAGGAAAGCAAAATTGTTAAGTTAAGAATATGACTAATTGTTAATAAAATAGAATTTTTCTATTCAATAGTTAAAGTTATATTGTTTGATTACAATTATTTTTTTTTTTAGAAAGTTTCTGAAAAGGATGCAAGACAGTTGAAATCAATGGATCAGATTTGAGCAAAATACATGCAAGACAATCTAATGCATCACTACCTTACATTTTTTTACCTTGATCTAGCTCATCTATTTTTTAACCTTTTGTCAATTGATAGAATGATGATGGTTTAGATTCTTACATAAATTGATAAGATTTAAATTGACTTATGGCTCGCAATTTTTTTTTTATAGAATTGAGGGTGCAAAGTTTATTTACATCGTTTAGGTATACCATTCAATTATGTTGTATCTACAAAAAAATTGTAAAGAAAACAAGCTTATGCTCAAAAGTCAGGTGGAAAAAACACATCAAAATAGTAAATTGATTGATGTGAAAGATGTGCAGAATTTGACAAAAGAAGGACTTGATGAAATGATAAATTCAATTGAAGGTTTTGATCTAATAATACGTGGAAGCATTCCTCTATTTTCTATGAACTTCAATGGATTGTGAATTATCTAAGGCATGTGATGTATTAAGTGTAACACTATACAATAATGAAACCTTCATTTTATACTCATGTGGACTTCAATAAATTATGAATTCCTTATTTTTCATAGCCAAGTTCCTCCCTACCAAAACCAATTATTAAAAATTATGGACACTATTATTTACTATTTTGATTCTATGAAACATATTTGTTTGCATAATCAACATGCTATTGAAAGTGTAGTGAGACCTTATAGGAGTGCATTTTAAATTTCCCTATTTGAAAATGAATTGACATGGCATGGAGATAGACGGTGCAAGGTTTTTGAGAATAGTGCAAGACGATTGAAATCATCTTGCCATTATCAGAAAAATGATTTATCAAGATAGGTCACCTATGACAAATTAAATTCCATGGAATCGATGTACACTTGTACAAGGAAAGACAAACTAAGAGGGGTTAAGTCTTTACAGGTAAGAAAAAACCACTTCATAAAGTACTAAAGGAACATTTTAAAACAACTGCCATGTAGTGGCCAGTACCTACCTTGTAGTGTTGTTATTATAGTATGTGTTTAGTTGTAAATTTTTCTGTTGATCAGCTATTGGTTCTATATATTATTTGTTTAGTTGTAATTTCTTTGTTGATTAGGTATTGGTTGTATAGACAACTTGCATTTCAATAATTGAAAAATTAATTTTTGAAGACTGTTGAAATGCCTTGGGTACATAAAATTGAAATCTCAAAAATAATCTAATATGGTAAAAATAAAATAGGACTAAAATATTTCCTAAACTATAAAATTAAACTTTACAAAGCCTATTAAATAACACAAATATTTCCTTAAAATGTAATAATACTAATACTTTAAGTTTGAAGAATAAAATAAAAAATTGTAATAACATATGGCAAAATATTTTTATGATACTGTAGATTTTTAACTTTTGACTAAATAAAATTAAAATCCTAGATTTTTAACTCTTGAGTAAATAAAATTGAAATCCCAAAAGTAATCTAATTTTATAAAATAAAATGTGTAGAACCTAACCCTAGTTGGGTGTGGAGAGATTTAAATGTCTACCTAAGGTATTAAAATGTAATAATATTGAATACTATTACAATTTAAAATGCATTAAAATATTGTAAGTTTGAAGAATAATTACACAATAAAAAGCATTCGAGGAGAAGTAGGGTGCTGACCTAGAACACATGAATCTTTTCTTTCATGAGGGCAAGGAGCTTGTGAAACTCCATGGAGGGTTCGAGAGGAAGAAGCTACTGGAGCCATGGGGACACATGTGTCTGATGATAATCAAATTTTTCACATTGAAGGGAGGATTTTAGGTATACTACCATTACCACTTTGCTCTTCTCGGTCATTTTAGGAATAAAATTGATATTAACATTCCTTTTTCTCAATTCTGTTAGAGAGCTGAGGACCAAGAACCGCTTATCCCCATCCATCAAGATCTCATTCTGAGACTTTATCATTTTCACCTTGCTCTGTGCCCACTAGAACAAATCAAAGTCAAAATGCTTGAGGACCTATAGTCGAGCACATCCCCCGGGGATAAAGACAAAGTGAAGGTTAGTGTGGGGACTCCTAAGAACCCCTTTAAAGGTGACCCCTGTGTAATGGAAGATAACCCTGCTGGGACCCCTGCTACTTCTAAGAACAAAAAGCAAAAGCATACCCCTAAGGAGGGTAAAGGTGTTGCTTCTATGGAAGTTCCTGTGAAGATCGTTGAGCTGGATACTAGGCTTGATCCTAAGGGTAGTAGTGAAGGTGGACTGGCTATCAATCTGACGATTCGTCAGTCTAAACGGATCACTGGTAAGCCGCTAGTGAACCCCCAGGGGGTGGAATTTTCTAATGATTCTAAGTTTGTGGAGGAGACAATGGAGTAAGGCAGGGATGAAACCCCCATAGAATCTATCCATGAAGTTGGGGGCACCAGTCATTTCACCTCTATCAATGAATCTAGTTTTGAAGGTTTGGGCGACACCGTGAGGGCTGCTATTGGTCAAGATAGAAAGGGGAGTTGTGCATTGTGTGACAAGAATCCATCTTCGTTGCAGTTAAATATTTGGATGAAAAAGTCAAGTAGGTGGGGATTGACAACTTAGGATATTATAAGGAGATGGTTGATTTCCTTGCTAAGTTTGGGGTGACTGGTAGCCCATAGTTCCTTGTCCTTGTTTTTTGGTCTGCTTCTCTAGTGTTGTTTAACTGTTGTATTTTATCTTAGTCAATTAACTTTTTGTTTAATTAATAATAGTAAGTACTTTTAGAGAACATAATTTTAATTATTTTAATTAATCTAATATTGTGGTTTAGTAATATTTTTTTCTAAAGATAAAAGAATTGTTTATCATTTCAAATTTATAACTATTATATTTCTAGAACTAAATTTATAAGAAAAATTTTCTGTGAACTTGTTTTGAAACGTCTTGGTAAATAAAATTGAAATCTCAAAAATAATTTAATTTGGTAAAAATAAAATAGCACTAAAATATTTACTTAGCTATAAAACTATACTTTACAAAGCTTATTAAATAACACAAATATTTTCTTAACTATAAAACTCAACTTTACAAAGCCTACATATTTGTATTATGTGGAGAGCTTGAGTGTAGAGAGATTTGAAATGTCTACTTAAGATATTAAAATGTAATAATATTAATATTATGATAATTTAAAATGCATTAAAATATTGTGTTTGAAGAATAAAATAAAAAATGTAATAACATGGAGAAATATTTTTGATGATATTGTAGATTTTTAAGTTTTTAGTAAATAAAATTGAAATACTAGTTTTTTAACTCTTAAGTAAACAAGTGCCACGTAGTGGCGAGTACCTGCCTTGTAGTGTTGTAATTATAGTATGTGTTTAGTTGTAATTTTCTTCTTAGATTAAATATTTGTTGTATAAACAAATATTTTTTTAAGGCCTATATAAATATAATAACAAAATTGTAATATTTATAGTATATTTATTTTTGATTAAATATATATAGTTTTTAAATTTGATAATTTAAATATTAATGAAATTGTATAATTAATATATGAACTACATTTAATAATAAATAAATATTAACTTCTTGGGATTTTTCACTATTGTTTTATAAAAAAAATTATTAGGATTTAAATTTGACACTAATATAATGACCCTCTCCACACCTAATACCCAACAATATATTTATTTATTTTTCGATAACAAATACCCCATTATGGACTAACATGCTATGATATTTCCTATTTAGTGTTGTCATTGGATGGATATTACATAGTGAAATCTTGATAAATCATTATAAGATTTGATATGTAACTATGAAAATATTATTTTGACTCAACTAATCTATACTAGTCATAGTCTTGTTGTACATGACATATATATTTTGGTTGCACTTTAGGAAAATATAGAGAAAACAAATTATTGGTTGGTGTGTTGTGTTGAGGAAAGACATGATTTTTTAGAACACACAATCTAGATAGTGATAATTTTGATAATCTAATAGTTTATATGGTTATTCAATGGTATTTGGATACACAAGTATTTTATAAGGAATAATGGTTTTCCTAAAGTCAAATATTATGAGATGTGTATAAGAGGATTTAACACTACACATATTTGATTTTAACAACAAATGGATAAGGTGAGATACCAAGGGAAGCTTTTGTTGAAAGAGTTTTGGACATTTTCTATAGATGAGTACAACTCAATTATAAATATATTATGAAACAAAGAGGAAGATTATAGTTGAATTCTTAATCTTTATTTTTTGAGTACTATTTTCATTTATTTTATTTACCTACTCAACTAATGCATGTCATTGTAGGTAGGCATTAGATGGGGTTTAAGGTATTAATATAAATATATATTTTACTTAAAAATTCATATAATGTGACGTCAAATGGTCTGACCATAATAAGAGGTAAATAAAAATTCTCTAAACAACAAGCAAACACAAAGTAACAAAATAGTCTTTAAACTCTTGTCACTATTGTTTTATAAAAAAATTATTAGGGTGTATATTTAATATAATAGGAAGTTGTTTCCTATGTATTAAATATTCAATGTTCATATTTTCACTTAAAATTTAAATATAAATTTTTAAAATTAAATATTAAATATTTCAATAATATAATAATAATGATTATAATGATTAAAAGTTAATTAATGTAATAATACTAATACTTTTATAATTTAAAATGCATTAAAATATTGTAAGTTTGAAGAATAAAATAAAAATGTAATAAATTTCATGATACTGTAGATTTTAAAGTTTTGACTAAATAAAATTGAAATCCAAGATTTTTAACTCTTGAGTAAATAAAATTGAAATCCCTAAAATAATCTAATTACATAAAATAAATCAATGAAAATACACATAAATCATTTTTCAATAATTTTTTGTTAAAAATTTATCATGTTGACATAGGGAAAGTAAAAATTTAAATCAAATTTACCTAACAAGAAAAATAATCCTTTCTTTTGATTGGTTTACAATCAATAGATTAATAACTAGATAAGTGTGAACTCATTGCAATAGCTGAAGGTAGTTACTAATAAAATTGAAATCCCAAAAATAATCTAATTTCATAAAATAAAATGTATAGAACCCTATATTTTTAATAGTATTATTAATATTATAACTTTGTCCCTTTGACAAAAGTAATAAATTAAAGTTTCCCCATTAAACATACAAAAGTTGAGTAGACGGAGCTAAGATAAATTATGTTAATAAAATCATGATACGAGGATATTTGAAGTGCATGTGATAGCACATGTAGTGGAGGAAATGTTGGGTACATCTTTATTCCTTTAGAAGGGTGGCTAGTGTTAGTGTGTTGGTGTGTAGGGTCAGATTGTTTGTGAGACCCTCATCATCTTACATCTTCATCTTGGTTAGTGAGGTCTTGTAATAGAGGAAGGCCTGGGATGTGTTATAAAACAATGTTCCAAATGGGCAACCTAATAATAGATTTGATGTTTGAGAGACTTTTGAGGATCTTGATTTTTCTTTGATTGAGAAAACTTTAGCTAATCAGAACTTGGTACTTCCTGATTCATCTCAACAGGCACTTCCAAAAGCTCACAAACAATCTAATGTGTAGGTGTTGCCTACATATGATGTAGAGTAAGGTGGAAGTCATGGGGCCATATAGTTGGTATTGATTTGAATGCAATAGTTCTTGTTTTAATTGTTGCTATAGTTGAGGAATCTACAGATTGTGCCATGCCAAAAGCCATTCTAGATATTGGTGTTAAAGAAGGTTCTAAGGATAGTATTAAGAATAAAACACTTGCTTTGTTGGGACTACAAAAAAAAGTATCAAAAAGAAGTGGTATGGATAAAGTCTCCAAAGAGGGGAGGAAAATCAATTTGGAGAAAGTGAAGATGATTGTGGAAACATTACCAAAATCTAGGGTCATTCATGTTTTAGATTCACACTTTACTATTCCCAAAAAATGATAGTTCTTTCATTGGATGCTTAGGGTTTGGGAAACACCCCTCATCAAAAGGTTGTTTGAGACTTTATTCAGATTCATAAGCCTAAAGTGATTTTTCTTCAGGAAATGAATCTTTCTATGGAGGAAATGTTGGCTACATCTTTATTCCTTCAGAACGGTGGCCAATGTTAGTGTGTTGGTGTATAGGGTTAGCTTATTTGCGAGACCTTCATCCACTTATGCTTTCATCTTGGTTAGTGATTAAGTAATCTAGTTGGATTAATTCAATTTAAGGTTTTGATCTAATAATAAGTGGAAGCCTCTATAATAATATGATAGGAAACAATATAAACATAAAGGATGGGTTAGAGGGAAAGAATTCCTCTATTTTCTATGAATTTGCATGGATTATGGATTGTGTAAGGCATGTAATGCATTCAAGTGTAACTTGATAGATGGACTTCAATAGATTATAAATTCCTTATTTTTCATAGATAAGTTCCCACCCAAATTGAAAACGCCACCTAAAAAGAGTTGAAAATTAACTATATTAGTTGGATTTGGAGTTCCAAATCACCTTGTGCTTGTCGGTACTGTAATCTTAAATAATTTGAGCAAGGTCCACCATACTTTTACTTTTACTATGTGTATAGTATACCAAAGGGTGTATGGACAGACCATATTCTTATTTTTGTATGATTTTGAACTAAAATTTGTGGATTCGATGTACCTTTCAATTTCAACTAGAAAACATAGCTACATGCATAACCTTCCTATGAATATTTTTTTCCAAGTTTTAACTTTACCACCCATGACAATTGAAGAGACATTTCCTAAAACACAAAATCATTACAAAACTAAGATTAATTGCAAAAACATACTGGCAAAAAGTGTTCTACTATGTAATAGACTAGGGGCTATAATCAAGCATTCTAATGGAAAACCTTACATTAAAGATCAAGGTATGGTAATTTTTGAATGTAAAAAATATAGCTTGATATGGGTTTGTCCATATTAACTAGCTCCACTAGAGCCTCATGAAATGGTACTTCTGATGCCAATGATAAATAAAAAAGAGAGTGAATTTCAATTGGTCGTTCCATGCCAATGATCCAAAGATGACATGAGATTTACTAGAGTGATGTAAGATGATTCAAATAATCATGCCCACTCATGTTATCATGTACCTTCATTTGTACAAGTGGAAAGAAAGGAGAACTTTAAATTGACATTTTCCAACTATTGGTGCCTTAGAATGAATAGCACCTGCATGATTGAAAGAATTCATTGCCTACATGTATCAAATGAAATGCCAGGATTGAGTAGTAGAAGTCCACATTTTTTGTTAGATGACAAAGGTTGGTTACTTATGTTGTATGTAGGTGGTGACACCCATGGCAAAGGTTAGGGTTGTGGATCCATTGGACAATAGAGATGATCCTAGAAAAATGTATATTCAAGTGGTGACTATGGACGATCATGAGTTATGGTTCATGAGATTTATTAAATACCACAAATCTCTCAATAACTAAGATACTCTCTTCTAATGCTACATAATAACATGGGCCATAGGGACACAAGACAATCATCATTTAATTAAAGACATGGAAATTAAACTTCCACAACTCTTCAATATACCCATTGCACACCAAGGTGTGATTGCTAGTTATATTATGCTAGCACAATGGGTGTATTATTACTAGCACCTCATTATATATTGTTTTTATAATTTTTGCCTTCTACTTGAATGGGTTGTAGACATCTTGGACCAAGGTAAATCTAAGCAATAGGAAATTTTATTTATTTATTTATCTTATTCTATATTATTTTCATTGTTTACCCCCTCTGCTTTCTACTTGAATGGCCCATAGACATGGTGAACTAAGGTACATCTAAGAAAGTAATACCAAAATTTATTTATTTATTTATCTTATTCTTTTACCCTTATGGTTCAAATGTATTCTAAATGTAGTAGATAGAATAAAAATAAAATAAAAATTCTTCAATAAAAACAAAACAAATTATTTACTTCATATGATTAGCTATTTTTTACATAAGAATTTATTAATTTAAACTAAACTAATTTGTGAAGACCTATTTTTTAACAAAGAAAATACTATCATTTTTCTCACAACCATCTTAAATCAGTTTCCTACTTTTCTCACCCTTAGTCTATATTCTTTTCATCCTTTATAAAATATATATTTAATAAAATAACCAAACTAATAAATTAATAAATTTTACAATATATAAATATAATTATTATTATTTAGTGAAGGTACTATTGTAACGAGTTTTTTGGAAAATATTGAGGGACTAAATTCTTGCAGTGCATTTGATTATTAAACAAATAATATTTTTTTCAAGTATATGAAAATATTATAACAAAATTTATATTATTTAAATATTAATATAATATGTGCGTTTGGAGCAGCCAATTTTTAAATTATATTATTTAAAAATTGACTTCTTTAGACCCACATATGGGGAGCACAAATTATGACTGAGGTAGTAAGGACACTAAAAGAAAGCTTAAAATAACCAACAGTACCTTGAAGCTTAAAAGAACCTAAAGATAGAATTGCTACCGAAAACAACCTAGACAAAACCCTTAACCTGAGGGCCCATCTCAGGTGGTCTTTTTGGCCTTCTCCTTCCTCATGCTCTTGGTGAGGAGGGCATTCATTGTCCATTGTGTACCCTCATCCACAACATCTCTTCCTTTAATACGAAGCTTCTCAGCTTCAGATTTGCGCGCATTTTTGTATTTGATAGAAATGTTCAATTTGGATAAGGTACTCACAGTTTGGGTGAGAGAGTGATATTTAATTGGAAGAATTCATCGACATCCTCATCCAAGTCATCTAAGAAGGAATAATAACCCTCTGAATCAGAAACATTGTCAACTACCACAATTGGAAGGGGGGTTCAACATTAGGCCTAGGGGGCAGTGCCTCATAGGACTCTCCAATGGGAGAAGAGGAAGGAGGCACTGATCCACCAGAGGCCATGATTAGGGCTTCAAGAGAGGGTGAGGGATCCAAATGATAAAAAAAATTTCCATGATTTCACTAGATGAAGTCCGAATCTAGATCACCCACCTCTTGAGTCCAAAATTTTGATATGTCGCAACTCTGTGGGAAGTGCAACCAAAAATTTTGTGACCCAACTTGTTGCAACAAATACATTGGAAGGGGAGTCCTTCATAATTTAGGAATTGATTCCTGGTCCTAAACGCTGAGTGGATAAAAATAGAGTGGTGCACTAGTTTGGAGATGTTGATGATGGCACAGACCCTGGTGAATCAGCAATGGGATGTGCTAGCATCCAACTTAACAAAGGTTCTAATCTCCTTGACCATATCCTTGATGAGCTTAGGCACATGCATAATCAGAGGAAGGTTGTACAACCTTATCCAAACGGGAACCGTGGTGATATTAGCTGCAGTAGGATCAAAGAAAGGGGACCAATCTACCATGAAAAGGCCATACTGACCAAAAAACCAAGTGTCATGCTATTTGACAAAGTTACAATCCTCCATAGAGGCAAAGCGAAGCAAGAAAAAACCAAAATCCAAAATGTCAAAATCTTGAAGGGTCAATTTATTCAAAGTAGTCTTTATCCATTCGATGAATTGGGCAATCTCGGGCCTCTTGCATAAACAACAAACAAACAATGATCTATTCCCCAAATCCTCCAAAAATTCTCTAATGTGTGCACCAAGCAAGTGAAACTCAATAGGGACATCTATCAAGCTAACCACCATGTCTCCCAGAGAGCAGATTTTAGGGGTTGGATCTGTCGATGAAGGCTTAACAGTGCGTTGTAGAGGGCAATCTTGAATGATCTGAGTTTTATACAACTTAGAGAAAACATGAAAGGGGTTCCACCTATTCCTACAACTGTCAATGAGGAGGGGAGCTGTCGTCCCAGGAGAGATGGGAGGCTCATCTGTTGCAGCCTTGGACAAGATATCTGCACACATCTTTCCCTCCTTACTCACAAAATGCACCTTTCCCTTCTGGGTGAGCTTCATGCCTGCACCCAACCCCTTTCACCGACTTCCATTCACAGCTTCTTCCGCACTCACCTCAGCTCCTTTGCACATCGCGCTTCATGACTTTTTAATATATTAATATAATATTCATATTAATGTGATTATTTAATTTTGATTCATTGTATATATATATATATTTATAAATTTGATATTTTAAATATTAATGAAATAATATAATAATAGAATGTATATTAAATTATTGATTGTAAAAATGAGTAGAATTATCATATAATATATTTATATTTATCTCATATTATATTAAAATGAAATACTAATATATATTTGTGTATAAATATTAAATACTAAAATATTATATTGATCTAAATATTAATATATATATATATATTGTAATATTTATTCTAATATAATATTTATATTAATATTTAATTTGTATTTCTTGTATATATTAATTATAAAATTCTTATTTTAAATATCAATAGAATAATATAATTAATAATATATTAGTAATAATATTTATATTAAATTATTGATATATTTATATATATTTTTGTATAAGTATTAAATATTAATATATTTTGTTGATCTGAATATTATTATATTATATTATGTAATATTCATATTAGTATGATTATTTATTTTTTCTTAATTGTAATTATAATATTAATAAAATAATATATTAGTATTTTTTGAATCGTAATATTGATATATATTGGTGTAAATATATTCAATATTAATAGAATCTAAATATTATTTTATTTTATTGTGTAATATTTATATTAATATAATATTGAGCCTTATGAAAATTATTTAATTTTTCTTCATTATATATAATAAAATTCATATTAAATTGTTGATTACACAAATTTATAATGTATTTATATTTATGTTTTTGATTAAAGGGGTAAAACGGGTTTTGACGGGACTACAAAACCTGAATTAGGTTCTGAAGGGACATGAAACCCTTTACAACTAGATGCTATCAAATGATAAAATCATAACTAAATGACACTAAATAGAAATCTCTTAGGACACCCACAACAATAAGTTTAGATGGGACCCTTGAGCCTACAAACCATCAAAAAACCTAATGAAGAGCCACCTAGAAATAGTAGCAATGAGCTGCAACCAAGAACAAAGGTAATGAGAGGACTTACTACCACCAACCACACAATAGGTTTTGAAGGGACCTGAAATCCTATACAAACAAACGTTATGTGAACCACTACTCATGAAATATGGGTCATGTGTTTGGCTCAAAAACTACGCAGTTAAAACCCTAAAATAAAATATCATAATTTGACATGCTGCGAAAAATAGCTCCTACTTATCAATTGATGAGCTAAAGGGGCTCTATAATGAATGGTTCATAAGGCACAACACTTGCTGAATGTTTTGCAAATGGGGTAGAAAGCAAAGTGGGCTTGATCTTGGGGGAAATTCCATGGTTAAGCGTGCTTGAGTCAGAGTAGTACTGGGATGGGTGACCTCCCAGGAAGTCTTGATGCTTCACCCCTATGTGCATCACCTAGATGTAATGAGTGCTAAGTGGACCATTCATTAACATGAGAGATGGGTTCATACGAACCACTACTCATGAAATATGGGTCATGTGTTTGACTCAAAAACTACACAGTTAAAACCTTGAAATAAAATATCATACTTTGACATGTTGGAAAAAATAGCTCCTACTTATCAATTGATGAGCTAAAGGGGCTCTATAATGAATGGTTCACAAGGCACAACACTTGCTGAAGGTTTTGCAAATGGGGTAGAAAGCTAAGTGGGCTTGATCTTGGGGGAAATTCCATGGTTCAACGTGCTTGAGTCAAAGTAGTACTGGGATGGGTGACCTCCTGGGAAGTCCTGATGCTTCACCCCTGTGTGCATCACCTAGATGCAATGAGTGCTAAGTGGACCATTCATTAACATGAGAGATGGGTTCATGTGAACCACTACTCATGAAATATGGGTCATGTGTTTGAATCAAAAACTACGCAGTTAAAACCCTGAAATAAAATATCATAATTTAACATGCTGCGAAAAATAGCTCCTACTTATCAATAAATAGAATGCCAACAATGACCACATAGCCATAGGTTTTGAAAGGACCTTTGAACCTTACACAAATAGCCAAACAATAGCATACTCGATACTGACCCACAATGAAATAGCAACCACGCTACACCTAGGAACAAAGTTAAAGGGGCAGCCACTAAAGTCTTCTCCATCTTTGTCAAAATGAGCTTATAGAAAAATTGAATTTGGCCCAAAATGAAACAGCCTCACAAACACCCACTTTAGAAGTCATCTCCTTCTTTGTCAAATTGATCTATATGTCAAAACTTGGCCTCCGTATTATTGAAATTCCTCTCTTGCCAAAAGACCATAGTCCCCACTATCTCCAGGGAATGAAGAGTCCCTTGGTCATTGCAAGGCATCTTAGGAGAACCAAGAAACTAACCCAACTAGGCATTCTCCCACCTTAAGAACACTCAAACAAAATAGACTCGAGGCCATGAAAAAACTTTGTTACCCAAGCCTTAGCAGAGTTGGGCACACACCCATCATGCCTGTCAATCGAAGCATCCTCCATCTTACCTCTCTACTGATCCTCACACAACATATATTCACAAGGCTTCCATTTTCTTCTAGCCGCAAAATCTAAAAACCTCAATATTGGGTTTGAAACCCATAACCTTCCCAAACCTGGAAAATCTCCTCCTAGACAACCTTCTCAATAGGATAAAAAGGGATCTGAATCCTCCCACCCAAAGTTTCCCCAAGAAAGAGGGTGAAGAATGACCTAGCCAAGTCTAAATAATAGACATTTTTGCATTGGAGTGCTACACAAATACCTAGCCCCAAAACCCCACCATGATAGGCAATGTATTCAATAGCATAGGTGAGAGAGGAAATCTATCCCAAAACTTGTGACACTGTTTTAGACACAACCGACCCCAAAAAATGATAGTTCTTTCATTGGATGCCTAGGGTTTGGGAAACACCCCTCATCAAAAGGTTGTTTGAGACTTTATTCAGATTCATAACCCTAAAGTGATTTTTCTTCAGGAAATGAATCTTTCTATGGAGGAAATGTTGGCTACATCTTTATTCCTTCAGAAGGGTGGCCAATGTTAGTGTGTTGGTGTATAGGGTTAGCTTATTTGCGAGACCTTCATCCACTTATGCCTTCATCTTGGTTAGTGATTAAGTAATCTAGTTGGATTAATTCAATTTAAGGTTTTGATCTAATAATAAGTGGAAGCCCCTATAATAATATGATAGGAAACAATATAAACATAAAGGATGGGTTAGAGGGAAAGAATTCCTCTATTTTCTATGAATTTGCATGGATTATGGATTATGTAAGGCATGTAATGAATTCAAGTGTAATGCATTCAAGTGTCTTGATCTATTCCCCAAATCCTCCAAAAATTCTCTAATGTGTGCACCAAGCAGGTGAAACTCAATAGGGACATCTGTCAAGCTAACCACCATGTCTCCCAAAGAGCAGATTTTAGGGGTTGGATCTGTCGATGAAGGCTTAACAGTGCATTGCAGAGGGCAATCTTGAATGATTTGAGTTTTATAGAACTTAGAGAAAACATGAAAGGCGTTCCACCTATTCCTACAGCTATCAATGAGGGGTGCTGTCATCCTAGGAGAGATGGGAGGGTCATCTGTTGCAGCCTTGGACAAGATATCTGCACACATCTTTCCCTCCTTACTCACAAAATGCACCTTTCCCTTTTGGGTGAGCTTCATGCCTGCACCCAACCCCTTTCACCGACTTCCATTCATAGCTTCTTCCGCACTCGCCTCAGCTCCTTCGCACATCGCGCTTCATGACTTTTTGATATATTAATATAATATTTATATTATTGTGATTATTTAATTTTGATTCATTGTATATATATATATATATATATATATATTATTTATAAATTTGATATTTTAAATATTAATGAAATAATATAATAATAGAGTATATATTAAATTATTGATTATAAAAATGAGTAGAATTATCATTATAATATATTTATATTTATCTCGTATTATATTAAAATGAAATACTAATATATATTTGTGTATAAATATTAAATACTAAAATATTATATTATTCTAAACATTAATATATATATTTTGTAATATTTATTTTAATATAATATTTATATTAATATTTAATTTGTATTTCTTGTATATATTAATTATAAAATTCTTATTTTAAATATCAATAGAATAATATAATTAATAATATATTAGTAATAATATTTATATTAAATTATTGATATATTTATATATATTTTTGTATAAGTATTAAATATTAATATATTTTGTTGATCTAAATATTATTATATTATATTATGTAATATTCATATTAGTATGATTATTTATTTTTTCTTCATTGTAATTATAATATTAATAAAATAATATATTAGTATTTTTTGATTTGTAATATTGATATATATTGGTGTAAATATATTCAATATTAATATAATCTAAATATGATTTTATTTTATTGTGTAATATTCATATTAATATAATATTGAGCCTTATGAAAATTATTTAATTTTTCTTCATTATATATAATAAAATTCATATTAAATTGTTGATTACACAAATTTATAATGTATTTATATTTATGTTTTTGATTAAAGGGGTAAAACGGGTTTTGACGGGACTACAAAACCTGAATTAGGTTCTGAAGGGACATGAAACCCTTTACAACTAGACACTGTCAAATGATAAAATCATAGCTAAATGATACTAAACGGAAATCTCTTAGGACACCCACAACAACAGGTTTAGATGGGACCCTTGACCCTACAAACCATCAAAAAACCTAATGAAGAGCCACCTAGAAATAGTAGCAACGAGCTGCAACCAAGAACAAAGGTAATGAGAGGACTTACTACCACCAATCACACAATAGGTTTTGAAGGGACCTGAAATCCTATATAAACAAACGTTATGTGAACCACTACTCATGAAATATGGGTCATGTGTTTGACTCAAAAACTATGCAGTTAAAACCCTAAAATAAAATATCATAATTTGACATGCTGCAAAAAATAGCTCCTACTTATCAATTGATGAGCTAAAAGGGCTCTATAATGAATGGTTCATAAGGCACAACACTTGCTGAATGTTTTGCAAATGGGGTAGAAAGCTAAGTGGGCTTGATCTTGGGGGAAATTCCATAGTTAAGCGTGCTTGAGTCAGAGTAGTACTGGGATGGGTGACCTCCCGAGAAGTCTTGATGCTTCACCCCTGTGTGCATCACCTAGATACAATGAGTGCTAAGTGGACCATTCATTAACATGAGAGATGGGTTCATGTGAACCACTACTCATGAAATATGGGTCATGTGTTTGACTCAAAAACTATGCAGTTAAAACCCTGAAATAAAATATCATAATTTGACATGCTGCGAAAAATAGCTCCTACTTATCAATTGATGAGCTAAAGGGGCTCTATAATGAATGGTTCATAAGGCACAACACTTGCTGAAGGTTTTGTAAATGGTGTAGAAAGCTAAGTGGGCTTGATCTTGGGGGAAATTCCATGGTTAAGCGTGCTTGAGTCAGAGTAGTACTGGGATGGGTGACCTCCAGGGAAGTCCCGATGCTTCACCCCTGTGTGCATCACCTAGATGAAATGAGTGCTAAGTGGACCATTCATTAACATGAGAGATGGGTTCATGTGAACCACTACTCATGAAATATGGGTCATGTGTTTGACTCAAAAACTACGCAGTTAAAACCCTGAAATAAAATATCATAATTTGACATGTTGCGAAAAATAGCTCCTACTTTTCAATTGATGAGCTAAAGGGGCTCTATAATGAATGGTTCATAAGGCACAACACTTGCTAAAGGTTTTGCAAATGGGGTAGAAAGCTAAGTGGGCTTGATCTTGGGGGAAATTCCATTGTTAAGCATGCTTGAGTCAGAGTAGTACTGGGATGGGTGACCTCCTGGGAAGTCCTAATGCTTCACCCCTGTGTGCATCACCTAGATGCAATGAGTGCTAAGTGGACCATTCATTAACATGAGAGATGGGTTCATGTGAACCACTACTCATGAAATATGGGTCATGTGTTTGACTCAAAAACTATGCAGTTAAAACCCCCAAATAGAATGCCAACAACGACCACATAGCCATAGGTTTTGAAAGGACCTTTGAACCTTACACAAATAGCCAAACAATAGCATACTCGATACTAACCCACAATGAAATAGCAACCACGCTACACCTAGGAACAAAGTTAAAGGGGTAGCCACTAAAGTCTTCTCCATCTTTGTCAAAATGAGCTTATAGAAAAATTGAATTTGGCCCGCAATGAAATAGCCTCACAAACACCCACTTCAGAAGTCATCTCCCTCTTTGTCAAATTGATCTATATGTCAAAACTTGGCGTCCATATTACTGAAATTCCTCTTTTACCAAAAGACCATAGTCCCCACTATCTCCAGGGAATGAAGAGTCCCTTGGTCATTGCAAGGCATCTTAGGGGTACCAAGAAACTAACCCAACCAAGCATTCTCCCACCTTAAGAACACTCAAACAAAATAGACTCAAGGCCATGAAAAAACTTTGTTGCCCAAGCCTTAGCAGAGTTGGGCACACACCCATCATGCCTGCCAATCGAAGCATCCTCCATCTTACCTCTCTACTGCTCCTCACACAACATATATTCACAAGGCTTCCAGTTTCTTCTAGCCCCAAAATCTAAAAACCTCAATATTGGGTTTGAAACCCATAACCTTCCCAAACTGGGAAAAACTCCTCCTAGACAGCCTTCTCAATAGGAGAAAAAGGGATCTTAATCCTCCCACCCAAAGTTTCCCCAAGAAAGAGGGTGAAGAATGACCTAGACAAGTCTGAATAATAGACATTTTGGCATTGGAGTGCTACACAAATACCTAGCCCCAAACCCCACCACGATAGCCAATGTATTCAATAGCATAGGTGAGAGAGGAAATCTATCCCAAAACTTGTGACACTGTTTTAGACACAACCGACCCTAAGGAAGCCCTCCCTTTGGTCAACATATTGAAGTAGGTCACTATACAATTTGTTGTATAGAGGAAACTTCTACACAATCCTAGTCTCAAGAAACCACAGAGCTTCTTGAACAAAGGGAAACCATTCTCCAAGGGGATCATGACTTACCTCTTTCTCGATGGAGGACCCCTAAATAGAGAGAAACCAAGACCACCCTAGTAGGCCTCCGCCCTAACAAAGAGAAGAATGACCATAGCAACAAATGGGTGATGTCGATATTGAGAGTACCGCCAAGCACCCTTACCCATCATCATCCTTGTCTCCCTCTCCTATCTTCTCTACACATGAACAACCAACACTCACGCTCTTGCCCATTTCTCATGATGTATTTATATTTATGTTATATTATAATAAAATGAAATATTGTTGATAAAATATTTGCACTATAAAATGAGATCTATGAAACACATAATACATTTCTTTGGTATTGTTATATTTGATTAAATTGTTCATTATAGAATTTTATAATGTATTTATATCTATGTTATATTATAGTTAAACAAATACTATTAATAACATATTTGCACTAGAAAATGAGTGTAGGAACTAGGAATATTAAGTGAATGTGAGTATGGATTCACGCCACACTCAATCTATGAGAAAACAAGTATTGCAAAGTAATGGACACAATATGAATACAAAATATGGGATTGATTAATTATCTTACAAGTTGTAGTACATATAAGGCATAATCAACTAAGAATAGTTGAGCTAATAATAGGAAAAACTCACTAAAAATAGTAGTGCTCCAAGAATAGGAAAAGCAACCACTTAACTTAGACAAAACTAATATAGGCATACCAAGTATAGCTCAAGGCTAAACACTTCAAAATATGCACTCCTAAGATAGATTAATAGACACTAGCATCACTCCTTAAACATAGCTTAGGTGGGCGAAATGAAGATGGGTCTTAGAAACTAGGCCTTATTAGGTACCCATGTACAATGTAATCTCTCATAAAAATAGAGAAACGGAGAAAAACTACGTGGGAAAAAAACTCCCCTCCAAAAAGAGAAAAAAAGATAAAAGAAGAGGATTAGGAATCCTCCTTGAAGATTATAACTTTACACTAAGACAAAAACCATGTTGCTCTGACTACAATGATGCAGGCAACTACCCCCATAGGAGAGAGAAAGAGACTATGTATCCCCCCTAATGAAGTAACCCTTATGCCAAAAGAGAATGCTCGTGTATGAATGTTGACAATGATACATTTGTGGGAAATGACATTTCTCCCCTTAGGAAGAAACAATTCCAATGGTGAATGCTGAAGTAACTCCAACTCAAAGAAGCAAGGTGAGGTGGTAAGTCTCATGATGTATCTTGTCTTAGAACACTGTTCAAATGTCTACATATTGATTTTGAAACAAGTCACAAACAAGTCAGGAGTCGTAGGCCTAACCGAGATAAGTGACTTCTCAAAATCATGTGAAAACTAATGAAGAGAAAGATCCAAAGAACTAATGTATGGATGTGGAATGTCAATGCATACCATATGGCTATGAAACAAATCCCACGAGATGTCATTCGAAGAATCAATGGAATCCCTTGATGAAGCCTCTCTGAACTCTATAGTAGTAGCAGGTGCAAGATAATTATCATTAAAGAGAAAGACAATATCCTCCAAAGTGTCATCAAGATCTGAAATGTGGGATTTGAAAAACAAGGAAGAGATGTCTGGTAGAAGTGTGTCCCAATTGGATCTAAGACCCTACTATAAATAATTACTAGAAGCTCCCAGAGAAGGAACTCTAAACTCTAAAGCAAAGGCATACCCTATAATGTGATGATGTATATGTCATCCATCAATTGGAATTTGTACCCAAGTACCTACACTTTGAAGTGGCTATGTAGCCCAAAGAGAGTTGAATGTGGGTGAGTCAAGTGCTGAATCCTTATCCTCCAAAATGAATCTAGAGATGGATGGAGATGACACTCTGCCTCATGAATCTTCTATGGATAGTAGAAAGGAGAAATATCAAGGGCAAAGTGTGAGAAGTTGTATAACCTACCATTGTGATCTGCCCTTTCCAAAGCCACTAAGTTATTCCTATGCAACTCTCTAATCTCAACTGAATCTAGGGTAAACTCAACTTGCATGCCCTTCCCTATGTGAGAAATCTAATACATTGATAGGAGATTAGTTGAAAGTGAAGGTACACTTAAAACATTTATGAATGTTCCACCTTCAACCTCAATAGAACCTCTCCTTGAAACTATTTCCGGTGTGTCATTACCCAAGGTGATGCTAGACATGTTATAAGGCTCTATGGAAAAAAACTCAACCTATGAAGAAGCCATATGGTGTGAAGCATCAAAGTCAATAATCCAAGATGGAGCTGATGAAGATGCTACTGTAACTAGTGCCTTGCCTTTAAATTTCACTTTTTCTTTTTCCTTTGTCTTAGAAGTTTCTTGGGTTGATGAGGACTCTTTGATAGATTTAGGAACCCCTATGTTATGCTTCTTAAGAAGATGAGTGATGTGGTCTATCTATTTCTTCATACATATGTGCTCATCATGCCCAAGTTTCTTACAAT
The DNA here is from genome assembly GCA_027924645.1 of Cunninghamia lanceolata. NCBI lineage: Eukaryota > Viridiplantae > Streptophyta > Pinopsida > Cupressales > Cupressaceae > Cunninghamia > Cunninghamia lanceolata. The sequence continues at coordinate 4,978,335 of BSBN01000135.1, read as the reverse complement.
AGGTGCACTTGACTTTCTCTTTCCTAGGTTTCCCTTGATTTGAAGAAGATTTTGTATTGAGCTCAGATTTTTGTTCCTTCTTGATCTCCTTGTCTTTTTTATTTTTCTCCCCTTTGTTATTTGAATCATTATGTTCCCCACTCTAGCAAAGAGAGCTTGAGGTGTTGATGTCTTCAGGGTACCCATGTGTATAACTTATCTTTCTCCCTAATGAAGTTTGGAATCAAGTCATCGAAGGATGGCATTGTCCATGTGGCTCTAAGATCTCTTTTAGAAAAGTAGAAAGTAGATGCAAATATAGAATACTCAGGTCCTAACTTGGAGATAATTGAGAGCACAAGTTGATAATCCTTTTTCTCAATTCCACATCCTTTCAACTTCAACCTTAATGATTTCAACTTAGTGAAGAAATCTTCTAGAGTGTCAAATGAACTTTTACCCAAGCTTATGAGTTAGTTCTATAAATCATGAACTTTTGTTTCATCACCCTTCCCAAATTGTTTTTCTAATGCTAGCCAAACTTCACTGGGTGTCTTCAAGGTTTCTACATGAAATAATAGTTCGGTAGTTATATTTAGACACAAAAAACTATAGGCTTTATCACACTTGTTAAACCATTTATCCTTCTCTATATCAATAGTGGGTTCTTTTTCAGTGTCTATTGTCACCTTGTGTATCCCTTTATTCTTTAACACAACTTGAATTGCAAATTTCCACTTAGGATAAATAAACAGGGTTAGTGGCTTGATTGCCTGTTGTGAATCCATGATGTTGAAGTAGTTTTACATAAATTAAGTGCAAAAGGGAAAATTATGGAGAAGATTTAAAATTGCACAAGGCATGACAACTTTACACCCCCCTTTATTTAAAATTGGATTCACCCCTGAATTTGGCACTTTATCATGCAGTGTGTTAGGTCTAAGTGGGTTGATTAAAATTGAACCCTACTACTTTACCATTTTACAAACTCTCTTCAATTTTGGTACTCCAAAGTAACCTTTTAGAAGAATTTTCTTAAATTTTGGTACTCCAAAGTAACCTTTTTTTAAGTATTTTTTGAGATAAATAATCTATTAAATATTAAATATTTTATATTTATTAACATTAATTTAAAATCTAAAATAAATAATATAAATTTTTTAATTAATTTAAAATTACAAACAATAATCATTAATTAAACAATTTTGATTACAATAGTATGTTACTAGATGATAGGTTTAATTATGATAGTATGCTACTAGATGATAGTTTTAATTATGATAGTATGGTACATGTACTCCATAATTGTACTACCATATAGTAGATTAAAAAGCCAGTTCTCTCAAGTTTTGGCAAGATCATTTTAGAAGTTATTTTTGTTTAGAAAAGTAGCAGTGGCAAGATATGGGGGAGATCATCCACTATGTTTACTTTAGCAAGACGTTTTTAAAGGTTTTATGTATATTTAAATATAAAATGTTTCATACTTCTATTTAGAAGTTGACAAATAATTTTATCTTATTCTCATTCATCTCCACACACCACAAGATTTAAAACTCACTTGCTAAATCTATCACTTTCCATCTTGTTTCAACTAGAGAACATTGCTACATGCATAACCTTCATATGAAATTTTTTTTTCCAAATTTTACCTTTACCACCCATGACAATTGAAGAGACATTACCTAAAACACAAAATCATTACAAAACTAAGCTTAATTGCAAAAATAGAGTGACAAAAGTGTTCTATAATGTAATAGACTTGGGGCTGTAGTCAAGCATTCTAATGGAAAACCCTACATTAAAAATAAGGAATTGGTGCAGTCACTGTAGGAGGGTTCATAGAATGAACTGTCCAGACCGTGCAGCATGAGCAAACACAACAGAAACAACTCAAGGAAATAGAACAAATACAGATTCAATCATTCAATATATCTTAGAATTCAAATACAATTTGGTCAGCAACATACTGGCTTACAATACAGGCTCAAAGGCCTGATTTCATACATGCTCAAGATAAAGCTTTGAAGCTTCTCTGCACAAATCTAAAACTATTAGATCTTTCTTATGTGAATAGATACTTTCCTAAGGATCTATTACAGAAATATATTTCATTTTCAGACTAATAGATTCCTCTGCGTCGGCCAAGGAAGATCACATATTCTAATGAAGAGCTATAACATGTTCACAGATAGGTCAGACTTAAATGCATAGAACACTTCCTCAAATGAATTGGATAATGTGTGGACCTCTGGGGAAGGTCAGCCATGAACCAAGGATCATTGAATGATGTGTCAGTAGGATCCACAAGTCAAGGAATGATCCACAAGCCTTGTCCTTTAGCTGATTATTAGGAACTATTAGAATGCTCTGCTCTGGGAAAATAAATGATCTTCTGATAGTGATAACTTTCTTGTAACTAATCCAAATGCTCTGAATTCTTTATATGATGTAGATGAATAAATGAAGATGCTATGTCTAGATCTGTAAGATGTGAAATGCCAAAACCATACCACAAGGTAAAACTGCTTCTGACTGAACTGGGAAATGAAAGAACTGAAATGCAAACAAATTGAGATGCAAATGTTTTTGGTTGATGCAAGATTTCTCTTGATCCAGGGATGCTCTTGCATCTGACATCTAGGGTTATTGAAAAAGTGAGTCCCTCACTTTGTCGGGGCTAGGGGAGAATCAAGATGGTCCACCTTAGCCTGAGAAATCCATGATGAATCTTCTTCTGGTTTGCCTTTCCACTTCACAAGATATTCTTTGTATTGTTTGCCTCTAGTGCTGCATCCAACTCTCTTGTCCAAAATGTCTTCTATCTGCTCCAGTGCTTATTGTGGTAACTGCTTCTTCAAGTCCTCATCCATGTTGTCACTAAACTCTACTTCATCATACTGATGTAGGTCTACAGTGTTGAAAATTGGTGATATACCCAGTGTCTCTGGTAACTCCACTTCATATGCATTTCCTGAATCAAATTTTTTGAGTATCTTACAAGGTCCAAATTCTTTTTCTTCAACTTGTTATATGTCCCGACTGGAAATCTTTCTTCTCTCAAATGTACCATTACTTCATCTCCCTCTTTAAATTCTGTGTTTTCTCTTTTCACCTGCCCTTTCCTTATACTTACTGTTCATGTCTTCCAAATGCTTCTTCACCTTATTATGCACTGTCCTCATATGATCTACAAATTCTTCTGCTTCTGAACTTCTCTTTTCCTCTTTACTGATGTCTCTCAATTTTGCAACTCCTCTAGGATTCACTCCGGTAATAATCTCAAAAGGTATTCTTCCAGTACTCTTGTTTACTGAATTATTGTATGCAAACTCTGCTTGTGAAAGAATCAAGTCCCAACTTCCTGCTTTCTCTCCAACCAAACATCTCAACAAGTTTCCCAAACTCCTATTCACTACCTCTATCTGTCCATCTGTCTATGGATGAAAAGTTGAACTGAACTTCAAATTTGTCTTCATCTTCTTCTAAAGTGTCTTCCAAAAGTATCCAACAAATTTTGTGTCTCTGTCTGAAACTATACTCCTAGGTAATCCATGCAATCTCATAATCTCCTTGAAAAATAAGTCAGTTACATGTACTGCATCAGTTGTCTTCTTGTAGGGTATGAAATGAGCCATTTTAAAAAATCTGTCAACCACTACAAATATTTAATCGTGTCCTCTCTGTGTCTTAGGTAATCCCATTACAAAATCCATGCTTATGTCTTCCCAAGGTCTCTCTGGTACTATCAAAGGTTTATACAATCCAGTGTTCTAACTACTCCCTTTTGCAACTTGACAAATTCTACAACTCTGCACAAATCTCTAAACATCCTTATGTATTTTGAGGCAAAAAATAATTTCACTCACCAAAGCCATTGTCTTATCAATGCCAAAGTGTCAGAATGAGGCTTTTGACACTATTAGTCAGATGGTCCAACAGAATTCTTCTGGATGTGAGGAGGGTGAAATATAGGATCGTTTGATCAATGAGTTTGTTGAAGATGATAAAGCCCTTGATCTACAGGCTTCCTCTGTTGTTCCCTTAGATGCTAATGACCTTGAGTCAACCAGAAACCCTATGCGGGAGGTTGATGATCATATCGCTGATCCTTCCCTGACAGTTGACATTAGCCCCAGTGGTAGTGGGAATGATCCTGAATGCTAGATTACCCCTAAGAGGAAGAATCATAAAGGAAAGAAGACTACTGATGTTGGCACTGACTCAAAACAAGGGAGACAAACCCTTTGGGAAAGTCGACAAAGAGAGATTGCTAAGGAAATTGCCAGTGGTAAACAGAAAACTCTGGAGGTCTCCTCCCTCAAACCTTTAAAATGAGGATCTTATCTTGAAATCTGAGGGGTTTCAATAGCCCTTCAAAACAGTTCGAGGTCAAAAATTGTATTTTGGATAACAAGTTAGACATTTTGCTACTGCAGGAGGTCAAGATGACTGAGGAAAACTTTAAGAAAATTGCTGATTACATATGGCCTAAGGCCGAGTTTTGTATTAGTCCTGCTATTGGGGCTTCTGGCGGGATTGTTACTATGTGGAACAATATGAAATTTCAGGGTTCCCTTGTGGCTTCTGACAAGCATTTCCTGGTTACCAATTTCTCCTTACCCTCTTTCAACGGGTATCTCATCAATATTTATGCTCCTAACACCAGAGCTTAGAGACAGTCTTTGTGGACTGATTTGAGTAATACCCTAACCAAGGCTTCGCGTTCCAAATGGATGTTGGTTGGTGACTTCAATACTCCTTTGTATCCCTCTGAGAAATATGGTGGGAACCTTGATTACTCTGACAACATGTTTGATTTTGCTGAGTTTATTAATGATTGGGGACTACTTGATGTGGAGCTTCAAAATCAGATTTTTACTTGGTCCAACAGGAGACATGGGGACCATTTGATCTAGGTTAAATTAGACAGGGTTCTTATATCGAGTAACTGGGACAATCATCATAAGATGCAATTGCAGGCTTTTCCGCGAACCATATCTGATCATTGCCCTATTTTCCTCCATTGGCATGATTCATGTCATCGGGGTCCTTTCCCTTTCAGATTTGAAGCTATGTGGATTAAGCATAAGGATTTCAGGCAACTGGTGACCCAATGGTGGCAAATTCCTATCCAGGGTACTCCTATGTTCAGATTAGTTAAGAAGCTGCTGCATATTAAACAGGAGGTTCGTGGATGGAATAGACTCAGTTTTGGTCATGTGTTTTGGCAGAAGAAATCTTTAGCTGGAAAACTTGAGGATATTCAGTAGCGGATTGCTCAAGGTGATGTGTCTGAAGATACTTCTAAGCAAGAACATGATCTGATTTCAGAATGGAAGAACCTTATGGGCCGTGAAGAGGTCTTTTGGAAGCAAAAATCCTGGGTTCAGTGGCTTAAGGAGGGAGATCGCAATACTACCTTTTTTCATATTTCTGCCATGAAACATAGGAAGGCTAACGCCATCACAAAACTGTGTTTGGACAATGGGGATGTTATCACTGAGGACAATGAGATTGGGGAACAAGCTGTGTTATTTTTTCAGAACTTGTTGACTGAACTGGCCACTAGTGTTGATAATGACAGGGCTACTAAGCAGTTTATTGACAATTTACCCTCTCTCATAACTGAGGACGACAATATGGAAATGCTGAGGCCTATTTCTGAGGAGGAGGTTCGTGCTGTTTTATTCTCTATGGGTTCTTTTAAAGCTCCGAGTCCAGATGGCTTCCCTCCTATCTTTTTTTAGGAGTACTGGGACATTGTGGGGGCTGATCTCACTGCTGCAGTTCAGGATTTTTTAAAAACTGGTAAGCTCTTAAAGCAGCTCAACAACACCTTTATTGTCCTTGTCCCTAAAAAGTTGAAACCTACCAATCTTTCTGATTTTTGACCTATCAGCTTGTGTAATACTGTCTATAAGCTTTGTACCAAAGTCCTTGTCATGAGACTTCAACCTTTTCTTGACAAAATCATCTCTCCTTCTCAAAAAGGCTTCGTTCCTGGGCACCAAATTTTGGATGCTATGATCTCCACCCATGAAACTATTCATTCCATGGAGAAGAGCAGACTTCCAGGTATGGCCCTTAAGTTGGATATTTCTAAAGCCTATGATAGGGTCTCTTGGAATTTTCTATTTCAAGTTCTTAGAAAATTTGGGTTTAATGACAAAATTCATCTCCTCATCTGGACGGCTGTCTCTTCCGTCAAATTTTCTATATTGGTTAATGGGATTCCTCAGGGTTTTTTCTCCTGCTCACGTGGTCTCTGGCAGGGGGATCCCCTTTCTCCTTACTTGTTTATCATAATGGCCGAGGCTCTTGGGAGATTCATTCAATATAACGTGGTCTCTAAACACCTTGTGGGCATTAAACCTGCTTCCTCCCTTGCCCCTATGTCTATGCAGCAATTTGTTGATGATACCCTTCTTTTTGGCACCTCTTCGGTGATTGAAGCTCGGAGATGGAAGAATATTTTAAACTTCTATGCCCTTGCTTCTAGGCAAAGCATTAATTTCCAAAAGAGTAATGTGTATTTTATTAATACTCCCACTTCTCTTTGTCAAAAAATCATCCATATCCTTGATTGTGCTGAAGATGTTCTTCCTGCTATCTATCTGGGTCTTCCCTTTATGGTTAAAGAAGTTTCCTCAAATTTCTGGAATATCCTTTTGGAAAGAACCCAATGGAAATTGATTGGTTGCAAAGGCAAAGTCCTCAGCAGTGCTGGTAAATTGAAGCTTCTTCAGGCTTCCTTGCAAGGTATTCCCACCTATTTCCTTTCTCTTTTCAAAATTCCTACTTCTTTTGCTGCTAAGTTGGAACAGATTCAAAGAAATTTTTTATGGACGGGAGCTGAAGATAAACAACGGATGTCCCTAGTCAGCTGGGATAAAGTATGTCTTCCTAAATCCCATGGAGGTCTCAATATCCGCAACATACGGAATATGAACAAAGCCTTGCTCTCCAAAATTAATTGAAATTTGATCCATCATCAGAAAGATTGGAGAGAAATCATGCAAGCCAAATATTTGCATGTCACTGATTGGTCTAACTTCCTCCAACAAGAAGGTCTTCCTAAGGGATCGGTCATTTGGAACAAAATGTTGCAATCTAGAAATCTACTCATGCAAGGGATCCGATGGAAGCTGGGAAATGGCATGGGTATCAAGTTTTGGACTGATATTTGGCTAAAAGACAAGGCTTTCATCTCTTAGAGGGATATGGGTGTGATTGCTGGCATTGCTACTCAATTTTTTGGCCATAAGGTCAGTGATTATATATCCAACAATAATGGTCACAGGAGTTGGAGGAATTTGTTGGATTGCTGCCCCCATCGCCCCGACCTTGCTTCTAAAGCTCAGTTGGTTCAAAAGTTGATTTAGGAAGTTAGAATTCCCCTCTTCCCTCGTGAAGATGAGCAATTTTGGTGGCCGGATAAGAATGGCCGATTCTCTGTTAAGTCTGCCTATCACTTATTGGTCCCTGAGCTTCATCGAAAGGAGATATGGAGAAAAGTCTGGAACCACAAACTGATCTCGAAAATTAACATGTTCTGGTGGGCCTCTATTCATAACAAAATTCTAACCCAAGATAATTTGCAGAAGAGAGGTTTCACTTTGGTCAACAGATGCTGTCTATGCTGTGAAAAGGAGGAAACAGTTTCTCATTTATTTTTTCATTGTAACTTTGCTAAGGACATTTGGAGCCTTATCCTCAGCAATTTTGGTATTCAGTGGGCTTGCAACTCTAATATCCTAGAAGTTATTAACAATTGGTATCCTCCCTTCTCCCATCCCTGGCTCGTTGAGTTATGGAATCAAACTCTGCCGTGTTTGAGTTGGACATTGTGGAAAGAGCACAACCATCAGATCTTTAGGGATACTGCTCGAGAGGTCTCTCAGGTCTCTCATACTTTCATTAAGACTCTTGTGGAGAGTGTTACTTTGGCCCATATCTGCACTGCGGAGAAACCTCTGACTCCGGAGGAAGAACAAATTGCGGTAAACTGGAAGGTTCTCAACCATATTCCGGCTTATAACAATACTAAACTGTTGCAGAGACTTAACACTAAATGGCAGCCTCTGATTTCTAACTGGATGAAGCTCAATTTTGATGGGGCCTCTAAGCTTACTGGTACAGCTAGTGGGGGAGGGATCATCCGTGATGATAGAGGGTGGATGTTTGCTGTCTATGCTGGAGGTCTGGGTTGTCATAGTAATAACTATGCTGAGGCAATGGCTCTTCTTTGGGGGCTTAAATTGGCCATATCCCTTCATATTCAGAATTTGGAGATTCAGGGAGATTCTAAAATGGTCCTTGATGCCATAACTAATAAGTCGAATGTTGGTATTCAGTTGAAAGACATTATCAGAGATATTCAGTTTCTCTTGCAGAGGTTTATTAATGTGCATATCTCACATATTTACCATGAGGGCAATGGCGTGGCAGACGCTTGTGCTGAACTCAAACAACGTTATTCAAATTGGAGGGTTTGGTGCCAATTTGATTACCTTCCTTTGAATATTAAAAATCTTATTCTTAAAGACGTGGCCGGGTCCTGATGAGGCTGATGTGTTTGAAAGATAGCTCATACTGTCAGTTCCTTGGGAAGGGGCTGATGTGTCCCTTGAAGCACGCATCCTTTTGTACTTTTTCTACTGTCAAATCCACTCCTCTTTCTCATAAGGTGAGCGGATGGCCGGATCATCATGGCTTGTGCCACGTAATTATGGTTAAGCATGGGATTGGTGTCTGTAAGGCCTCCCATTATTATGAGATTGTGTGTGATGTTATTACCCACATTATCTACCTTGTTAATGATCGTAATTCTCCTGTTAAGACTACTGAGGAGTCTGGGGGTCTCTGTGGAATGCGCTGTCATACCGCTATGGGGGGGCAACAGAATTAGAACTGAACCTGTCTCGTGCTATGAATTTAAGGACAATTTGGTTGCTTGGCATTATTGCAAGGAGGGTGGGATTAGCCCCTATTTGGAGAGGCTTAATGGTTACAATGAAGCTCTTTCTGAATAGTTTGCGCGGTCTTGGCAGAATCGATGGGTTTCGGTGGGTGGCATCCGATTTGAAGTTTTTAAAAGTGTAATAGCTATGGCTACCGGTATGTCTACCTAGGGCTTGAAGTTGCAACGCAAAACTAAAATTGCAAACCTCTCCAGCCAGCAGCTTTTCCTCGGAGATGGTGAAGAATTGGTCCCTTAACAGGGCGGTTTTGACAGAGCCAAGCTGCCAGAGCCATGGGACGCTATTTGTTTCATCCTCATGAAATATTTTACCCTCGAGGGGTGCTTTACCAGGTTTTATAATTACCATCTCCCCCTGTTAAATCATTTCCATCGCAATGCGAAAATTAGTTTTCTATTTTATTTGCTTTCTTCCCTAGAGTTTTCTATCCTTAGGGTTCAGGCAAAACTAGCTAAAAACCCTGCTCTGAAGCCTATCCCTCTCCACCAGGGCCTTATTATCTATTTGTATAATCATCATCTTGCCCTCGAGCCCTCTAAATCCATTCCTGCCATTAGTGGGGATGGCGAGCCCTCCTCTAACCTTAAGGATATTCCTAATGTTGATGAACCCGGGCCCTCCCCTGTTCCTATCAAAACTACTGAAGTTTGCACTCCTGTGGCAAATCCTGTCGATTCCCCGGGCCTGACTATTTCTAAGAAGGGTAAAAAGCGGAAGGTTACTAGTGAAATGGGTACTGGGAAGACAGTGGTTGGGACCCCTAAAACCCTTGGTAGGACCCTAGTGGGACAGCGAAGGGATTCCTCTGTGAAGGCTTGTGGGGAGGGGTTTTCTTCTGCAGTTCGGCGGTTTGGGCGTATTGCTGGCAAGCCGGCTCCCTCTGCCAAGTTCATTGACTATTCTGAGAGCGGCTTGGATGAATCCACCTAGGGGAAGGATGACAAGGATGTGGAGGTTCAGGATATTTCGGGTGATGATGAAGACAAGCAGGAAACGCATGATACAGGGGAGGAAATTGCTGACTCTGCTGGACATGCTAACAAAGTGGGCGATATGTTTGTGGAAGAAGCCAAGGATGCTATGGAGACTGATGATGGTCCGGGGGTTAATCTTGCTGGTCTGCAGGTCTGCATTGTGAAGTTGGAATGGTTTCTCTCCATTGTGCTCAGGACCTCTATTCTCCTCAACCTCTCTATGCTGAAGAATTTGGGGGTTACTGTCAATACTGATAGTGATGATTTGGCTAAAAAAGTGGATGCTATTATTAACTCTATGGTCTAGTAAGGAGAGCTGTGGTCTCCTCTGTCTTTTTTTATTTTACTGTTGATACTCTGTTACTCTATTTTTTGGCTTTAGTTTTAGTGGCTAGTTTTGCTGGTTCTGCTGGCATTATGTACTGGTGGTATATGTTGTTTCTGGTGCAAGGCCCTATTTTGTCTTCGGGCCTTTCTGCTTTTGTTAAGGGTTCGGCCCCTTGTTTAGCCGCCTTATATAATCAAAAATAATTATGAAAGAATGTACTAAAGAAGTTCCCACAAGGGTCACCACGGTCTCAATTTATACCTCACCTCTGTTATGATTCATAACTCAACATAATGTTGCTAGAACTCTTACAAGCTCATCTTATTAACACAGATTAGGGCACAAGTAATTATCAATTATCCCCTTCTAACACTAATAAGATACTAGGTTGAATATATATATATATATATATATATATATATATATATATATATATATATATATATATATATATATATATATATATATATATATATATATATATATATATATATATATATCAAGTCTTATTGAGTAACAGTCAAGTTCCATGTCCTATAACTACTGGTGGTAATCATGGTATCATACTATTATCGTAGTCATTAGAACTATCTTCTTTAAGATAGACACACTTTACAAACTATGGTGCCTTAATCAATTGTAAGGGGTCATTTTTATCATATTCGTTACTCAAAATGACACAACCTTCAAGTCCATAGATGTCAATAGTCGTAGTATTTAATGATCTGTAGAATTAAGTTGACACTCAATGATCAAGACTAGTATATGTCAATCAACCTATTAACAATTTACTAGGATCTCAAGCAATATTAAGATCAGAAATAGTTTATAGATAAGGCATGACCGTATCATAGCAATACACTCCAGTGTTAAGGATGTCAAGATAGGCTATATAGTGATGTCTCATGCATAATCATTTCGGTATGCCTAATATCTAAATATCCACCATCTAGGGTACAATGATGTTAAATTTATTGTCCCCAATTATTGCTTAATGAACTATAGCTATTCATAACATAATATTTTAGGGTGTTTAGCATGCCTATTTGCCTTTCCAACTTGAAGGTTCCAATTTTAGAACTAATATTTATCACGGTTTTATATATCTGTCAATAAGTGACCTATAACATTGTGCAACACCACTAGGGAATTACTCTATGTTGAGGAAATACATAGTTCATATCACTTAATGTGGCCCATAATGCTGATTATGTTTCTCATGCCAGGAATTCATGTTACAAAATATGATGATAAAAATATTATTCTCTTAATAATAACAAACCATTCAATAGAATCTTAAACAAGGTCTAGATTATAAAATATAATCATATTCTCAAATCCTCACAAAACACAAAATTTAATGTATCTTAAGTAAAAGACTCATCAATCCACTTATGCATCACATGTTCCTCATAAGATTAAGATATTAAATGTTTAGTTTCCCAAGCATATTCTAGACTATCTCTTAATAGTCCTATAAAGATATAGCTTCAATGAATTCCAAACTTAAAGCATATATAAATTGATAGTAAGATTCTACTACACATCTAAGAATGTATGGATTTGTATACATATATGTTTCAAATGAAGATGTTACCAAAAAAAAGCCTTGTTTTCTCAAGGTATTCTAATTTCGACTCAAAATAATTTATGCTTATTCATTTATGTGGTTGAGTTGGCACTCATTTGAAATATCTGTTTCAATCATGTTGAGTACTTCAACATATTCAGAGTATATCTTTGTAATCTTATATATAAAGAGAGAGATTCCCTTGTGAATAAATTGATGCATTCACTAGTAAAGACAAAGATTGCTATTATAATATCCAATACAGTTAAAGTTTGGCAATGAGTTTTACTTAATAAAAGCCACTGGTGACATTCTACAATACACAACCATAAAGAAATAATAAGATCCCTGACAACAAGATCACTGGAATATTAGACTGCACAAGTTTGTGTAAATAGTAAAGTTCAATAATAGGAAATCATGGGTGTGATAAACTATATAATTGAATGAATTAAGATGATCACTGGTATAACATTCCATACAACCAGGTACTTTAGGTCATTAATAGTCTCGGCCCGATAAAGCCCCAAGAGGATTTCATATCAATAAACATTTTACCTTGATCACCTCTGTTCAAGGTATATTATTTAATTATTTCCACGTCAGTCTTAAAGATTTAGTATCCCTGGTTAACTGGTATCATGCTCCTTTCACTGGTATCTAAGGTGACTAAATTTCAGGTTGAGTGCAGAGAGAACATCCAAATCTAGTAAGGAGAATAGTGCAACGAAAAAGATAAAGACTAAACGTACCGAAGAAAATGACATCCTTTGCAAGGTTGGCCATAGTTTCCATGACAGCAACAGTATATGTGGAGAATCGTGAAACGGGTGGTCAACAAAGGTAGGGACAATATCATTTCCAACAATAAATTCCATCATTTCCAACAACAAGTGGAAGCCGTCACCCCATCAACCAGCATAAAATATCTTTTAATTTTATTTATTTTTATTACTATTTGGCCCTGCAGTCGCCTACGAGAAAGCCTCTCTCAATGGGGATCTGACAGTTTCAAACAAAGCTGGCTGCATACAAACAGGAATTAATGGTCTCTTTTAGCACAGCAAAAGAACGGGATTTGCTTTACACCTGCCCATTGCATTTGCTCAATTTTTAAATCCTCTTCAATAAATTCATTTAGTGTATAACCTACAGTCAGTGCAGTTGATGAAGCTGTATCTGTTGAAAAATCTTATTTAAATTATGCTTTGATGGCTGCCCATTCCTTCTGCGAAAAGCCCCATTTTGTTACAGGCTGCCCATGCTGGTAAATGTGAATCGATCGGGTTGGAGACATGTTTGTTGCGTTTAGTTAAGCAATGTAAATAAGTTTATTATGAAAAGCTGTGTAATTCTTGAGAATACAGGTTTGCAATAATTGAAAATATGTAGAGTAGTCTTAAGGGGTGTTAGCTGCACAAAAGTTGTCAATCTTTTCCTCCAGTTTCTTTGCTTAAATTCTTTCCACTTCACCGATTTCTCTACGGTCCCGATACCCCAAACCATTAAAATAAGGATGTCTCCGAAGAGAATTGTGAATCAATGCAATCACATAAAGTAACCCAGATGGAGGTGTATAAGTACGGACGGTTCTAAGAGTGGATAAAGCTTATTTTACTAGAGGTACTCTAAACCCCTAATATCATACTAATATGAAAACAGTATTTAGAGCCATGACACTGGTTACACCCCTAATATCATATGACTATGTAAGAAAGTCACTCAGCAGAATCAGATTTGTCAAGTATGTAACTGAATTCAAAAGTCTGTATCGACAAACCATTTCCAATGATAGGGTAAAGAGCATTAATCAAATTGCTTTGAAGGAATTATTAATTACAAATGACTAGTATACATAAAACTGCTTATATAATTCAAACAAAGCTGCATACAAACCGGAATTAATGGCCTCTTTAAACACAGCAAAAGATCTCCCAGTACTCGTTTTGCTTTTGTTTGGAGTTTTACATATCTCATAGACTTGTCAATGAAATAGGAAGTATCAAAAATAATAATTTTTAAATGATATTATAAAAAACATTTATTTATGAAATTGCTTTGAAAGAATTTATAATTACAAATAACTATACATAACTTTTTGTACTCAAAATGCTACATAAAAATACATAGTACAAACAATACTGTAATGTGATTATAAACTATTTCCAGATGATTGTATAAAAAACATTTATTTATCAAATTGCTTTGAAAGAATTTATAATTACATATGACTACCCTACTTAAAATTGCTTTGAAGGAATTTATAATTACAAATAACTAGCATACATAACTTTTTGTAATCAAAATGCTACATAAAAAATGCATATTACAAACAATACTGTAATGTGATTATAAACCATTTCCAGATGATAGTATAAAGAACATTTATTTATCAAATTGCTTTGAAAGAATTTATAATTACATGACTACCATACATAAAATTGCTTTGAAGGAATTTATAATTACAAATAACTAGCATACATAACTTTTTGTACTCAAAATGCTACATAAAAAATGCATATTACAAACAATACTATAATGTGATTGTAAACCATTCCCAGATGATAGTATAAAGAACATTTATTTATCAAATTGCATTGAAAGAATTTATAATTACATATGACTACCATACATAAAATTGCTTTGAAGGAATTTATAATTACAAATAACTAGCATACATAACTTTTTGCACTCAAAATGCTACATAAAAATACATATTACAAACAATACTGTAATGTGATTATATATAAAAATGCATATTACAAACAATACTGTAATGTGATTATATATTTCTGTATACTTATAACCAAAATAACCAAAGAAAACTTAACTCCTAAATTCAATACTTCCCCTACAAACAGCCTATTGGTGGAATAGTTGTGCACCCCGTGCAACTGCTAGTTGTTATTATTATTATTTTTTAACCAGAAAAAGGTGAATGAACACCCATGCTAGTTGTTATTATTTAAGCATTCATATATTCTATTCACAAATGTACGTACTATAAAAATATTTCATATACACATCAAGAGTGAAGAGATCTACCATGATTGGAAGCAAATAATCCGTATTCATGGAAATACTAGTAAAATTTTATTTTAGTTTATGATACTGAATCCAGTTAGCCTCCTTGATAACTTTAATACATGTACCTCTTTATAACCAGCAATGTAGGAAGACTTCAATTATAAGCTGATATCAAAACTAAAATTCTGGTTTATCCCTTCCTTTAAAGTCCTAATGAAAGGTCTAATTTAGATTACTTGGATGCCCTGGACTGAATCTCCATTCCAGTGCAATCTTTGCTTGCTGAATATCAAACAAAAACAAAGTTTAAGTGTAAATTTTATGACCTTATTTAGGTGATATGGAATATAAATAATCGAAGACTAAAGAATCAAAAAACTGTTATACACTTTCATCAAAGTATAAAGATACTAAGAAATTAGCAACACTGTATGGCTATACAGACTTATTCGCACTTTCTCCAAATGCATAAAGTTAATGCAGTTAGTGATATCGATGCCTACATGTCTATATTTTCTTTTCTTTCTACCTTTTCTCCCTTTGAAAATTTACTCTGTTATAAACATCTTTGGATTGAAAATTTACTCTGTTATAAACATCTTTGGATAAGAAATCGCTGTAATACATAGTGTCCTATATTCATGTATTCAAACAATTACTATTGGAAAAACAAAGAATGTACTATTAATTACTAGCAGAAGAAATCTAGAAAAAAAAAGCATGGAATCACTTGTTGCAAATAAGTTATATTAGGACTGATGATAAACTGGCCACAAAGGGATCAGTAGTTCAATTGATGGAACACTCCAGTAGCAAACTGAAAGTTCTAGATTCGAATTCTACCTAGTCTATATATAAACTGTAGCTCTACACTACTAAGGATACACTTATTTACAAAGGCAGAAGATCAAGATATATATATTCAGAGTGTTTTGTGCAGAAAAAAATTGAAATGACCAAACTTGAACTAAAATTGCTGGATAACATCAAGAAGTATGTGGCTATTTCCTAAACTCCTATCGAAGTTATATGGATCTGTGGTTCATATAGAGTTCAATTGCACAAGTTTTAAAATTTAAAAAAAAAAACATTCTAAATATATTTCTCTATCATTTGTTTTTTAAGGTAAAAGTCCACTATTTAGCCTCTCACTGGGCCTCATTCCTATATAGTTCTCAACATATTCAAGATACTAGCAACAACAATTTCAGAGTCATTGTTAGACCTGAGCTAATTTTTCAAGTCACCGTGATATGTAGAAACTATAACAGACACCACAAATAAACCAAAATTGCGTCAATAGGCATTTTGAGTATTTTGTGTAGATTTGAAGCCCATCTTATCCCTTGAAATTTCTTTTACATCCAAGATTATGGAATATCAAACTGATCAAAATCATCTTCATTATATTCATTAAGGTCAGATTCATATTTTCTGGTTCTTTGAGGTGGGTAAAGAAGTTAAGATGGAGATTATTTGTGGATTAGTCAAATCACCTTAGATGTATTCATCAAGATTAGATCATTGATTAGGTTCTTTGATGCAGGAGTATATGGGCGGATTGGCGATCAGCGTCAACCAAAAACAAATTTCAGGTTTGCATTTCATATTTGGTGTGTTTGGTTTTGATTTGGCATCTCTTGGCTTTTAGAATGGTTGGTATGTCAGAATTTGCAAGTTTTTAGTTTTCACCATACTTTAGTGTCGGTGCACAAATGCAGTTAAACAATTGTCTCAAAAAATTGATGAAGTTTCTTGGTAAATCCTCTTACAAGAAGATTGTTGATTCCATCCTAGATTTGGTGATGAAGGTTTTGTAGTCATACGCCTTCTAGTTTTGGAGAAATAATCATTTTGTGACTTATGCTGGTAGATTGATGAAAGTTTAATATCTTGAGCTTTGCGAGGTTTGGTACAAAATGGTTTGGCAGAAAGCTTTGAGATGTTGATTTCTTAATATTTGAGACTATCATGTTGTAGTCATGGTTTCACAAGGTTGGAGACCCTCAAAGAATTTAGTTAGTCTTGACAAGTGAATGATGATATGGCATGAAATTGGAAGCACAACATTCTTTTATAGGTATAGATATTTGCATACTTGGTGCTATAATACTTTTCATTGACCAAAAACAATACCATGAGGCCAAAATTCTCTTTGGATGCCATTTCTCGTCTGAAGCAAGTAAACCCATGAACATCACGCTCTGAGAGGAAAAGCCAGCTTGTGACCATTTCAAATGCTTCATAACAAGAAGGCAGATGAAAGGTGGAGTGACGTTACAAGTTTACAGCACCTAAAGGAGAGAATTCTAACACCTCATAGAGGCAACTTTTTGTAAGTTTCAAAATATAATTTGAAGGTTAAAATGGAGATGCCAAGGATTGATAATTCCTTCAACTTTACAAGGACTTTAGTCAATGCCTTTTAAAGGGCAATAAATCGGCAGTTTAAGCGCCAACTTCAACATTCTATGCAGATTTAATGGATAATCAAAAACTAACGTTGATGTAGAATCTAAAACGCCAACTTAAGGGCTGTGTCGATGCGACTGGGAGCCATGGGTCCCATTCTCTTGGTAAAATCAAATGTTGTCTTTATGATGGAGGGAGGCATCACCTCATATTCAAATCGATGTTTCCTTTTCATTTAAAAAAGATTGAATTCAATATATAAGAGCAAGAGGAGCGCCAAAGTGATGCGGCCTTAGGAGAAGAGAATAGGGTCGCTACTGAAGAATAGGAAACAAGTAAAATGAAGGATGAGAATAGATAGAAGATCAGGAATTTGAAGGAAAAATGTGAAGGCTGATTTGGGTGTTAGCATAGTATTACATTGTTTAATATCTGCTTAGTTTAGACAACGGTTACCAGTTATGCTGCCAATTATGCAGTTATGTCTATTACAATTTTTTAACTGCATTTCTCCTTGTATAAATGTTTTTGTAGTTTATCGAATAAATCAATCAAGAAATCATCAATATATTATTACATGCTTTTGTTATTCCTGTGCAATGGTGTAATCTGTACATCCTCACCATATTTCAATATGGTATCAGAGCAGTTATTGATCATGGAGAAGTAGCAAATTTGTTTTGGAAATGATATGTGAAGATTTTCTAGAGTAGTTGTTGGTCACTGAATACAAGTGCATTGTTTTGTTGAGCAATATGAGATCACCAGTACTGCGTGTGGATAGAACATACTAGCATAAGAAGGCATGAAGTTGTATAAAAAATTGAAGGTATTTGAATCCATTGATTGAGCATCTAGTATAGTTTTCTTTTGCATTTAATACACTTGATGCGCAAGTCAAGCTTCTATTTGATATAATGTACAAAGGGCATGTAATGGAATGGCCACTTAATGGATATGCAGACATGACCTAGCCTAGTTCAGCTCCATGGTATTTTTTTTAATATCCTTTGTGAGTAAATCCTTGGTAGAACTGTTGGAAATTGAAATCTTATAAGCAGTTATACGGCTATCTGTAACAACAATCAGAATGCATCATATAGTTATAAACATAGTGTTTCACTAAACAATTAAGTGCAAGATTTGAGCAAACTGCTCTAAGCATCCAACGATTGGAGGAACCATGCTAACTGGTTGGTTCTTTGTGATGGAAGCCTGCCTACAAGATCTCCTCACCATTTGAATGAAGTTTTGTCCAATGTTCATTGCTGGTGTAAGGAACAAAGATGATAAAGACGCAGTGATTTGTGTATGCTGAGTTGATGTGGGCACCAGAATTCTAAAGGAATTTTCAAATTGACTTATTCCAGAGAAACACAATCTTGCTGCGTATAGGAAGAGATTTGTAAGTAAACCTAAAATTCACTCAAGTGGATGCATATGTGACTATTCAACACGCCTTGCATGTAAATGTGTGCAGTGGAGTTGGTATATGATTTTAATTTTAATACAAGCAGTCATAGGATCAAAACTATGAAAGTGGAGTTATAAGGTGTGAAAGGAGAAGTAGTTGAACTTAAATAAGTTGTTACAATTTTCATTGTAAGGGTCTATTTTGGAGGTAATTGTAATTCAATTTATTTATAAGATGCATGTGTTTTAGTTTGGATTTACTCACAAAGGATACTAAGATGGGATATGGATTTATAAGGTATGAGTTTTCAGCTTTGTAATTGGGAGATATAAGGTGTTTAATGTAAAGGAAGAAAATCTATTCAATATCATGCAATCTTTTTGTACCATGGATGGAAACAAATTGGTTGTTCAGTTGGAGGGTTTCGAGGATTATAGTACTTCCTTTGGTGCTACCTTTGGAGGGTAAGGACTCAGAGAGTCATATTGGAGGTAGGCGGCATCAGAGGATGGAGGAATTTTCATCATCTCAAGTTAGCTTCTCGCTTTGAGATGATGCTTTGCATGAGAAGCATTTTTGGCTTTAGTTTTTTTTCTTTTCCTTGTTGTTGTTGACAGATTTGAAGAGGTGTTGAGCTCAATATGGATTGTTGTCAAGCAAGCGTCAGAGTATATGATCAAGAATTATACCCTTTTATGGTCACTAGACAATGATAGAGATCTATCGTATCTGTTAGGGATTGTTGTCAAATAATTCAAGACTCTGTGACTTGAGAGTTTAGGACTGAGAGCTCAAGAACACAGCTCGAAGCTACACCTTTCCGAGGGTGAAGAGACAACTTGATGGAGCCCCACTTGGTTCAAGATTTGTTATTTTAGGAGAAGATCTTCTATAAAATATGTATTCATATTATGTAATCATCTTTGTTAAGTATATTAGCATTTAGGGGGGTCCCTTGGTACTATTGCAGGAACAATTGAATAAGGGGGGAATGTTAGAATAGTATTACATTGTTTAATATCTGCTTAGTTTAGATAGCGGTTACCAATTATGCTGCCGATTATGTAGTTATGTCTATTACAACTTCTTAACTACACTTCTCCTTGGCATTTCTCCTTGTATAAATGTTTCTATAGTTGATTGAATAAATCCATCAAGAAATCATCAATATATTATTACATGCTTTTGTTATTCCTATGCAATGGTGTAATTTGTATGTGCTCACCATATTTCAATATTGGGGAGATATTCAGTCCAAAATTCATAGAGGAAAAATAGTCATAAATGTTACCAGACACTGAAGAACAATAGATGAAAGGAGAAAGAACAATGGAATGAGTGTATGGGTTCAGAGAAGGGTCAACTAGAGCAAGGAAACAGAGAAATATGAATTGAAGTTGCAGATATAAGTGAAAAATAATAGAAATCTACATATTTGTTTTAAATTGCCTTGCATAGTGAAGAATTTGTAGTTCAATTGTGTAATATGGATTTGGTTCAATTTGTGCATATGAACTATGATTTCTATAATTATTGTGAGCATTTGAATCAAATAAAATTAAGATTTTATGGTGTTGCAATCTAAGTTTTGTTTATCTAAAAAGAGAGTCTCTATTTTGTGTGGTGTGGATTGTGTGACTTTCTATGTGGAAGTTTTATGTTTTTACAGAGAGGGGAGTACCCTTTTGCACCAAGTAGTATCAAAGAAAGAAGATCCTAAGAGTGTAGTGGATACACTAGGATGTGTGGGTAAAAGTAATGGTTGAGAAGAGCTCATGTGAGAATTATTGCAGGTTGGTGAAGTCCCGAGCAGTTGAGAGCTAGTAACCGTAGAAGAGTTGTCCTTGTAGGTTCCAAGGTAAGAGAAAGTGAATGTAGAAGATTGAAAAAACTAGTAAGATAAAGATATATGTGTGGAAGCCCATCATGTGGGATGGTTGGAGATGGTATAAAAGGGAGGGATTCCTTAGAGAGATGACCAAAAAGATTGAGAGGATTGGCAGGTTGTTTAAGAGATGTGACCAATTGAAAGCTAGGCAACATGGAGAGGTTGTAAGGTATGAGTTTTTAGAGAAGACATGAAATGAAGAGGGCATGAAAGAAAAGGATGAGGAAAATGAAGAAGTGGCAGCGGATATTAAGAATGAAGAAGAAGAGGAGATCCTTGTGCAAAAGGATCAAGAGCGAAGAGAAGAGATTGCAATCAAGGTTGTAAAAGATGATAAGAGGAGTTGCAACCCTTTGGTAGAAGAGGCATGGAAGGAGAAACATGTGCAAGCAGCCCATATATTCCAAAAAGAAAGAATATCAGAAAAGAAAGGAAGCAAGGAGAGAAAATAATGGGAGAGTAAAGTTGTGGAACATGAAGTTGTAGTAGAAATTGATTTGTGGAAAGACATGGACTATGTGGGATATTGATGTGAAGAAGAAGCATTGGAGATTGTAGCAAAGGTATGTTTTTTGAAAGACATGAATGAATAAGTTACATGTGATCTAGTAGTAGCAACAACATATCCTTTGGAGGATAGGAAGATAGAAGAGGAAGGTAACAAACTTGTAGCTGAGTATGAAGACCAGAAAGTTGTAGCAGATGGATAATAAGAGATGACGAACTTAGAAGGACATAGATTTGATGAGCAAGTGGGTGAAGAGGAGAATGATCTTCTATGGAAAGAGGAGATGAAGAAAATAGACAATTTAAAAAGAGGAGATTGGATAGAAGAACATAAAGAGATTAATGGTGTAGTGAAAAATGAAGGTAAAGAACTTGGAGCAATGAAAGAAAATGAGGTAAAATTTGAAAACTCTGAGTCCAATTTGTTCGGGATGATGAATACAATAGAGGATATAGAGGAAGAAAAAGGTAGATACATGGAAGACATCAATTTCCATAAGGATGCTGCAAATTTGGTTGTTGTTGAGGAGCATAATTTAGTTGAGGAAGAAAGTGAGAAGATAAAAAAGTTGTTTAGTTTGAGTGAACACTTGAAGGAGATGAATGGGGAAGATAAGAGTGAGAAGATGGATGCCGTAACAGTGAAAAATGAAGAGGTAACTTATGATTTTTCTAAATGTTCTGATGAGGAAGTTGATAGGGATTTATTTGTTGCTGAGGTGGATAAGGAGTTGCAAGTAGATGGAAGGAAAACATATAAAGATGCAGATTTGTAATCATTTGTTACATGTTTGAATGTAGAGGTTGTAAAAGATGCTACAAGTGAAAAAATATGTAAAATAGTTCAAGACATGAGGAGGTTGATGGGAATAGATGGGGTAGATGAAAACCTCATAGCGAAGGATGAGATGATGAAATTTGCAACTGAAGATGACAAATGAAATATTGCAGTGAAGAAACAAGAGGTGAAGTTTATTGTGTTTGGTGATAAAATTCATTTTCGTTCATTTGCAATGTTGAAGGTTGAGGCTTCTATGGAGAAGAGTAGATGGAAATTGTTAATTTCCATGAAGTTGTAGGGGCATATTTGTATTTATGTGTTGCAGATTGTGATATGGATGATGTCACATTTTTGTGGTGGGTCAAAACCCATGAAAGAGGAGAAGATTAGTGAGATTGATTGGTGGTGGTGGCTAGATAATGGTGGGTTGGATCCCATGAAGGAGGAAAAGAGAAAATATTCTTGGGAGGAGGAGGATGGTACATAATGATGCAGGTCCACGAGAGGAGAGAAGAATGGAGTGCAGATTTGTTGGATGAGAGTGAAGCTTGTTTTGGCAACACGCTAGAAAAGGAGGAAAAAGAAACAACTTTTGTTCACATGTTTCAACGATGGAGTTCACTACAAATTTATCATAATCTCAAAGAATTGTTCTACCATTCAACTCCATGTTTATGAGTGTATGCACAACATGTTTTTAGTTTTCACCATACATTGATGTGGGCACAACACATGTAGTTTTCACCGAAATAATTGTTTTGGGAAATCAGTGATATTTCTTAATAAATCCTCTTAAAGGAAGATTGTTGATTCCATCCTAGATTTGATGATGAAGCTTTAATAGTCATATACCTTATGGTTTTGGAGAAATAATCATTTCATCACTTCTGTTAGGAGATTGAGGGAAGCTTAACATCTAGATATCTATGAGGTTTTGTACAGAATGGTTTGGCAAAAAGCTTCAAGATGGTGAGTTATACATCTCTGTAGGTTTTCATGTTATTCCAAGACCTTGGCAAGAAATTATGGCCAGTGTCAGTTTTTAACTTTGAATCTGTCATGTCGCAGTCATGGTTTCACAAGGTTGGAGACCTTCAAAGAATTTAGTTACTCTTGATAGGTGAATGATGATATGGCATGAAATTGGAAGCACAACATTCTTATAGAGGTATATATATTTGCGTGATATGGCATGAAATTAGAAGCACAACATTCTTATAGAGGTATATATATTTGTATACTTTCTGGTATAATATTTTTGATGGACCAAAAATAATACCATTAGGTCAAAAATGCTCTTTGGATGCCATTTTTCATTTGAATCAAGTAAATCCATGAGCATCAAACTCTGAGAGGAAAAGCCAGCTTGTGACCATTTCAAACACCTTATAACAAGAAGGTAGATGAAAGGTGGAGTGATTTTACACTTGAGGTGCCTGAAGGAGAGAAATATAATGCCTCATAAAGGCAACTTTGTGTAAGTTTCAAAATGTAATTTAAAGGTTAGGCACCAAGGATTGACAAATCCTTCAACTTCACAAGGACTTTAGTCAACACCTTTTGAGAGGCAATAAACATGAATTTTAAGCGCTAACTTCGACATTCTTTGTAGATTTAAGGGATAATACAAAAGCCAATGTGGATGTAGAATCTGAAACGCCAACTTAAGGGCTATGTGGGCACGACTGGGAGCCGTGGGTCCCATTCTCTTGGTAAAATCAAACATTGTCTTTGAAATGGAGGTAGACGTCACCTTATATTCAAATCCATTTTTCCTTTTCATTTAAAAAGTGAATAAAATATACGAGAGGAAGGGGAGTACCAAAGTGGTGCGGCCTTAGAAGAAGAGAATAGGGTCATTGCCAAAGAATAGGAAACAAGTAAAAAGAAGCATGGGAATAGATTGAAGCTCAAGAATTTGAAGGATAGACATGAAGGTTGATTTGGAGAGAGATTCAGTCCAAAATTCATAAAGGAAAACAATAAAACATGCTGCCAGGCATTGAAGAACAACAGATGAATGGAGAGAGAACATTGGAATGAGAGTATGGGTTTAGAGAAGGGACAAATAGAGGAAGGAAATAGAAAAATGTGAATTGAGGTTGTAGAGAACAAAAATCTACATATTTGTTTTAAATTGCCTTGCATAGTGAAGAATTTGTAGAAGTTCAATTGTGTAACTGGTTTTGGTTCAATTTGTGCATCTAAACTATGACTTATATACTTGTTGTGAGAATTTGAATCAAATAAAATTAAGATTTTTTGGTGTTGTATTCTAAGTTTTTTTACCTAAACAGAGAGTCTCTATTTTGTGTGGTGTGGATTGTGTGAGTTTCTATGTAGAAGTTTTATATATTTGCAGGGAGGGGAATACCCTTTTGCACCAAATGGTTTTAGAGTGAGAAGGTCCTGAGAGTGTAGATCATACATCAGGATGTGTGGGTAAAGGTAGCGGTAGAGAAGAGATCGTGTGAGAACTGTTGGAGGTTGGTGAAGTCCTTAGTAGTTGAGAGCTAGTAACTACGGAAGAGGTGTCCTTGAAGGTTGCAAGGTAAGAGAAAGTGATTGTAGAAGATTGTAGGAGTTAGTAGGATAAAAATATATGTGTTGAATCCAATCATGTGGGATGGCTGGAGATGGTATAAAAGGAAGGGATTCCTTAGAGAGATAATTGAAAAGATTGAGAGGATTGACAAGTTGTTTGAGATATGTGACCAATTTGAATCTATGCAGTGTGGAGAGGTTGCAACGGATGAGTTTGCAGTGAAGACATGCCATTAAGAAGGCATGAAATAAAAGGATCAGGAAAATCAAGAAGTGGTAGGAGATATGAAGAATGAAGAAGAAGAGGAGATCCTTGTACAAAAGGATCAAGAGGGAAGATAAGAGATTGAAACTGAGGTTGCAAAAGATTAGAAGAGGAGTTGTAACCCTTTGGTAGAAAAACGCATGGAAGGAGAAGCATGTGAGATCAGCCCATACATTCCAAAAAGAATGAATATCAGAAAAGAAAGGAAACATGGAGAGAAAAGAATGGAAGAGGAAAGTTGGGGAACATGAAGTTGTAGCAGAAAATGATCCATGTTAAGGCATGGACTATGTGGGACAATGATGTGAAGAAGAAGCATTGAAGATTGTAGCAGAGGTATGTCTTTTAAAAGATATGAATGAAGAAGTTAGAAGTGATGTAGTAGCAGTGACAACATATCCTTTGGAGCATAAGAAGATAGAAGAAGAAGGTAACAAGAGGTAGATACATGTAAGACTTCAATTTCCATGAGGATGTTGCAGATTTAGTTGTTGTTGAGGAGCACAATTTTGTTGAGGATGAAAGTGAAAAGATAGAAAAGTTCATTTTGAGTGAAAACTTGAAGGAGATGAATGGGTATCTAAGAGTGAGAAGATGGATGTTGCAATAGTGAAGAATGAAGAGGTAACTTCTGATTTCTCTAAATTTTGTGATGCAGAAGTTGATAGGGATTTGTTTGTTGCAGAGGTGGATAAGTAGTTGCAAGTATATGGAAGGAAAACATGAAGATGCAAATTTGTATGCACCTTTTACATGTTTGAATGTAAAGGTTGTAAAAGATGCTACAAGTGAAAATTGGGTACAACAGTTGAAGACATGAGGATGATGATGGGAATAGATGGGGTAAATGAAAACCTCATAGTGAAGGATGAGATGATGAAATTTGTAGCTATAGTTTCAATTTTTTGTGTTTTGGTCTCCATTTGGTATCTCTTGGCTTTTGGATCTTAGCGTAATACATCATCATTGTATTACATTGTTAGTTATGTTTAATTTGTTCAGTTTCATATAACTAGACCAGTAGTTATTGTTCGGTTTCATATCGGACTCCCACCACATAATATATATGGATGTACCTACATTTAATAACGATATCAATAAAAATATTACTTTACTTCAAATGGTGTCAGAGCATTTTGAGAATGGGTTGAGTGAGTCCATCAATCTAGAAAATCAAATCTTTGCATTTGATATTGCTGCCAGTTAGGGAATGGATCTTCCTATGGAGAAAAAAGGCACAGCCATGAGTGCTGCATTATGGTGTTCTACAGAATCGTCTATGAGGTTTTCTCATTGGAAGATCACATTCCTAAACATATAGGCAATTATAATCAGCAAGGTTGGTAGAGAAGCACATTTGTAGAGAATTTGATGATCCATAAGTTATTGGCATAGAAGAATCATCCAAATAAAATTGTTATTTTTATTTGTTCATTTAAAAAAAAATCAGACTTGCACTGGAAAGAGAGAAGGGAGCACAGGAATAAGAAACTATTATCATGAAGATCCTGCCATCGAATGGAAGAACGAAAAGAGAAAGGTACATATTTGTTTAAGTTTAAATGAAGATTTCCTATCATTCGGTAATATGGTTGGTGTCGAATGTGGAGAATGTTTTGGAATATGTCGTGATATCCAAAATCTTCTACAAAGATGACATATTAAGGGTATGTATTGAAGTGTGGAAGTACAAAGTTTATATGCATATATATTTAATTTGGAGTAATAAGGTGAATTTAGTCTTATTGTTTCTTTTTTGAGTATTATTTTAAAATGAAGTTTCCTCTAGACAAGTATTCTAGATTTAATTTTCATACTTGGAGAATAAAAATTCAGATGCAACTGATGAATAAAAATTTGTGGGGAATAGTAAGTGGAAATGAAAAAGTACCTATAGATGCAAATATGTTATTAGATTGGAATAGTAGAGATGATAAAGCCAAGGCTATAATAGGTTTTGCTCCTTCTGACATTGAATTGCATCACATAGATTTAGATAAATCATCAAATGAAATTTGGGATAATTTAAATAAATTGTTTGGAGCAAAAGTAGTCAATGCAAAGTTCTCCCTAAAGCTTCAGTTGTTCAGATTCAAGATGGAACTTGGAATTACAATGTCAAATCATATAAGTAACTTGCAGTTTTTTATTAGATAGCTAGTAGAGGTTAAGATTAAGGTAGATGATGATGATGCTAAGGCCATCTTATTAAACAACTTGCCTTCAAAATACAACAATGTTATTTTTTCACTCAGTCAAATACCTTCACAAACTCTAGAAGGTATGATTTCTGCCCTTCTAGTACAAGAGAAGAGAACAATAGAAGATTCAAAAGATGATCCTCAGGAGAAATCATTATTCTCAAGAAACAATTACAAAAGATCAGAGAAAATCAAATGTTTTTATTGTAAGAAAAAGGGTCACACATCTTGGGATCATAGAACTCGAGCTAGTGATGTTCTTAAAGGAAATCTTGCTTGCATTGAGGATGAGGATTGAACAAACGATGAATGTTTTAAAGATGACTATTCCCCTGGTGTCAATAGTACATTAGTACTATAAAGGTTCCTTCAAATTGGAGGCAGGCGGCATCGGAGGATGGAGTATTTTCCATCATCTCAAGTTAGCTTCTCACTTTGAGATGATGCTTTGCATGAGAAGCAGTTTTGGTTTTGGTTGTTTTGCTCTTCTTTGTTGATGCTGACAGATTTGAAGAATGTATGTTTTGGAGACAGGTTTGGGATTTGGCATTGTACTCATTATGGACTGTTGTCCAGGGAGCTTCAGAGTATATGATTGACAATTATACCCTTTCGTGGTCACTAGACAATGATAGAGATCTGTCATATCTCTTAGGGATTGTTGTCAAATAATTCAAGACTCTGTGATTTGAGAGTTCAGGACTAAAGAGCTCAAGAACATAGCTCAAAGCTATGCCTTTATAAGGGTAGATGAGATAGCATGATGGAGCCCTGCTCAGTTCAGGATTTGTTCTTTGGGAGAAGATCTTCTATAAAATATGTATTCATATTATGTAATCAGCTTTGTTGAGTATTTTACCATTCAGGGGGGTCCCTTGGTTCTTTTGAGGAACAATGTAATAAGGGGGGGGAATGTTAGCGTAATACATCATCATTGTATTACATTGTTAGTTATGTTCAGTTTTTTCGGTTTCATATAACCGAACCGGTAGTTATTGTTTGGTTTCATATCAGACTCCGACCACACAATATATATGGATGTACCTACATTTAATAATGATATCAATAAAAATATTACTTTACTTTTCACCGAAACAATTGTTTCGGTAAAGCGGAGAAGTTTTAATAAAATACTCTTTTAGGAAGATTCTCGATTCTATCCTAGAGTTGATAATGAAGGTTTTGTAGTCATATGCCTTATGGTTTTGGAGAAATAATTATTTCATGACTTATGCTATCATATTCATGAAAGTATAATATCTTGAGTTATGTGAGGTTTGGTATATAATGGTTTGGTAGAAAGCTTCGAGATGTTGATTTCTAAACCTTTGTATGTTTTTTGTGATATTCCAAGATCCTGGGGAGAAGTTATGGCCAAAGTCAGTTTTTAGTTTTGAGTCTATCATGTCACAGTCTTGGTTTCACAAGGTTGGAGATCCTCAAAGAAATTAGTTATTCTTGACAGGTGAGAGATTCAGTCCAAAATTTGTAGACGAAACAATCATACATGATGACATGCACTGAAGAACAATAGATGAATGGAGAAAGAACAATGGAATGGGGGTATGGGTTTAGATAAGGGTCAACCAAAGCAAGGAAATAGAGAAATGTGAATTGAAGTTGTAGAGATAAGTTAAAGAGAAAAGAAATCTAAATATTTGTTTTAAATTGCCTTGCATACTGAAGAATTTGTAGAAGTTCAAATGTATAATCTGTCTTTGGTTCAATTTGTGCATCTAAACTATAATTTCTATACTAGTTGTGAGCATTTGAATCAAATAAAATCAAGATTCTATGGTGTTCCAATCTGAGTTTTGTTTATCTGAATAGAAATTCTTTGTATTGTGTGTTGTGGATAGTGTGAGTTTTTGGGTGGAAGTTTTATGTTTTTGAGGAAAGAGAAGCACCCTTTTGTACCAAGTGGTATCAGAGCGAGAAGGTCCTGAGAGTATAGAGGATGCACCGAGACACGTGGGTAAAGGAAGTCCTAGAGAAGAGCTCATGTGATAATTGTTGTAGGTTGGTGAAGTCTGAGCAATTAAGATCTAGTAACTGCGGAAGAGTTGTCCTTACAGATTGTAGGGTAAGAGAAAGTGAATGTAGAATATTGTAGCAATGAGTAAGATGAAGAAATATTTGTGGAAGCCCGTCATGTGGGATGGTTGGAGATGGTATAAAAGAAAGGGATTTCTTAGAGAAATGACTAAAAAGATTTAGAGGATTGGTAGGTTTTTTAAGAGATGTGACCAACAGGAAGCTATGCAGCGTGGAGAGGTTGCAAGGGATGAGTTTGCAATGAAGACATGCCATGAAGAGGCCATGAAAGAAAAGGATGATAAAAATGAAGAAGTGATAGCAAATACAAAGAATGAAGAAGAAGAGGAGATCCTTGTGCAAAAGGATCAAGAGGGAAGAGAAGAGATTGCAACCAAGGTTGTAAAAGTTGAGAACAGGAGTTGTAGCCCTTTGATAGAAGAGGCATGGAAGGAGAAGCATGTTGGAGTATCCCATACATTCTAGAATGAAAGAATATCAGAAAAAAATGGAAGCAATGATGTGAAGAAGAAGCATTAGAGATTGCAGTGAAGGTATGTCTTTTGAAACACATGAATGAAGAAGTTAGAATTCATGTAGCACCAGTGACAACATATCCTTTGGAGGATAAGAAGATAGAAGAGGAAGGTAACAAACTTGTAGCTGAGTCATAGAGCAGAAAGTTGTAGCAAATGGAAAATTAGAGATGATGAAGTCAGAGATTGCAGTAAAGGTATGTATTTTGAAAGACACAAATGAAGAAGTTAGAAGTAATGTAGCACCAATGACAACATATCTTTTAGAGGATAAGAAGATAGAAGATGAAGGTAACAAACTTGCAGCTGAGTATGAAGAGTTAAAAGTTGCAGCAAATGGAAAATTAGAGATGATGAAGATAGAAGGCCCTAGATTTCACAAGAAAGTTGGAAAAGAGGAGAATGATCTTCTATGGAAATTCAAGATGAAGAAAATAGACAAGTTTCTAAGAGGAAATTGGATAGAAGAACATGAAGAGTTGAATAGTTCAGTGAAAAATGAAGGTAAACAAGTTGGAGTAGTGAAAGAAAATGAGGTATGTCATGAAGCATTAGAGATTGCAATAAAGGTATGTCTTTTGAAAGACATGAATTAAGAAGTTAGAAGTCATGTAGAAGCAGTGACGACATATTCTTTGGAGGATAAGAAGAAGAAGGTAACAAACTTGTAGCTGAGTATGAAGACCGAAAAGTTGCAATAAATGGAAATTTAGAGATGATGAAGTTAGAAAGCCCTAAATTTCACAAGCAAGTGGGTAAAGAAGAGAATGATCTTCTATGGAAAGAGTTTAGATGATGAAAATAGATAAGTTGCTTAGAGTATATTGGATAGAAGAACATGAAGAGTTGAATAGTGCAATAAAAAGTGAAGGTAAAGAAGTTGGAGCAGTGAAAGAAAATGAAGTAAAATTTGAGAGCCATCGGTCCCATTCTCTTGGTAAAATCAAACGTTGTCTTTGAAATGGAGGAAGGTGTGATATTAGATATAAATCAATATTTTCTTTTTATTTTAAAAAGTGAATACAATATAGAAGAGTAGGGGGGAGCACCAAAGTGGTACGGTCTTAGGAGAAGAGAATAGTGTCACTGCCAAAGAATAGAAAAAAAGTAAAAAGAGGAGTGGGAATAGATAAAAGCTCAGGAATTTGAAGAACATACGTGAAGGCTGATTTGGGGAGAGATTTAGTCCAAATTTTGTAGAGCAAAATAATCATACATGATGACAGACGTTGAAAAACAACAGATGAATGGAGAAAGAACAATAGAATGGGGTTATGGGTTCAGATAAGGGTCAAATAGAGAAAGGAAATAGAGAAATGTGAATTGAAGTTGCAGAGATAAGTTAAAGAGAATATAAATCTACATATTTGTTTTAAATTTCCTTGCACAGTGAAGAATTTGAAGAAGTTCAAATGTGTAATCTGGCTTTGGTTCAATTTGTGCATCTGAACTATGATTTCTATACTAGTTGTGAGCATTTGAATCAAATAAAATCAAGATTCTATGTTGTTCCAATTTGAGTTTTTTTTATTTGAACAAAGAGTCTTTGTATTGTGTGATGTGGATAGTGTTTCTGTGTGGAAGTTTTATGTTTTTGTAGAAAGGGAAGTACCCTTTTGTACCAAGTGGTATCAGAGAGAGAAGGTCCTGAGAGTATAGAGGATACACCGAGACATGTGGGTAAAGATAGCCTTAGAGAAGAGCTCATGTGAGAATTGTTGCAGATTCATGAAGTCGTGAGCAATTGAGATCTAGTAAATTAGTGGGATTCATTCATGGTATTACTAGACTCGGGCCCATCTCTTTTAAATGGGGACTGTCAACTAACCCACGTATTTGAATTGATTGGAATGGAGACCTATGCCCAAACTACCACACATGTTTTGTAAATCGGTCACTTTATAGGCAATAGGGCTAATCTAAACCCTTACTATTCAATCTTCCCTCTCTGTCATGCGGGTAGTTTTACCTAAATCCATTGGTCTTGCATTTTTTTAACTTATCAAGCTTCAATTGCACTCCTGCACCAAAGATCCCACTTTTCATGGGTTCTATCGATCACACTTTTAGCATATAGAAGTGTGGTCTTTTGGACATTTTAAGTGTGTTAATTGTTTTTTATTATAATGGAAGTGTATTTAAAAGGATTTATTAAATTTTAGATGAGTAAGTTGTTTTGGAAGGAAAGCAAAATTGTTAAGTTAAGCATATGACTAATTGTTAATAAAATAGAATTTTTCTATTTAATAGTTGAAGTTATATTGTTTGACTAGAATTATATTTTTTTTAAGAAAGTTTCTAACAAGGATGCAAGGCAGTTGAAATCAATGGATCAGATTTGAGCAAAATACATGCAAGACAATCTAATGCATCACTACCTTACATTTTTTTACCTTGATCTAGCTCATCTATTTTTTAACCTTTTGTCAATTGATAGAATGATGATGGTTTAGATTCTTACATACATTGATAAGATTTAAATTGACTTATGGCTCATTATTTTGCCTTCGATAAGCTTTTATGCATACAAAATAACATGGTGAGTGAAAGTAGATGACCAAAACTTGATGCAATTTTTTTTTATAGAATTGAGGGTGCAAAGTTTATTTACATCGTTTAGGTATACCATTCAATTATGCTGTATCTACAAAAAAATTGTAAAGAAAACAAGCTTATGCTCAAAAGTCAGGTGGAAAAAACACATCAAAATAGTAAATTGATTGACATGAAAGATGTGCAGAATTTGACAAAAGGACTTGATGAAATGATAAATTTGACACGATGGCTTACAGAACAGCTCTTTTGCAGAAGAGTTTTCCTGGTTCTTCTTCGAGATGGGCTGAGGGGCTTCAAGGGCAACGGCATTTTTCTCATTCTATTTTAAGAAAACCACTTTTGTAGGCCCATGGATGATAGCCTACAGGAAGGAAGGTGTGGTTCCATGATGGGTTACCAAGTAACAGAAACAATCTAATTTTTCCTAGAAAAGAAGCCGCCTTCACATTTAGGGGACCCCTTTGGAGTCTCAGCGAGCTGCTTTTAAGGAATTTCAAGCTAGGAAAGCTGCCTTCAGAGATAGAGCCAGGGAAGGTATGCGAGGGATGGACTTTCAAAAGACGAGAGGACCCCATTTCCATCATTTCCATAGACATCGGGAAAAGGAAAGCTTTGTCCCAAAGGCAAAAAAGATTTGGGTTGTAGTTATAAAGAAAGTTACATGGCGAAGTGAGCAAAAGGATATAGCCCTTACCCAGATGGAGGAAAAGCTCAGAGGTAGAATTCACTACCTGATGGAAACAGCTGTTATAGGCAAAGTGATGTCTCCTCATTTCTTAGTACAGGATCTTATAGAGTGGCAGCATTCTAAGTGGGGGAACTTGGTTGATTTTTGTGAGCTGGGCAACGGCTTTTTTTGCTTTGTGTTCCCAGATAAGGAGGGGAGAAATAATATTCTTTCTTAGAAAATATGGAAGTTTAATCAAACAGTGATTTGCTGTCAAGAATGGCGCCCAAACTTCCATGTAGGGAAAGAACAAATCCCTTTGATCCCTCTCTGGGTCCATCTTCCGTATTTGCTGATGGAATATAGAGAAGTTGAAATACTGACATGCCTTGGCAACTCTCTGGGGGTGTGTCAGGAAGTGGACATCCCCAAAGTAAATCTAACTTCCTCTACCATGAGAATCTGAATCCTTATAGAGGCCAAGGAATTACTGCCCAAAAGACTCAAACTGAATTCCACTCAAGGGCCTTGGCTTCAAGAAATTTTACTACAAGATGGAGTAGACTCAGATGATCTTGACAGGCTCCAAGACTTTCTTTCTTCAGAAGCAAACCTGACCAAGCAAGGACGAGCCTTGGACTTACAGAGGGAAGTCCTCAGCCCTGCCTCCCTGGCAGGCTTGGTGATACAGGAACCTGATATGGGTAGTACGGATGCCGTTCTTTTGGGTTCCTAGTTTGAAAATGTCACAGTTCCTGTCATGCTGAGTGAGTCTACAAAAGAACTACAGGTTGTGATTGGGAATACGGAGAGTAAAGACCAGCTTGTTAAGGCCAATTTACCTGCAGAGGCTGGAAATGAGGATCAAGACACCTTCTCAGAGGAGCTTGAACAAGCGGAGCCAACTTCTTAGGAAGGAGTTTGCCCCAATGCAGCTTCAAAGAAGACTCCCAAGCATGTTAATAGTTGCCTTTCCCCTTTTAGGGAGGAAGAGGATTTCCTGAATTGGGAAGAGGACACCCCTCTGAGAGAAATGAATCCTCTTACTCCGAAGGATAAGAATGTTCCTAAGGGGAGAGAAAACGATAAAAATGACTTCTCCATGGATTTCATTCAGGATAATGAAACGTTGAGAGAGCTCTTAGATCAGGTGGTAACAAAGGTGGCAACCAATGTGATGGAGGAGATTGCAGATGAGGTTCTTCAGGAAGATCTAGAGAAGGATGAGAATAGGCCGCTAGGCCTGATTCGCACAAGTATGAGCAGCCCGTTGGCCAAAGATATTTCTACTCCGACCAGGAAAAGCACAAGACAAAAACAGGTGAGGATTAGCAAAGCCGTGTCAAGTAGGCCAAACCTTCAGGTGTCTCGAAACTCAAGCAGGAGGAGAGTAAGCTACTCTCCTCAGGAGCTATGAAGATACTTACATGGAATGTTAGGGGACTTAACGCCCCTAACAAAAGGAGCCTCATCAAATATCAAATTGATGAGGATAGAGCTGATATAATTCTGTTACAGTAGACCAAACTGTCTCCAGAGTCATTTGATGTTTTTTCTAAGAGTTGGCGAGGTTGGAGTTTTGCGAAGGTGGATGCACGAGGAGCGTCAGGAGGTCTGGCTACAGGTTGGAGGGATCATATTCAAGCTTTGGAGGTGGTGGAAAGGACTGATAATTTCCTAATAGGTAAGTTTCCTGCACTTATTAAGGGATCTAACTTGTGGATTGTGAATGTATATGCACCTGTTGATCTATCCCAGAAGAAACTAGTGTGGGATAACCTGTCTGCTTGGCTAAGGAAATTGAAATGGAGCCCCTTCATCTTAGGGGGTGATTTTAACTCCATAATAGAGGAGGAGGAAAAGCTAGGGGGTATTACGCATCCGCCCAGATCTCAGAAGGACTTCAAGGACTTTATAAATAGTAATCTTCTGCTCGACTGCATTCCTAATAATGGTGCTTTTACCTGGACGAATAGAAGAAAAGGTTTTTTTTAGATAGCAGAAAGGTTAGACAGATTCCTCCTATCTCCTAAATGTTTTAATCTCCCAGTCAGCTTTGATGTTGAAATACGGCCCTTGACAAGGTCTTACCACTACCCAGTCAGGCTCTCAATAGGAGGACTTAAGCTTCCAAGCAAAAAGGCATTTAGGTTTCAGTCTATGTGGTTTAGAGACTCTTCCTTTATGGACAATATTCAAACCTGGTGGAAAAACATCCCGTTCGTGGAAGGTTCTCGCATGTTTCAGCTTGCAAGTAAATTAAAATTCTTGAGACATAGGATTATGGTTTGGAATAAGAATCATTTTCGCAATATTTTTGCAGAAAAAGCTAGAGTACAGCAAGAGCTAAAAGGACTTGCAGATCTCATAATAAATAGAGGCATGGATCTTTTATCTTTTCAAAAGGAGAAGCTATTGAAAGCCAAGCTGGAAGAGATTTTGAAAAGGGAGGAAATCTTTTGGAGACAGCATTCTAAGGAGCTATGGCTCAAAGATGGTGACAAAAACACCTCCTTCTTCCATTTATCAACCAAAGTGAAAGCTGGTGCAATTTCTATTAAATCTATTCATCTGGGAAATGGTCAGACCTGCTCGGATCAATCAGACATCCTCGCTGCAGCTCAAATTTTTTTTGCAGATCTCCTTACCAGTCTGATTTATCAACGGGATAAAGGTCTGCAGGTTTGTTCTTTCATTCCTAAGTTAATCAAAGAAAATCATAATAGGGAGATTTTGAAACCTTTCACTTTAGATGAAGTGAAGTCTGCTGTGTTCTCCTTGGCGGGAGAGAAAGCGCCTAGCCCGGATGGATGGACGGGACTTTTCTTTCAAAAGTGTTGGGATACCATAGGAAAGGATGTCTTTTTGGCTGTGGAAGAATCCAGAAAAGCTAAGAAGGTGCTCAAGGAATTCAAATCGACTTGTCTAATGCTTATCCCCAAATCAGGTTTCCCTCAGACTTTTTAAGACTTCAGGCCTATCTCCTTATGTAATTTCATTTATAAGATAATTTCAAAAGCTTTAGCGATCAGATTATCCCCCCTGATGAAGGAGTTGATCTCTAGTGAACAAGGGGGCTTTGTCCCAGGTAAAGAGACCATGGAGGGCGCCATTCTCACTCATGAAATATTGCATTCGGTGAATAAAGATAAGCAGAAAGCCATGATAGTGAAATTGGATATGTCCAAGGCTTATGACAGAGTGAATTGGAGCTTTCTCATTGATATCTTGTTGCAAATGGGTTTCTCCAAAGAAGTGGTTAGGTGGATCAATTCCTGCCTTTCAGGTTTTAGAGCTTCAGTGTTAATCAATGGACAAGAGTCCGGTTTCTTTGAGCCTTCGTGAGGTTTAAAACAAGGTGATCCTCTTTCTCCTTATCTTTTTATCATCATGTCTGAAGCCCTTACATGGTCCATAAAGGAAGCAAAGAGGAAGTCAGACTGGCAAGGCATTAAAATCAGAGGTATTCAAGAGCCCTACACTCATGCTTTGTTTGCTGATGACACAATCCTTTTTGGTCAAGCCTCGCTTCGCGAAGCCAGAGCAATGATGAACACAGTCCAATATTACTATTGTGCTTCAGGACAATTAGTGAACTTTAAGAAATCCATGGTTTTCTTTCAGAATGTCCCACTGCTTCTTCAAAAGCTGATTCAAGTCACCCTCAATCTTGAAACTCAGGTTCTTCCAGGAACTTACCTTGGTCTTCCCTTGTTCATGGGCAGATACAAAAATAATCTATGGGGTAAGGTGCTAAAGAACTTGAATTCTAAACTGGCCAAATGGAAAGGGCCGCATTTGTCCCTAGCAGGGAGAATAGTTTTGATAAAAGCAGTTTTATCTGCAGTGCCAGTTTATATGATGTTAGCTTTCCACATTCCAAAAGGCATTATTGTTAAAATTGATGGCTTATGTAGGAAATTTTTCTGGCAGGGCTCTCAAGAAGAGAAGAAAATACATCTATTGGCCTAGGATAAGGTTTGTAAACCCAAGGCGGAAGGAGGATCTGGAATTCTGGACATTCAAGCTCAAAATCAAGCACTTGGGGCCAAATTGGCGTGGAGTATGTATTTTAAGCGAAATGCCATGTGGGTTAAGTTAATGAAAGCCAAGTACCTTGACTCGCTAGATAATGAGAGGATTTTCACAGTGCAAAATCCCCCTAAGGGGTCAGCTATTTGGAATTTCTTAGTAAGAAGTAGAGACCTTCTCCAACCTAATCTCTCGTGGATCATCCATAATGGTGAAAAGGCAGACTTCTGGTTTGATTCTTGGGGTGGGGGGGCGCCGTTGTCTAGTTTTAATGAGCTTTCTGAGGCACAAATTTTTCTTCAATTAAATTGGGGCTTCAAAGTCAAGGATTACTAGCAGGTGTTAAGGGAGGGAACATCAGTTACAGTCACCTGGAAAGGATTTCAGGATTGCAACTTCCCCAGCTATCAAAAAGCACTCCTCAGTCGACTTCTTAGTAAGAGGTTAGTGCTTGTCTCTAGCTTGGAGGATGAAGTGACATGGACTGCAGTAGCTTCAGGGCGCTATTCAGTTAAGGAAGGATATAAAATTGGCGTGCAGAAAGTTTTGTCAGATTGGCCCTCCAAGCTGTGCTGGGCAAAGTCAATTCTTCCTAGAGCCGGAGCCTTCGCCTGGTGTGCACTTCACAATAAAATTCTCACAAGCAATCGCATCAAAAGACTGGGCTTGGGTTCCAATTTCCTCTGCGTGCTTTGTGGATGCGAGGAAGAATCTGTAGATCATATTTTGCTTCAGTGCCCCTTTAGTAGAGTATGCTGGACCTGGTTCTGTAGGAAGTTAAAATGGACTAGTCCTATTTCCAAATCTTTATTCCTTATGTTCAAAAATTGGCCCCTTTTGTTCGGTAACTCTACATTAGCCTGCCTATGGGAATTGAGACCTTCCATGGTCATCTGGCATATATGGTGGGAAAGGAATCTACGTATTTTTAGGAAGGAAGCAAGTTCCACGTCTCAGGTCTGTGCCAAGCTTGAAGCTGCTCTTTCAGATCAGGTAGTGACCCACCTTAGATCCATTAACCCTTCCAAGTTGGTTTGGTCCAAATGGGATGAGGAAATCATATCGTTTTGGCCTTCTATCAGATTTATGGGGCTTGGTTCTATCACAGGACCTGCTAAGATGGCCACATGTAGAGATCAGGTTAAATGGATGCCACCTTCTTCTCCTTTCTATAAGATTAATTTTGGTAGGGCATGTCGTGGCAATCCTGGTCCCTCCGGAACAGGATGTGTCATTAGGGATTCAAATGGTGATCTGATTGCAGCTAAGGCAACCAAGTTACCCCCAAGCACTAACAATGAGGCAGAAGCATGGGCTCTGGTGCATGGACTCAATCTGGCTTTGGCAAAGGGTCTAAGAACTGTGTGGATAGAGGGGGATTCCCTCATTGTTATAAATGCCATCAAAGGTAGAGGCTTAGACAATTGGAAGCTAAATTACATCCTCAGCCTGGCCAAATCTCTTCTATCCAGACTTGATAATTTCATTATTTCTCACAAGCTACGTGAAGGTAACAGGGTGGCGGACTTCTTAGCCAATGTAGCATTGGACAATGAGAATGCACACGTTATCTTCCCCTCTGATGATCACCTCTTGACTAGTTGCTTGAACTCTATCCTGTGCGCTGACATGGAAGCCGAGTAAGCTTTGCGCCACTATCAGGCCTTAATCTCGATTGTCCACATGTAAGGTTGAGGTGTCCCTTCCCAGGCTACCGGTGTTGTTTCGCGTTAAGTTTGGGGACAGCCTCATTTATTTTTGCATTTACTGTGAGGGAAGGACGTCTGACACTCTGCAGGGACGTTGGATCGGGTTTTAATAGTGAGTTTGAGTGTATTTAGACAGTTCCAATTTTCTCACTTGTCCTACCTGCATGAGAAAGATTGTGAATTTGTCTTCATTGTATGTTCATTAATATCTTTTGCAGTGGCAGCCCTCCCTGGTTTGATATTATTCTTTGACGGCGCAACGGCCTCTCCGTCCTGATTGCTCTGTATTTTACAGGACACATGGCTACCGCTTCTGGTTTTTCTATTAGCTGGCTGTGTACTTCCCTATCTTCATGTGTGGCTGAAGCAAATGATTTTATTATTCTTCGCCAGCCCTCAGTTTCATTTGGCTAGCTTTTCTCAGTCTCTGTCACTCCAACTTCTTCCAAGGCTTGGTCTTTTGGCGCTTGGTGATGGCGGATACGCGGCTAAACCAGAGGTTATTTTTTCCTTCTTTGGACTAGGATCCGGAGATAAGGGGGCACATGAAGGCAATCGACTTTATGACTTTGATTGATTCAGATTGCACTCTTATTCAGTTTGCTGTCTGGAACATTGTGGGGCATGCCTGGATCAGGGGATATGAGGGTCGCGTCCTAAACTATTCAGATGTTGTTTCGCAGCTCCTCTCCAACATAATGGATCTAGTGATGGATGGTGTCTATGTCCACTCTCTTGCGGCAGGTTTGTTCTTCAAGAACATTTATACGATGGAACGATGGGAGGTGGCAGTAGCTAATTATAAGATGGACCAAGGAGACGCCCTCATCAGTGGGATTTTTAACCTCACTTCCCTGCGGAATTCCCCTCCTCATTAGGTGATTTATAGGGCAATGCAATCTAGTCTTAAATCTCTGTGTAGTGCGGAATTGGATGATGCGCTTCGGTCCTATTGCTTTCTTTTCTCCAAGAAACGGTCCGAGCGAATCAAGGATGTTTTCACAGCAATTCGCTTTCTCAGGATCCATGCTTCGGACTTGGCCCTGGGAATGCCTTTTTACACACTGTCTAAGGTGGAGGAGGGTGGCTAGTCTGAGCCTTCTATGGAGATGGATGCACAAGCTCTACCGGCTGCTCCACCAGCGGCGTGATGTCTCTCGTGGGATTCGTGGTCTGTGTTCAGATGTTTTTGCTAC
This sequence comes from Cunninghamia lanceolata, assembly GCA_027924645.1. Classification (NCBI taxonomy): domain Eukaryota; kingdom Viridiplantae; phylum Streptophyta; class Pinopsida; order Cupressales; family Cupressaceae; genus Cunninghamia; species Cunninghamia lanceolata. Next base: position 4,938,731 of record BSBN01000135.1, on the reverse strand, counting down.
TGGTGGTCCTGTGTTGGCTGCGGCGTGCTGCGGGGGTGGTGGGATTCCTTTTTTGTGGTTGGGAGTGCATGGGTTGTTGGCAGTCTCCGTGTCTGTTCATTTGGTGTCGGTGTGGGGGTGGCTCTGGCAGTTTCTTCAGCTGCGTCTGGCGTGGGTGGATGGCTGGTTTCATTTTTTCCGCTCTTGCCTTGGTGGTGACTTCGGGTGCTGTGGGTTGTTTTCCTCGGTGTTTTCTCTTTGCCCGTCTGCATAGTGGCGGCCTAAGTGGTGATCGAATGGGTGACTTTTTCTCATTCGTTTTTCTTTTGTTAGTTTCTGTGATGGCTTGGGGTGTTTTTGGTTTTATTCCTCTGGACTGGGCTTCGACCATGTTTTCTGTAATACTTTTATTATTTCTTAATATACGGGTGTTCACTCCCCTTTTTCTGGTTTAAAAAAAATAATAATAGGTGGAAGCATTCCTCTATTTTCTATGAACTTCAATGGATTGTCAATTATCTAAGGCATGTGATGTATTCAAGTGTAACACTATACAATAATGAAACCTTCATTTTATACTCATGTGGACTTTTTTTTTTTTTTAAATGTGCCTGGTAAACTTTTTAACGGCAACGCTGGTGCGACACACCCTACGGCTCCACGCGAATGCTTTTGCCTGGAGCAATGAACCAGTGAGGCCACAACACGGGGGACCTCATCTCCCAGCAAGAACACTTCAAACCTGCAAGCTCGTTGGCCCAGTGAGGGTTTGAACTTTGGTGGCTGCAACTACAACCTATACTCATGTGGACTTCAATAAATTATGAATTCTTTATTTTTAATAGCCAAGTTCCTCCCTACCAAAACTAATTATTCAAAATTATGGACACTATTATTTATTATTTTGATTCTATGAAACAAATTTGTTTGCATAATCAACATGCTATTGAAAGTGTAGTGAGACCTTACAATAGCACATTTGAAAGTGTAGTGAGACCTTATAGGAGTGCATTTTAAATTTCCCTATTTGAAAATGAATTGACATGGCATGGAGATAGACGGTGCAAGGTTTTTGAGAATAGTGCAAGACGATTGAAATATCTTGCCGTCATCAGAAAAATGATTTATCAAGATAGGTCACCTCCCCCACTCACCCATTTGATGAGAAATTAAATTCCATGGAATCGATGTACACTTGTACAAGGAAAGACAAACCAAGAGGGGTTAAGTCTTTATAGGTAAGAAAAAACCACTTCATAGAGAACTAAAGGAACATTTTAAAACAACTGCCATGTAGTGGCCAGTACCTACCTTATAGTGTTGTTATTATAGTATGTGTTTAGTTGTGAATTTTTTTGTTGATCAGCTATTGGTTCTATATATTATTTGTTTAGTTGTAATTTCTTTGTTGATTAGGTATTGGTTGTATAGACAAATTGCATTCCAATACTGTTGAAATGTCTTGGGTACATAAAATTGAAATCTCCAAAATAATCTAATATGGTAAAAATAAAATAGGACTAAAATATTTCCTTAACTATAAAATTAAACTTTACAAAGCCTATTAAATAACACAAATATTTCAGTAAAATGTAATAATACTAATACTTTTATAATGTAAGTTTGAAGAATAAAATTAAAAAATTGTAATAACATATGGCAAAATATTTTTGTGATAATGTAGATTTTTAACTTTTGACTAAATAAAATTGAAATCCTAGATTTTTAACTCTTGAGTAAATAAAATTGAAATCCCAAAAATAATCTAATTTCATAAAATAAAATATGTAGAACCTAACCCTAGTTGGGTGTGGAGAGATTTAAATGTCTGCCTAAGGTATTTAAATGTAATAATATTGAATACTATTACAATTTAAAATGCATTAAAATATTGTAAGTTTGAAGAATAATTACACAATAAAAAGCATTCAAGGAGAAGTAGGGTGCTGACCTAGAACACATGAATCTTTTCTTTTGTGATGGCAAGGAGCTTGTGAAACTCCATGGAGGGTTCAAGAGGAAGAAGCTGCTAGAGCCATGGGGACACATGTGTCTGATGATAATCAAATTCTTCATGTTGAAGGGAGGATTTTAGGTATACTACCATTACCACTTTGCTCTTCTCGATCATTTTAGGAATAAAATTGAGATTAACATTCCTTTTTCTCAATTTTGTTAGAGAGCTCAACGCCAACAATGTTTCTCACCCACTTATCCCCATCCATCAAGATCTCATTATGAGACTTTATCATTTTCACCTTGCTCTGTGCCCACTACAACAAATCAAAGTCAAAATGCTTGAGGACCTGTAGTCAAGCACATCCCCCAGGGATAAACACAAAGTGAAGGTTAGTGTGGGGAATCCTAAGAACCCATTTAAAGGTGAACCCTGTGCAATGGAAGATAACCCTACTGGGACCCCTGCTACTTCTAAGAACAAAAAGCAAACGCATACCACCCCAGTGCCTGAAAAGAAGACTGCCAAAAGAGATAGAATGGAGTTGGAGGAAATTGAGACTATCCTAAAGAAAAAACCTAAGGAGGGTAAAGGTGTTGCTTCTATGGAAGTTTCTATGAAGATTGTTGAGCTGGATACTGGGCTTGATCCTAAGGGTAGTAGTGAAGGTGGAGTGGCTATCAATCTGAGGATTCGTCGGTCTAAACGGATTGCTGGTAAGCCACTAGTGAACCCGCAAGGGGTGGAATTTTCTAATGATTCTAAGTTTGTGGAGGAGACAATGGAGCAAGGCAGGGATGAAACCCCCATAGAATCTATCAATGAAGTTGGGGGCACCAGTCATTTTGCCTCTATCAATGAATCCAGTTTTGAAGGTTTGGGTGACACCGTGAGGGCTTCTATTGGTTAAGATAGAAAGGGGAGTTGTGCCTTGTGTGACAAGAATGCAGAGGATTTTTAGCACCTCCAGAGGAGAATGGAAACCCTATAGAAGAATTGGAAAGTTATGGCAGAGTTTGCAGCCAAAGCTCTGCACCGGACTACTTCCATCTTCGTTGCGGTTAAATATTTAGATGAAAAAGTCAAGTAGGTGGGGATTGACAACTTAGGATATTATAAGGAGATGGTTGATTTCCTTGCTAAATTTGGGGTGACTGGTAGCCCATAGTTCCTTGTCCTTGTTTTTTGGTCTGCTTTTCTAGTGTTGTTTAACTGTTGTATTTTATCTCAGTCAATTAATTTTTTCTTTAAGTAATAATAGTAAGTACTTTTAGAGAACATAATTTTAATTATTTTAATTAATCTAATATTGTGGTTTAGTAATATTTTTTTCTAAAGATAAAAGAATTGTTTATCATTTTAAAATTTATAACTATTATATTTCTACAACTAAATTTATAAGGGAAATTTTATGTGAACTTGTTTTGAAACGTCTTGGTAAATAAAATTGAAATCTCAAAAATAATTTAATTTGGTAAAAATAAAATAGCACTAAAATATTTAATTAGCTATAAAACTATACTTTACAAAGCCTATTAAATAACACAAATATTTTCTTAACTATAAAACTCAACTTTACAAAGCCTACATATTTGTATTATGTGGAGAGCTTGAGTGTATAGAGATTTGAAATGTCTACTTAAGATATTAAAATGTAATAATATTAATACTATGATAATTTAAAATGCATTAAAATATTGTGTTTGAAGAATAAAATAAAAAATGTAATAACATGGAGAAATATTTTTGATGATATTGTAGATTTTTAAGTTTTTAGTAAATAAAATTTAAATACTAGTTTTTTAACTCTTGAGTCAACAAGTGCCACGTAGTGGCGAGTATCTGTTTTAATTTTCTTCTTAGATTAAATATTTGTTGTATAAACAAATTTTTTTTAAGGCCTATATAAATATAATAACAAAATTCTAATATTTATAGTATATTTATTTTTGATTAAATATATATAGTTTTTAAATTTGATAATTTAAATATTAATGAAATTGTATAATTAATATATGAACTACATTTAATAATAAATAAATATTAATTTCTTGGGATTTTTCACTATTGTTTTATAAAAAAATTATTAGGGTTTAAATTTGACACTAATACAATGACCCTCTCCACACCTAATACCCAACAATATATTTATTTATTTTTCGATAACAAATACCCCATTATGGACTAACATGCTATGATATTTCCTATTCAGTGTTGTCATTGGATGGATATTACATAGTGGAATCTTGATAAATCATTATAAGATTTGATATGTAACTATGAAAATATTATTTTGGCTCAACTGATCTATACTAGTCATTGTCTTGTTGTACATGACATATATATTTTGGTTGCACTTTAGGAAAATATAGAGCAAACAAATTATTGGTTGGTGTGTTGTGTTGAGGAAAGACATAATTTTTTAGAACACACAATCTAGATAGTGATAATTTTGATAATCTAATAGTTTATATGGTTATTCAATGGTGTTTGGATACACAAGTATTTTATAAGGAATAATGGTTTTCCTAAATTCAAATATTATGAGATGTGTATAAGAGGATTTTACACTACACATTTGATTTTAACAACAAATGGATAAGGTGATATACCAAGGGAAGCTTTTGTTGAAAGAGTTTTGGACATTTTTTAGTACAACTAAATTATAAATACATTATGAAACAAAGAGGAAGATTATAGTTGAATTCTTAATCTTTATTTTTTGAGTACTCTTTTCATTTATTTTATTTACCTACTCAACTAATGCATGTCATTGTAGGTAGGCATTAGATGGGGTTTAAGGTATTAATATAAATATATATTTTACTTAAAAATTCATATAATGTGAGGTCAAATGGTCTTCAAACTTAACATGGATGACCATAATAAGAGGTAAATAAAAATTCTCTAAACAACAAGCAAACAATTAAATACAAAGTAACAAAATAGTCTTTAAACTCTCGTGACTATTGTTTTATAAAAAAATTATTAGGGTGTATATTTAATATAATAGGAAGTTGTTTCCTATGTATTAAATATTCAATGTTCATATTTTCACTTAAAATTTAAATATAAATTTTTAAAATTAAATATTAAATATTTAAATAAGATAATAATAATGATTATAATGATTAAAGACTTAATTAATGTAATAATACTAATACTTTTATAATTTAAAATGCATTAAAATATTGTAAGTTTGAAGAATAAAATAAAAATGTAATAAATTTCATGATACTATAGATTTTAAAGTTTTGACTAAATAAAATTGAAATCCAAGATTTTTAACTCTTGAGTAAATAAAATTGAAATCCCTAAAACAATCTAATTACATAAAATAAAATGTGTAGAACCCTAAAAACTAAATTAAAATTAAATTACTTTTAGCTAATGAAGCAAAAAAATTAATTGCCATCCATTTAGGCATGACTTAACTAGTGGGAGACAAAGTTTGTGTTCATAAATTGTTTACTTGCCACGTGCTCCCCTCAAACCAAAATTCTCTCCACATTTATAGTTTTTTGTTGTACTCTCTGAGAGAAGAGATCATTTTTTTGAACCAATGACAATACACATAAATAATCCTTTCTTTTTATTGGTTTACAATCAATAGATTAATAACTAGATAAGTGTGAACTCATTGCAATAGCCGAAGGCAGTTACTAATAAAATTGAAATCCCAAAAATAATCTAATTTCATAAAATAAAATGTGTAGAATTTAATAGTATTATTAATATTATAACTTTGTCCCTTTGACAAAAAGTAATTTTTATGTTTAGCTATTCGTAACAATTGATGATTCTTCCCTCTCATAATTAACGTCATCCATTTAGGCATGACTTAACTAGTGGGAGACAAAATTTGTGTTCACAATTTGTTTACTTGCCACATCCTACTCTCAAACCAAAATTCTCTTCGCATTTATAGCTTTTTGTTGCATTCTCGACAATCATCATTTTTTTTCAGCCAATGACAATATAGATAAATTATTTTTCAATAATTTTTTATTAAAAATTTATCATGTTGACATAGGAAAAGTACAAATTTAAATCAAATTTGCCCAACAAGAAGTGACATGTTGTGAGTTGAAAAACATATGTAGAGATAAGTTTTGAAAAGATATCAGTTAAGTTAAATTTGATGTAGAAAAATCATAATTAATATTTTTTTCTTATGTTCAAGCAAAAATTGAATTTTTTTTTCAATATCTTTTGAGATAAATATTCTATTAAATATTTTATATTTTATATTTATTAACATTAATTAAAAATCTAAAATAAATAAAATAATTTTTTAATTAGTTTAAAATTACAAACAATAATCATTAATTAAACAATTTTTATTACAGTAGTATGTTACTATATGATAGGTTTAATTATGATAGTATGCTACTGGATGATAGTTTTAATTATGATAGTATGCTAAAGGTACTCCACAATTGCACTACCATATAGTAGATTAAAAAACTACTTCTCTTAAGTTCTGGCAAGCTCATTTTAGAAGTTATTTTTGTTTAGAAAATAGCAATGGCCAGATATGGGGGAGATCCTCCACTATGTTTACTTTAGCAAGACTTTTTAGGTTTTACGTATATTTAAATATACAATGCTGCATACTTCTATTTAGAAGTTGACGAATAATTTTATCTTATTTTCATTCATCTCCACACACCCCAAGATTTAAAAGTCACTTGCTAAATCTATCATTTTTCATCAGGGTTTACATATGTGAGTGCATAATTGATCTAGGTCATTTTCAAACCTCTAGATTTTAACCCTAAACTTAAACTTTGACTTTAATAATTAGGCCCATGTTTCCCTCTTTTACTAGTCATTATGAGCTAGCTAAAGTGTGAATTATTTCAAATTACATGTTATGGTGGTGTACTAAAGGACAAACCTTAATTCATTTGAATCATCTATGATCTAGGAGAATAAAGAGAACATCAAGGAATAAAATGAATCTATCACATATCTAGAAAAATCTTTTTACAATCAACATTCTAGGAACATGTTTTGCCATCGAATCATCCCACCCAAGAGCTAAACCAAAGTAGAATAAATCCTAATCTAGCAAGCTTCTAAATGATGTCTTTAAAAAACATTTTCGCAGATACAAATCATAAAAATAGAGGTGAACAAGCTGTAAAAGTCCAAATCAAAGAAGTTCAAATCTATGACCCTAGGCTTAGTTTCACATGTAAGATTCAGTTCCTTCCTTATAAAGATGACAAATGTAAGTTTTCAAAAATAGAGAGAGAGAGAGAGAGAGAGAGAGATTGATTATAAACACATTATTATAATATTAGATTTTATTTATAAAATAAATATATAATTAAATAAGAAATATATAAATATTAAATATAATATATGTGATATGCGAAGTGGGGGTGATGCAATATGTAAATAACTACACTTTTAAGTGTAGAGAAGAAGGATTAAAATAAATAAATTAAAGTTTCCCCATTAAACATACAAAAGTTGAGTAGACAAAGCTAAGATAAATTATGTTAATAAAATCATGATACGAGGATATTTGAAGTGCATGTGATAGCACATGTAGTGGAGGAAATGTTGGCTACATCTTTATTCCTTTAGAAGGGTGGCTAGTGTTAGTGTGTTGGTGTGTAGCGTTAGATTGTTTGTGAGACCCTCATCATCTTACATCTTCATCTTGGTTAGTGAGGTCTTGTAATAGAGGAAGGCCTGGGATGTGTTATAAAACAATGTTCCAAATGGGCAACCTAATAATAGATTTGATGTTTGAGAGACTTTTGAGGATCTTGATTTTTCTTTGATTAATTGCAAAAACATACTCGCAAAAAGTGTTCTACTATGTAATAGACTTGGGGCTATAATCAAGCATTCTAATGGATAACCCTACATTAAAGATCAAGGTATGGTAATTTTTTAATGTAAAAAATAGAGCTTGATATGGGTTTGTCCATATTAACTAGCTCCACTAGAGCCTCATGAAATGGTACTTCTGATGCCAATGATAAATAAAAAAGAGAGTGAACTTCAATTGGTCATTCCATGCCAATGATCCAAAGATGACATGAGATTTACTAGAGTGATGTAAGATGATTCAAATAATCATGCCCACTCATGTTATCATGTACCTTCATTTGTACAAGTGGAAAGAATGGAGAACTTTAAATTGACATTTTCTAACTATTGGTTCCTTAGAATGAATAGCACCTACATGGTTGAAAGAATTCACTACCTACATGTATCAAATGAAATGCCAGGATTGAGTAGTAGAAGTCCACATTTTTTGTTAGATGACAAAGGTTGGTTACTTATGTTGTATGTAGGTGATGACACCCATGGCAAAGGTTAGGGTTGTGGATCCATTGGACAATAGAGATGATCCTAGAAAAATGTATATTCAAGTGGTGACTATGGACGATCACGAGTTATGGTTCATGGGATTTATTAAATACCACAAATCTCTCAGTAACTAAGATACTCTGTTCTAATGCTACATAATAACATGGGCCATAGGGACAAAAGACAATCATCATTCAATTAAAGACATGGAAATTAAACTTCCACAACTCTTCAATGTACCCATTGCACACCAAGGTGTGATTGCTAGTTATATTATGCTAGCACAATGGGTGTGTTATTACTAGCACCTCATTATATATTATTTTTATAATTTTTGCCTTCTACTTGAATGGGTTGCAAACATCTTGGACCAAGGTAAATCTAAGCAATAGTAAATTTTATTTATTTATTTATCTTATTCTATATTATTTTCATTGTTTACCCCCTCTACTTTCTACTTGAATGGCCCATAGACATGGTGAACTATGGTAAATCTAAGAAAGTAATACCAAAATTTATTTATTTATTTATCTTATTCTTTTACCCTTATGGTTCAAATGTATTCTAAATGTAGTAGACAAAATAAAAATTCTTCAATAAAAACAAAACAAATTATTTACTTCATATGATTAGCTATTTTTTACATAAGAATTTATTAATTTAAACTAAACTAATTTGTGAAGACCTATTTTTTAACAAAGAAAATACTATCATTTTTCTCACAACCATCTTAAATTAGTTTCCTACTTTTCTCACCCTTAGTCTATATTCTTTTCAACATTTATAAAATATATATTTAATAAAATAACCAAACTAATAAATTAATAAATTTTACAATATATAAATATTATTATTATTATTTAGTGAAGGTACTATTGTAATGAGTTTTTTGGATAATATTGAGAGACTAAATTCTTACAGTGCATTTGATTATTAAACAAATAATATTTTTTTCAAGTATATGAAAATATTATAACAAAATTTATATTATTTAAATATTAATATAATATGTGGGTCTGAAGCAGTTGATTTTTAAATCATATTATTTAAAAATTGACTGATTTAGACCCACATATGGGGAGCACAAATTATGACTGAGGTACTAAGGACACTAAAAGAAAGCTTAAAATAACCAACTGTACCTTGAAGCTTAAAAGACCCTAAAGATAGAATTGCTACCAAAAACAACCTAGACAAAACCCTTAACCTGAGGGCCCATCTCAAGTGGTCTTTTTGGCCTTCCCCTTCCTCATGCTCTTGGTGAGGAGGGCATTCATTGTCCATTGTGTACCCTCATCCACAACATCTCTTCCTTTAATACGAAGCTTCTCATCTTTAGATTTGTGCGCATTTTTGTTTTTGATAGAAATGTTTGATTTGGATAAGGCACTCATAGTTTGGGTGAGAGCAATATTTAATAGGAATAACCACATCATCATCAGGATCCAAGAATTCATCGACATCCTCATCCAAGTCATCTAAGAAGGGATAATAACCCTTTGAATCAGAAACATTGTCAACTACCACAATTGGAAGGGGGCTTAAGCATTGGGCCTAGGGGGCGGTGCCTCATAGGACTCTCCAATGGGAGAAGAGGAAGGAGGCACTGATCCACCAGAGGCCATGATTAGGGCTTCAAGAGAGGGTGAGGGATCCAAATGATAAAAAAAAATTCCATGATTTCACTAGATGAAGTCAGAATCTAGATCACCCACCTTCCTCACCCACCTCTTGAGTCTAAAATTTTGATATGTCACAGTTCTGTGGGAAGTGCAACCAAAAATTTTGTGACCCAACTTGTTGCAACAAAAACATTGGAAGGGGAGTCCTTCATAATTTAGGAATTGATTCTAGGTCCCGAATGCTGAGTGGATAAAAATAGAGTGGTGCACCGGTTTGGAGATGTCGATGATGGCACAGACCCTGGTGAATCGGCAATGGGATGTGCTAGCATCCAACTTAACAAAGGTTCCAATCTCCTTGACCATATCCTTGATGAGCTTAGGCATAGGCATAATTAGAGGAAGGTTGTACAACCTTATCCAAATGGGAACCATGGTGATATTAGCTGCAGTAGGATCAAAGAAAGGGGACCAATCTACCACGAAAAGGCCACACTGACCAAAAAACCAAGGGTCGTGCTATTTGACAAAGTTACAATCCTCCATAGAGGCCAAGCGAAGCAAGAAAAAACCAAAATCCAAAATGTCAAAATCTGGAAGGGTCAATTTATTCAAAGTAGTCTTCATCCATTCGATGAATTGGCCAATCTCAGGCCTCTTGCATAAACAACAAACAAACAATGATCTATTCCCCAAATCCTCCAAAAATTCTCTAATGTGCACACCAAGTAGCTGAAACTCAATAGGGACATCTGTCAAGCTAACCACCATGTCTCCCAGAGAGCAGATTTTAGGGGTTGGATCTATCGATGAAGGCTTAACAGTGCATTATAGAGGGCAATCTTGAATAATCTGAGTCTCATAGAACTTAGAGAAAACATGAAAGGGGTTCCACCTATTCCTACAGCTGTCAATGAGGAGGGGAGTTGTCGTCCCAGGAGAGATGGGAGGCTCATCTATTGTCGCCTTGGACAAGATATCCACACACATCTTTCCCTCCTTACTCACAAAATGCACCTTTCCCTTCTGGGTGAGCTTCATGGCTGCACCCAACCCCTTTCACCAACTTCCATTCATAGCTTCTTCCACACTCACCTCAGCTCCTTTGCACATTGCACTTCATGACTTTTTGATATATTAATATAATATTCATATTAATGTGATTATTTAATTTTGATTCATTATATATATATATATATATAATTTATAAATTTGATATTTTAAATATTAATGAAATAATATAATAATAGAATGTATATTAAATTATTGATTATAAAAATGAGTAGAATTATCATTATAATATATTTATATTTATCTCATATTATATTAAAATGAAATACTAATATATATTTGTGTATAAATATTAAATACTAAAATATTATATTGATCTAAATATTAATATATATATTTTGTAATATTTGTTTTAATATAATATTTATATTAATATTTAATTTGTATTTCTTGTATATATTAATTATAAAATTCTTATTTTAAATATCAATAGAATAATATAATTAATAATATATTAGTAATAATATTTATATTAAATTATTGATATATTTATATATATTTTTGTATAAGTATTAAATATTATTATATTTTGTTGATCTGAATATTATTATATTATATTATGTAATATTCATATTAGTATGATTATTTATTATTTCTTCATTGTAATTATAATATTAATAAAATAATATATTAGTATTTTTTGATTCGTAATATTGATATATATTGGTGTAAATATATTCAATATTAATATAATCTCAATACTGTTTGGTATTCTTCTCTTGATGCTGTGTCTTGGAAAAAGTATTTTGATATTCTCTGGAAAGGTCAACAAGGTCCTGTTGAGCCTAAAATCAGATGTTTTAAGTGGCTGACTCTGCTTGACAGACTCCCTATTAGAAAAGATGGTCACACTACTGACATTTGCAGTCTTTGCAGGCTTCCTGAAACTGGTAGACATATCCTCTTTGATTGCATCTTTGCTAAAGAAATATGGAACATGTTTGGTATTTTTTACCCTTTAAATGTGAATATTCTGGAAATTGTTACTGGTCATATTGATGGGCTTAAAAAGGATGCTAATTTATTTTGGAATATGCTATCTTCTAACATCCTCTGGCAGATCTAGAAGTGCAAGAATGAGGAAAGGTATCAAAGCAACCCTAGAGTTCTTACTGAGTTTTTTTGAAAACTCACATTTTTTAAAATCTTTCTTCAAGTTCACACAACAATGATGATGGAGAAAGACAAGCTGAGGAGATTCTTGGAAGATGGGCACGTCACATTCTTCGTCTATGAGCTGAAGCATGGTTACGAGTGGAGGATGAACTTCGATGACCTTCAAATGTTTGAACGAAATTGCAAAAGGCTGAACCAAGAGATCAGGAAGAATATTAACTCCAAGTCCTCACAACAATGATGATGGAGAAAGACAAGCTGAGGAGATTCTTGAAAGGTGGGCACACCACATTCTTCGTCTATGAGCTGAAGCATGGTTACAAGTGGAGGAGGAACCTCAATGACCTTCAAATGTTTGAACGAACTTGCAAAAGGCTGAACCAAGAGATCAGGAAGAATATTAACTCTAGGAAAGATGAGATATTCATGCTTACACAAATCCAGGAATGTAAGATCATAGTTTGGATGGAGGGTCCTCTTGGTTGGACTGCTTGGGTTGATACCCATTATGATGTCTTACACTAGTAGTTCTTTAGCTTCTTCTTTCTTCTATTATGTCTGTATACATGATACTCTGAGTTTGTGGTGAGGCTGGGCCTCTTTTTTGATACTCTCGGTGGTTATTTTTATTTTTTGTATTTGACCTACCTATATTTAATATATCTAAATATTATTTTATTTTATTGTGTAATATTCATATTAATATAATATTGAGCCTTATTGAAATTATTTAATTTTTCCTCATTATATATAATAAAATTCATATTAAATTGTTGATTACACAAATTTATAATGTATTTATATTTATGTTCTTGATTAAAGGGGTAAAACAGGTTTTGACGGGACTACAAAACCTGAATTAGGTTCTGAAGGGACATGAAACCCTTTACAACTAGATGCTGTCAAATGTTAAAATCATAGCTAAATGACACTAAACAGAAATCTCTTAGGACACCGACAACAACAGGTTTAGATGGGACCCTCAAGCCTACAAACCATCAACAAACCTAATGAAGAGCCACCTAGAAATAGTAGCAATGAGCTGCAACCAAGAACAAAGGTAATGAGAGGACTCACTACCACCAACCACACAACAGGTTTTGAAGGGACCTAAAATCCTATACAAACAAATGTTATGTGAACCACTACTCATGAAATATGGGTCATGTGTTTGACTCAAAACCTACGCAAATGGGGTAGAAAGCTAAAAGGGCTCTATAATGAATTGATGAGCTAAAGGGGCTCTATAATGAATGGTTCATAAGGCACAACACTTGCTAAAGGTTTTGCAAATGGGGTAGAAAGCTAAGTGGGCTTGATCTTGGGGGAAATTCCATGGTTAAGCGTGCATGAGTCAGAGTAGTACTGGGATGGGTGACCTCCCGGGAAGTCTCGATGCTTCACCCCTGTGTGCATCACCTAGATGCAATGAGTACTAAGTTGACCATTCATTAACATGAGAGATGGGTTCATGTGAACCACTACTCATGAAATATGGGTCATTTGTTTGACTCTAAAAACTACGCAGTTAAAACCCTAAAATATAATATCATAATTTGACATGCTACGAAAAATAGCTCCTACTTATCAATTGATGAGCTAAAGGGGCTCTATAATGAATGGTTCATAAGGCACAACACTTGCTGAAGGTTTTGCAAATGGGGTAGAAAGCTAAGTGGGCTTGATCTTGGGAGAAATTCCATGGTTAAGCGTGCTTGAGTCAGAGTAGTACTGGGATGGGTGACCTCCTAGGAAGTCCTGATGCTTCACCCCTGTGTGCATCATCTAGATGCAATGAGTGCTAAGTGGACCATTCATTAACATGAGAGATGGGTTCATGTGAACCACTACTCATGAAATATGGGTCATGTGTTTGACTCAAAAACTACACAGTTAAAACCCTAAAATAAAATATCATAATTTGACATGCTGCGAAAAATAGCTCCTACTTCTAAATAAATAGAATACCAACAACAACCACATAGCCATAGGTTTTGAAAGGACCTTTGAACCTTACACAAATAGCCAAACAATAGCATACTCGATACTAACCCACAATGAAATAGCAACCACGCTACACCTAGGAACAAAGTTAAAGGGGTAGTCACTAAAGTCTTCTCCATCTTTGTCAAAATGAGCTTATAGAAAAATTGAAGTTGGCCCACAATGAAACAGCCTCACAAACACCCACTTCAAAAGTCATCTCCTTTGTCAAATTGATCTATATGTCAAAACTTGGCCTCCATATTACTGAAATTCCTCTCTTGCCAAAAGACCATAGTCCCCACTGTCTCCAGGGAATGAAGAGTCCCTTGGTCATTACAAAGCATCTTAGGAGAACCAAGAAACTAACCCAACCAGGCATTCTCCCACCTTAAGAACACTCAAACAAAATAGACTCGAGGCCATGAAAAAACTTTGTTGCCCAAGCCTTAGTAGAGTTGGGCACACACCCATCATGCCTGCCAATGGAAGCATCCTCCATCTTACCTCTCTACTGCTCCTCACACAACATATATTCACAAGGCTTCCATTTTCTTCTAGCCCCAAAATCAAAAAACCTCAATATTGGGTTTGAAACCCATAACCTTCCCAAACTGGGAAAAACTCCTCCTATACAGCCTTCTCAATAGGAGAAAAAGGGATCTGAATCCTCCCACCTAAAGTTTCCCTAAGAAAGAGGGTGAAGAATGACCTAGCTAAGTCTGAATAATAGACATTTTGGCATTGGAGTGCTACACAAATACCTAGCCCCAAAACCCCACCACGATAGCCAATGTATTCAATAGCATAGGTGAGAGAGGAAATCTATCCCAAAACTTGTGACACTGTTTCAGACACAACCAACCCTAAGGAAGCCCTCCCTTTGGTCGACATATTGAAGCAGGTCACTATACAATTTGTTGTATAGAGGAAACTTCTACACAATCCCAGTCTCAAGAAACCATAGAGCTTCTTGAACAAAGGGAAACCATTCTCCAAGGGGATCATGACTTACCTCTTTCTCAATGGAGGACCCCTAAATAGAGAGAAACCAAAACCACCCTAGTAGGCCTCTGCCCTAACAAAGAGTAGAATGACCATAGCAACGAATGGGTGATGTCGATACTGAGAGCACCACCAGGCACCCTCTTCCCCATCATCATCCTTGTCTCCCTCTCCTTTCTTCTCTACACATGAACAACCAACACTCACTAAAAATACTATTAATATCTATGTTATATTATAGTAAAACAAATACTATTAATAACATATTTGCACTAGAAAATGAGTGTAGGGACTAGGAATATTGAGTGAATGTGAGTATGGATTCAAGCCACACTCAATCTGTGAGAAAACAAGTATTGCAAAGTAATGGACACAATATGAATACAAAATATGGGATTGATTAATTATCTTACAAGATGTAGTACATATAAGGCATAATCAACAAAGAATAGTCGAGCTAATAATAGGAAAAACTCACTAAAAATAGTGGTGCTCCAAGAATAGGAAAAGCAACCACTTAACTTAGACAAAACTAATATAAGCATACCAAGTATAGCTCAAGGCTGAACACTACAAAATATGCACTCCTAAGATAGCTTAATATAAACCAGCATTGCTCCTTAAACATAGCTTAGGTGGACGAAATGAAGATGGGTCTTAGAAACTAGGCCTTATTAGGTACCCATGTACAATGTAATCTCTCATAAAAATAGAGAAACGGAGAAAAACTACGCGGGAAAAAAACTCCCCTCCAAAAAGAGAAAAAAATATAAAAGAAGAGGATTATGAAGCCTCCTCGAAGATTATAACTTTACACTAAGCCTAAAACCATGTTGCTCTGACTATAATGATGCAGGAAACTACCCCCATAGAAGAGAGAAAGAGACTATGTATCCCCCCCAATGAAGTAACCCTTATGCCAAAAGAAAATGCTCGTGTATGAATGTTGACAATGATACATTTGTGGGAAATGACATTTCTCCCCTTAGGAAGAAACAATTCCAATGGTGAATGCTGAAGTAACTCCAACTCAAAGAAGCAAGGTGAGGTGGTAAGTCTCATGATGTATCTTGTCTTAGAACACTGTTCAAATGTCTACATATTGATTTTGAAACAAGTCACAAACAAGTCAGGAGTCGTAGGCCTAACCGAGATAAGTGACTTCTCAAAATCATGTGAAAACTAATGAAGAGAAAGATCCAAAGAACTAATGTATGGATGTGGAATGTGAATGCATGCCATATGGCTATGAAGCAAATCCCACAAGATGTCATTCGAAGAATCAATGGAATCCCTTGATGAAGCCTCTCTGAACTCTATAGTAGTAGCAGGTGCAATATAATTATCATCAAAGAGAAAGACAATATCCTCCAAAGTGTCATCAAGATCCGAAATGTGGGACTTGAAAAACAAGGAAGAGATGTTTGGTAGAAGTGTGTCCCAATTGGATCTAAGACCCTACTATAAAAAATTACTGGAAGCTCCCAGAGAAGAAACTCTAAACTCTAAAGCAAAGGCATAGAAAACATGTGCCCTATAATGTGATGATGTATATGTCATCCATCAATTGGATATTGTACCCAAGTACCTACACTTTGAAGTGGCTATGTAGCCCAAAGAGAGTTGAATGTGGGTGAGTCAAGTGTTGAATCCTCATCCTCCAAAATGAATCTAGAGATGGATGGAGATGACACTCTGCCTCATGAATCTTCTATGGATAGTAGAAAGGAGAAATATCAAGGGCAAAGTGTGAGAAGTTGTATAACCTACCATTGTGATCTGCCCTTTCCAAAGCCACTAAGTTATTCCTATGCAACTCTCTAATCTCAACTGAATCTAGAGTAAACTCAACTTGCATGCCCTTCCCTATGTGAGCAATCTAATACATTGATATGAGATTAGTTGAAAGTGAAGGTACACTTAAAACATTTATGAATGTTCCACCTTCAACCTCAACAGAACCTCTCCCTGTAACTATTTCCGGTGTGTCATTACCCAAGGTGATGCTAGACATGTTATAAGGATCTATGGAAAAAAACTCAACCTATGAAGAAGCCATATGGTGTGAAGCATCAAAGTCAATAATCCAAGATGGAGTTGATGAAGATGCTACTGTAACTAGTGCCTTGCCTTTAAATTTCACTTTTCCTTTTTCCTTTGTCTTAGAAGTTTCTTGTGTTGATGAGGACTCTTTGATAGATTTAGGAACCCCTATGTTATGCTTCTTAAGAAGATGAGTGATGTGTTCTATCTATTTCTTCATACATATGTGCTCATCATGCCCAAGTTTCTTACACTAGGCGCACTTGACTTTCTCTTTCCTAGGTTTCCTTTGATTTGAAGAAGATTTTGTATTGAGTTCAGATTTTTGTTCCTTCTTGATCTCCTTGTCTTTTTTATTTTTCTCCCCTTTGTTATTTGAATCATTATGTTCCCCATTTCTAGCAAAGAGAGCTTGAGGTGTTGATGTCTTTAGGGTACCCATGTGTATAACTTATCTTTCTCCCTAATGAAGTTTGGAATCAAGTCATCTAAGGATGGCATTGTCCATGTGGCTCTAAAATCTCTTTTAGAAAAGTAGAAAGTAGATACAAATATAGAATACTCAAGTCCTAACTTGGTGATAATTGAAAGCACAAGTTGATAATCTTTTTTCTCAATTCCACATCCTTTCAACTTCAACATTAATGATTTCAACTTAGTGAAGAAATCCTCTAGAGTGTCAAATGAACTTGTACTCAAGCTTATGAGTTAGTTCTATAAATCATGAACTTTTGTTTCATCAACCTTCCCAAAGAGTTTTCCTAATGCTAGCCAAACTTCACTGGGTGTCTTCAAGGCTTCTACATGAAACAATAGTTCAGGAGCTATATTTAAACACAAAAAACTATAGACTTGATCACACTTGTTAAACCATTTATCCTTCTTTGTATCAATAGTGGGTTCTTTTTCAGTCCCCATTGTCACCTTGTGTATCCCTTTATTCTTTAACACAACTTGGATTGCAAATTTCCACTTAGGATAAATAAACAGGGTTAGTGGCTTGATTGCCTGTTGTGAATCCATGATGTTGAAGTAGTTTACATAAATTAAGTGCAAAAGGGAAAATTATGGAGAAGATTTGAAATTGCACAAGACACGACAACTTTACACCCCCCTTGATTCAAAATTGGATTCAGCCTGAATTTGGTACTTTATCATGCAGTGTGTTAGGTCTAAGTGGGTTGATTAAAATTGTACCCTACTACTTTACATTTTTACAAACTCTTTTCAATTTTGGTACTCCAAAGTAACCTTTTAGAAGAATTTTCTGAAATTTTGGTAGTCCAAAGTAACCTTTTTTAAAGTATTTTTTGAGATAAATAATCTATTAAATATTAAATATTTTATATTTATTAACATTAATTAAAAATCTAAAATAAATAAAATAAATTTTTTCAATAATTTAAAATTACAAACAATAATCATTAATTAAACAATTTTGATTACAGTAGTATGTTACTAGATGATAGGTTTAATTATGATAGTATGCTACTAGATGATAGTTTTAATTATGATAGTATGTTACATGTACTCCATAATTGTACTACCATATAGTACATTAAAAAGCCAATTCTCTCAAGTTTTGGCCAGATCATTTTAGAAGTTATTTTTGTTTAGAAAAGTAGCAATGGCAAGATATGGGGGAGATCCTCCACTATGTTTACTTTAACGAGACATTTTTAAAGGTTTTATGTATATTTAAATATAAAATGTTTCATACTTCTATTTAGAAGTTGACAAATAATTTTATCTTATTCTCATTCATCTCCACACACTCCAAGATTTAAAACTCACTCGCTAAATTTATCACTTTCCATCTTGTTTCAACTAGAGAACATGGCTACATGCATAACCTTCATATGAATTTTTTTTCCAAATTTTACCTTTACCACCCATGATAATTGAAGAGACATTACCTAAAACACAAAATCATTACAAAACTAAGCTTAATTGCAAAAACAGAGTGACAAAAGTGTTCTATAATGTAATAGACTTGGGGCTGTAGCCAAGCATTCTAATGGAAAACCCTACATTAAAGATAAGGAATTGGTGTAGTCACGGTAGGAGGGTTCACAGAATGAACTGTCTAGACCGTGCAGCAAGAGTAAACACAATGGAAACAACTCAAGGAAATAGAACAAATGCAGATTCAATCATTCAATATATCTTAGAATTCAAATACAATCTGGTCGGCAACATACTGGCTTACAATACGGGATCAAAGGCCTGATTTCATACATGTGCAAGATAAAGCTTTGAAGCTTCTCCGCACAAATCTAAAACTATTATATCTTTCTTATATGAATAGATACTTTCCTAAGGATCTATTACATATATATATTTCATTTTCAAACTAATAGATTCCTCTGCATCAGCCAAGGAAGATCACAGACTCTAATGAAGAGCTATAACATGTGCACAAATAGGTCAAACTTAAATGCATAGAACACTTCCTCAAATGAATTGGATAATGTGTGGACCTCTGGGGAAGGTCGGCCATGAACCAAGGATCATTGAATGATGTGTCAGTAGGATCCACAAGTCAAGGAATGATCCACAAGCCTTGTCCTTTAGCTGATTATTAGGAACTATTAGAATGCTCTGCTCTGGGAAAACAAATGATCTTCTGATAGTGATAACTTTCTCGTAACTAATCCAAATGCTCTGAATTCTTTATATGATGTAGATGAATCAATGAAGATGCTAAGTCCAGATCCGTAAGATGTGAAATGCCAAAACTAGACCACAAGCTAAAACTGCTTCTGACTGAACTGGGAAATGAAAGAACTGAAATGCAAACAAATTGAGATGCAAATGTTTTTGGTTGATGCAAGATTTCTCTTGATCCAGGGATGCTCTTGCATCTGACATCTGGGGTTATTGAAAAAGTGAGTCCCTCACTTTGTCCGGGCTAGGGGAGAACCAAGATGGTCCACCTTAGCCTGAGAAATCCATGATGAATCTTCTTCTGGTCTGCCTTTCCACTTCACAAGATATTCTTTGTATTGTTTGCCTCTAGTGCTGCATCCAACTCTCTCGTGCAAAATGTCTTCTATCTGCTTCGGTGCTTGTTGTGGTAACTGCTTATTCAAGTCCTCGTCCGTGTTGTCATTAAACTCTACTTCATGATACTGATGTAGGTCTGCAGTGTTGAAAATTGGTGATATACCCAATGTCTCTGGTAACTCCACTTCATATGCATTTCCTGAATCAAATTTTTTGAGTATCTTACAAGGTCCAAATTCTTCATCTTCAACTTGTTATATGTCCCAACTAGAAATCTTTCTTCTCTCAAATGTACCATTACTTCATCTCCTTCTTTAAATTCTTTGTGTTTTCTCTTTTCACCTGCCCTTTCCTTATACTTATTGTTCATGTCTTCCAAATGCTTCTTCACCTGATTATGCACTATCCTCATATGATCTGCAAATTCTTCTACTTCTACACTTCTCTTTTCTTCTGTACTGATGTCTCTCAATTCTATAACTCCTTTAGGATTCACTCCGGTAATAATCTCAAAAGGTATTCTTCCAGTACTCTTGATTACTGAATTATTGTATGCAAACTCTACTTGTGAAAGAATCAAGTCCCAACTTCCTGCTTTCTCTCCAACCAAACATCTCAACAAGTTTCCCAAACTCCTATTCACTACCTCTATCTGTCCATTTGTCTATGGATGAAAAGTTGAACTGAACTTCAAATCTGTCTTCATCTTCTTCCAAAGTGTCTTCCAAAAGTATCCAGCAAATTTTGTGTCTTTGTCTGAAACTATACTCCTAGGTAATCCATGCAATCTCATAATCTCCTTGAAAAATAAGTCAGTTACACGTACTGCATCAGTTGTCTTCTTGTAGGGTATGAAATGAGCCATTTTTGAAAATCTGTCAACCACTACAAATATTTAATCATGTCCTCTCCGTGTCTTAGGTAATCCCATTACAAAATCCATGCTTATGTCTTCCCAAGGTCTCTCTGGTACTGTCAAGGGTTTATACAATCCAGTGTTCTGACTACTCCCTTTTGCAACTTGACAAATTCTACAACTCTGCACAAATCTCTAAACATCCTTATGTATCTGAGGCAAAAAATAATTTCACTCACCAAAGCCATTGTCTTATCAATGCCAAAGTGTCCTGCCAATACACCACTATGCTTCTCCTTGATCAAATTATCTCTCATTGAACTTCTAGGTATGCATAACTGACTTCCTTTGAACAACATATCTTCCTGAATGAAGTAGTCTAACCACTTACTCCTATCTATCACAACAGGTTCCTTACATGCTTTCCAAGGTTCTGCAAAATTAGTGTCTCCCTCATTCATGTTCTTCAATTCATCAAAACCCAACACTTCAACTCTCATCTTTGTCAATAATTTTCTTCTTCTACTCAAGGCATTAGCAACTTTGTTTGATTTTCCACTCCTATGCTTCAACACAAAAGTATAACTCTATATGAACTCTACCCATCTCATATGTCTCTGATTTAACTTACCTTGACTGTTCAAATACTACAAAGCTTGATGATCCGTAAACAACACAAACTCTTTAGGCAACAAGTAATGTCTCTACTTCTTCAAGGCTTGAATTATGGCATAGAACTCTTGATCATAAACTAAATATCTTCTCCTTGCATCATTCAACTTCTCACTGAAATATGCTACAGGTCTACCTTCTTGACTTAATACTACTCCAATTGCATTTCCAATTGCATCACAATCAACTTGAAATACCTTATTGAAATTTGGTAATGCCAAAATAGGTTGCTCTGTCACTTTCTGCTTCAACAACAAAATTTTTTTATCTGCTCCAGATGTCCATTTAAAATATTTTCTGTCACCTCTGATTGTCTCCGTCATAGTGTTACAAACTGAACTAAAATTTCTGATGAACTTCTGGTAGAAACTAACCAATCCATGAAATGATCTAACTTCTCCAATGCTTTCCAGTGTAGGCCATTCAACAATTGCTCTTACTTTCTTAGGGTCCATCTTCAATCCTTCTGCAGAAATCACAAATCCCAGATATACCAACTCTTCTTTCATGAAACTACATTTCTTGATGTTTATCAGCAATTTCTCTTCTCTCAGTCTCTAGAAAACTTGTCTAAGATGCCACAAATGTTCTTCTATTGTCTTACTAAAAATCAGAATGTCATGCAAGTATACAATCACAAACTTACCCAAGAATTTCTTCAAGACCTCATTCATCAATCTCATGAAAGTACTCAGTGCATTTGTCAATCCAAAATGCATCACTAACCACTCATACAATCCTTCATTTGTCTTAAAAGCAGTCTTCCATTCATTTCCTTCTTTGATTCTAATCTGATGGTATCCACTCTTCAAATCTATCTTTGTGAAATATCTTGCTCCACTCAAACAATCCATGATATCATCCATCCTAAGTAAAGGAATTCTATACTTAACTGTGATCTTGTTTATTGCTCTGGAATCAGTACACATTCTCCATTCTCCATCCCTCTTCGGTGCTAGCACTGCAGGTACTGCACAAGGGGTCAAGATTTCTTTGATCAAACCTTTCCTCAACAATACTTCTATCTGTCTATTCAATTCTTCATTCTCTGTCAGTGTCATCTGGTGTGCTACTTTGTTAGGCAAACTTGCTCCCTGTATAAGATCCATGTGATGAATAATATTCCTTATAGGTGGTAATCGTTTAGGTACGGTATCTGATATGATGTCTTCATACTCTATCAGCAACTTCTTTATCTCTTCCAGTTGTGATTCTTCAACTTCTTTCTTCAATGCTTTAGGCTTCTTAGGAATCAAGGCATATCACATATTCTCATGTCTCAAACCATCCAGAAATCTTCTTCCATCTACCAAACAAATTCTAGCATTTTCGTATACTTCACTCTTCAGATCATCCTCCAAAGGAATCAAAGTAATTCTCCTTCCATTTGCTGTTATGGTATATGTATTCTTTCTTCCATCATGTATAGCTTTTCTATCATAATGCTAAGGTCAAGTCTCAACATGATATCATAACCTATATCATAACCTAGATGGCTCCAAGTATTTGTCACCTCTGTGTTACTGGAGACAACTGGCTCATTCTAAGATATCCTAGCTGTCACCTGCATGGTACTGGTGATAGCCGGCTATCCGTACCTGTATCAGACTCAATTATGATATGTGGGTCATCTTATAGCTAGGTAAACACACAATAAGGATATCACAAGGATTCACCAACACTGATCACATTTACTTGGTTACATGCCACATAGAGATCCATAAACCAATACACAGGGACTTTTTAGGTCCAGGGGTCTAAATTACAAGTCGACACTCAAAATAATATTGGACCCACATGAGTTGGATTCTATTTCGAAACACATGCATAAACATATACAAACACAAAGTAATATCAAGGGTCATTCCATACATATATTTTTCACTTGGAAATAGAGTATGCATTATATATCAGTCAAACCCACAATATTAATATTAGAGAAGTTCCAAGTCACCTTTGTATATGCACATTAGAGATGAACCATGAAAAAGGTAATTCTAAAATTCCTTCAAAGATTGGGGTAGATTTAGAGAAGCTAACTCAACAACCTCAGAGTATAGGAGATTATTGTTGATAGAGTGTCCTTTTCTAGCTCAGACATATATTTTGAGACTTACTAATTGAAAGGTGGGTTCATAGATCCATCATGTAGTATCAGCTGCCTCAAGCTGAAACATATCAAAGAGGGAAGGTTGATCAAGTTTAGGAATACCCCATGCCTCAGAGTTATTCCCTAAATCCCTCCCCTATGGACTTGAGGTCCAAGGGCATCCTTCGCCCAAGAACTACCTACATACCCACTTCCAAATAGGATCGAAGTCACATGTAGTTCTCCTCACTTAATCTCTCAAGGGATATACACATAGGTTCCTACTCTCAGGGTTTTATCATCACCCAATTTCAACTAACAGTTACTATCATTTCAGGAATCAAAATCATACATAGAAGTTATGCACAATAATATATCCAATATAAATTAAATCCAATCCTAATAGAGAACATGGAATCAAAATGCATAACACTTAACAATGCAACAATTATGCAAGGACGTACTAAAGAAGTTCCCACAAGGGTCACCACGGTCTCAATTTATACCTCACCTCTGTTATGATTCATAACTCAACATAATGTTGCTAGAACTCTTACAAGCTCATCTTATTAACATAGATTAGGGCAAGCTCATCTTATTAACATAGATTAGGGCACAAGTAATTATCAATTATCCCCTTCTAACACTAATAAGATACGAGGTTGAATATATATATATATATATATATATATATATATATATATATCAAGTCTTATTGAGTAACAGTGAAGTTCCATGTCCTATAACTACTGGTGGTAATCATGGTATCATACTATTATCGTAGTCATTAGAACTATCTTCTTCAAGATAGACACAGTTTAAAAACTATGGCGCCTTAATCAATTGTAAGGGGTCATTTTTATCATATTCGTTACTCAAAATGACACAACCTTCAAGTCCATAGATGTCAATAGTCATAGTATTTAATGATCTATAGAATTAAGTTGACACTCAATGATCAAGACTAGTATATGTCAATCAACCTATTAACAATTTACTATGATCTTAAGCAATATTAAGATCAGAAATAGTTAATAGATAAGGCATGATTGTATCATAGCAATACACTCCAGTGTTAAGGATGTCAAGATAGGCTATATAGTGATGTCTCATGCATAATCATTTCGGTATGCCTAATATCTTAATATCCACCATCTAGGGTACAATGATGTTAAATTTATTGTCCCCAATTATTGCTTAATGAACTATAGCTATTCATAACATAATATTTTAGGGTGCTTACAATGCCTATTTGCCTTTCCAACTTGAAGGTTCCAATTTTATATCTCTATCAATAAGTGACCTATAACATTGTGCAACACCACTAGGAAATTACTCTATGTTGAGGAAATACATAGTTCATATCACTTAATGTGGCCCATAATGCTGATTATGTTTCTCATGCCAGGAATTCATGTTACAAAATATGATGATAAAAATATTATTCTCTTAATAATAACAAACCATTCAACAAAATCTTAAACAAGGTCTAGATTATAAAATATAATCATATTCTCAAATCCTCACAAAACACAAAATTTAATGTATCTTAAGTAGAAGACTCATCAATCCACTTATGCATCACATATTCCTCATAAGATTAAGATACTAAATGTTTAGTTTCCCAAGCATATTCTAGACTATCTCTTAATAGTCCTAAAAAGATATAGCTTCAATGAATTCCAAACTCTATTTAAAGCATATATAAATTGATAGTAAGATTCTACTACACATCTAAGGATGCATGGATTTGTATACATATATGTTTCAAATGAAGATGTTACCAAAAAAAAGCCCTGTTTTCTCAAGGTATTCTAATTTTGACTCAAAATAATTTATGCTTATTCATTTATATGGTTGAGTTGGCTCTCATTTGAAGTATCCGTTTCAATCATGTTGAGTACTTCAACATATTCACAAGTATATCTTTGTAATCTTCTATATAAAGAGAGAGATTCCCTTGTGAAAAAATTGACGCATTCACCAGTAAAGACAAAGATTGCTATTATAATATCCAGTACAGTTAAAGTTTGGCAATGAGGTTTACTTAATAAAAGCCACTGGTGACATTCTACAATACACAACCATAAAGAAATAATAAGATCCCTGACAACAAGATCACTGGAATATTAGACTGCACAAGTTTGTGTAAATAGTAAAGTTCAATAATAGGAAATCATGGGTGTGATAAACTATATAATTGAATGAATTAAGATGATCACTGGTATAACATTCCATACAACCAGGTACTTTAGGTCATTAATAGTCTCGCCCCAAGAGGATTTCATAGCAATAAACATTTTACCTTGATCACCTCTGTTCAAGGTACATTATTTAATTATTTCCACGTCAGTCTTAAAGATTTAGTATCCCTGGTTAACTGGTACCATGCTCCTTTCACTGGTATCTAAGGTGACTAAATTTCAGGTTGAGAGCGGAGAGAACATCCAAATCTAGTAAGGAGAATAGTGCAACGCAAACGATAAAGACTAAACGTACCGAAGAAAATGACATCCTTTGCAAGGTTCGCCATAGTTTCCATGACAGCAACAGTATATGTGGAGAATCGTTAAATGGTTGGTGAACAAAGGTAGGGACAATATCATTTCCAACAATAAATTCCATCATTTCCAACAACAATTGGAAGCCGTCACCCCATCAACCAGCATAAAATATCTTTTAATTTTATTTATTTTTATTACTGTTTGGCCCTGCAGTCGCCTACGAGAAAGCCTCTCTCAATGGGGATGTGACAGTTTCAAACAAAGCTGGCTGCATACAAACAGGAATTAATGGTCTCTTTTAGCACAGCAAAAGAACGGGATTTGCTTTACACCTGCCCATTGCATTTGCTCAATTTTTAAATCCTCTTCAATAAATTCATTTAGTGTATAATCTACAGTCAGTGCAGTTGATGAAGCTGTATCTCTTGAAAAATCTTATTTAAATTATGCTTTGATGGCTGCCCATTCCTTCTGCGAAAAGCCCCATTTTGTTACAGGCTGCCCATGCTGGTAAATGTGAATCGATCGGGTTGGAGACATGTTTGTTGCGTTTAGTTAAGCAATGTAAATAAGTTTATTATGAAAAGCTGTGTAATTCTTGAGAATACAGGTTTGCAATAATTGAAAATATGTAGAGTAGTCTTAAGGGCTGTTAGCTGCACAAAAGTTGTCAATCTTTTCCTCCAGTTTCTTTGCTTCAATTCTTTCCACTTCACCGATTTCTCTACGGTCCCGATACCCCAAACCATTAAAATAAGGATGTCTCCGAAGAGAATTATGAATCAATGCAATCACATAAAGTAACCCAGATGGAGGTGTATAAGTACGGATGGTTCTAAGAGTGGATAAAGCTTATTTTACAAGTAGAGGTACTCTAAACCCCTAATATCATATGACTATGTAAGAAAGTCACTCAGCAGAATCAGATTTGTCAAGAATGGAACTGAGTTCAAAAGCCTGTATCGACAAACCATTTCCAATGATAGGGTAAAGAGCATTAATCAAATTGCTTTGAAGGAATTATTAATTACAAATGACTAGTATACATAAAACTGCTTATATAATTCAAACAAAGCTGCATACAAACTGGAATTAATGGCCTCTTTAAAGACAGCAAAGATCTCCCAGTACTCGTTTTGCTTTTGTTTGGAGTTTTACATATCTCATAGACTTCTCAATGAAATAGAAAGTATCAAAAAAAAAAATTTCTAAATGATATTATAAAGAACATTTATTTATGAAATTGGTTTGAAAGAATTTATAATTACATATGACTACCATACATAAAATTGCTTTCAAAGAATTTATAATTACAAATAACTATACATAACTTTTTTGTACTCAAAATGCTACACAAAAATGCATATTACAAACAATACTGTAATGTGATTATATATTTCTGTATACTTATAACAAAAATAACCAAAGAAAACTTAACTTCTAAATTCAATACTTCCCCTACAAACAGCCTATTGGCGGAATAGTTGTGCACCCCGTGCAACTGCTAGTTGTTATTATTATTTTTTTTAAACCAGAAAAAGGTGGATGAACACCCATACTAGTTCTTATTATTTAAGCATTCATATATTCTATTCACAAATGTACGTACTATAAAAATATTTCATATACACATCAAGAGTGAAGAGATCTACCATGATTGGAAGCAAATAATCCGTCTTCATAGAAATACTAGTAAAATTTTATTTTAGTTCATGATACTGAATCCAGTCAGCCTCCTTGATAACTTCAATACATTATAACCAGCAATGTAGGAAGACTTCAATTATAAGCTGATATCAAAACTAAAATTCTGGTTTATCCCTTCCTTTAAAGTCCTAATGAAAGGTCTAATTTAGATTACTTGGATGCCCTGGACTGAATCTCCGTTCCATTGCAATCTTTGCTTGCTGAATATCAAACAAAAGCAAAGTTTAAGTGTAAATTTTATGACCTTATTCAGGTGATATGAAATATAAATAATCGAAGACTAAAGAATCAAAAAACTTTTATACACTTTCACCAAAGTATAAAGATACTAAATAGATTTCTCCATCATTTTTTTTTTAAGGTAAAAGTCCACTGTTTACCCTGTCACCGGGCCTCATTCCTATATGGTTCTCAACATATTCAAGATACTAGCAAAAACAATTTCAGTTATTGTTAGACCTGAATACTGGAATATAACTAATCATGCTATCATACTATTATGATAGTCATTAGAACTATCTTCTTCAAGATAGGCACACGTTACAAACTATGGCGCCTTAATCAATTGTAAGGGGTCATTTTTATCATATTCATTACTCAGAATGACACAACCTTCAAGTCCATAGATGTCAATAGTCATAGTATTTAATGATCTCTAGAATTAAGTTGACACTCAATGATCAAGACTAGTATATGTCGATCAACCTATTAACAATTTACTAGGATCTTAAGCAATATTAAGATCAGAAATAGTTTATAGATAAGAAATAGTTTATAGATAAGGCATGACCGTATCATAGCAATACAGTCTAGTGTTAAGGATGTCAAGATAGGCTATATAGTGATGTCTCATGAATAATCATTTCGGTATGCCTAATATCTTAATATCCACCATCTAGGGTACAATGATGTTAAATTTATTGTCCCCAAATATTGTTTAATGAACTATAGCTATTCATAACATAATATTTTAGGGTGCTTAGCATGCCTATTTGCCTTTCCAACTTGAAGGTTCCAATTTTATAACTAATATTTATCACGGTTTTATATCTCTGTCAATAAGTGACCTATAACATTGTGCAACACCACTAGGGAATTACTCTATGTTGAGGAAATACATAGTTCATATCACTTAATGTGGCCCATAATGCTGATTATGTTTCTCATGCCAGAAATTCATGTTACAAAATATGATGATAAAAATATTATTCTCTTAATAATAACAAACCATTCAACAAAATCTTAAACAAGGTCTAGATTATAAAATATAATCATATTCGCAAATCCTCACAAAACACAAAACTTAATGTATCTTAAGTAGAAGACTCATCAATCCACTTATGCATCACATGTTCCTCATAAGATTAAGGTACTAAATGTTTAGTTTCCCAAACATATTCTAGACTATCTCTTAATAGTCCTAAAAAGATATAGCTTCAATGAATTCCAAACTCTATTTAAAGCATATATAAATTGATAGTAAGATTCTACTACACATCTAAGGATGTATGGATTTGTATACATCTATGTTTCAAATCAAGATATTACCAAAAAAAAGCCTTGTTTTCTCAAGGTATTCTAATTTTGACTCAAAATAATTTATGCTTATTCATTTATATGGTTGAGTTGGCTCTCATTTGAAATATCTCTTTCAATCATGTTGAGTACTTCAACATATTCATGAATATATCTTTGTAATCTTATATATAAAGAGAGAGATTCCCTTGTGAAAAAATTGACGCATTCACCAGTAAAGACAAAGATTGCTATTATAATATCCAGTACAGTTAAAGTTTGGCAATGAGGTTTACTTAATAAAAGCCACTGGTGACATTCTACAATACACAACCATAAAGAAATAATAAGATCCCTGACAACAAGATCACTGGAATATTAGACTGCACAAGTTTGTGTAAATAGTAAAGTTCAATAATAGGAAATCATGGGTGTGATAAACTATATAATTGAATGAATTAAGATGATCACTGGTATAACATTCCATACAACCAGGTACTTTAGGTCATTAATAGTCTCGGCCCGATAAAGCCCCAAGAGGATTTCATATCAATAAACATTTTACCTTGATCACCTCTGTTCAAGGTATATTATTTAATTATTTCCACGTCAGTCTTAAAGATTTAGTATCCCTGGTTAACTGGTACCATGCTCCTTTCACTGGTATCTAAGGTGACTAAATTTCAGGTTGAGTGCAGAGAGAACATCCAAATCTAGTAAGGAGAATAGTGCAACGAAAAAGATAAAGACTAAACGTACCGAAGAAAATGACATCCTTTGCAAGGTTGGCCATAGTTTCCATGACAGCAACAGTATATGTGGAGAATCGTGAAATGGGTGGTCAACAAAGGTGGGGACAATATCATTTCCAACAATAAATTCCATCATTTCCAACAACAACTGGAAGCCGTCACCCCATCAACCAGCATAAAATATCTTTTAATTTTATTTATTTTTATTACTGTTTGGCCCTGCAGTCGCCTACGAGAAAGCCTCTCTCAATGGGGATGTGACAGTTTCAAACAAGCTGGCTGCATACAAACAGGAATTAATGGTCTCTTTCAGCACAGCAAAAGAACGGGATTTGCTTTACACCTGCCCATTGCATTTGCTCAATTTTTAAATCCTCTTCAATAAATTCATTTAGTGTATAACCTACAGTCAGTGCAGTTGATGAAGCTGTATCTGTTGAAAAATCTTATTTAAATTATGCTTTGATGGCTGCCCATTCCTTCTGCGAAAAGCCCCATTTTGTTACAGGCTGCCTATGCTGGTAAATGTGAATCGATCGGGTTGGAGACATGTTTGTTGCGTTTAGTTAAGCAATGTAAATAAGTTTATTATGAAAAGCTGTGTAATTCTTGAGAATACAGGTTTGCAATAATTGAAAATATGTAGAGTAGTCTTAAGGGCTGTTAGCTGCACAAAAGTTGTCAATCTTTTCCTCCAGTTTCTTTGCTTCAATTCTTTCCACTTCACCGATTTCTCTACGGTCCCGATACCCCCAAACCATTAAAATAAGAATGTCTCTGAAGAGAATTATGAATCAATGCAATCACATAAAGTAACCCAGATGGAGGTTTATAAGTACGGATGGTTCTAAGAGTGGATAAAGCTTATTTTACAAGTAGAGGTACTCTAAACCCCTAATATCATACTAATATGAAAACAGTATTTAGAGCCATGACACTGATTACACCCCTAATATCATATGACTATGTAAGAAAGTCACTCAGCAGAATCAGATTTGACAAGTATGGAACTGAATTCAAAAGTCTGTATCGACAAACCATTCCCAATGATAGGGTAAAGACCATTAATCAAATTGCTTTGAAGGAATTATTAATTACAAATTACTAGTATACATAAAACTGCTTATATAATTCAAACAATGCTGCATACAAACCGGAATTAATGGCCTCTTTAAACACAGCGAAAGATCTCCCAGTACTCGTTTTGCTTTTGTTTGGAGTTTTACATATCTCATAGACTTCTCAATGAAATAGAAAGTATGAAAAAAATCATTTCTAAATGATATTATAAAGAACATTTATTTATGAAATTGGTTTGAAAGAATTTATAATTACATATAACTACCATACATAAAATTGCTTTCAAAGAATTTATAATTACAAATAACTATACATAACTTTTTGTACTCAAAATGCTACATAAAAATGCATATTACAAACAATACTGTAATGTGATTATAAACTATTTCCAGATGATAGTATAAAAAACATTTATTTATCAAATTGCTTTGAAAGAATTTATAATTACAAATGACTACCCTACATAAAATTGCTTTGAAGGAATTTATAATTATAAATAGCTAGCATACTTAACTTTTTGTACTCAAAATGCTACATAAAAAATGCATATTACAAACAATACTGTAATGTGATTATAAACCATTTCCAGATGATAGTATAAAGAACATTTATTTATCAAATTGCTTTGAAAGAATTTATAATTATATGACTACTATACATAAAATTGCTTTGAAGGAATTTATAATTACAAATAACTAGCATACATAGCTTTTTGTACTCAAAATGCTACATAAAAAATGCATATTACAAACAATACTGTAATGTGATTATAAACCATTCCCAGATGATAGTATAAAGAACATTTATTTATCAAATTGCTTTGAAAGAATTTATAATTACATATGACTACCATACATAAAATTGCTTTGAAGGAATTTATAATTACAAATAACTAGCATACATAACTTTTTGTACTCAAAATGCTACATAAAAATGCATATTACAAACAATACTGTAATGTGATAATATATTTCTGTATACTTATAACCAAAATAACCAAAGAAAACTTAACTCCTAAATTCAATACTTCCCCTACAAACAGCCTATTGGCGGAATAGTTGTGTACCCCGTGCAACTACTAGTTGTTATTTTTTTTTTAACCAGAAAAAGGTGGATGAACACCCATGCTAGTTGTTATTATTAAGTATTCATATATTCTATTCACAAATGTACGTACTATAAAAATATTTCTCTTACACATCAACAGTGAAGAGATCTACCATGATTGGAAGCAAATAATCCGTCTTCATGAAAATACTAGTAAAATTTTATTTTAGTTCATGATACTGAATCCAGTCAGCCTCCTTGATAACTTCGATACATGTACCTCTTTATAACCAGCAATGTAGGAAGACTTCAATTATTAGCTGATATCAAAACTAAAATTCTGGTTTATCCCTTCCTTTAAAGTCCTAATGAAAGGTCTAATTTAGATTTCTTGGATGCCCTGGACTGAATCTCAGTTCCACTGCAATCTTTGCTTGCTGAATATCAAACAAAAGCAAAGTTTAAGTGTAAATAATCGAAGACTAAAGAATCAAAAAACTGTTATACACTTTCACCAAAGTATAAAGATACTAAATAGATTTCTCCATCATTTGTTTTTTAAGGTAAAAGTCCACTGTTTAGCCTCTCACCGAGCCTCATTCCTATATAGTTCTTAACATATTCAAGAAACTAGCAAAAACAATTTCAGAGTTATTGTTAGACCTGAGCTAATTTTTCAAGTCACCGTGATATGTAGAAACCATAACAGACACCACAAATAAACCAAAATTGCGTCAATAGGAATTTTGAGTATTTTGTGTAGATTTGAAGCCCATCTTATCTCTTGAAATTTCTTTTACATCCAAGACTATGGAATATCAAACTGATCAAAATCATCTTCATTATATTCATTAAGGTCAGATTCATATTGTCAGGTTCTTTGAGGTGGGTAAAGAAGTTAAGATGGAGATTATTTGTGGATTAGTCAAATCACCTTAGATGTATTCATCAAGATTAGATCATTGATTAGGTTCTTTGATGCAGGTGTATATGGGCGGATTGGCGATCAGCATCAACCAAAAACAAATTTCAGGTTTGCGTTTCATATTTGGTGTGTTTGGTTTTTATTTGGCATATCTTGGCTTTTGGAATGGGTGGTATGTCAGAATTTGCAAGTTTTTAGTTTTCACCATACTTTGGTGTCGGTGCACAACATGCAGTTAAACAATTGTCTCGAAAAATTGATGAAGTTTGTTGGTAAATCCTCTTACAAGAAGATTGTTGATTCCATCCTAGATTTGGTGATGAAGGTTTTGTCGAAAAATTGATGAAGTTTCTTAGTAAATCCTCTTACAAGAAGATTGTTGATTCCATCCTAGATTTGGTGATGAAGGTTTTGTAGTCATACACCTTCTGGTTTTGGAGAAATAATCATTTTGTGACTTGGTAGATTGATGAAAGTTTAATATCTTGAGCTTTGTGAGGTTTGGTACAAAATGGTTTGGCAGAAAGCTTTGAGATGTTGATTTCTCAATATTTGAAAGTGTTTGTGATAATCCAAGATCCTGGCGGGAAGTTATAGCCAATGTCAGTTTTCAACTTCGAGTCTGTCATGTTGTAGTCATGGTTTCACAAGGTTGGAGACCCTCAAAGAATTTAGTTACTCTTGACAAGTGAATGATGATATGGCATGAAATTGGAAGCACAACATTCTTTTATAGGTATAGATATTTGCATACTTGGTCCTATAATACTTTTCATGGACCAAAAACAATACCATGAGGCCAAAAATGCTCTTCGGATGCCATTTCTCATCTGAAGCAAGTAAACCCATGAACATCACACTCTGAGAGGAAAAGCCAGCTTGTGACCATTTCAAATGCTTCATAACAAGAAGGCTGATGAAAGGTGGAGTGACGTTACAAGTTTACAGTACCTAAAGGAGAGAATTCTAACACCTCATAGAGGCAACTTTTTGTAAGTTTCAAAATATAATTTGAAGGTTAAAATGGAGATGCCAAGGATTTATAATTCCTTCAACTTCACAAGGACTTTAGTCAATGCCTTTTGAAAGGCAATAAATCGGCAATTTAAGCACCAACTTCAACATTCTATCCAGATTTAAGGGATAATAAAAAAAACTAGTGTTGATGTAGAATCTAAAACGCCAACTTAAGGGCTGTGTCGATGCGACTGGGAGCCATGGGTCCCATTCTCTTGGTAAAATCAAATGTTGTCTTTATGATGGAGGGAGGCATCACCTCAGATTCAAATCGATGTTTCCTTTTCATTTTAAAAAAATTGAATTCAATATATAAGAGCAAGGGGAGCGCCAAAGTGATGCGGCCTTAGGAGAAGAGATTAGGGTCGCTACTGAAGAACAGGAAACAAGTAAAATGAAGGATGAGAATAGATAGAAGATCAAGAATTTGAAGGAAAAATGTGAAGGCTGATTTGGGTGTTAGCATAGTATTACATTGTTTAATATCTGCTTAGTTTAGACAACGGTTACCAGTTATGCTGGCAATTATGCAGTTATGTCTATTACAATTTTTTAACTGCATTTCTCCTTGTATAAATGTTTTTGTAGTTTATCGAATAAATCAATCAAGAAATCATCAATATATTATTACATGCTTTTGTTATTCCTGTGCAATGGTGTAATATGTACATGCTCACCATATTTCAATATGGTATCAGAGCAGTTATTGATCATAGAGAAGTAGCAAATTTGTTTTGTTTTGGAAACGATATGGTATCAGAGCAGTTATTGATCATAGGGAAGTGCATTGTATTGCTGAGCAATATGAGATCACCAGTGCTACGTGTGGATAGAACAGACTAGCATGAGAAGGAGTGAAGTTGTATAAAATTTTGAAGGTATTTGAATCCATTGATTGAGCATCCAGTATAGTTTTCTTTTGCATTGAATACACTTGATGCGCAAGTCAAGCTGCTATTTGATATAATGTACAAAGGGCATGTAATGGAATGGCCACTTAATGGATACGCAGACATGACCTAGCCTAGTTGAGCTCCATGGTATTTTTTTTAATATCCTTTGTGAGTAAATCCTTGGTAGAATTATTGGAAATTGAAATCTTATAAGCAGTTATACGGCTATCTGTAACAACAATCAAAATGCATCATATTGTTATAAACGTAGTGTTTCACTAAACAATTAAGTGCAAGTTTTGAGCAAACTCTTCTAAGCATCCAACGATTGGGGGAACCATGCTAATTGGTTGGTTCTTTGTGATGGAAGCCTTCCTACAAGATCTCCTCGCCACTTGAATAAAGTTTTGTCCAATGTTCATTGCTGGTGTAAGGAACAAAGATGATAAGGATGCAGTGATTTGTGTATGCTGAGTTGATGTGGGCGCCAGAATTCTAAAGGAATTTTCAAATTGACTTATTCCAGAGAAACACAATCTTGCTGCGAATAGGAAGAGATTTGTTAGTAAACCTAAAATTCACTCAAGTGGATGCATATGTGACTATTCAACACGATTTACATGTAAATGTGTGTAGTGGAGTTGGTATATGATTTTAATTTTAATACAAGCAGTCATAGGATCAAAACTATGAAAGTGGAGTTATAAGGTGTGAAAGGAGAAGTAGTTGAACTTAAATAAGTTGTTACAATTTGCATTGTAAGGGTCTATTTTGGAGGTAATTCTAATTTGATTTATTTAGAAGATGCATGTGTTTTAGTTTGGATATGAATTTTGAAAATATTGTAATTGGGAGATATAAGGTGTTTAATGTAAAGGAAGAAAATCTATTCAATATCATGCAATCTTTTTGTACCATGGATGGAAACAAATTGGTTGTTCAGTTGGAGGGTTTCAAGGATTATAGTACTTCCTCTGGTGCTATCTTTGGAGGGTAAGGACTCAGAGAGTCATATCAGAGGTAGGCAGCATCAGAGGATGGAGGAATTTTTATTATCTCAAGTTAGCTTCTCGCTTTGAGATGATGCTTTGCATGAGAAGCATTTTTGGCTTTATTTTTTTTTACTTGTTGTTGTTGACAGATTTGAAGAGGTGTTGAGCTCAATATGGATTGTTGTCAAGCAAGCTTCAGAGTATATGATCGAGAATTATACCCTTTTGCGGTCACTAGACAATGATAGAGATCTGTCGTATCTGTTAGGGATTGTTGTTGAATAATTCAAGACTCTGTGACTTGAGAGTTCAGGACTGAGAACTCAAGAACACAGCTCAAAGCTACACCTTTCCAAGGGTCAAGAGACAACTTGATGGAGCCCCACTTGGTTCAAGATTTGTTCTTTTAGGAGAAGATCTTCTATAAAATATGTATTCATATTATATAATCAGCTTTGTTAAGTATATTAGCATTCAGGGGGGTCCCTTGGTACTATTGCAAGAACAATTGAATAAGGGGGAATGTTAGAATAGTATTACATTGTTTAATATCTGCTTAGTTTAGACAGTGGTTACCAATTATGCTACCGGTTATGCAGTTATGTCTATTACAACTTCTTAACTACACTTCTCCTTGTATAAATGTTTATATAGTTGATCAAATAAATCCATCAATAAATCATCAATATATTATTACATGCTTTTGTTATTCCTGTGCAATGGTGTAATCTGTATGTGCTCACCATATTTCAATATTGGGGAGATATTCAGTCCAAAATTCATAGAGGAAAATAGTCATAAATGTTACCAGACACTGAAGAACAATAGATGAAAGGAGAAAGAACAATGGAATGAGTGTATGGGTTCAGAGAAGGGTCAACTAGAGCAAGGAAATAGAGAAATATGAATTGAAGTTGCAGATATAAGTGAAAGAGAATAGAAATCTACATATTTGTTTTAAATTGCCTTGCATAGTGAAGAATTTGTAGTTCAATTGTGTAATATGGATTTGGTTCAATTTGTGCATCTGAACTATGATTTCTATACTTATTGTGAGCATTTGAATCAAATAAAATTAAGATTTTATGGTGTTGCAATCTGAGTTTTGTTTATCTAAAAAGAGAGTCTCTATTTTGTGTGGAAGTTTTATGTTTTGCAGAGAGGGGAGTACCCTTTTGCACCAAGTAGTATCAGAGAAAGAAGATCCTAAGAGTGTAG
Source organism: Cunninghamia lanceolata (assembly GCA_027924645.1). Taxonomy (NCBI): domain Eukaryota; kingdom Viridiplantae; phylum Streptophyta; class Pinopsida; order Cupressales; family Cupressaceae; genus Cunninghamia; species Cunninghamia lanceolata. The sequence goes on along the minus strand of BSBN01000135.1, from coordinate 4,901,349 downwards.
TGAATACACTAGGATGTGTGGGTAAAAGTAATGGTTGAGAAGAGCTCGTGTGAGAATTGTTGTAGGTTGGTGAAGTCCCAAGCAGTTGAGAGCTAGTAACCGTGGAAGAGTTGTCCTTACAGGTTCCAAGGTAAGAGAAAGTGAATGTAGAAGATTGAAGAAACTAGTAAGATAAAGATATATGTGTGGAAGCCCATCATGTAGGATGGTTGGATATGGTATAAAAGGGAGGGATTCCTTAGAGAGATGTCTAAAAAGATTGAGAGGATTGATGGGTTGTTTAAGAGATGTGACCAATTGAAAGCGATGCAGCTTGGAGAGGTTGTAAGGTATGAGTTTTCAGCGAAGACATGAAATGAAGAAGGCATGAAAGAAAAGGATGAGGAAAATGAAGAAGTGGCAGAGGATATTAAGAATGAAGAAGAAGAGGAGATCCTTGTGCAAAAGGATCAAGAGCAAAGAGAAGAGATTGCAATCAAGGTTGTAAAAGATGATAAGAGGAGTTGCAACCCTTTGGTAGAAGAGGTATGGAAGGAGAAGCATGTACGAGCAGCCCATACATTCCAAAAAGAAAGAATATCAGAAAAGAAAGGAAGCAAGGAGAGAAAGTAATGGGAGAGGAAAGTTGTGGAACATGAAGTTGTAGTAGAAAATGATCTATGGAAAGACATGGACTATGTGGGATATTGATGTGAAGAAGAAGCATTAGAGATTGTAGCAAAGGTATGTTTTTTGAAAGACATGGATGAATAAGTTACATGTGATCTAGTAGTGGTGACAACATATCCTTTGGAGGATAGGAAGATAGAAGAGGAAGGTAACAAACTTGTAGCTGAGTATGAAGACCAAAAAGTTGTAGCAGATGGAGAATCAGAGATGACAAACTTGGAAGGACATAGATTTGATGAGCAAGTGGGTGAAGAGGAGAATGATCTTCTATGGAAAGAACTTGGAGCAATGAAAGAAAATGAGGTAAAATTTGAAAACTCTGAGTCCAATTTGTTTGGGATGATGAATACAATAGAGGATATAGAGGAAGAAAAAGGTAGATACATGGAAGACATCAATTTCCATAAGGATGCTGCAAATTTGGTTGTTGTTGAGGAGCATAATTTGGTTGAGGAAGAAAGTCAGAAGATAGAAAAGTTGTTCAGTTTGAGTGAACACTTGAAGGAGATGAATGGGGAAGATAAGAGTGAGAAGATGGATGCTGTAACAGTGAAAAATGAAGAGGTAACTTATGATTTTTCTAAATGTTCTAATGAGGAAGTTGATAGGGATTTGTTTGTTGCTGAGGTGGATAAGGAGTTGCAAGTAGATGGAAGGAATACATATAAAGATGTAGATTTGTAATCAGTTGTTACATGTTTGAATGTAGAGGTTGTAAAAGATGCTACAAATGAAAAAATAGGTAAAATAGTTCAAGACATGAGGAGGATGATGGGAATAGATGGGGTAGATGAAAACCTCATAGCGAAGGATGAGATGATGAAATTTGCAACTGAAGATGATAAATGAAATATTGCAGTGAAGAAAGAAGAGGTGAAGTTTATTGTGTTTTGTGATAAAATTCATTTTCGTTCATTTGCAATGTTGAAGGTTGAGGCTTCTATGTAGAAGAGTAGATGGAAATTGTTACTTTCCATGAAGTCGTAGGGGCATATTTGTATTTATATGTTACAGATTGTGATATGGATGATGTCACATTTTTGTGGAGGTGGCCAATTTGTGGTGGGTCAAAACCCATGAAAGAGGAGAAGATTAGTGAGATTGATTGGTGGTGGTGCCTAGATAATGGTGGGTTGGATCCCATGAAGGAGGAAAGGAGAAAATATTCTTGGGAGGAGGAGGATGGTACATAATAGATGCAGGTCCATGAGATGAGAGAAGAATGGAGTGCAGATTTGTTGGACAGGAGTGAAGCTTGTTTCGACAAGATGCTAGAAAAGGAGGAAAAATAAATAACTTTTTGTTCACATGTTTCAAGGATGGAGTTCGCTACAAATTTATCATAATCTCAAAAAATTGTTCTACCATTCAACTCCATGTTTATGAGTGTATGCTCGCAAACTTCCTACTTAGCGTGTCTGATGCAGGAGTATTCAGAGGGACCAGCGATCAACATCAACCAAAAATAGATTTCAAGTTTGGTTTCAGTTTTGGTGTGTTTTGGTTTTCATTTAGCATCTCTTTTCTTTCAGAATGGGTGGCACATTAGAATTTGCATGTTTTTAGTTTTTGCCATACATTGATGTGGGCACAACACATGTAGTTTTCACCGAAATAATTATTTTGGAAAATCAGTGATATTTCTTAATAAATCCTCTTAAAGGAAGATTTTTGATTCCATCCTAGATTTGATGATAAATCTTTAATAGTCATATACCTTATGGTTTTGGAGAAATAATCATTTTGTGACTTATGTTGGGAGATTGAGAAAAGCTTAACATCTAGATATCTGTGAGGTTTTGTATAGAATGGTTTGGCAAAAAGCTTCGAGATGGTGAGTTCTACACCTCTGTAGGTTTTCATGATATTCCAAGATCTTGGAAAGAAATTATGGCCAATGTTAGTTTTTAGCTTTGAATCTGTCATGTTGCAGTCGTGGTTTCACAAGGTTGGAGACCTTCAAAGAGTTTAGTTACTCTTGATAGGTGAATGATGATATGGCATGAAATTGGAAGTACAACATTCTTATAGAGGTATAGATATTTGTATACTTTCTGGTATAATATTTTTGATGGACCAAAAACAATACCATTAGGCCAAAAATGCTCTTTGGATGCCATTTCTCATTTGAAGCAAGTAAATCCATGAACATCAAACTCTGAGAGGAAAAGCCAGCTTGTGGCCATTTCAAACACCTTGTAACAAGAAGGTAGATGAAAGGTGGAGTGATGTTACACTTGAGGTGCCTAAAGGAAGGAAATATAATGCCTCATAAAGGCAACTTTGTGTAAGTTTCAAAATGTAATTTGAAGGTTAGGCACCAAGGATTGATAAATCCTTCAACTTCACAAGGACTTTAGTCAACACCTTTTGAAAGCCAATAAACATGAATTTTAAGCGCTAACTTCAACATTCTTTGTAGATTTAAGGGATAATACAAAAGCTAACGTGGATGTAGAATCTGAAATGGCAACCTAAGGGCTATGTGGGCAGGACTGGGAGCCATGGGTCCCATTCTCTTGGTAAAATCAAACATTGTCTTTGAAATGGAGGTAGACATCACCTTATATTCAAATCCATTTTTACTTTTCATTTAAAAAGTGAATAAAATATACAAGAGTAAGGGGAGTACCAAAGTGGTACGGCCTTAGGAGAAGAGAATAGGGTCATTGCCAAAGAATAGGAAACAAGTAAAAAGAAGCATGGGAATAGATTGAAGCTTAGGAATTTGAAGGATACACATGAAGGCTAATTTGGAGAGAGATTCAATCCAAAATTTGTAGAGGAAAACAATAAAACATGCTGCTAGGCATTGAAGAACAACAGATGAATAGAGAGAGAACATTGGAATGAGAGTATGGGTTTAGAGAAGGGACAAATAGAGAAAGGAAATAGAAAAATGTGAATTGAGGTTGTAGAGATAAGTGAAAGAGAACAAAAATCTACATATTTGTTTTAAATTGCCTTGCATATTGAAGAATTTGTAGAAGTTCAATTGTGTAATCTGGTTTTGGTTCAATTTGTGCACCTGAACTATGATTTATATACTTGTGAGCATTTGAATCAAATAAAATTATGATTTTTTGGTGTTGTATTCTGAGTTTTTTTACTTGAACAGAGAGTCTCTATTTTGTGTGGTGTGGATTGTGTGAGTTTCTGTGTAGAAGTCTTATATATTTGCAGGGAGGGGAATACCCTTTTGCACCAAATGGTTTCAGAGCAAGAAGGTCCTGAGAGTGTAGAGGATACATTAGGATGTGTGGGTAAAGGTAGTGGTAGAGAAGAGATCGTGTGAGAACTATTGGAGGTTGGTGAAATCCTTAGTAGTTGAGAGCTAGTAACTATGGAAGAGGTGTCCTTGCAGGTTGCAAGGTAAGAGAAAGTGATTGTAGAAGATTGCAGGAGTGAGTAGGATGAAAATATATGTGTTGAATCCCATCATGTGGGATGGGTGGAGATGGTATAAAAGGAAGGGATTCCTTAGAGAGATAATTGAAAAGATTGAGAGGATTGACAAGTTGTTTGAGATATGTGACCAATTTGAATCTATACAGTGTGGAGAGGTTGCAAGGGATGAGTTTGCAGTGAAGACATGCCATGAAGAAGGCATGAAATAAAAGGATGAGGAAAATCAAGAAGTGGTAGCAGATATGAAGAATCAAGAAGAAGAGGAGATCCTTGTACAAAAGGATCAAGAGGGAAGATAAGAGATTGCAACCGAGGTTACAAAAGATTAGAAGAGGAGTTGCAACCCTTTGGTAGAAAAAGACATGGAAGGAGAAGTATGTGAGAGCAACCCATACATTCCAAAAAGAATGAATATCAGAAAAGAAAGGAAGCATGGAGAGAAAAGAATGGAAGAGGAAAGTTGTGGAACATGAAGTTGTAGTAGAAAATGATCCATGTTAAGGCATGGACTATGTGGGACAATGATGTGAAGAAGAAGCATTGAAGATTGTAGCATAGATATGTCTTTTGAAAGATATGAATGAAGAAGTTAGAAGTGATGTAGTAGCAGTGAAAATATATCCTTTGGAGGATAAGAAGATAGAAGAAGAAGGTAACAAAAGGTAGATACATGGAAGACTTCAATTTCCATGAGGATGTTGCAGATTTAGTTGTTGTTGAGGAGCACAATTTTGTTGAGGATGAAAGTGAAAAGATAGAAAAGTTCATTTTGAGTGAAAACTTGAAGGAGATGAATGGGTATCTAAGAGTGAGAAGATGGATGTTGTAACAGTGAAGAATGAAGAGGTGACTTCTGATTTCTCTAAATTTTGTGATGCGGAAGTTGATAGGAATTTGTTTGTTGCAGAGGTGGATAAGTAGTTGCAAGTAGATGGAAGGAAAACAAAAAGATGCAAATTTGTATGCACCTTTTACATGTTTGAATGCAGAGGTTGTAAAAGATGCTACAAGTGAAAAATTGGGTACAATAGTTGAAGACATGAGGATGATGATGGGAATAGATGGGGTAAATTAAAACCTCGTAGTGAAGGATGAGATGATGAAATTTGTAGCTATAGTTTCAATTTTTTGTGTTTTGGTTTCCATTTGGTATCTCTTGGCTTTTGGATCTTAGCGTAATACATCATCATTGTATTACATTGTTAGTTATGTTCAGTTTGTTCAGTTTCATATTGCACTCCCACCACATAATATATATGGATGTACCTACATTTAATAATGATATCAATAAAAAATATTACTTTACTTCAACTAGTATCAGAGCATTTTGAGAATGGGTTGAGTGAGTCTGCGAATCTAGAAAATCAAATCTTTGCATTTGATATTGCTGGCAGTTGGGGAACGGATCTTCCTATGGGGAAAGAAGGCACAGCCATGAGTGCTGCATTATGGTGTTCTACAGAATCGTCTTTGAGGTTTTCTCATTGGAAGATCACATTCCTAAACATGTAGGTAATTATAATCAGCAACGTTGGTAGAGAAGCACATTTGTAGAGGATTTGATGATCCAGAAGTTATTGGCATAGAAGAATCATCCAGATAAAATTGTTATTTTTATTTGTTCAATTAAAAAAAAATCAGACTTGCACTGGAAAGAGAGAAGGGAGCGCAGGAATAAGAAACCTGTTATCATGAAGATCCTACCATCGAATGGAAGAACGAAAAGAGAAAGGTACATATTTGTTTAAGTTTAAAAGAAGATTTCCTGTCATTCGGTAATATGGTTGGTGCCGTATGTGGAGAATGTTTTGGAATATGCCGGGATATCCAAAATCTTCTACAAAGATGACATATTAAAGGTATGTATTGAAGTGTGGAAGTACAAAGTTTCTTATTAGATAGCTAGTAGAGGTTAAGACTAAGGTAGATGATGATGATGCTAAGGCCATCTTATTAAACAGCTTGCCTTGAAAATACAACAATGTTATTTTTTCACTCAGTCAAATACCTTCACAAACTCTAGAAGGTATGATTTCTGCCCTTCTAGTAGAAGAGAAGAGAACAATAGAAGATTCAGAAGTTGATCCTCAGGAGAAATCATTATTCTCAAGAAACAATTACAAAAGATTAGAGAAAATCAAATGTTTTTATTGTAAGAAACAGGGTCACACATCTTGGGATCGTAGAACTCGAGCTAGTGATGTTCTTAAAGGAAATCTTGCTTGCATTGAGGAAGAGGATTCAACAGACGATGAATGTTTTAAAGATGACTATTCTCCTGGTGTCAATAGTGCATTAGTACTATAAAGGTTCCTTCAAATTGGAGGCAGGCGGCATCGGAGGATGGAGTATTTTCCATCATCTCATGTTAGCTTCTCGCTTTGAGATGATGCTTTGCATGAGAAGCATTTTTGGTTTTGGTTGTTTTGCTCTTCTTTGTTGATGCTGACAGATTTGAAGAATATATGTTTTGGAGACAGGTTTGGGATTTGGTGTTGAGCTCATTATGGACTGTTGTCCAGGGAGCTTCAGAGTATATGATCGACAATTATACCCTTTTGTGGTCACTAGACAATGATAGAGATCTATCGTATCTCTTAGGGATTGTTGTCGAATAATTCAAGACTGCGATTTGAGAGTTCTGGACTAAAGAGCTCAAGAACATAGCTCAAAGCTATGCCTTTCTGAGGGTAGATGAGATAGCATAATGGAGCCCTGCTTGGTTTAGGATTTGTTCTTTGGGAGAAGATCTTCTATAAAATATGTATTCATATTATGTAATCAACTTTGTTGAGTATTTTACCATTCGGGGGGGTCCCTTGGTTCTTTTGAGGAACAATGTAATAAGGGGTGGGGGAATGTTAGCATAATACATCATCATTGTATTACATTGTTAGTTATGTTCAGTTTGTTCGGATTCATATAACTGAACTAGTAGTTATTGTTCGGTTTCATATCAGACTCCCACCACACAATATATATGGATGTACCTACATTTAATAATGATATCAATAAAAATATTACTTTACTTCATTGGAATGGTTGGCACATCAAAATTTGCAAGTTTTAAGCTTTCACCATACTTTGGTGTTGCCGAACAACATGTAGTTTTCACTGAAACAATTATTTCGGTAAAGTAGAGAAGTTTTTATAAAATCCTCTTATAGGAAGATTCTCAATTCTATCCTAGATTTGATAATGAAGGTTTCATAGTCATATGCCTTATGGCTTTGGAGAAATAATTATTTCATGACTTATGCTATCATATTCATGAAAGTTTAATAGCTTGAGTTATGTGAGGTTTGGTATATATAATGGTTTGGTAGAAAGCTTTGAGATGTTGATTTCTGAACCTTTGTATGTTTTTTGTGATATTCCAAGATCCTGGGGAGAAGTTATGGCCAAAGTCAATTTTTAGCTCTAAGTCTATCATGTCACAGTCTTGGTTTCACAAGGTTGGAGATCCTCAAAGAAATTAGTCATTCTTGATATTTCCTTTTCATTTTAAAAAGTGAATACAATATAGAAGAGTAGGGGGGAGCACCAAAGTGGTACGGCCTTAGGAGAAGAGAATAGGGTCATAGCCAAAGAATAGGAAACAAGTAAAAAGAAGCATGGTAATAGATAGAAGCTCAGGAATTTGAAGGACATATGTGAAGGCTTAGTTGGGGAGAGATTCAGTCCAAAATTTGTAGAGGAAACCAATCATACATGATGACATGCGCTGAAGAACAACAGATGAATGGAGAAAGAACAATGGAATGGGGGTATGGGTTCAGATAAGGGTCAACCAAAGCAAGAAAATAGAGAAATGTGAATTGAAGTTGTAGAGATAAGTTAAAGAGAATAGAAATCTAAATATTTGTTTTAAATTGCCTTGCATAGTGAAGAATTTGTAGAAGTTTGAATGTATAAGCTATCTTTGGTTCAATTTGTGCATCTGAAATATGATTTCTATACTAGTTGTGAGCATTTAAATCAAATAAAATCAAGATTCTATGGTGTTCCAATCTGAGTTTTGTTTATCTGAATAGAAATTCTTTGTATTGTGTGTTGTGGATAGTGTGAGTTTTTGTGTGGAAGTTTTATGTTTTTGAAGAAAGAGAAGTACCCTTTTGTACCAAGTGGTATTAGAGTGAGAAGGTCCTGAGAGTATAGAGGATACACCGAGACACATGGGTAAAGGAAGTCTTAGAGAAGAGCTCATGTGATAATTGTTGTAGGTTGGTGAAGTTTGAGCAATTGAGATCTAGTAATTATAGAAGAGTTGTCCTTACAGATTGTAGGGTAAGAGAAAGTGAATGTAGAATATTGTAGCAATGAGTAAGATGAAGATATATGTGTAGAAGCCTGTGATGTGGGATGGTTGGAGATGGTATAAAAGAAAGGGATTTCTTAGAGAAATGACTAAAAATATTTAGAGGATTGATAGGTTGTTTGAGAGATGTGACCAATAGGAAGCTATGCAGCGTGGAGAGGTTGCAAGGGATGAGTTTGCAATGAAGACATGCCTTGAAGAGGCCATGAAAGAAAAGGATGATAAAAATGAAGAAGTGATAGCAAATTCAAAGAATGAAGAAGAAGAGGAGATCCTTGTGCAAAAGGATCAAGGGGGAAGAGAAGAGATTGCAACCAAGGTTGTAAAAGTTGAGAACAGGAGTTGCAGCCCTTTGATAGAAGAAGCATGGAAGTAGAAGCATGTGGGAGTAGCCCATACATTCCAGAATGAAAGAATATCAGAAAAGAATGGAAGCAATGATGTGAAGAAGAAGCATTAGAGATTGCAGTGAAGGTATGTCTTTTGAAAGACATGAATGAAGAAGTTAGAATTCATGTAGCACCAGTGACAACATATCCTTTGTCGGATAAGAAGATAGAAGAGGAAGGCAACAAACTTGCAGTTGAGTCATAGAGCAGAAAGTTGTAGCAAATGGAAAATTAGAGATGATGAAGTCAAAGATTGTAGTAAAGGTATGTATTTTGAAAGACATGAATGAAGAAGTTAGAAGTAATGTAGTACCAATGACAACATATCTTTTGGAGGATAAGAAGATAGAAGATGAAGGTAACAAACTTGCAGCTGAGTATGAAGAGTTAAAAGTTGTAGCAAATGGAAAATTAGAGATGATGAAGATAGAAGGCCCTAGATTTCACAAGAAAGTTGGAAAAGAGGAGAATAATCTTCTATGGAAATTCAAGATGAAGAAAATAGACAAGTTTCTAAGAGGAAATTGGATAGAAGAACATGAAGAGTTGAATAGTTCAGTGAAAAATGAAGGTAAACAAGTTGGAGTAGTGAAAGAAAATGAGGTATGTCATGAAGCATTAGAGATTGCAATAAAGGCATGTCTTTTGAAAGACATGAATTAAGAAGTTAGAAGTCATGTAGAAATAGTGACAACATATTCTTTGGAGGATAAGAAGAAGAAGGTAACAAACTTGTAGCTGAGTATGAAGACCGGAAAGTTGCAGTAAATAGAAAATTAGAGATGACAAAGCTAGAAAGCCCTAAATTTCACAAGCAAGTGGGTAAAGAGGAGAATGATCTTCTATGGAAAGAGTTTAGATGATGAAAATAGATAAGTTGCTTAGAGGATATTGGATAGAAGAACATGAAGAGTTGAATAGTGCAGGAAAAAGTGAAGGTAAAGAAGTTGGAGCAGTGAAAGAAAATGAGGTAAAATTTGAGAGCCATGGGTCCCATTCTCTTGGTAAAATCAAACATTGTCTTTGAAATGGAGGAAGGTGTCATATTAGATTTAAATCAATATTTTCTTTTTATTTTAAAAAGTGAATACAATATAGAAGAGTATGGGGGAGCACCAAAGTGGTACGATCTTAGGAGAAGAGAATAGGGTCACCGCCAAAGAATAAAAAACAAGTAAAAAGAGAAGTGGGAATAGATAAAAGCTCAGGAATTTGAAGGACATAAGTGAAGGCTGATTTGGGGAGAGATTTAGTCCACATTTTGTAGGGAAAAATAATCATACATGATGACAGACATTAAAGAACAATAGATGAATGGAGAAAGAACAATAGAATGGGGTTATGGGTTCAGATAAGGGTCAACTAGAGCAAGGAAATAGAGAAATGTGAATTGAAGTTGCAGAGATAAGTTAAAGAGAATATAAATCTACATATTTGTTTTAAATTTCCTTGCACAGTGAAGAATTTGAAGAAGTTCAAATGTGTAATCTAGCTTTGGTTCAATTTGTGCATTTGAACTATGATTTCTATACTAGTTGTGAGCATTTGAATTAAATAATATCAAGATTCTACATTGTTCCAATCTGAGTTTTGTTTCTTTGAACAAAGAGTCTTTGTATTGTGTGATGTAGATAGTGTTTTTGTGTGGAATTTTTATGTTTTTGTAGAAAGGGAAGTACCCTTTTGTACCATGTGGTATCAGAGAGAGAAGGTCCTGAGAGTATAGAGGATACACCGAGATGTGTGGGTAAAGGTAGCCTTAGATAAGAGCTCATGTGAGAATTGTTGCAGATTCATGAAGTCATGAGCAATTGAGATCTAGTAACTATAGAAGAGTTGTCCTTACAGTTTGTATGGTAAGAGAAAGTGAATGTAGAAGATTGTACCAACAAGTAAGATGAATATATATGTGTGGAAGCCCATCATGTGGGATGGTTGGAGATAGTATAAAAGGAAGGGATTTCTTAGAGAGATGACTAAAAAGATTGAGAGGATTGATAGGTTGTTTGAGACATGTGACCAATTGGAAGCTATGCAGTATGGAGAGGTTGGAAGGGATGAATTTGCAATGAAGACATGCCATGAAGAAGCCATGAAAGAAAAGGATGAGGAAAATGAAGTGGTAGCAGATATAAAGAATGAAGAAGAAGAGGAGATCCTTGTGCAAAAGGATGAAGAGGGAAGAGGAGATTGCAACTGATGTTGCAAAAGTTGATAACAGGAGTTGTAGCCCTTTGGTAGAAGAGGCATGGAAGAAGAAGCATGTGGGCGAAGCCCATCCATTCTAGAAAGAAGGAATATCAGAAAACATTGGAAGCAAGGAGAGAAAAGAATAGAAGAGGAAAGCTATGGAACATGAAGTTCCAACAGAAAATGATCCATGGAAACACATGGACTATGTGGGGCAATGATCTGAAGAAGAAGCATTAGAGATTGTAGTAAAGATATGCCTTTTGAAATACATGAATGAAGAAGTTAGAAGTCATGTAGCAGTAGTGACAACATATGCTTTAGAGGATAAGAACATAGAAGAATAAGGTAACAAACTTGCAACTAAGTATGAAGAGAGGAAAGTTGTAGAAAATATAAAATTAGAGATGGTGAAGTTAGAAGGCCCTAGATTTCACAAGCAAGTGGGTAAAGAGAAGAATGATTGAATATGGAAAGAGGAGATGAAGAAAATAGACAAGTTGCTAAGAGGAGATTGGATAGAAGAACATGAAGAGTTGAAGAGTGCAGTGAAAAATGAAGGTAAAGAAGTTGAAGAAGTGAAATAAAATGAGGTAAAATTTGAACACTTTAAGTCTAATTTGTTTCAGATGATGAATATAGTAGTGGGTATAGAGGAAGAAAAAGGTAGATACATGGAAGACTTCAATTTCCATGAGGATGTTCTAGATTTGGTTGTTGTTGAGGAGCATAATTTGGTTGAGGAAGAAAGTGAGAAGATAGAAAAGTTTCTCAATTTGAGTAAACACTTGAAGGAGATGGCTGGGGCAGTTAAGAGTGAGAAAATGGATGCCGTAACAATGAAGAATGAAGAGGTAACTTATGATTTTTCTAAATTTTGTGATGAGGAAGTTGATATGGATTTGTTTGTTGCTGAGATGGATAAGGAGTTGTAAAGTAGATGGAAGGAAAAGAAATGAAGATGCAGATTTGTATGCAGTTGTTACATGTTTTAATGTAGAGGTTGTGAAAGATGCCAGAAGTCAAAAACTAGGTAAAATAGTTGAAGACATGAGGATGATGATGGGATTAGATGGAATAGATGAAAACCTCACAGCAAAGGATGAGATGATGAAACTTGTAGCTGAAGATGATGAAAAAATATTGCAATGAAGAAGGAAGAGGTAAAGTTTATTGTGTTTTGTGATGAAATTCATTTTCCTTCATTTGCAATGTTGAAGGTTGAAGAGTATGGAGAAGAGAAGATGAAAAATTTTAATTTCCATGAAGTTGTAGGGGAAGATTTGTATGTATATGCTGTAGGTTGTGATATGGATGATGTGACATTTTAGTGGAGGTAGTCAGTATGTGGTGGGTCAAAGCCCACAGAAGAGGAGAAGAGTATTGAGAATGTTTGGTGTAGGTGGTAGGATAATGGTGGGTTCTATCTCATGAAGAAGGAGAAAAGGAAAGAGTCTTGGGAGGTGGAGGATGTTACATGGTGGATGTAGGTCCATTCTAGACGAGAAAAGAATGGAGTGTAGATTTGTTGGATGACAGTGAAGCTTTTTCCAGAGAGACGCTGGAAGAGGAGGAAAAAATAACTTTTTGTGCACATTTATCGGTGATGGAGTTCACTGTAGATTGCTTGCAATCTCAAAGAATGGTTCTACCATTCAACTCCATGTTTGTGAGTGTATTCTCACAAAATTCCCACCTAGTATTTCTGATGTAGGAGCATCTAGGTGGATTAGTGATCAACGTCAACCAAAAATAGATTTCAGGTTTGGGTTTCAATTTTTTTGTGTTTTAGTTTTCATTTGCCATCTCTTAGCTTTTGGAATGAGTCGCACATCATAATTTGCAAGTTTTCAATTTTCACCATACTTTAGTGTTGGCACACAACAGGTTATTTTCATTGAAACAATTGTTTCGGGAAATTGGTGAAGTTTCATGGAAAATCCTCTAATAGGAAGATTTTTTAATTCCATTCTAGATTTGATGATGAAGGTTTTGTAGTCATATGCCTTATGGTTTTGGAGAAATAATCATTTCATGACTTATGCTGGCAAACTGGTGAAAGTTTAATATCTTGAGCTCCATGGGGTTTATTATAGAATTGTTTGGTAGAAAGCTTTGGGATATTGAGTTGTACATCTTTGTAAGTTTTTGTGAGATTATAAGATCATGGGGGGAAGTTATGGCTAAAGTTGGTTTTCTGCTCTAATTCTGTCATGTCGCAATCGAAGTTTCACAAGGTTGGAGACCTTCAAAGAATTTAGTTACTCTTGACAAGTGAAAGATGATATGGCATGGAATTGGAAACACAACATTCTTCTAGAGGTATGGATATTTGCATACTTTCTGGTATAATACTTTTGATGGATTAAAAATAATACCATGAGGCCAAAAATGCTCTTCAAATGCCATTTCTCATCTGAAGCAAGTAAATCCATGAACATCACACTTTGAGATGAAAAACTAGATTGTGACCATTTCAAACACATCATAACAAGAAGATAGATGAAAGGTGGAGTGATGTTAGACTTGCAGCACCTAAAGGAGAGAATTCTAACTCCTCATAGAGAAAACATTTTGTAAGTTTCAAAATATAATTTGAAGGTTAAACTAGAGGTGCAAAGGATCTATAAATCCTTCAACTTTGCAAGGAGTTTAGTTGACGCCTTTTGAAAGGCAATATACTAGAAGTTTAAGTGCCAACTTCAACATTCTTTGCAGATTTAAAGGATAATACAAAACTAGCGTGGATGTAGAATTTGAAATGCCAACTTAAGGGCTATGTGGGTGTGACTAGGAGCCAAGGATCCCATTCTCTTGTTAAAATAATTTTTTTCTTTGAAGTCGAAGGAGGCATAGCCTCATATTCAAATCGATATTTAAATTTTCATTTAAAAAAGTGAATACAATATAGAAGAGCATGAGGGAGTGACAAAGTGGTGCAGCCTTAGGAGAAGACAATAGGGTCACTACCAAAGAACATGAAATGAGTAAACAGAAGTGTAGGAATAGATAGAAGCTTAGGAAATTGAAGGACAAACGTGAAGGCTGATTTGGGGAGAGATTTAGTCCAAAATTCGTAGAAGAAAACAATCATACATGATGCCAGGCATTGAAGAACAATAGATGAATGGAGAATGAACAATAGAATGAGTGTATGCATCGAGAGAAGATTTGAGTAGAGAAAGGAAACAAAGAAATGCAAATTTAAGTTGTAGAGACAAGTGAAAGAGAACAAAAATCTACATATTTGTTTTAAATTGCCTTGCATAGTGAAGAATTTATAGAAGTTCAATTATGTAATTTGGCTTTGGTTCAATTTGTGCATCTAAACTATGATTTCTATAAGTTTTTTGTGAGCATTTGAATCAAATAAAATCAAGATTATGTAGTGTTACAATTTAAGTTTTATTTATCTGAACAGGGAGTCTTTGTTTTGTGTGGTGTGGATTGTGTGAGTTTGTGTGTGGAAGTTTTACATTTTTGTAGAGAGGTGAGTACCCTTCTGTACCAAGTGTTATCAAAGTGAGAATGTCCTGAGAGTGTAGAGGATACACTAAGATGTGTGGGTAAAGGCAATGATAGATAAGAGCTCATGTGAGATCTCTTACACATTGGTGAAATCTTGAGTAGTTGAGAGCTAGTAACCATGGAAGAGTTGTCCTTATAGGTTGTAGGGTAAGCGAAAGTGAATGTAGAAGATTGTAGTAGTTAGTAAGATGAAGATATAAGTGTGGAATCCTATCATATGGGATGCATGGAGACAATATAAATGGAAGGGATTCCTTAGAGAGATGAATAAAAATATTGAGAGAATTGAAAATTTGTTTGAGAGATGTGACCAATTGGAAGCTATACAATGTGGAGAGGTTGCAAGTGATAAGTTAGTAGCCATGACATGCCATGAAGAAGACATGAAAGAAAAGGATGAGGAGAATGAAGAAGTGGTAGTGGATATGAATAATGAAGAAGAGGAGATCCTTGTGCAAGAGGATCAAGATGGAAGATAAGAGATTGAAACCAAGGTTGCAAAACATGAGAAGAGGAGTTACGACCCTTTAGTAGAAGAGGCATAGAAGGAGAAGAATGTGGGAGCAGCCCATACATTCCAAAAAGAAAGAAAATCAGAAAAGAAATGGAGCAAGGAGAGAAAAGAATGGAAGAGGAAAGCTGTAGAACATGAGGTTGTAGAAGAAAATGATCCATGAAAAGACATGGACTATGTGGGACAATGACGTAAAGAAGAAGCATTGGAGATTGCAGCATATGTATGTCTTTTGAAAGACATGAATGAAGAAGTTAGAAGTGATGTAGCAACAGAGACAACATATCCTTTGGAGGATAAGAAGATAGAAAAAAATGTAACAATCTTGTAGATGAGTATGAAGAGAGAAAAGTTGCAACAAATTGAGAATTGGACATGCCGAAGATAGAAGGCCCTAGATTTGACAAGCAAGTGGGTGAAGACGAGAATGATAATGAGGAGATGAAGAAAATAGACAAGTTGCTAAGTGGAGATTTGATGGAGGAACATGAAGAGCTGAATGGTGCAACAAAAAATGAAGGTAAAGATGTTGGAGCAGCAAAGAAACCAAGGTAAAATTTGAACACTTTGAGCCTAATTTGTTTGGGATGATGAATACAATAGAGGATATAGATGGAAAAAAAATTGATACATGGAAGACTTCAATTTCCATGAGGATGCTGCAGATTTGGTTGCCATTGAGGAGCATAATTTGGTTGAGGAAGAAAGTGAGAAGATAGAAAAGTTGTTCAATTTGAGTGAACACTTGAAGGAAATGAATGGGGCAAATAAGAGGCAAAAGATGGATGCCACAAAAATAAAGAATGAAGAGGTAACTTATGACTTTTATGAATTTTGTGATGAGGAAGTTGATAGGCATTTGTTTGTTGCTGAGGTGGATAAGGAGTTGCAAGTAGATAGAAGGAAAACAAATAAAGATGCAGATTTGTATGTAGCTTTTACATGTTAGAATGTAGAGGTTGTAAAAGTGCTACACATGAGGATGATGATGGGAATAGAGAGGGTAGATGAGACCCTCACAACAAAGGATGAGATGATAAAAGTTGTAGCTGAAGATGATGTAGGAAATATTGTAGTGAAGAAAGAAGAGGTAAAGTTTATTGTGTTTTGTGATGAAATTCATTTTCCTTCATTTGTAATGTTGAAGGTTGAGGAGTATGGAGAAGAGCAGATGGAAATTGTTAATTCCATGATGTTATAGGGGCAGATTTGTATATATATATGCTATAGGTTGTGATATAGATGATGTGATATTTCGGTGGAGGTGCTCAGTTTGTGGTGGGTCAAAACCCACAAAAGAGGAGAAGAGTGGTGAGATTGTTTGGTGGAGTGGGCTGAATAATGGTGCAAGGTTGGATCCCATGAAGGAGTAGAGGAGATAAGAGTCTTGGGAGGAGGAGGATGGTACATGGTGGATGCAGGTCCATGAGATGAGGGAAGAATGGAGTGCATATTTGTTGGATGAGAGTGAAGTTTGTTATGACAAAATGCTAGAAAAGGAGGAAAAAATAATTTTTTGTCCAAATGTTTCAGCGATGGAGTTCACTATAGATTACTTGCAATATTAAAGAATGGTTCTACAATTCAACTCTAAGTTTTTGAGTTTATGCTCACAAACATCCTACTTGATGTGTCTGATGTAGGAGCATTCAGGCAGACTGGCAATCAACATCAAACAAAAATAGATTTTAGGTTTTGTTTTAGTTTGGTGTGTTTTGGTTTTCATTTGGCATCTCTTTACTTTTGAAATTGGTGGCACATAAGAATTTACAAATTTTTAGTTTTCGCTATACTTTGGTGTCAGTGCACAACATGCAATTTTCACCAAAACAATTGTTTCAAGAAATAGGTGAAGTTTTGTGGCAAACCCTCTTATAGGAAGATTGTTGATTCCATCCTAGATTTGATGATGAAGGTTTCATAGTCATACAATTTACAGTTTTGGGGAAATAATCACTTCTCAACTTATGCTGGTAGATTGACAAAAGCTTAATATCTTGAGCTCTGTGATAATTGGTACAGAATGGTTTGGTAGAAAGCTTCGAGATGTTGACTTCTACATCTATGTAAATTTTCATGATATTCTATGATCCTAGCGAGATGTTATGGCCAAAGTCGGTTTTTACCTCCGAGTTCGTCATGTCACAGTTGTGGTTTCACAAGGTTAGAGACCATCAAAGAATTTAGTTACTCTTGACAAGTGAATGATGATATGGAATGAAATTGGAAGCACAACATTCTTCTACATGTATATATATTTACATACATGATGGGATAATACTTTTGATGGACCAAAAACAATGCCATGAGGCCAAAAATGCTCTTTAGATGCCATTTCTTGTCTGAAACAAGAAAATCCATGAACATCACACTCTGAGAGGAAAAGACAGCTTTTGACCATTTCAAATGCATCATAACAAGAAGGCATATGGAAAGTGGAGTGATGCTACACTTGCAACGCCTGAAGGAGAGATTTTTAACACCTCGTCGAAGCAACTTTTTGTAAGTTTCAAAATATAATTTGAAGGTTAAGCTAGAGGCACTAAGGATTGATAAATCCTTCAACTTCACAAGGAGTTTAGTCAATTACTTTTAAAGGGAAATAAATCAGCAGTTTAAGCTCCAACTTCAACATTCTTTACAAATTTAAAAGATAATTAAAAACCAACGTGGATGTAGAATCTGAAACACCAACTTAAGGGCTGTGTGGGTGCAGATGGTAGCCATGGGTCCCATTCTCTTTTTAAAATGAAACATTGTCTTTGAAATGGAGGGAGGCATCGCCTCACATTCAAATTGATATTTCCTTTTCATTTTAAAAAGTGAATACAATATAAAAGAGCAGGGGGAGTGCCAAACTGGTGCCGCCTTAGGAGAAGAGAATACGGTCGCTTCCAAAAAATAGGAAACAAGTAAAAATAAGTGCAGGAATAGATAGAAGTTTAGGAATTTGAAGGACAGACGTGAAGGCTGATTTGTGGAGAGATTCAGTCCAAAATTCATAGAGGAAAACAATCGTACATGATGCCGGGCATTGAAGAACAACAAATGAATGGAGAAAGAACAATGGATTGAGTGTAAGGGTTTAGAGAAGGGTCGACTAGAGAAAGGAAACAAAGAAATGTGAATTGAAGTTGCAGAGATAAGTGAAAGAGAACAGAAATCTACATATTTGTTTTATGTTTTAAATTGCTTTGCATAGTGAAGAATTTGTAGAAGTTCAGTTGTGTAATCTGGCTTTGGTTCAATTTGTGTATTTGAACTATCATTTCTATACTTGTGATCATTTGAATCAAATAAAATCAAGATTCTGTGGTTTTGCAATCTGAGTTTTGTTTATTTAAACAAAGAGTCTCTGTTTGGTGCGGTGTGGATTGTGTGAGTTTGTATGTGGAAGTTTTATGCTTTTGCAGATAGGGGAGTACCCTTATGCACCATTCTTTAAGATACAAGTTACTTCTTGGACTCACACCAAGGTTCATCTCTTTATATGACACAACCACAATACCTTCCATTCTATTATAAGGTTGATATCCAATATTTTATAAAGTATGCCTGTGATGCAGGAGCATATAAGCAAACAAGTGATGACATCAACAAAAAATATTTTTTGGTTTAATTTTTAGTTTTTGTGTGAGGTGGTTGTTTATGGAATCTATTTATAGTAGGAATTCAAATATTTAATCAGATTTCTATATTTCAAGTGTTCACTTTGTCTTGGTTTTAAGGCTCCGTAACACAGTTTTCAAAAAAACAAAAATTTCCAGAGATTTTGGAAGACTGGACTAAAATCCTTTGATAAGCATGATCTTGAAGGCATTTCACCAAATGTGAAAAAACAATTGAAGTCATATCTTTCATTGTTTTGACATATTTTAATGCCAGAAGTTTGTGCCGATAGGTTTAGAAAAGTTTAAAATTTCAAAGTTCTTAAATGCTGGAGTGAAATCCTTCTAAAGAGATTCTAAGGGGATCATAATACACCTTTAGAAAATTTTTCACAAATAAACTTTCAATTTTTCACCTTTTCAGCATCTGATTCCGTATGAACTTCAATTTGATTATTTCATTCTGGATGAGCATTAAAAGAGGTATTATTCAAGAATTTGATTTCACTGTAGTACATTTAGAAAATGTCAGAAATGGTAAACAGGTACAGTATCTTTAGTTTTAAGATAATTTTTTATATGTGACCACTCCCATTCTTGGAGGTGTTGAAAAACAAGTAATGTAAACCTTATTTAATTGCCTCCTTTATGAGGCGTTGAAACAAAAGGAGGTGTCACTTCTATATTTGATTTTATTAATGTGGAGGAAGTCGGTGTTGAAGAAGTTGCTGCAGATTTTAAAATCTGAAATCTAAATGCCTTTGGAAGGGACACCATTGAAAGATGAAGTTAGAAAATTTTAAAAAACTGATTTGTTTTCCTTTTGGGCAGCAAGCGACGAGTTGAGGGGAATATGGACCATTAAACACCTAAAATATATAGTGAAAAGAGATTTCAATAGAAGCAAGTCATTCCATAAAGAGAGAGGAGAGGTACCAGAGAAAAAGAGTGCCGAAGTGAGGAAGATTACAGAGTGGAAGAGAGAGTTCTGTGGAAGAACATAGCCCATCTGAGGGGCATGTGTAGGAAAGTTACTGTGAGAAACAAAGGAGAGTTCCCTGTAATTTTGAGAGGCCGTGAGAGGCCAAATATATAAATATTTTGTTGCAGATTTGCATATTTGTTGAAACCATGAAACCATTATGTAATTAGTGACTGAATTGAATAAATGATAGAAGTTTATTTGCAATTCTGTGTATTGTGTTGAATTGAGAGATTGATTTTGTTGAGTTGTGTGATTTGTGTTGTGGGTGGGAGTCCTACTTGTATACAATGGTACATTTAGAAAATGTGGGAAATGGTAAAGAGGCAGACTATCTTTAGTTTTAATATACAATTTTAATATGTGACCACTCTCATTCTTCGAGGTGTTGAAAAACACGTAATGCAACCCTTATTTAACTGCCTTCCTTTAAGAGGCGTTGAAACAAAAGGAGGTGCCACTTTTATATTTGATTTTATTAATGTGGAGAAAGTCGGTGTTGAAGAAGTTGCTGCAGATTTTAAAATCTGAAATTTAAATGCCTTTGGAAGGGACACCGTTGAAAGATGAAGTTAAGAAAATTTTAAGAAACTGAATCATTTTCCTTTTGGGCAGCAAAGCCTTGAGTTGAACGGAATAATGGAGTTTTAAACACCTGAAATATATAGTGAACATAGATTGCTTTAGAAGCAGGCTGCTCCAGAAAGAGAGAGGAGAGTCGCTAGAGAGAGAGAGCGCCAAAGTGAGAGGAAGAGAGACTTCTGTGAAAGAATTTCACATAGCCCATGTGAAGGGCATGTGCAGGAAAGTTGCTGTGAGAAGCAGAGGAGAGTTTCCTGTAATTTTGAGAGACCATGATAGGCCAAATATATTTTTATTGTTGCGGATTTGCATAAATGAACAATTCTGTATATTGTATTGAGTTGAGAGATTGATTTTGTTGAGTTGTGTGATTTGTGCTGTGGGTGGGAGTCCCACTTGCATCAGCCTGTGTAATCTATTTTATAAAGTTCACCTGCATATTCTTTCAGAATTTTGAAATGCAAAAACCCACAGTATGTAGCATACAGAACAAACCCCCAAAAGTAAAGCTTATAAACCTTTTAAATGTTAGACTAGATTTGCACTAAGCCATTTTTCCTTAACAGTTATGAAGGCATCTTATAACTTTAAATAACTCAAAATTAAAGAATAATTAACTTGTAACATACCTCCAGCCATTTGAGGAACATTTTCGAGAAGGGTGGTATTGACTGTATTTGGCAAAGGAGTAATCATGGGTGATGCACCCAAAGATGAACCGTGCCCTTTAACCATTTCACGTGGATGTTGGGAATGATGGGGACTAGAAGTAGTATAGACAATGCTATTGCTACTTTCATCTTCACCATTATAATTAATCTTATGATAGGATGGATTAACAAAAGGGGCAACAGTAACATAAACAGCAGCACCTGCAACAAGCCGGCAACCAGAAAGCCTGCTGCCAACAAATCCTTGTTCAACTCTGAGCTGAGAGCTACCAAGCATTACAGTCAAAGAAGAAAAGGAAGCAGAACAGTATCCAGACAGGGATATTATTTCAGTTGGGATAGAGTAGAATTGAAGCTGCCTCCTAGACTGATAAATTGCCGCACTGCCCACAGTTCCAGAGGCTCCAAAAACAGCCAAATCTATGTCATGCCTCTTGCAGTACTGAGTTAAACATTCGAGCACATCAGAACCTGCTGCAACTTCCAGAACATTAATCTTCATTGGCTCCTGGTGATTGATTGTTATATTTTTTGGCTTATTTTTCGATCCACTAGGGTGGCCTGGGCAACCCTTTGGTGGCTCGGCAGCAGAGTTTTTCTCTTTGCCTTGAGTATTACTGTTAGTTACTTCCTCGGGCTCCTTCATGCTGTTACTTCCACTGCCATGGTTTCCAGAGATTCCACATGCAAATTTCTGTTCAGTTTCCATCCCAACTTTAATTACAGCCTTCAATACCTGCCAAAGTATTTTTCTTCTGCGCTCAGTTAAGAAGATATTAAAATAAAATTATATTATATTAATTTTTGGTCTAAAGGTGAGTGCTCTAGGATTTCAAACTGGAAGGCATTAGCAACAGATCATTTCGAGTTGCAACAACAGATCATTTAAAGTCTGTCAAAGGTAATACCCTTGCCCTAATTACAGGATAAAATATATAAACTTACAAGAAGTCTGAAGGCTCACATCACAATAGGTGCAAAACAAAATCATGATAAAACAAAATCCCAAACTCAATATTTATAATAATAATTATCGTTAAAAAATCTGTTAAAAATATATAAAACTTTCAATCCGTGGAAATCTACAAGAAACATACCTCGTAAGGTTGACGAAGTAACTCCGTGCTCTGTAAAACCTATCTATTATGGCAAGGACGCTAATCGTTTCAATTGTTGGATACAAGCTTGAAATAGAAAAACACCAAGGAAACGATGTGACAAGTTGATTTGAAATATAGTGTCACATAATTGAAAGCATGGTATTTAGAGGATTAATGCTCCAATAATAGTAAATGACATTGTCAACCAACTTAATTACACCGAATGGCGTGTGCTTTCAGCGGCTGACAGCGATCCGAGACATTCGTTTATTTTCGCCGAATTCTTTTACCGTCACCTTCGCTCACTATTTTTCGCCTACCGGTTTCACTTTATTAAGAACAAATAGTATGTTGGACAGCCCTAAAATTTCATTTCAGGCCTATGGCTCTATATGGGAGTCTATACATGCACCCCAAGCTCTCTGGATTATATCTGCACCGTACACGTCCGGTTATTCGAGGTCCTTTAGTGATCGCTGTAGAATAACTTGGGCAGGGAACCCAAGATTATTTTATACCAATACATTGATATTTACAACCACAAATGGGTTGGAATTAAAACAATAATTTACCACATGTTTTAACTGTCGTTGAGAAAAACTTCCCACAAATTAGTGGGATTCATTCATGGGATTCATTCATGGTATTACTAGACTCGGGCCCATCTCTTTTAAATGGGGACTGTCAACTAACCCACGTATCTGAATTGATTGGAATGGAGACCTATGCCCAAACTACCACACATGTTTTGTAAATCGGTCACTTTATAGGCAATAGGGCTAATCTAAACCCTTACTATTCAATCTTCCCTCTCTGTCATGCGGGTAGTTTTACCTAAATCCATTGGTCTTGCATTTTTTTAACTTATCAAGCTTCAATTGCACTCCTGCACCAAAGATCCCACTTTTCATGGGTTCTATCGATCACACTTTTAGCATATAGAAGTGTGGTCTTTTGGACATTTTAAGTGTGTTAATTATTTTTTATTATAATGGAAGTGTATTTAAAAGGATTTATTAAATTTTAGATGAGTAAGTTGTGTTGGAAGGAAAGCAAAATTGTTAAGTTAAGAATATGACTAATTGTTAATAAAATAGAATTTTTTTATTCAATAGTTAAAGTTATATTGTTTGACTAGAATTATATATTTTTTTAGAAAGTTTCTAATAAGGATGCAAGGCAGTTGAAATCAATGGATCAGATTTGAGCAAAATACATGCAAGACAATCTAATGCATCACTACCTTACATTTTTTTACCTTGATCTAGCTCATCTATTTTTTAACCTTTTGTCAATTGATAGAATGATGATGGTTTAGATTCTTACATACATTGATAAGATTTAAATTGACTTATGGCTCGCAATTTTTTTTTATAGAATTGAGGGTGCAAAGTTTATTTACATTATACCATTCAATTATGTTGTATCTACAAAAAAATTGTAAAGAAAACAAGCTTATGCTCAAAAGTTGGGTGGAAAAAACACATCAAAATAGTAAATTGATTGATGTGAAAGATGTGTAGAATTTGACAAAAGAAGGACTTGATGAAATAATAAATTCAATTGAAGGTTTTGATCTAATAATAGGTGGAAGCATTCCTCTATTTTCTATGAACTTCAATGGATTGTGAATTATCTAATGCATGTGATGTATTAAGTGTAACACTATACAATAATGAAACCTTCATTTTATACTCATGTGGACTTCAATAAATTATGAATTCCTTATTTTTCATAGCCAAGTTCCTCCCTACAAAAACCAATTATTAAAAATTATGGACACTATTATTTATTATTTTGATTCTATGAAACATATTTGTTTGCATAATCAACATGCTATTGAAAGTGTAGTGAGACCTTACAATAGCACATTTGAAAGTGTAGTGAGACCTTATAGGAGTGCATTTTAAATTTCCCTATTTGAAAATGAATTGACATGGCATGGAGATAGACGATGCAAGGTTTTTGAGAATAGTGCAAGACGATTGAAATCATCTTGCCATCATCAGAAAAATGATTTATCAAGATAGGTCACCTCTGCCACTCACCCATTTGATGACAAATTAAATTCCATGGAATCGATGTACACTTGTACAAGGAAAGACAAACCAAGAGGGGTTAAGTCTTTACAGGTAAGAAAAAACCACTTCATAAAGAACTAAAGGAACATTTTAAAATAACTGCCATGTAGTGGCCAGTACCTACCTTGTAGTGTTGTTATTATAGTATGTGTTTAGTTGTAAATTTTTTTGTTGATCAGCTATTGGTTCTATATATTATTTGTTTAGTTGTAATTTCTTTGTTGATTAGGTATTGGTTGTATAGACAAATTGCATTCCAATAATTGAAAAATTAATTTTTGAAGACTGTTGAAATGCCTTGGGTACATAAAATTGAAATCTCAAAAATAATCTAATATGGTAAAAATAAAATAGGACTAAAATATTTCCTTAACTATAAAATTAAACTTTACAAAGCCTATTAAATAACACAAATATTTCCTTAAAATGTAATAATACTAATACTTTAAGTTTGAAGAATAAAATAAAAAATTGTAATAACATATGGCAAAATATTTTTGTGATACTGTAGATTTTTAACTTTTGACTAAATAAAATTGAAATACTAGATTTTTAACTCTTGAGTAAATAAAATTGAAATCCCAAAAGTAATCTAATTTCATAAAAAAAAATGTGTAGAACCTAACCCTAGTTCGGTGTGGAGAGATTTAAATGTCTGCCTAAGGTATTAAAATGTAATAATATTGAATACTATTACAATTTAAAATGCATTAAAATATTGTAAATTTGAAGAATAATTACACAATAAAAAGCATTCGAGAAGTAGGGTACTGACCTAGAACACATGAATCTTTTCTTTTGTGAGGGCAAGGAGCTTGTGAAACTCCATGGAGGGTTCGAGAGGAAGAAGCTACTAGAGCCATGGGGACACATGTGTCTGATGATAATCAAATTCTTCACGTTGAAGGGAGGATTTTAGGTATACTACCATTACCACTTTGCTCTTCTCGATCATTTTAGGAATAAAATTGAGATTAACATTCCTTTTTCTCAATTCTGTTAGAGAGCTGAGGGCCAAGAACTGCTTATCCCCATCCATCAAGATCTCATTCTAAGACTTTATCATCTTCACCTTGCTCTGTGCCCACTACAACAAATCAAAGTCAAAATGCTTGAGGACCTATAGTTGAGCACATCCCCTGAGGATAAAGACAAAGCGAAGGTTAGTGTGGGGACTCCTAAGAACCCCTTTAAAGGTGACCCCTGTGCAATGGAAGATAACCCTGCTAGGACCCCTGCTACTTCTAAGAACAAAAAGCAGAAGCATACCCCTAAGGAGGGTAAAGGTGTTGCTTCTATGGAAGTTCCTATGAAGATCGTTGAGCTGGATACTCAGCTTGATCCTAAGGGTAGTAGTGAAGGTGGAGTGGCTATCAATCTAAGGATTCGTCGGTCTAAACGGATCGCTGGTAAGCCGCTAGTGAACCCCCAGGGGGTGGAATTTTCTAATAATTCTAAGTTTGCGGAGGAGACAATGGAGTAAGGCAGGGATGAAACCCCCATAGAATCTATCCATGAAGTCAAGGGCACCAGTCATTTCACCTCTATCAATGAATCTAGTTTTGAAGGTTTGGGTGACACCGTGAGGGCTGCTATTGGTCAAGATAGAAAGGGGAGTTGTGCCTTGTGTGACAAGAATCCATCTTCATTGCGGTTAAATATTTGGATGAAAAAATCAAGTAGGTGGGGATTGACAACTTAGGAGATTATAAGGAGATGGTTGATTTCCTTGCTAAGTTTGGGGCGACTGGTAGCCCATAGTTCCTTGTGCTTGTTTTTTGGTCTACTTTTCTAGTGTTGTTTAACTGTTGTATTTTATCTCAGTCAATTAATTTTTTGTTTAATTAATAATAGTAAGTACTTTTAGAGAACATAATTTTAATTATTTTAATTAATCTAATATTGTGGTTTAGTAATATTTTTTTCTAAAGATAAAAGAATTGTTTATCATTTCAAATTTATAACTATTATATTTCTAGAACTAAATTTATAAGGAAAATTTTATGTGAACTTGTTTTGAAACGTCTTGGTAAATAAAATTGTAATCTCAAAAATAATTTAATTTGGTAAAAATAAAACAGCACTAAAATATTTACTTAGCTATAAAACTATACTTTACAAAGCCTATTAAATAACACAAATATTTTCTTAACTATAAAACTCAACTTTACAAAGCCTACAGAGCTTGAGTGTATAGAGATTTGAAATGTATACTTAAGATATTAAAATGTAATAATATTAATACTATGATAATTTAAAATGCATTAAAATATTGTGTTTGAAGAATAAAATAAAAAATATAATAACATGGAGAAATATTTTTGATGATATTGTAGATTTTTAAGTTTTTAGTAAATAAAATTGAAATACTAGTTTTTTAACTCTTGAGTAAACAAGTGCCACGTAGTGGCGAGTACCTGCCTTGTAGTGTTGTAATTATAGTATGTGTTTAGTTGTAATTTTCTTCTTAGATTAAATATTTGTTGTATAAACAAATTTTTTTTAAGGCCTATATAAATATAATAACAAAATTGTAATATTTATAGTATATTTATTTTTGATTAAATATATATAGTTTTTAAATTTGATAATTTAAATATTAATGAAATTGTATAATTAATATATGAACTACATTTAATAATAAATAAATATTAACTTCTTGGGATTTTTCACTATTGTTTTATAAAAAAATTATTAGGGTTTAAATTTGACACTAATATAATGACCCTCTCCACACCGAATACCCAACAATATATTTATTTATTTTTTGATAACAAATACCCCATTATGGACTAACATGCTATGATATTTCCTATTTAGTGTTGTCATTGGATGGATATTACATAGTGAAATCTTGATAAATCATTATAAGATTTGATATGTAACTATGAAAATATTATTTTGACTCAACTGATCTATACTAGTCATTGTCTTGTTGTACATGACATATATATTTTGGTTGCACTTTAGGAAAATATAGAGAAAACAAATTATTGGTTGGTGTGTTGTGTTGAGGAAAGACATGATTTTTTAGAACACATAATCTAGATAGTGATAATTTTGATAATCTAATAGTTTATATGGTTATTCAATGGTATTTGGATACACAAGTATTTTATAAGGAATAATGGTTTTCCTAAATTCAAATATTATGAGATGTGTATAAGAGGATTTTACACTACACATATTTGATTTTAACAACAAATGGATAAGGTGAGATACCAAGGGAAGCTTTTGTTGAAAGGGTTTTGGACTTTTTCTATAGATGAGTACAACTCAATTATAAATATATTATGAAACAAAGAGGAAGATTATAGTTGAATTCTTAATCTTTATTTTTTGAGTACTATTTTCATTTATTTTATTTACTTACTCAACTAATGCATGTCATTGTAGGTAGGCATTAGATGGGGTTTAAGGTATTAATATAAATATATATTTTACTTAAAAATTCATATAATGTGACATCAAATGGTCTTCAAACTTAACATGACTGACCATAATAAGAGGTAAATAAAAATTGGCTGACCATAATAAGAGGTAAATAAAAATTCTCTAAACAACAAGCAAACAATTAAATACAAGCAAAGTAACAAAATAGTCTTTAAACTCTTGTCACTATTGTTTTATAAAAAATTTATTAGGGTGTATATTTAATATAATAGGAAGTTGTTTCCTATGTATTAAATATTCAATGTTCATATTTTCACTTAAAATTTAAATATAAATTTTCAAAATTCAATATTAAATATTTAAATAATATAATAATAATGATTATAATGATTAAAAGTTAATTAATGTAATAATACTAATACTTTTATAATTTAAAATGCATTAAAATATTGTAAGTTTGAAGAATAAAATAAAAATGTAATAAATTGTAGATTTTAAAGTTTTGACTAAATAAAATTGAAATCCAAGATTTTTAACTCTTGAGTAAATAAAATTGAAATCCCTAAAATAATCTAATTACATAAAATAAATCAATGACAATACACATAAATCATTTTTCAATAATTTTTTTGTTAAAAATTTATCATGTTGACATAGGGAAAGTAAAAATTTAAATCAAATTTGCCCGACAAGAAAAATAATCCTTTCTTTTGATTGGTTTACAATCAATAGATTAATAACTAGATAAGTGTGAACTCATTGCAATAGCAGAAGGCATTACTAATAAAATTGAAATCCCAAAAATAATCTAATTTCATAAAATAAAATGTGTAGAACCCTATATTTTTAATAGTATTATTAATATTATAACTTTGTCCCTTTGACAAAAAGTAATAAATTAAAGTTTCCCCATTAAACATACAAAAGTTGAGTAGATGGAGCTAAGATAAATTATGTTAATAAAATCATGATACGAGGATATTTGAAGTGCATGTGATAGCACATGTAGTGGAGGAAATGTTGGGTACATCTTTATTCCTTTAGAAGGGTGGCTAGTGTTAGTGTGTTGGTGTGTAGGGTTAGATTGTATGTGAGACCCTCATCATATTACATCTTCATCTTGGTTAGTGAGGTCTTGTAACAGAGGAAGGCTTGGGATGTATTATAAAACAATGTTCCAAATGGGCAACCTAATAATAGATTTGATGAGACTTTTGAGGATCTTGATTTTTCTTTGATCGAGAAAACTTTAGCTAATCAGAACTTGGTACTTCCTGATTCATCTCAATAGGCACTTCCAAAAGCCCACAAACAATCTAATGTGTAGGTGTTGCCTACATATGATGTAGAGTTAGGTGGAAGTCATGGGGCCATATAGTTGGTATTGATTTGAATGCAATAGTTCTTGTTTTAATTGTCGCTATAGTTGAGGAATCTACAGATTGTGCCATGCCAAAAGCCATTCCAGATATTGGTGTTAAAGAAGGTTCTAAGGATAGTATTAAGAATAAAACACTTGCTTTGTTGGGACTACAAAAAAAAGTATCAAAAAGAAGTCGTATGGATAAAGTCTCCAAAGAGGGGAGGAAAATCAATTTGGAGAAAGTGAAGATGATTGTGGAAACATTACCAAAATCTAGGGTCATTCATGTTTTAGATTCACACTTTACTATTCCCAAAAAATGATAGTTATTTCATTGGATGCTTAGGGTTTGGGAAACACCCCTCATCAAAAGGTTGTTTGAGACTTTATTCAGATTCATAAGCCTAAAGTGATTTTTCTTCAGGAAATGAATCTTTCTATGGAGGAAATGTTGGCTACATCTTTATTCCTTCAGAAGGGTTAGCTTATTTGCAAGACCTTCATCCACTTATGCCTTCATCTTGGTTAGTGATTAAGTAATCTAGTTGGATTAATTCAATTTAAGGTTTTGATCTAATAATAAGTGGAAGCCCCTATAATAATATGATAGGAAACAATATAAACATAAAGGATGGGTTAGAGGGAAAGAATTCCTCTATTTTCTATGAATTTGCATGGATTATGAATTATGTAAGGCATGCAATGCATTCAAGTGTAACTTGATAGATGGACTTCAATAGATTATAAATTCCTTATTTTTCATAGACAAGTTCCCACCCAAATTGAAGAGGCCACCTAAAAAGAGTTGAAAATTAACTATATTAGTTGGATTTGGAGTTCCAAATCACCTTGTGCTTGTCGGTAGTGTAATCTTAAATAATTTGAGCAAGGTCCAACATACTTTTACTTTTACTATATGTATAGTATACCAAAGGGTGTATGGACAGACCATATTATTATTTTTGTATGATGTTGAACTAAAATTTTTGGATTCGATGTACCTTTCAATTTCAACTAGAAAACATAGCTACATGCATAACCTTCCTATGAATATTTTTTTCCAAGTTTTAGCTTTACCACCCATGACAATTGAAGAGACATTTCCTAAAACACAAAATCATTACAAAACTAAGATTAATTGCAAAAACATACTGGCAAAAAGTGTTCTACTATGTAATAGACTAGGGGCTATAATCAAGCATTCTAATGGAAAACCCTACATTAAAGATCAAGGTATGGTAATTTTTTAATGTAAAAAATAGAGCTTGATATGGGTTTGTCTATATTAACTAGCTCCACTAGAGCCTCATGAAATGGTGCTTCTGATGCCAATGATAAATAAAAAAAAGAGCGAATTTCAATTGGTCGTTCCATGCCAATGATCCAAAGATGACATGAGATTTACTAGAGTGATGTAAGATGATTCAAATAATCATGCCCACTCATGTTATCATGTACCTTCATTTGTACACGTGGAAAGAAAGGAGAACTTTAAATTGGCATTTTCCAACTATTGGTGCCTTAGAATGAATAGCACCTGCATGGTTGAAAGAATTCATTGCCTACATGTATCAAATGAAATGCCAGGATTGAGTAGTAGAAGTCCACATTTTTTGTTAGATGACAAAGGTTGGTTACTTATGTTGTATGTAGGTGGTGACACCCATGGCAAAGGTTAGGGTTGTGGATCCATTGGACAATAGAGATGATCCTAGAAAAATGTATATTCAAGTGGTGACTACGGATGATCATGAGTTATGGTTCATGGGATTTATTAAATACCACAAATCTCTCAATAACTAAGATACTCTCTTCTAATGCTACATAATAACATGGGCCATAGGGACACAAGACAATCATCATTCAATTAAAGACATGGAAATTAAACTTCCACAACTCTTCAACGTACCCATTGCACACCAAGGTGTGATTGCTAGTTATATTATGCTAGCACAATGGGTGTGTTATTACTAGCACCTCATTATATATTGTTTTTATAATTTTTGCGTTCTACTTGAATGGGTTGTAGACATCTTGATCCAAGGTAAATCTAAGCAATAGGAAATTTTATTTATTTATTTATCTTATTCTATAGTATTTTCATTGTTTACCCCCTCTACTTTCTACTTGAATGGCCCATAGACATGGTGAACTAAGGTACATCTAAGAAAGTAATACCAAAATTTATTTATTTATTTATCTTATTCTTTTACCCTTATGGTTCAAATGTATTCTAAATGTAGTAGACATAATAAAAATAAAATAAAAATTCTTCAATAAAAACAAAACAAATTATTTACTTCATATGATTAGCTATTTTTTACATAAGAATTTATTAATTTAAACTAAACTAATTTGTGAAGACCTATTTTTTAACAAAGAAAATACTATCATTTTTCTCACAACCATCTTAAATCAGTTTCCTACTTTTCTCACCCTTAGTCTATATTCTTTTCATCCTTTATAAAATATATATTTAATAAAATAACCAAACTAATAAATTAATAAATTTTACAATATATAAATATAATTATTATTATTTAGTGAAGGTACTATTGTAATGAGTTTTTTGGAAAATATTGAGGGACTAAATTCTTGCAGTGCATTTGATTATTAAACAAATAATATTTTTTTCAAGTATATGAAAATATTATAACAAAATTTATATTATTTAAATATTAATATAATATGTGCATCTAAAGCAGTCAATTTTTAAACTATATTATTTAAAAATTGACTGCTTTAGACCCACATATGAGGAGCACAAATTATGACTGATGTAGTAAGGACACTAAAAGAAAGCTTAAAATAACCAACAATACCTTGAAGCTTAAAAGAACCTAAAGATAGAGTTGCTACCAAAAATAACCTAGACAAAACCCTTAACCTGAGGGCCCATCTCAGGTGGTCTTTTTGGCCTTCCCCTTCCTCATGCTCTTGGTGAGGAGGGCATTCATTGTCCATTGTGTACCCTCATCCACAACATCTCTTCCTTTAATACGAAGCTTCTCAGCTTCAGATTTGCGTGCATTTTTGTATTTGATAGAAATGTTCGATTTGGGTAAGGCACTCATAGTTTGGGTGAGAGAGCGATATTTAATAGGAATAACCACATCATTGTCAGGATCCAAGAATTCATCAACATCCTCATCCAAGTCATCTAAGAAGGGATAGTAACCCTCTGAATCAGAAACATTGTCAACTACCACAATTGGAAGGGGGGTTCAGTGTTGGGCCTAGGGGGCGGTGCCTCATAGGACTCTCCAATGGGAGAAGAGGAAGGAGGCACTGATCCACCAGAGGCCATAATTAGGGCTTCAAGAGAGGGTGAGGGATCCAAATGATCAAAAAAATTTCCATGATTTCACTAGATGAAGTCAGAATCTAGATCACCCACCTTCCTCACCCACCTCTTGAGTCTAAAATTTTGATATGTCGCAGCTCTGTGGGAAGTGCAACCAAAAATTTTGTGACCCAACTTGTTGCAATAAAAACATTGGAAGGGGAGTCCTTCATAATTTAGGAATTGATTCCTGGTCCCAAACACTGAGTGGATAAAAATAGAGTGGTGCACCAGTTTGGAGATGTCGATGATGGCACAGACCTTGGTGAATCGGCAATGGGATGTGCTAGCATCCAACTTAACAAAGGTTCCAATCTCCTTGACCATATCCTTGATGAGCTTAGGCACACGCATAATTAGAGGAAGGTTGTACAACCTTATCCAAATGGGAACCATG
The DNA here is from genome assembly GCA_027924645.1 of Cunninghamia lanceolata. Classification (NCBI taxonomy): domain Eukaryota; kingdom Viridiplantae; phylum Streptophyta; class Pinopsida; order Cupressales; family Cupressaceae; genus Cunninghamia; species Cunninghamia lanceolata. Next base: position 4,868,813 of record BSBN01000135.1, on the reverse strand, counting down.
GTGATATTAGCTACAGTAGGATCAAAGAAAGGGGACTAATCTACCACGTAAAGGCCATACTGACCAAAAAACCAAGGGTCATGCTATTTGACAAAGTTACAATCCTCCATAGAGGTAAAGCGAAGCAAGAAAAAACCAAAATCGAAAATGTCAAAATCTTGAAGGGTCAATTTATTCAAAGTAGTCTTCATCCATTCGATGAAATGGGCAATCTCGGGCCTCTTGCATAAACAACAAACAAACAATGATCTATTCCCCAAATCCTCCAAAAATTCTCTAATGTGTGCACCAAGCAGGTGAAACTCAATAGGGACATCTATCAAGCTAACCACCATGTCTCCCAAGAGCAGATTTTAGGGGTTAGATCTGTCGATGAAGGCTTAACAATGCGTTGCAGAGGGCAATCTTGAATGATCTGAGTTTTATAGAACTTAGAGAAAACATGAAAGGGGTTCCACCTATTCCTACAGCTATCAATGAGGAGGGGAGCTGTCGTCCCAGGAGAGATGGGAGGCTCATCTGTTGCAGCCTTGGACAAGATATCTGCACACATCTTTCCCTCCTTACTCGCAAAATGCACCTTTCCCTTCTAGGTGAGCTTCATGCCTGCACCCAACCCCTTTCACCGACTTCCATTCACAGCTTCTTCCGCACTCACCTTAGCTCCTTCGCACATCGCGCTTCATGACTTTTTGATATATTAATGTAATATTCATATTAATGTGATTATTTAATTTTGATTCATTGTATATATATATATTTGATATTTTAAATATTAATGAAATAATATAATAATAGAATGTATATTAAATTATTGATTGTAAAAATGAGTAGAATTATCATTATAACATATTTATATTTATCTCATATTATATTAAAATGAAATACTAATATATATGTGTATAAATATTAAATACTAAAATATTATATTGATCTAAATATTAATATATATATTTTGTAATATTTAATTGTATTTCTTGTATATATTAATTATAAAATTCTTATTTTAAATATCAATAGAATAATATAATTAATAATATATTAGTAATAATATTTATATTAAATTATTGATATATTTATATATATTTTATAAGTATTAAATATTAATATATTTTGTTGATCTAAATATTATTATATTATATTATGTAATATTCATATTAGTATAATTATTTATTTTTTCTTCATTGTAATTATAATATTAATAAAATAAAATATTAGTATTTTTTGATTCGTAATATTGATATATATTGGTGTAAATATATTCAATATTAATATAATCTAAATATTATTTTATTTTATAGTGTAATATTCATATTAATATAATATTGAGCCTTATGAAAATTATTTAATTTTTCTTCATTATATATAATAAAATTCATATTAAATTGAAGATTACACAAATTTATAATGTATTTATATTTATGTTTTTGATTAAAGGGGTAAAACGGGTTTTGACGGGACTACAAAACCTGAATTAGGTTCTGAAGGGACATGAAACCCTTTACAACTAGACGCTGTCAAATGATAAAATCATAGCTAAATGATACTAAATAGAAATCTCTTAGGACACCCACAACAATAGGTTTAGATGGGACCCTTGAGCCTACAAACCATCAAAAAACCTAATGAAGAGCCACCTAGAAATAGTAGTAACGAGCTGCAACCAAGAACAAAGGTAATGAGAGGACTTACTACCACCAATCACACAACAGGGTTTGAAGGGACCTAAAATCCTATACAAACAAATGTTATGTGAACCACTACTCATGAAATATGGGTCATGTGTTTGACTCAAAAACTACGCAGTTAAAACCCTAAAATAAAATATCATAATTTGACATGCTGCGAAAAATAGCTCCTACTTATCAATTGATGAGCTAAAGGGGCTCTATAATGAATGGTTCATAAGGCACAACACTTGCTGAAGGTTTTGCAAATGGGGTTGAAAGCTAAGTGGGCTTGATCTTGGGGGAAATTCCATGGTTAAGCATTTTTGAGTCAGAGTAGTACTGGGATGGGTGACCTCCAAAGAAGTCTTGATGCTTCACCCCTATGTGCATCACCTAGATGCAATGAGTGCTAAGTGGACCATTCATTAACATGAGAGATGGGTTCATGTGAACCACTACTCATGAAATATGGGTCATGTGTTTGACTCAAAAACTATGCAGTTAAAACCCTGAAATAAAATATCATAATTTGACATGCTGCGAAAAATAGCTCCTACTTATCAATTGATGAGCTAAAGGGGCTCTATAATGAATGGTTCATAAGGCAAAACACTTGCTAAAGGTTTTGTAAATGGGGTAGAAAGCTAAGTGGGCTTGATCTTGGGGGAAATTCCATGGTTGAGTGTGTTTGAGTTAGAGTAGTACTGGGATGGGTGACCTCCCGGGAAGTCCCGATGCTTCACCCTTGTGTGCATCACCTAGATGCAATGAGTGCTAAGTGGACCATTCATTAACATGAGAGATGGGTTCATGTGAACCACTACTCATGAAATATGGGTCATGTGTTTGACTCAAAAACTACGCAGTTAAAACCCTGAAATAAAATATCATAATTTGACATGTTGCGAAAAATAGCTCCTACTTTTCAATTGATGAGCTAAAGGGGCTCTATAATGAATGGTTCATAAGGCACAACACTTGCTGAAGGTTTTGCAAAAGGGGTAGAAAGCTAAGTGGGCTTGATCTTGGGGGAAATTCCATGGTTAAGCATGCTTGAGTCAGAGTAGTACTAGGATGGGTGACCTCCTGGGAAGTCCTGATGCTTCACCCCTGTGTCCATCACCTAGATGCAATGAGTGCTAAGTGGACCATTCATTAACATGAGAGATGGGTTCATGTGAACCACTACTCATGAAATATGGGTCATGTGTTTGACTCAAAAACTACACAGTTAAGACCCTGAAATAGAATGCCAACAACGACCACATAGCCATAGGTTTTGAAAGGACCTTTGAACCTTACACAAATAGCCAAACAATAGCATACTCGATACTAACCCACAATGAAATAGAAACCACGCTACACCTAGGAACAAAGTTAAAGGGGTAGCCACTAAAGTCTTCTCCATCTTTGTCAAAATGAGCTTATAGAAAAATTGAAGTTGGCCCACAATGAAACAGCCTCACAAACACCCACTTCAGAAGTCATCTCCTTCTTTGTCAAATTGATCTATATGTCAAAACTTGGCATCCATATTATTGAAATTCCTCTCTTGCCAAAAGACCATAGTCCCCACTGTCTCCAGGGAATGAAGAGTCCCTTGGTCATTGCAAGGCATCTTAGGAGAACCAAGAAACTAACCCAACCAAGCATTCTCCCGCCTTAAGAACACTCAAACAAAATAGACTCAAGGCCATGAAAAAACTTTGTTGCCCAAGCCTTAGCAGAGTTGGGTACACACCCATCATGCCTGCCAGTCGAAGCATCCTCCATGTTACCTCTCTACTTCTCCTCACACAACATATATTCACAAGGCTTCCATTTTCTTCTAGCCCCAAAATCTAAAAACCTCAATATTGGGTTTGAAACCCATAACCTTCCCAAACTGGGAAAAACTCCTCCTAGACAGCCTTCTCAATAGGAGAAAAAGGGATCTGAATCCTCCCACACAAAGTTTCCCCAAGAAAGAGGGTGAAGAATGACCTAGACAAGTCTGAATAATAGACATTTTGGCATTGGAGTGCTACACAAATACCTAGCCCCAAAACCCCACCACGATAGCCAATGTATTCAATAGCATAGGTGAGAGAAGAAATCTATCCCAAAACTTGTGACATTGTTTCAGACACAACCGACCCTAAGGAAGCCCTCCCTTTGGTCGACATATTGAAGCTTGTCACTATACAATTTGTTGTATAGAGGAAACTTCTACACAATCCCAGTCTCAAGAAACCACAGAGCTTCTTGAACAAAGGGAAACCATTCTCCAAAGGGATCATGACTTACCTCTTTCTCGATGGAGGACCCCTAAATAGAGAGAAACCAAGACCACCCTAGTAGGCCTCCGCCCTAACAAAGAGTAGAACGACCATAGCAACAAATGGGTGATGTCGATACTAAGAGCACCGCTAGGCACCCTCTTCCCCATCATCATCCTTGTCTCCCTCTCTTGTCTTCTCTACACATGAACAACCAACACTCACGCTCCTTCCCATTTCTCATGATGTATTTATATTTATGTTATATTATAATAAAATGAACTATTGTTGATAAAATATTTGCACTAGAAAATGAGATCTATGAAACACATAATACATTTCTTTGGTATTGTTATATTTGATTAAATTGTTCATTATAGAATTTTATAATGTATTTATATCTATGTTATATTATAGTTAAACAAATACTATTAATAACATATTTGCACTAGAAAATGAGTGTAGGAACCAGGAATATTGAGTGAATGTGAGTATGGATTCAAGCCACACTCAATCTGCGAGAAAACAAGTATTGCAATGTAATGGACACATTATGAATACAAAATATGGGATTGATTAATTATCTTACAAGATGTAGTACATATAAGGCATAATCAACTAAGAATAGTTGTGCTAATAATAGGAAAAACTCACTAAAAATAGTGGTGCTCCAAGAATAGGAAAAGCAACCACTTAACTTAGACAAAACTAATATAGGCATACCAAGTATAGCTCAAGGCTAAACACTTCAAAATATGCACTCCTAAGATAGATTAATATACACCAGCATCGCTCCTTAAACATAGCTTAGGTGGACGAAATGAAGATGGGTCTTAGAAACTAGGCCTTATTAGGTACCCATGTACAATGTAATCTCTCATAAAAATAGAGAAACAGAGAAAAACTACGCGGGAAAAAAACTCCCCCCCAAAAAGAGAAAAAAAGATAAAATAAGAGGATTAGGAATCCTCCTCAAAGATTATAACTTTACACTAAGACTTAAACCATGTTGCTCTGACTATAATGATGCAGGTAACTACCCCCATAGGAGAGAGAAAGAGACTATGTATCCCCCCCAATAAAGTAACCCTTATGCCAAAAGAAAATGCTCATGTATGAATGTTGACAATGATACATTTGTGGGAAATGACATTTCTCCCCTTAGGAAGAAACAATTCCAATGGTGAATGCTGAAGTAACTCCAACTCAAAGAAGCAAGGTGAGGTGGTAAGTCTCATGATGTATCTTGTCTTAGAACACTGTTCAAATGTCTACATATTGATTTTGAAGCAAGTCACAAATAAGTCAGGAATCTTAGGCCTAACCGAGATAAGTGACTTCTCAAAATCATGTGAAAACTAATGAAGAGAAAGATCCAAAGAACTAATATATGGATGTGGAATGTCAATGCGTACCATATGGCTATGAAGCAAATCCCATGAGATGTCATTTGAAGAATCAATGGAATCCCTTGATGAAGCCTCTCTGAACTCTATAGTAGTAGCAGGTGCAAGATAATTATCATTAAAGAGAAAGACAATATCCTCCAAAGTGTCATCAAGATCTGAAATGTGGGAATTGAAAAACAAGGAAGAGATGTCTAGTAGAAGTGTGTCCCAATTAGATCTAAGACACTACTATAAATAAAAAATGGGAGAAGCTCCCAGAGAAGAAACTCTAAACTCTAAAGCAAAGGCATAGATAACATGTGCCCTATAATGTGATGATGTATATGTCATCCATCAATTGGAATTTGTACCCAAGTACCTACACTTTGAAGTGGCTATGTAGCCCAAAAAGAGTTGAATGTGGATGAGTCAAGTGCTGAATCCTTATCCTCCAAAATGAATCTAGAGATGGATGGAGATGACACTCTACCTCATGAATCTTCTATGGATAGTAGAAAGGAGAAATATCAAGGGCAAAGTGTGAGAAGTTGTATAACCTACCATTGTGATCTGCCCTTTCTAAAGCCACTAAGTTATTCCTATGCAACTCTCTAATCTCAACTGAATCTAGAGTAAACTCAACTTGCATTCCCTTCCCTATGTGAGCAATCTAATACATTGATAGGAGATTAGTTGAAAGTGAAGGTACACTTAAAACATTTATGAATGTTCCACCTTCAACCTCAACAGAACCTCTCCCTGAAACTATTTCTGGTGTGTCATTACCCAAGATGATGCTAGACATGTTATAAGGCTCTATGGAAAAAAACTCAACCTATGAAGAAGCCATATTGTGTGAAGCATCAAAGTCAATAATCCAAGATGGAGCTGATGAAGATGCTACTGTAACTAGTGCCTTGCCTTTAAATTTCACTTTTCCTTTTTCCTTTGTCTTAGAAGTTTTTTGGGTTGATGAGGACTCTTTGATAGATTTAGGAACCCCTATGTTATGCTTCTTAAGAAGATGAGTGATGTGATCTATCTATTTCTTCATAGATATGTGCTCATCATGCCCAAGTTTCTTACAATAGGCGCACTTGACTTTCTCTTTCCTAGGTTTCCTTTGATTTGAAGAAGATTTTGTATTGAGCTCAGATTTTTGTTCCTTCTTGATCTCCTTGTCTTTTTTATTTTTCTCCCCTTTGTTATTTGAATCATTATGTTCCCCATTTCTAGCAAAGAGAGCTTGAGGTGTTCATGTCTTCAGGGTACCCATGTGTATAACTTATCTTTCTCCCTAATGAAGTTTGGAATCAAGTCATCTAAGGATGGCATTGTCCATGTGGCTCTAAGATCTCTTTTAGAAAAGTAGAAAGTAGATACAAATATAGAATACTCAGGTCCTAACTTGGATATGATTGAAAGCACAAGTTGATAATCCTTTTTCTCAATTCCACATCCTTTCAACTTTAACCTTAATGATTTCAACTTAGTGAAGAAATATTCTAGAGTGTCAAATGAACTTGTACTCAAGCTTATGAGTTAGTTCTATAAATCATGACCTTTTGTTTCATCAACCTTCCCAAAGAGTTTTTCTAATGCTAGCCAAACTTCACTGGGTGTCTTCAAGGCTTCTACATAAAACAATAGTTCAGAAGCTATATTTAGACACAAAAAACTATAGGCTTGATCACACTTGTTAAACCATTTATCCTCCTCTATATCAATAGTGGGTTCTTTTTTAGTGTCTATTGTCACCTTGTGTATCCCTTTATTCTTTAACACAACTTGAATTGCAAATTTCCACTTAGGATAAATAAACAGGGTTAGTGGCTTGATTGCCTATTGTGAATCCATGATGTTGAAGTAGTTTTACATAAATTAAGTGCAAAAGGGAAAATTATGGAGAAGATTTGAAATTGCACAAGGCACGATAACTTTACACCCCCCTTTATTCAAAATTGGATTCACCCCTGAATTTGGCACTTTATCATGCAGTGTGTTAGGTCTAAGCGGGTTGATTAAAATTGTACCCTACTACTTTACCATTTTACAAACTCTCTTCAATTTTGGTACTCCAAAGTAACCTTTTAGAAGAATTTTCTTAAATTTTGGTACTCCAAAGTAACCTTTTTTAAAGTATTTTTTGAGATAAATAATCTATTAAATATTAAATATTTTATATTTATTAACATTAATTTAAAATCTAAAATAAATAAAATAAAATTTTTAATTAATTTAAAATTACAAACAATAATCATTAATTAAACAATTTTGATTACAATTGTATGTTACTAGATGATAGGTTTAGTTATGATAGTATGCTACTAGATGATAGTTTTAATTATGATAGTATGTTACATGTACTCCATAATTGTACTACCATATAGTAGATTAAAAAGCCAGTTCTCTCAAGTTTTGGCAAGATCATTTTAGAAGTTATTTTTGTTTAGAAAAGTAGCAATGGCAAGATATGGGGGAGATCCTCCACTATGTTTACTTTAGCAAGATGTTTTTAAAGGTTTTATGTATATTTAAATATAAAATGTTTCATACTTCTATTTAGAAGTTGACAAATAATTTTATCTTATTCTCATTCATCTCCACACACCCCAAGATTTAAAACTCACTTGCTAAATCTATCACTTTCCATCTTGTTTCAACTAGAGAACATGGCTACATGCATAACCTTCATATGAATTTTTTTTTCCAAATTTTACCTTTACCACCCATGACAATTGAAGAGACATTACCTAAAACACAAAATCATTACAAAACTAAGCTTAATTGCAAAAACAAAGTGACAAAAGTTTTCTATAATGTAATAGACTTGGGGCTGTAGTCAAGCATTCTAATGGAAAACCCTACATTAAAGATAAGGAATTGGTGCAATCACTGTAGGAGGGTTCACATAATGAATTGTCTAGACCATGCAGTAAGAGTAAACACAACAGAAACAACTCAAGGAAATAGAACAAATATAGATTCAATCATTCAATATATCTTAGAATTCAAATACAATTTTGTCGGCAACATACTGGCTTACAATACGGGCTCAAAGGCCTGATTTCATACATATTCAAGATAAAGCTTTGAAGCTTCTCTGTACAAATCTAAAACTATTAGATCTTTCTTATGTGAATAGATACTTTCCTAAGGATCTATTACATAAATATATTTCATTTTCAGACTAATAGATTCCTCCACGTCGGCCAAAGAAGATCACAGACTCTAATGAAGAGCTATAACATGTTCACAGATAGGTCAGACTTAAATGCATAGAACACTTCCTCAAATGAATTGGATAATGTGTGAACCTCTAGGGAAGATCAGGCATGAACCAAGGATCATTGAATGATGTGTCAGTAGGATCCACAAGCCTTGTCCTTTAGCTGATTATTAGGAACTATTAGAATGCTCTGCTCTGGGAAAACAAATGATCTTCTGATAGTGATAACTTTCTCGTAACTGATCCAAATGCTCTTAATTCTTGATATGATGTAGATGAATGAATGAAGCTCCTAAGTCCAGATCCATAAGATGTGAAATGCCAAAACCATACCACAAGCTAAAACTGCTTCTGACTGAACTGGGAAATGAAAGAACTGAAATACAAACAAATTGAGATGTAAATTTTTTTGGTTGATGCAAGATTTCTCTTGATCCAGGGATGCTATTGCATCTGACATCTAGGGTTATTGAAAAAGTGAGTCCCTCACTTTGTCGGGGCTAGGGGAGAACCAAGATGGTCCACCTTAGCCTGAGAAATCCATGATGAATCTTCTTCTGGTCTGCCTTTCCACTTCACAAGATATTCTTTGTATTGTTTGCCTCTAGTGCTGCATCCAACTCTCTTGTCCAAAATGTCTTCTATCTGCTCCGGTGCTTATTGTGGTAACTGCTTCTTCAAGTCCTCGTCCATGTTGTCACTAAACTCTACTTCATGATACTGATGTAGGTCTGCAGTGTTGAAAATTGGTGATATACCCAATGTCTCTAGTAACTCCACTTCATATGCATTTCCTAAATCAAATGTTTTGAGTATCTTACAAGGTCCAAATTCTTCATCTTCAACTTGTTATATGTCCCAACTAGAAATCTTTATTCTCTCAAATGTACCATTACTTCATCTCCCTCTTTAAATTCTTTGTGTTTTCTCTTTTCACCTGCCCTTTCCTTATACTTATTGTTCATGTCTTCCAAATGCTTCTTCACCTTATTATGCACTGTCCTTATATGATCTACAAATTCTTCTGCTTCTAAACTCCTCTTTTCCTCTGTACTGATGTCTCTCAATTTTGCAACTCCTCTAGGATTCACTCCAGTAATAATCTCAAAAGGTATTATTCTAGTACTCTTGTTTACTGAATTATTGTATGCAAACTCTGCTTGTGAAAGAATCAAGTCCCAACTTCCTGCTTTCTCTCCAACCAAACATCTCAACAAGTTTCCCAAACTCCTATTCACTACCTCTATTTGTCCATCTGTCTATGGATGAAAAGTTGAACTGAACTTCAAATCTATCTTCATCTTCTTCCAAAGTGTCTTCCAAAAGTATCCAACAAATTTTGTGTCTCTATCTGAAACTATACTCCTAGGTAATCCATGCAATCTCATAATCTCCTTGAAAAATAAGTCAGTTACATTTATTGCATCAGTTATCTTCTTGTAGGGTATGAAATGAGCCATTTTTAAAAATTTGTCAACCACTACAAATATTTAATCATGTCCTCTCTATGTCTTAGGTAATCCCACTACAAAATCTATGCTTGTGTCTTCCCAAGGTCTCTCTGGTACTATCAAAGGTTTATACAATCCAGTGTTCTGACTACTCCCTTTTGCAACTTGACAAATTCTACAACTCTGCACAAATCTCTAAACATCCTTATGTATCTGAGGCAAAAAATAATTTTACTCACCAAAGCCATTGTCTTATCAATGCCAAAGTGTCTTGCCAATCCACCACTATGCTTCTCCTTGATCAAATTATCTCTCATTGAACTTCTAGGTATGCATAACTGACTTCCTTTGAACAACATATCTTCCTGAATGAAATAGTCTAACCACTTACTCCTATCTATCACAATAGGTTCCTTACATGCTTTCCAAGGTTCTGCAAAATTAGTGTCTCCCTCATACATGTTTTTCAATTCATCAAAACCCAACACTTCAACTCTCATCTCTATCAACAAGTTTCTTCTTCTACTCAAGGCATTAGCTATTAAGAATTGGTGACCAAACATACACAAAATCAAACCATTATAGAATAATATATTATTATCTTCAGATGATTTTACAATGCAGTACATTAGCTTTTAAAAGCCTTGTTATTCCCGTATATAACTTCTTACGGGAAAGTAACTTTCCAAAGCCTAACTTATAAACCAACATTTATTTAATATGCATAAACTAACAATGTAATATTATATACTATTATGCCAACATTCCCCCCTTTATTACGTTGTTCCCACAAAAGTACCAGGGACCTCCCCTAAATGCTAACATACTCAACAAAGTTGATTACATAATATGAATACATATTTTATAGAAGATCTTCTCCTAAAGAACAAATCTTGAACCAAGCAAGGCTCCATCATGCTGTCTCATCTACCCTCAGAAAGGCATAGCTTCGAGCTATATTCTTGAGCTCTTTAGTCCCAAGCTCTCAAATCACAGAGTCTTGAATTATTTGACAATGGACCCTTAGAGATACGACAGATCTCTACCATGTTGTCTAGTGACCATGAAAGGGTATAATTCAAGATCATATACTCTTTGAAGCTCGCTGGACAACAATCCATATTCAGCTCAACACCAAACCCCAAACCTGTCTCCAAAACAAAATCTTCACAAAACATACATTCTTCAAATCTGTCAGCTCCGTCAGCATCAACAAAGAAAAATAAAACAACCAAAACCAAAAATACTTCTCATGCAAAGCATCATCTCAAAGCAAGAAGCTAACTTGAGATGATGGAAATTCCTCCATCATCTGATGCCGCCTGCCTCCAATTTGATGTGGTTACACTTCATCCAACTGATGTTACATATGAGCCTTTGAAAACTCTATCTTGTGTAGTATAAATGGCCCCAAGAGCACAAGCAATGTTTGATGTAGCTATGATAAAATAACTCCAATGTTTTCCACCGTATTACTCCAAAGGCCAAAAATAAATTCTTTAAATATTTTAAATGCCCTTAAAAAAAGGAAACTACTTATGTCTCCCTTTCATAAAATTAAATATCTTCATAAAAATTCTACTACTTATGTCTCCCCACTTTTCTTTCTTTTTAAAATAATACTCTTTAAAAGATTAAAAATCTCTCCCTTTTTAAAAACTTTTCTTTTTAACTTTCTCTCAAGAAAGGTAAAAACTTTTCAATGTTTGTTTTAAACTTCATGAAACATAAACTTATTTTACTTCTCACATAAGGTAAAAACTTTTCAATATTTGTTTTAAACTTCATGAAACATAAACTTATTTTACTTCTCACGTATGTCTTTTACCCATCAACTCATTTTTTTTTCTTTTCACATTGGCTCACATTTCATAAAGCATAATATTAATAAATTTCAGTCAATTTTTAAACTCACCCGAGTAATGTCTTCTATATGCTGCAATAATATATTAACAAGATGTTTCATTCTTTCATATGGGCAAACACTTTAACCGCTTTCTCCAAACTTCTGTGCTTGGCATTCATGTAAATAAACTTGTTTTAACTCCCTACGTAGTCTTTCAAAATGCCTCATAATGAATGCCAGATGCCTTTGACAAATGCCTCATCAAATCTTCAAGGCTTCAGAGGAATGTTCAATGCTTGACAACAATTAATGCAGCAATTAAAAAAATATGCTTAAATCTGAAAATTGTAGTGGCCAGCATCAAAATTCAATACTCTCTAATTTAAAAATAATGGCACAACTCAATCAACTTTACTCTTCCAAACATTGCACATCCTTTCAAAAATTCCAATACTTTAATAGTGTGTAGCACTTAGAAGTTCAACACCAAAATAAAATAGCAAACAAAGAGGATAATACTCTCCCCATAAGCAGCCTTCACTTCAATAGTTCTCCTAGTAGACACATCATCCGCAACAAACATCTCTCTACATTGCAGACATAACTGTCTCCTTCAAGACCATTTTTCAATCATAGGCACAGAGATATAATTATATAACTTCTTATAGGAAAGTAACTTTCCAAAACCTAACTTATAAACTAACATTTATTTAATATGCATAAACTAACAATGTAATATTATATACTATTATGCCAACATTAGCAACTTTGTTTGATTTTCCACTCCTATGCTTCAACACAAAAGTATAACTCTGCATGAACTCTACCTATCTCATATGTCTCTGATTTAACTTACCTTGACTGTTCAAATACTACAAAGCTTGATGATCTGTATACAACACAAACTCCTTAGGCAACAAGTAATATCTCTACTTCTTCAAGGCTTGAATTATGGCATAGAACTCTTGATCATAAACTAAATATCTTCTCCTTGCATCATTCAACTTCTCACTGAAATATGTACAGGTCTACCTTCTTGACTTAATACTACTCCAATTGTATTTCCACTTGCATCACAATCAACTTGAAATACCTTATTGATGTTTGGTAATGCCAAAATAGGTTGCTCTATCACTTTTTGCTTCAACAACAAAAAACTTTTATCTGCTCCAAATGTCCATTTAAAATCTTTTCTATCACCTCTCATTGTCTCCGTCATAGTGTTACAAACTAAACTAAAATTTCTGATGAACTTCTGGTAGAACCTAGCCAATCCATGAAATGATCTAACTTCTCCAATGCTTTCTAGTGTAGGCCATTCAACAATTGCTCTTACTTTCTTAGGGTCCATCTTCAATCCTTCTGCAGAAATCACAAATCCCAAATATACCAACTCTTCTTTCATGAAACTACATTTCTTGATGTTTATCAGCAATTTCTCTTTTCTCAGTCTCTACAAAACTTGTCTAAGATGCCACAAATGTTCTTCTATTGTCTTACTGAAAATCAGAATGTCATGCAAGTATACAATCACAAACTTACCCAAGAATTTCTTCAAGACTTCAGTCATCAATCTCATGAAAGTACTCGGTGCATTTGTCAATCCAAAATGCATCACTAACCACTCATACAATCCTTCATTTGTCTTAAAAGCAGTCTTCCATTCATTTCCTTCTTTGATTTTAATCTGATGGTATCCACTCTTCAAATCTATCTTTGTGAAATATCTTGCTCCACTCAAACAATCCATGATATCATCCATCCTAAGTAAAGGAAATCTATACTTAACTATGATCTTGTTTATTGCTCTGGAATCAGTACACATTCTCCATTCTCCATCCTTCTTCGGTGCTAGCACTGCGGGTACTGGGCAAGGGCTCAAGATTTCTCTGATCAAACCTTTCCTCAACAATACTTGTATATGTCTATTCAATTCTTCCTTCTCTGTCAGTGTCATCTAGTGTGCTGCTTTGTTAGGCAAACTTGCTCCCTGTATAAGATCCATGTGATGACTGATATTCCTTATAGGTGGTAATCCTTCAGGTACAGTATCTGATATGATGTCTTTATACTCTGTCAGCAAGTTCTTTATCTCTTCCAGTTGTGATTCTTCAACTTCTTTCTTCAATGCTTTAGGCTTCTTAGGAATCAAGGTATATCACATATTCTCATGTCTCAAACCATCCAGAAATCTTCTTCCATCTACCAAACAGATTCTAGCATTTTCGTATACTTCACTCTTCGGATCATCCTCCAGAGGAATCAAAGTAATTCTCCTTCCATTTGCTATTATGGTATATGTATTCTTTCTTCCATCATGTATAGCTTTTCTATCATACTGCCAAGGTCAAGTCCCAACAAGATATCATAACCTATATCATAACCTAGATGGCTCCAAGTATTTGTCACCTCTGTGCTACTAGAGACAACTGGCTCATCCTAAGATATCCTAGCTGTCACCTGCACGGTACTGGTGATAGCCGGCTATCCGCACCTGTATTAGACTCAATTCTGATATGTGGGTCATCTTATAGCTAGGTAAACACAAAATAAGGATATCACAAGGATTCACCAACACTGATCACGTTTACTTGGTTACATGCCACATAGTGATCCATAAACCAATACACAGGGACTTTTTAGGTCCAAGGGTCTAAATTACAAGTACACACTCAAAATAATATTGGATCCACAAGAGTTGGATTCTATTTCGAAACACATGCATAAACATATACAAACACAAAGTAATATCAAGGGTCATTCCATACATTTATCTTTCACTAGGAAACAGAGTATGCATTATATATCAGTCAAACCCATGATATTAATATTAGAGAAGTTCCAAGTCACCTTCGTATATGCACATTAGAGACAAACCAAGAAAAAGGTAATTCTAAAATTCCTTCAAAGATTGGGGTAGATTTAGAGAAGCTAACTCAACAACCTCAGAGTATAGGAGATTAGTGTTGATAGAGTGTCCTTTTCTAGCTCAGACCTATATATTGAGACTTACTAATTGAAAGGTGGGTTCATAGATCCATCATGTAGTATCAGCCGCCTCAAGCTGAAACATATCAAAGAGGGAAGGTTGATCAAGTTTAGGAACACGCCATGCATTAGAGTTATTCCCTAAATCCCTCCCCTATGGACTTGAGCTCCAAGGGCATCCTTCACCCAAGAACTACCTACATACCCACTTCCAAATGGGATCGAAGTCACATGTAGTTCTCCTCAATTAATCTCTCAAGGGATATACACATAGGTTCCTACTTTCAGGGTTTCATCATCACCCAATTTCAACTAACAGTTACTATCATTTCAGGAATCAAAATCATACATAGAAGTTATGCACAATAATATATCCAATATATATTAAATCCAATCCTAATAGAGAACATGGAATAAAAATGCATAACACTTAACAATGCAACAATTATGCAAGAACGTACTAAAGAAGTTCCCACAAGGGTCACCACGGTCTCAATTTATACCTCACCTCTGTTATGATTCATAACTCAACATAATGTTGCTAGAACTCTTACAAGCTCATCTTATTAACACAGATTAGGGCACAAGTAATTATCAATTATCCCCTTCTAACACTAATAAGATACTAGGTTGAATATATATATATATCAAGTCTTATTGAGTAATAGTCAAGTTCCATGTCCTATAACTACTGGTGGTAATCATGGTATCATACTATTATCGTAGTCATTAGAACTATCTTCTTCAAGATAGACACACTTTACAAACTATGGCACCTTAATCAATTGTAAGGGGTCATTTTTATCATATTTGTTACTCAAAATGACACAACCTTCAAGTCCATAGATGTCAATAGTCATAGTATTTAATGATTTGTAGAATTAAGTTGACACTCAATGATCAAGACTAGTATATGTTGATCAACCTATTAACAATTTACTAGGATCTTAAGCAATATTAAGATCAGAAATAGTTTATAGATAAGGCATGACCGTATCATAGCAATACACTCCAATGTTAAGGATGTCAAGAGAGGCTATATAGTGATGTCTCATGCATAATCATTTCGGTATGCCTAATATCTAAATATCCACCATCTAGGGTACAATGATGTTAAATTTATTGTCCCCAATTATTGCTTAATGAACTATAGCTATTCATAACATAATATTTTAGGGTGCTTAGCATGCCTATTTGCCTTTCCAACTTGAAGGTTCCAATTTTAGAACTAATATTTATCACGGTTTTATATCTCTATCAATAAGTGACCTATAACATTGTGCAACACCACTAGGGAATTACTCTATGTTGAGGAAATACATAGTTCATATCACTTAATGTGGCCCATAATGCTGATTATGTTTCTTATGCCAGGAATTCATGTTACAAAATATGATGATAAAAATATTATTCTCTTAATAATAACAAACCATTCAATAGAATCTTAAACAAGGTCTAGATTATAAAATATAATCATATTCTCAAATCCTCACAAAACACAAAATTTAATGTATCTTAAGTAGAAGACTCATCAATCCACTTATGCATGACATGTTCCTCATAAGATTAAGATACTAAATGTTTAGTTTCCCAAGCATATTCTAGACTATCTCTTAATAGTCCTAAAAAGATATAGCTTCAATGAATTCCAAACTCTATTTAAAGCATATATAAATTGATAGTAAGACTCTACTACACATCTAAGGATGTATGGATTTGTATACATATATGTTTCAAATGAAGATGTTACCAAAAAAAAAGCCTTGTTTTCTCGAGGTATTCTAATTTTGACTCAAAATAATTTATGCTTATTCATTTATGTGGTTGAGTTGGCACTCATTTGAAATATCTGTTTCAATCATGTTGAGTACTTCAACATTTTCACGAGTATATCTTTGTAATGTTATATATAAAGAGAGAGATTCCCTTGTGAAAAAATAGATGCATTCACTAGTAAAGACAAAGATTGCTATTATAATATCCAGTACAGTTAAAGTTTGGCAATGAGTTTTACTTAATAAAAGCCACTGGTGACATTCTACAATACACAACCATAAAGAAATAATAAGATCCCTGAGAACAAGATCACTGGAATATTAGACTGCACAAGTTTGTGTAAATAGTAAAGTTCAATAATAGGAAATCATGGGTGTGATAAACTATATAATTGAATGAATTAAGATGATCACTGGTATAACATTCCATACAACCAGGTACTTTAGGTCATTAATAGTCTCGGCCCGATAAAGCCCCAAGAGGATTTCATATCAATAAACATTTTACCTTGATCACCTCTGTTCAAGGTATATTATTTAATTATTTCCACGTCAGTCTTAAAGATTTAGTATCCCTGGTTAACTGGTACCATGCTCCTTTCACTGGTATCTAAGGTGACTAAATTTTAGGTTGAGTGCAGAGAGAACATCCAAATCTAGTAAGGAGAATAGTGCAACAAAAAAGATAAAGACTAAACGTACAGAAGAAAATGACATCCTTTGCAAGGTTGGCCATAGTTTCCATGACAGCAAAAGAAAGGGATTTGCTTTACACCTGCCCATTGCATTTGCTCAATTTTTAAATCCTCTTCAATAAATTCATTTAGTGTATAACCTACAGTCAGTGCAGTTGATGAAGCTGTATCTGTTGAAAAATCTTATTTAAATTATGCTTTGATGGCTGCCCATTCCTTCTGCGAAAAGCCCCATTTTGTTACAGGCTGCCCATGCTGGTAAATGTGAATCGATCGGGTTGGAGACATGTTTGTTGCGTTTAGTTAAGCAATGTAAATAAGTTTATTATGAAAAGCTGTGTAATTCTTGAGAATACAGGTTTGCAATAATTGAAAATATGTAGAGTAGTCTTAAGGGGTGTTAGCTGCACAAAAGTTGTCAATCTTTTCCTCCAGTTTCTTTGCTTCGATTCTTTCCACTTCACCGATTTCTCTACGGTCCTGATACCCCAAACCATTAAAATAAGGATGCCTCCGAAGAGAATTATGAATCAATGCAATCACATAAAGTAACCCAGATGGAGGTGTATAAGTACGGACGGTTCTAAGAGTGGATAAAGCTTATTTTACAAGTAGATGTACTCTAAACCCCTAATATCATACTAATATGAAAACAGTATTTAGAGCCATGACACTGGTTACACCCCTAATATCATATGACTATGTAAGAAAGTCACTCAGCAGAATCAGATTTGTCAAGTATGTAACTGAATTCAAAAGTCTGTATCGACAAACCATTTCCAATGATAGGGTAAAGAGCATTAATCAAATTGCTTTGAAGGAATTATTAATTACAAATGACTAGTATACATAAAACTGCTTATATAATTCAAACAAAGCTGCATACAAACCGGAATTAATGGCCTCTTTAAACACAGCAAAAGATCTCCCAGTACTCGTTTTGCTTTTGTTTGGAGTTTTACATATCTCATAGACTTGTCAATGAAATAGAAAGTATCAAAAATAATAATTTTTAAATGATATTATAAAGAATATTTATTTATGAAATTGCTTTCAAAGAATTTATAATTACAAATAACTATACATAACTTTTTGTACTCAAAATGCTACATAAAAATGTATATTACAAACAATACTGTAATGTGATTATAAACTATTTCCAGATGATAGTATAAAAAGCATTTATTTATCAAATTGCTTTGAAAGAATTTATAATTACATATGACTACCCTACATAAAATTGCTTTGAAGGAATTTATAATTACAAATAACTAACATACATAACTTTTTGTACTCAAAATGCTACATAAAAAATGCATATTACAAACAATACTGTAATGTGATTATAAACCATTTCCAGATGATAGTATAAAGAATATTTATTTATCAAATTGCTTTGAAAGAATTTATAATTACATGACTACCATACATAAAATTGCTTTGAAGGAATTTATAATTACAAATAACTAGCATACATAGCTTTTTGTACTGAAAATGCTACATAAAAAATGCATATTACAAACAATACTGTAATGTGATTATAAACCATTCCCAGATGATAGTATAAAGAACATTTATTTATCAAATTGCATTGAAAGAATTTATAATTACATATGACTACCATACATAAAATTGCTTTGAAGGAATTTATAATTACAAATAACTACCATACATAGCTTTTTGCACTCAAAATGCTACATAAAAATACATATTACAAACAATAATGTAATGTGATTATATATAAAAATGCATATTACAAACAATACTGTAATGTGATTATATATTTCTGTATACTTATAACCAAAATAACCAAAGAAAACTTAACTCCTAAATTCAATACTTCCCCTACAAACAGCCTATTGGCGGAATAGTTGTGCACCCCGTGCAACTGTTAGTTGTTATTATTATTATTTTTTAACCAGAAAAAGGTGGATGAAAACCCATGCTAGTTATTATTATTTAAGCATTCATATATTCTATTCACAAATGTACGTACTATAAAAATATTTCATATACACATCAAGAGTGAAGAGATCTACCATGATTGGAAGCAAATAATCCGTGTTCATGGAAATACTAGTAAAATTTTATTTTAGTTCATGATACTGAATCCAGTCAGCCTCCTTGATAACTTTAATACATGTACCTCTTTATAACCAGCAATGTAGGAAGACTTCAATTATAAGCTGATATCAAAACTAAAATTCTGGTTTATCCCTTCCTTTAAAGTCCTAATGAAAGGTCTAATTTAGATTACTTGGATGCCCTGGATTGAATCTCCGTTCCACTGCAATCTTTGCTTGCTGAATATCAAATTAAGTGTAAATTTTATGACCTTATTTAGGTGATATCGAATATAAATAATCGAAGACTAAAGAATCAAAAAACTGTTATACACTTTCATCAAAGTATAAAGATACTAAGAAATTAGCTGGTTACACAGACTTATTAGCACTTTCTCCAAATGCATAAAGTTAATGCAGTTAGTGATATCGATGCCTACATGTCTGTATTTTCTTTTCTTTCTATCTTTTCTCCCTTTGAAAATTTACTCTGTTATAAACATCTTTGGATTGAAAATTTACTCTGTTATAAACATCTTTGGATAAGAAATCGCTGTAATGCATAGTGTCCTATATTCATGTATTCAAACAATTACTATTGGAAAAACAAAGAATGTACTATTAATTACTAGCAGAAGAAATCTAGCCAAAAAAAAGCATGGAATCACTTGTTGCAAATAAGTTATATTAGGACTGATGATAAATTGGCCACAAAAGGATCAGTAGTTCAATTGATGGAACACTCCAGTAGCAAACTGAAGGTATTAGATTCGAATTCTACCTGGTCTATATATAAACTGTAGCTCTACACTACTAAGGATACACTTATTTACAAAGGCAGAAGATCAAGATATATATATTCAGAGTGTTTTGTGCAGAAAAAAATTGAAATGACCAAACTTGAACTAAAATTGCTGGATAACATCAAGAAGTATGTGGCTATTTCCTAAACTCCTATCGAAGTTATATGGATCTGTGGTGCATATAGAGTTCAATTGCACAAGTTTTAAAATTAAAAAAAAAAACATTCTAAATAGATTTCTCTATCATTTGTTTTTTAAGGTAAAAGTCCACTGTTTAGCCTCTCACCGGGCCTCATTCCTATATAGTTCTCAACATATTCAAGATACTAGCAACAACAATTTCAGAGTCATTGTTAGACCTGAGCTAATTTTTCAAGTCACCGTGATATGTAGAAACTATAACAGACACCACAAATAAACCAAAATTGCATCAATAGGCATTTTGAGAATTTTGTGTAGATTTGAAGCCCATCTTATTCCTTGAAATTTCTTTTACATCCAAGATTATGGAATATCAAACTGATCAAAATCATCTTCATTATATTCATTAAGGTCAGATTCATATTATCTAGTTCTTTGAGGTGGGTAAAGAAGTTAAGATGGAGATTATTTGTGGATTAGTCAAATCACCTTAGATGTATTCATCAAGATTAGATCATTGATTAGGTTCTTTGATGCAGAAGTATATGGGCGGATTGGCGATCAGCATCAACCAAAAACAAATTTCAGGTTTGTATTTCATATTTGGTGTGTTTGGTTTTGATTTGGCATCTCTTGGCTTTTGGAATGGGTGGTATGTCAGAATTTGCAAGTTTTTAGTTTTCACCATACTTTGGTGTCAGTGCACAACATGCAGTTAAACAATTGTCTCGAAAAATTGATGAAGTTTCTTGGTAAATCCTCTTACAAGAAGATTGTTGATTCCATCCTAGATTTGGTGATGAAGGTTTTGTAGTCATACGCCTTCTAGTTTTGGAGAAATAATCATTTTGTGACTTATGCTGGTAGATTGATGAAAGTTTAATATCTTGAGCTTTGTGAGGTTTGCTACAAAATGGTTTCGCTTGGCGGGTTGTTTAAGAGATGTGACCAATTGAAAGCTATGCAACATGGAGAGGTTGTAAGGTATGAGTTTTTAGAGAAGACATGAAATGAAGAAGGCATGAAAGAAAAGGATGAAAAAAATGAAGAAGTGGCAGCAGATATTAAGAATGAAGAAGAAGAGGAGATCCTTGTGCAAAAGGATCAAGAGCGAAGAGAAGAGATTGCAATCAAGGTTGTAAAAGATGATAAGAGGAGTTGCAACCCTTTGGTAGAAGAGGCATGGAAGGAGAAGCATGTGCGAGCAGCCCATACATTCCAAAAAGAAAGAATATCAGAAAAGAAAGGAAGCAAGGAGAGAAAGTAATGGGAGAGGAAAGTTGTGGAACATGAAGTTGTAGTAGAAATTGATTTGTGGAAAGACATGGACTATGTGGGATATTGATGTGAAGAAGAAGCACTGGAGATTGTAGCAAAGGTATGTTTTTTGAAAGACATGAATGAATAAGTTACATGTGATCTAGTAGTAGCAACAACATATCCTTTGGAGGATAGGAAGATAGAAGAGGAAGGTAACAAACTTGTAGCTGAGTATGAAGACCAGAAAGTTGTAGCAGATGGATAATCAGAGATGACGAACTTAGAAGGACATAGATTTGATGAGCAAGTGGGTGAAGAGGAGAATGATCTTCTATGGAAAGAGGAGATGAAGAAAATAGACAATTTAAAAAGAGGAGATTGGATAGAAGAACATGAAGAGATTAATGGTGCAGTGAAAAATGAAGGTAAAGAACTTGGAGCAACGAAAGAAAATGAGGTAAAATTTGAAAACTCTGAGTCCAATTTGTTTGGGATGATGAATACAATACAGGATATAGAGGAAGAAAAAGGTAGATACATGGAAGACATCAATTTCCATAAGGATGCTCCAAATTTGGTTGTTGTTGAGGAGCATAATTTGGTTGAGGAAGAAAGTGAGAAGATAAAAAAGTTGTTTAGTTTGAGTGAACACTTGAAGGAGATGAATGGGGAAAATAAGAGTGAGAAGATGGATACCGTAACAGTGAAAAATGAAGAGGTAACTTATGATTTTTCTAAATGTTCTGATGAGGAAGTTGATAGGGATTTGTTTGTTGCTGAGGTGGATAAGGAGTTGCAAGTAGATGGAAGGAAAACATATAAAGATGCAGATTTGTAATCATTTGTTACATGTTTGAATGTAGAGGTTGTAAAAGATGCTACAAGTGAAAAAATATGTAAAATAGTTCAAGAGATGAGGAGGATGATGGGAATAGATGGGGTAGATGAAAACCTCATAGCGAAGGATGAGATGATGAAATTTGCAACTGAAGATGACAAATGAAATATTGCAGTGAAGAAACAAGAGGTGAAGTTTATTATGTTTTGTGATAAAATTCATTTTCGTTCATTTGCAATGTTGAAGGTTGAGGCTTCTATGGAGAAGAGTAGATGGAAATTGTTAATTTCCATGAAGTTGTAGGGGCATATTTGTATTTATGTGTTGCAGATTGTGATATGGATGATGTCACATTTTTGTGGTGGGTCAAAACCCATGAAAGAGGAGAAGATTAGTGAGATTGATTGGTGGTGGTGGCTAGATAATGGTGGGTTGGATCCCATGAAGGAGGAAAGGAGAAAATATTCTTGGGAGGAGGAAGATGGTACATAATAGATGCAGGTCCACTAGAGGAGAGAAGAATGGAGTGCAGATTTGTTGGACGGGAGTGAAGCTTGTTTTGGCAAGATGCTAGAAAAGGAGGAAAAAGAAATAACTTTTTGTTCATATGTTTCAATGATGGAGTTCGCTAGAAATTTATCATAATCTCAAAGAATTGTTCTACCATTCAACTCCATGTTTATGAGTGTATGCACAACATGTTTTTAGTTTTCACCATACATTGATGTGGGCACAACACATGTAGTTTTCACCAAAATAATTGTTTTGGGAAATCAGTGATATTTCTTAATAAATCCTCTTAAAAGAAGATTGTTGATTCCATCCTAGATTTGATGATAAAGCTTTAATAGTCATATACCTTATGGTTTTGGAGAAATAATCATTTCATGACTTCTGTTGGGAGATTGAGGGAAGCTTAACATCTAGATATCTGTGAGGTTTTGTACAGAATGGTTTGGCAAAAAGCTTCGAGATGGTGAGTTCTACATCTGTGTAGGTTTTCATGTTATTCCAAGATCTTGGCAAGAAATTATGGCCAGTGTCAGTTTTTAGCTTTGAATCTGTCATATCGCAGTCGTGGTTTCACAAGGTTGGAGACCTTCAAAGAATTTAGTTACTCTTGATAGGTGAATGATGATATGGCATGAAATTGGAAGCACAACATTCTTATAGAGGTATATATATTTGCATGATATGGCATGACATTGGAAGCACAACATTCTTATAGAGGTATATATATTTGTATACTTTCTGGTATAATATTTTTGATGGACCAAAAATAATACCATTAGGCCAAAAATGCTCTTTGGATGCCATTTTTCATTTGAAGCAAGTAAATCCATGAGCATCAAACTCTGAGAGGAAAAGCCAGCTTGTGACCATTTCAAACACCTTATAACAAGAAGGTAGATGAAAGGTGGAGTGATTTTACACTTGAGGTGCCTGAAGGAGAGAAATATAATGCCTCATAAAGGCAACTTTGTGTAAGTTTCAAAATGTAATTTAAAGGTTAGGCACCAAGGATTGATAAATCCTTCAACTTCACAAGGACTTTAGTCAACACCTTTTGAGAGGCAATAAACATGAATTTTAAGCGCTAACTTCAACATTCTTTGTAGATTTAAGGGATAATACAAAAGCCAATGTGGATGTAGAATCTGAAATGCCAACTTAAGGGCTATGTGGGCATGACTGGGAGCCATGGGTCCCATTCTCTTGGTAAAACCAAACATTGTCTTTGAAATGGAGGTAGACGTCACCTTATATTCAAATCCATTTTTCCTTTTCATTTAAAAAGTGAATAAAATATACGAGAGGAAGGGGAGTACCAAAGTGGTGCGGCCTTAGAAGAAGAGAATAGGGTCATTGCCAAAGAATAGGAAACAAGTAAAAAGAAGCATGGGAATAGATTGAAGCTCAAGAATTTGAAGGATAGACATGAAGGTTGATTTGGAGAGAGATTCAGTCCAAAATTCGTAGAGGAAAACAATAAAACATGCTGCCAGGCATTGAAGAACAATAGATGAATGGAGAGAGAACATTGGAATGAGAGTATGGGTTTAGAGAAGGGACAAATGGAGGAAGGAAATAGAAAAATGTGAATTGAGGTTGTAGAGATAAGTGAAAGAGAACAAAAATCTACATATTTGTTTTAAATTGCCTTGCATAGTGAAGAATTTGTAGAAGTTCAATTGTGTAACTAGTTTTGGTTCAATTTTGTGCATCTAAACTATGATTTATATACTTGTTGTGAGCATTTGAATCAAATAAAATTAAGATTTTTTGGTGTTGTATTCTGAGTTTTTTTACCTGAACAGAGAGTCTCCGTTTTGTGTGGTGTGGATTGTGTGAGTTTCTGTGTAGAAGTTTTATATATTTGCAGGGAGGGGAATACCCTTTTGCACCAAATGGTTTTAGAGTGAGAAGGTCCTGAGAGTGTAGATCACACATCAGGATGTGTGGGTAAAGGTAGCGGTAGAGAAGAGATCATGTGAGAACTGTTGGAGGTTGGTGAAGTCCTTAGTAGTTGAGAGCTAGTAACTATGGAAGAGGTGTCCATGCAGGTTACAAGGTAAGAGAAAGTGATTGTAGAAGATTGCAGGAGTGAGTAGGATGAAAATATATGTATTGAATCCAATCATGTGGGATGGCTGGAGATTGTATAAAAGGAAGGGATTCCTTAGAGAGATAATTGAAAAG
Source organism: Cunninghamia lanceolata (assembly GCA_027924645.1). NCBI lineage: Eukaryota > Viridiplantae > Streptophyta > Pinopsida > Cupressales > Cupressaceae > Cunninghamia > Cunninghamia lanceolata. The sequence goes on along the minus strand of BSBN01000135.1, from coordinate 4,843,708 downwards.
ATTGAGAGGATTGACAAGTTGTTTGAGATATGTGACCAATTTGAATCTATGCAGTTTGGAGAGGTTGCAAGGGATGAGTTTGCAGTGAAGACATGCCATTAAGAAGGCATGAAATAAAAGGATGAGGAAAATCAAGAAGTGGTAGGAGACATGAAGAATGAAGAAGAAGAGGAGATCCTTCTACAAAAGGATCAAGAGGGAAGATAAGAGATTGAACCTGAGGTTGCAAAAGATTAGAAGAGGAGTTGCAACCCTTTGGTAGAAAAACGCATGGAAGAAGAAGCATGTGAGATCAGCCCATACATTCCAAAAAGAATGAATATCAGAAAAGAAAGGAAGCATGGAGAGAAAAGAATGGAAGAGGAAAGTTGGGGAACATGAAGTTATAGCAGAAAATGATCCATGTTAAGGCATGGACTATGTGGGACAATGATGTGAAGAAGAAGCATTGAAGATTGTAGCAGAGGTATGTCTTTTAAAAGATATGAATGAAGAAGTTAGAAGTGATGTAGTAGCGGTGACAACATATCCTTTGGAGCATAAGAAGATAGAAGAAGAAGGTAACAAGAGGTAGATACATGTAAGACTTCAATTTCCATGAGGATGTTGCAGATTTAGTTGTTGTTGAGGAGCACAATTTTGTTGAGGATGAAAGTGAAAAGATAGAAAAGTTCATTTTGAGTGAAAACTTGAAGGAGATGAATGGGTATCTAAGAGTGAGAAGATGGATGTTGCAATAGTGAAGAATGAAGAGGTAACTTCTGATTTCTCTAAATTTTGTGATGTGGAAGTTGATAGGGATTTGTTTGTTGCAGAGGTGGATAAGTAGTTGCAAGTATATGGAAGGAAAACATGAAGATGCAAATTTGTATGCACCTTTTACATGTTTGAATGTAAAGGTTGTAAAAGATGCTACAAGTGAAAAATTGGGTACAACAGTTGAAGACATGAGGATAATGATGGGAATAGATGGGGTAAATGAAAACCTCATAGTGAAGGATGAGATGATGAAATTTGTAGCTATAGTTTCAATTTTTTGTGTTTTGGTCTCCATTTGGTATCTCTTGGCTTTTGGATCTTAGCGTAATACATCATCATTGTATTACATTGTTAGTTATGTTTAATTTGTTCAGTTTCATATAACTAGACCAGTAGTTATTGTTCAGTTTCATATCAGACTCCCACCACATAATATATATGGATGTACCTACATTTAATAACGATATCAATAAAAATATTACTTTACTTCAAATGGTGTAAGAGCATTTTGAGAATGGGTTGAGTGAGTCTGTCAATCTAGAAAATCAAATCTTTGTATTTGATATTACTGGCAGTTAGGGAATGGATCTTCCTATGGAGAAAGAAGGCACAGCCATGAGTGCTGCATTATGGTGTTCTATAGAATCGTCTATGAGGTTTTCTCATTGGAAGATCACATTCCTAAACATATAGGCAATTATAATCAGCAAGGTTGGTAGAGAAGCACATTTGTAGAGAATTTGATGATCCATAAGTTATTGGCATAGAAGAATCATCCAAATAAAATAGTTATTTTTATTTGTTCATTTAAAAAAAAATCAGACTTGCACTGGAAAGAAAGAAGGGAGCACAGGAATAAGAAATTGTTATCATGAAGATCCTACCATCGAATGGAAGAACGAAAAGAGAAAGGTACATATTTGTTTAAGTTTAAATTAAGATTTCCTGTCATTTGGTAATATGGTTGGTGTCGTATGTGGAGAATGTTTTGGAATATGTCGTGATATCCAGAATCTTCTACAAAGATGACATATTAAGGGTATGTATTGAAGTGTGGAAGTACAAAGTTTATACGCATATATATTTAATTTGGAGTAATAAGGTGAATTTAGTCTTATTGTTTCCTTTTTGAGTATTATTTTAAAATGGAGTTTCCTCTAGACAAGTATTCTAGATTTAATTTTCATACTTGGAGAATAAAAATTCAGATGCAACTGATGAATAAAAATTTATGGGGAATAGTAAGTGGAAATGAAAAAGTACCTATAGATGCAAATAAGTTATTAGATTGGAATAGTAGAGATGATAAAGCCAAGGCTATAATAGGTCTTGCTCCTTCTGACATTGAATTGCATCACATAGATTTAGATAAATCATCAAATAAAATTTGGGGTAATTTGAATAAATTGTTTGGAGCAAAAGCAATCAATGCAAAGTTCTCCCTAAAGCTTTAGTTGTTCAGATTCAAGATGGAACTTGGAATTACAATGTCAAATCATATAAGTAACTTGCAGTTTTTTATTAGATAGCTAGCAGAGGTTAAGATTAAGGTAGATGATGATGATGCTAAGGCCATCTTATTAAACAACTTGCCTTCAAAATACAACAATGTTATTTTTTGACTCAGTCAAATACCTTCACAAACTCTAGAAGGTATGATTTCTGCCCTTCTAGTAGAAGAGAAGAGAACAATAGAAAATTCAGAAGATGATCCTTAGGAGAAATCATTATTCTCAAGAAACAATTACAAAAGATCAGAGAAAATCAAATGTTTTTATTGTAAGAAAAAGGGTCACACATCTTGGGATCATAGAACTCAAGCTAGTGATGTTCTTAAAGGAAATCTTGCTTGCATTGAGGGTGAGGATTGAACATACGATGAATGTTTTAAAGATGACTATTCCCCTGGTGTCAATAGTGCATTAGTACTATAAAGGTTCCTTCAAATTGGAGGCAGGCAGCATCAGAGGATGGAATATTTTCCATCATCTCAAGTTAGCTTCTTGCTTTGAGATGATGCTTTGCATGAGAAGCAGTTTTGGTTTTGGTTGTTTTGCTCTTCTTTGTTGATGCTGACAGATTTGAAGAATGTATATTTTGGAGACAGGTTTGGGATTTGGCATTGAACTCATTATGGACTGTTGTCCAAGGAGCTTCAGAGTATATGATCGACAATTATACCCTTTCGTGGTCACTAGACAATGATAGAGATTTGTCATATCTCTTAGGGATTGTTGTCGAATAATTCAAGACTCTGTGATTTGAGAGTTCAGGACTAAAGATCTCAAGAACATAGCTTGAAGCTATGCCTTTCTAAGGGCAGACGAGATAGCATGATGGAGCCCTGCTTGGTTCAGGATTTGTTCTTTGGGAAAAGATCTTCTATAAAATATGTATTCATATTACGTAATCAGCTTTGTTGAGTATTTTACCATTCAGGGGGGTCCCTTGGTTCTTTTGAGGAACAATGTAATAAGGGGGGGAATGTTAGCGTAATACATCATCATTGTATTACATTGTTAGTTATGTTCAGTTTATTCGGTTTCATATAACTGAACTGGTAGTTATTGTTTGGTTTCATATCAGACTCCCACCACACAATATATATGGATGTACCTGCATTTAATAATGATATCAATAAAAATATTACTTTACTTTTCACCGAAACAATTGTTTCGGTAAAGCGGAGAAGTTTTATAAAATCCTCTTTTAGGAAGATTCTCAATTCTATCCTAGAGTTGATAATGAAGGTTTTGTAGTCATATGCCGTATGGTTTTGGAGAAATAATTATTTCATGACTTATGCTATCATATTCATGAAAGTATAATATATTGAGTTATGTGAGGTTTGGTATATAATGGTTTGGTAGAAAGCTTCGAGATGTTGATTTCTGAACCTTTGTATGTTTTTTGTGATATTCCAAGATCCTGGGGAGAAGTTATGGCCAAAGTCATTTTTTAGTTCTGAGTCTATCATGTCACAGTCTTGGTTTCACAAGGTTGGAGATCCTTAAAGAAATTAGTTATTCTTGATAGGTGAGAGATTCAGTCCAAAATTTGTAGACGAAACAATCATACATGATGACATGTGCTAAAGAACAACAGAGGAATGGAGAAAGAATAATGGAATGGGGTTATGGGTTTAGATAAGGGTCAACCAAAGCAAGGAAATAGAGAAATGTGAATTGAATTTGTAGAGATAAGTTAAAGAGAAAAGAAATCTAAATATTTGTTTTAAATTGCCTTGCATAGTGAAGAATTTGTAGAAGTTCAAATGTATAATCTGTCTTTGGTTCAATTTGTGCATCTAAACTATAATTTCTATACTAGTTGTGAGCATTTGAATCAAATAAAATCAAGATTCTATGGTGTTCCAATCTGATTTTTGTTTATCTGAATAGAATTTCTTTGTATTGTGTGTTGTGGATAGTGTGAGTTTTTGGGTGGAAGTTTTATGTTTTTGAGGAAAGAGAAGCACCCTTTTGTACCAAGTGGTATCAGAGTGAGAAGGTCCTGAGAGTATAGAAGATGCACCAAGACACGTGGGTAAAGGAAGTCCTAGAGAAGAGATCATGCGATAATTGTTGTAGGTTGGTGAAGTCTAAGCAATTGAGATCTAGTAACAGCGGAAGAGTTGTCCTTACAGATTGTAGGGTAAGAGAAAGTGAATGTAGAATATTGTAGCAATGAGTAAGATGAAGATATATGTGTGGAAGCCTGTCATGTGGGATGGTTGGAGATGGTATAAAAGAAAGGGATTTCTTAGAGAAATGACTAAAAAGATTTAGAGGATTGATAGGTTGTTTGAGAGATGTGACCAACAGGAAGCTATGCATCATGGAGAGGTTGCAAGGGATGAGTTTGCAATGAAGACATGCCATGAAGAGGCCATGAAAGAAAAGGATGATAAAAATGAAGAAGTAATAGCAAATACAAAGAATGAAGAAGAAGAGGAGATCCTTGTGCAAAAGGATCAAGAGGGAAGAGAAGAGATTGCAACCAAGGTTGTAAAAGTTGAGAACAGGAGTTGTAGCCCTTTGATAGAAGAGGCATGGAAGGAGAAGCATGTGGGAGTATCCCATACATTCCAGAATTAAAGAATATCAGAAAAAAATGGAAGCAATGATGTGAAGAAGAAGCATTAAAGATTGCAGTGAAGGTATGTCTTTTGAAAGACATGAATGAAGAAGTTAGAATTCATGTAGCACCAGTGACAACATATCCTTTGGAGGATAAGAAGATAGAAGAGGAAGGTAACAAACTTGTAGCTGAGTCATAGAGCAGAAAGTTGTAGCAAATGGAAAATTAGAGATGATGAAGTCAGAGATTGCAGTAAAGGTATGTATTTTGAAAGACACGAATGAAGAAGTTAGAAGTAATGTAGCACCAATGACAACATATCTTTTGGAGGATAAGAAGATAGAAGATGAAGGTAACAAACTTGCAGCTGAGTATGAAGAGTTAAAAGTTGCAGCAAATGGAAAATTAGAGATGATGAAGATAGAAGGCCCTAGATTTCACAAGAAAGTTGGAAAAGAGGAGAATGATCTTCTATGGAAATTCAAGATGAAGAAAATAGACAAGTTTCTAAGAGGAAATTGGATAGAAGAACATGAAGAGTTGAATATTTCAGTGAAAAATGAAGGTAAACAAGTTGGAGTAGTGAAAGAAAATGAGGTATGTCATGAAGCATTAGAGATTGCAATAAAGGTATGTCTTTTGAAAGACATGAATTAAGAAGTTAGAAGTCATGTAGAAGTAGTGACAACATATTCTTTGGAGGATAAGAAGAAGAAGGTAACAAGATTGTAGCTGAGTATGAAGACCGAAAAGTTGCAGTAAATAGAAAACTAGAGATGATGAAGTTAGAAAGCCCTAAATTTCACAAGCAAGTGGGTAAAGAAGAGAATGATCTTCTATGGAAAGAGTTTAGATGATGAAAATAGATAAGTTGCTTAGAGTATATTGGATAGAAGAACATGAAGAGTTGAATAGTGCAGTAAAAAGTGAAGGTAAAGAAGTTGGAGCAGTGAAAGAAAATGAAGTAAAATTTGAGAGCCATCGGTCGCATTCTCTTGGTAAAATCAAATGTTGTCTTTGAAATGGAGGAAGGTGTCATATTAGATTTAAATCAATATTTTCTTTTTATTTTAAAAAGTGAATACAATATAGAAGAGTAGGGGGGAGCTCCAAAGTGGTACGGTCTTAGGAGAAGAGAATAGTGTCACTGCCAAAGAATAGAAAAAAAGTAAAAAGAGGAGTGGGAATAGATAAAAGCTTAGGAATTTGAAGGACATACATGAAGGCTGATTTGGGGAGAGATTTAGTCCAAATTTTGTAGAGCAAAATAATCATACATGATGACAGACGCTGAAAAACAACAGATGAATGGAGAAAGAACAACAGAATGGGGTTATGGGTTCAGATAAGGGTCAAATAGAGAAAGGAAATAGAGAAATGTGAATTGAAGTTGCAGAGATAAGTTAAAGAGAATATAAATCTACATATTTGTTTTAAATTTCCTTGCATAGTGAAGAATTTGAAGAAGTTCAAATGTCTAATCTGGCTTTGGTTCAATTTGTGCATCTGAACTATGATTTCTATACTAGTTGTGAGCATTTGAATCAAATAAAATCAAGATTCTATGTTGTTCCAATCTGAGTTTTTTTTATTTGAACAAAGAGTCTTTGTATTGTGTGATGTGGATAGTGTTTTTGTGTGGAAGTTTTATGTTTTTGCAGAAAAGGAAGTACCCTTTTGTACCAAGTGGTATCAGAGAGAGAAGGTCCTGAGAGTATAGAGGATACACTGAGACATGTGGGTAAAGATAGCCTTAGAGAAGAGCTCATGTGAGAATTGATGTAGATTCATGAAGTCGTGAGCAATTGAGATCTAGTAACTATAGAAGAGTTGTCCTTACAGGTTGTATGGTGAGAGAAAGTGAATGTAGAAGATTGTAGCAACAAGTAAGATGAGGATATATGTGTGGAAGCCCATCATGTGGGATGGTTGGAGATAGTATAAAAGGAAGGGATTTCTTAGAGGATGTCATGTGGGTAGTTTTACCTAAATCCATTGGTCTTGCATTTTTTTAACTTATCAAGCTTCAATTGCACTCCTGCACCAAAGATCCCACTTTTCATGGGTTCTATCGATCACACTTTTAGCATATAGAAGTGTGGTCTTTTGGACATTTTAAGTGTGCTAATTGTTTTTTATTATAATGGAAGTGTATTTAAAAGGATTTATTAAATTTTAGATGAGTAAGTTGTGTTGGAAGGAAAGCAAAATTGTTAAGTTAAGAATATGACTAATTGTTAATAAAATAGAATTTTTCTATTCAATAGTTGAAGTTATATTGTTTGACTAGAATTATATTTTTTTTAAGAATGTTTCTAACAAGGATGCAAGGCAGTTGAAATCAATGGATCAGATTTGAGCAAAATACATGCAAGACAATCTAATGCATCACTACCTTACATTTTTTTACCTTGATCTAGCTCATCTATTTTTTAACCTTTTGTCAATTGATAGAATGATGATCGTTTAGATTCTTACATACATTGATAAGATTTAAATTGACTTATGGCTCATTATTTTGCCTTCTATAAGCTTTTATGCATACAAAATAACATGGTGAGTGAAAGTAGATGACCAAAACTTGACGCAATTTTTTTTTATAGAATTGAGGGTGCAAAGTTTATTTACATCATTTAGGTGTACCATTCAATTATGCTGTATCTACCAAAAAATTGTAAAAAAAACAAGCTTATATTCAAAAGTCGGGTGGAAAAAACACATCAAAATAGTAAATTGATTGACATGAAAGATGTGCAGAATTTGACAAAAGAAGGACTTGATGAAATGATAAATTCAATTGAAGGTTTTGATCTAATAATAGGTGGAAGCATTCCTCTATTATTTTCTATGAACTTCAATGGATTGTGAATTATCTAAGGCATGTGATGTATTCAAGTGTAACACTATACAATAATGAAACCTTCATTTTATACTCATGTGGACTTTTTTTTTTTTTTTAAATGCGCCTGGTAAACTTTTTATTGGCAACGCTGGTGCAACACGCCCTCCGGCTCCACACGAATGCTTTTGCCTGGAGCAATGAACCAGTGAGGCCACAACATGGGGGACCTCATCCCCCAGTAAGAACACTTCAAACCCACAAGCTCGTTAGCCCAGCAAAGGCGTAAAGCCTGTGAGCTCGTTGGCCCAGTGGGGGTTTGAACTCTAGTGGCCGCCACTACAACCTATACTCATGTGGACTTCAATAAATTATGAATTCTTTATTTTTAATAGCCAAGTTCCTCCCTACCAAAACCAATTATTCAAAATTATGGACACTATTATTTATTATTTTGATTCTATGAAACAAATTTGTTTGCATAATCAACATGCTATTGAAAGTGTAGTGAGACCTTACAATAGCACATTTGAAAGTGTAGTGAGACCTTATAGGAGTGCATTTTAAATTTCCCTATTTGAAAATGAATTGACATGGCATGGAGATAGACGGTGCAAGGTTTTTGAGAATAGTGCAAGACGATTGAAATATCTTGCCGTCATCAGAAAAATGATTTATCAAGATAGGTCAACTCCCCCATTCACCCATTTGATGACAATAGGTCAACTCCCCCACTCACCCATTTGATGACAAATTAAATTCCATGGAATCAATGTACACTTGTACAAGGAAAGACAAACCAAGAGGGGTTAAGTCTTTATAGGTAAGAAAAAACCACTTCATAGAGAACTAAAGGAACATTTTAAAACAACTGCCATGTAGTGGCCAGTACCTGCCTTATAGTGTTGTTATTATAGTATGTGTTTAGTTGTGAATTTTTTTGTTGATCAACTTTTGGTTCTATATATTATTTGTTTAGTTGTAATTTCTTTGTTGATTAAGTATTGGTTGTATAGACAAATTGCATTCCAATAGGACTAAAATATTTCCTTAACTATAAAATTAAATTCTATAAATTCCAATAAGACTGTTGAAATGTCTTGGGTACATAAAATTGAAATCTCCAAAATAATCTAATATGGTAAAAATAAAATAGGACTAAAATATTTCCTTAACTATAAAATTAAACTTTACAAAGCCTATTAAATAACACAAATATTTCCTTAAAATGTAATAATACTAATACTTTTATAATGTAAGTTTGAAGAATAAAATAAAAAAATTGTAATAACATATGGCAAAATATTTTTGTGATACTGTAGATTTTTAACTTTTGACTAAATAAAATTGAAATCCTAGATTTTTAACTCTTGAGTAAATAAAATTGAAATCCCAAAAATAATCTAATTTCATAAAATAAAATGTGTAGAACCTAACTCTAGTTGGGTGTGGAGAGATTTAAATGTCTGCCTAAGGTATTGAAATGTAATAATATTGAATACTATTACAATTTAAAATGCATTAAAATATTGTAAGTTTGAAGAATAATTACACAATAAAAAGCATTCAAGGAGAAGTAGGGTGCTGACCTAGAACACATGAATCTTTTCTTTCGTGATGGCAAGGAGCCTGTGAAACTCCATGGAGGGTTCAAGAGGAAGAAGATGCTGGAGCCATGGGGACACATGTGTCTGATGATAATCAAATTCTTCACGTTGAAGGGAGGATTTTAGGTATACTACCATTACCACTTTGCTCTTCTCGATCATTTTAGGAATAAAATTGAGATTAACATTCCTTTTTCTCAATTTTGTTAGAGAGCTCAACGCCAACAATGTTGCTCACCCGCTTATCCCCATCCATCAAGATCTCATTATGAGACTTTGTCATTTTCACCTTGCTCTGTGCCCACTAGAACAAATCAAAGTCAAAATGCTTGAGGACCTGTAGTCAAGCACATCCCCCAAGGATAAACACAAAGTGAAGGTTAGTGTGGGGAATCCTAAGAACCCATTTAAAGGTGAACCTTGTGCAATGGAAGATAACCCTACTGGGACCCCTGCTACTTCTAAGAACAAAAAGTAAAAGCATACCACCCCAGTGCCTGAAAAGAAGACTGCCAAAAGAGATAGGGTGGAGTTGGAGGAAATTGAGACTATCCTGAAGAAAAAACCTAAGGAGGGTAAAGGTGTTGCTTCTATGGAAGTTTCTATGAAGATTGTTGAGCTGGATACTAGGCTTGATCCTAAGGGTAGTAGTGAAGGTGGAGTGGCTATCAATCTGAGGATTCGTCGGTCTAAACGGATTGCTGGTAAGCCGCTAGTGAACCCGCAAGGGGTGGAATTTTCTAATGATTCTAAGTTTGTGGAGGAGACAATGGAGTAAGGTAGGGATGAAACCCCCATAGAATCTATCAATGAAGTTGGGGGAACCAGTCATTTTGCCTCTATCAATGAATCCAGTTTTGAAGGTTTGGACGACACCATGAGGGCTTCTATTGGTTAAGATAGAAAGGGGAGTTGTGCCTTGTGTGACAAGAATGCAGAGGATTTTTAGCACCTCCAGAGGAGAATGGAAACCCTATAGAAGAATTGGAAGGTTATGGCAGAGTTTGCAGCCAAAGCCCTGCACCGGACTACTTCCATCTTCGTTGCGGTTAAATATTTAGATGAAAAAGTCAAGTAGGTGGGGATTGACAACTTAGGAGATTATAAGGAGATGGTTGATTTCCTTGCTAAGTTTGGGGTGACTAGTAGCCCATAGTTCCTTGTCCTTGTTTTTTGGTCTGCTTTTCTAGTGTTGTTTAACTGTTGTATTTTATCTCAGTCAATTAATTTTTTCTTTAAGTAATAATAGTAAGTACTTTTAGAGAACATAATTTTAATTATTTTAATTAATCTAATATTGTGGTTTAGTAATATTTTTTTCTAAAGATAAAAGAATTGTTTATCATTTTCAAATTTATAACTATTATATTTCTAGAACTAAATTTATAAGGGAAATTTTATGTGAACTTGTTTTGAAACGTCTTGGTAAATAAAATTGAAATCTCAAAAATAATTTAATTTGGTAAAAATAAAATAGCACTAAAATATTTAATTAGCTATAAAACTATACTTTACAAAGCCTATTAAATAACACAAATATTTTCTTAACTATAAAACTCAACTTTACAAAGCCTACATATTTGTATTATGTGGAGAGCTTGAGTGTATAGAGATTTGAAATGTCTACTTAAGATATTAAAATGTAATAATATTAGTACTATGATAATTTAAAACGCATTAAAATATTGTGTTTGAAGAATAAAATAAAAAATGTAATAACATGGAGAAATATTTTTTATGATATTGTAGATTTTTAAGTTTTTAGTAAATAAAATTGAAATACTAGTTTTTTAACTCTTGAGTAAACAAGTGCCACGTAGTGGCGAGTATCTGCCTTGTAGTGTTGTAATTATAGTATGTGTTTAGTTTTAATTTTCTTCTTAGATTAAATATTTGTGGTATAAACAAATATTTTTTTAAGGCCTATATAAATATAATAACAAAATTGTAATATTTATAGTATATTTATTTTTAATTAAATATATATAGTTTTTAAATTTGATAATTTAAATATTAATGAAATTGTATAATTAATATATGAACTACATTTAATAATAAATAAATATTAATTTCTTGGGATTTTTCACTATTGTTTTATAAAAAAATTATTAGGGTTTAAATTTGACACTAATATAATGACCCTCTCCACACCTAATACCCAACAATATATTTATTTATTTTTTTGATAACAAATACCCCATTATGGACTAACATGCTATGATATTTCCTATTCAGTGTTGTTGTCATTGGATGGATATTTCATAGTGAAATCTTGATAAATCATTATAAGATTTGATATGTAACTATGAAAATATTATTTTGACTCAACTGATCTATACTAGTCATTGTCTTGTTGTACATAACATATATATTTTGGTTGCACTTTAGGAAAATATAGAGCAAACAAATTATTGGTTGGTGTGTTGTGTTGAGGAAAGACATGATTTTTTAGAACACACAATCTAGATAGTGATAATTTTGATAATCTAATAGTTTATATGGTTATTCAATGGTGTTTGGATACACAAGTATTTTATAAGGAATAATGGTTTTCCTAAATTCAAATATTATGAGATGTGTATAAGAGGATTTTACACTACACATATTTGATTTTAACAACAAATGGATAAGGTGATATACCAAGGGAAGCTTTTGTTGAAAGAGTTTTGGACATTTTCTATAGATGAGTACAACTAAATTATAAATATATTATGAAACAAAGAGGAAGATTATAGTTGAATTCTTAATCTTTATTTTTTGAGTACTATTTTCATTTATTTTATTTATCTACTCAACTAATGCATGTCATTGTAGGTAGGCATTAGATGGGGTTTAAGGTATTAATATAAATATATATTTTACTTAAAAATTCATATAATGTGAGGTCAAATGGTCTTCAAACTTAACATGGCTGACCATAATAAGAGGTAAATAAAAATTCTCTAAACAACAAGCAAACAATTAAATACAAAGTAACAAAATAGTTTTTAAACTCTTGTCACTATTGTTTTATAAAAAATTTATTAGGGTGTATATTTAATATAATAAGAAGTTGTTTCCTATGTATTAAATATTCAATGTTCATATTTTCACTTAAAATTTAAATATAAATTTTTAAAATTAAATATTAAATATTTAAATAATATAATAATAATGATTATAATGATTAAAGACTTAATTAATGTAATAATACTAATACTTTTATAATTTAAAATGCATTAAAATATTGTAAGTTTGAAGAATAAAATAAAAATGTAATAAATTTCATGATACTGTAGATTTTAAAGTTTTGACTAAATAAAATTGAAATCCAAGATTTTTAACTCTTGAGTAAATAAAATTGAAATTCCTAAAACAATCTAATTACATAAAATAAAATGTGTAGAACTCTAAAAACTAAATTAAAATTAAATTACTTTTAGCTAATGAAGCAAAAAAATTAATTGCCATCCATTTAGGCATGACTTAACTAATTGCCATCCATTTAGGCATGACTTAACTAGTGGGAGACAAAGTTTGTGTTCATAAATTGTTTACTTGCCACGTGCTCCCTTCAAACCAAAATTCTCTCCACATTTATAGTTTTTTGTTGCACTCTTTGAGAGAAGAGGTCATTTTTTTGAACCAATGACAATACACATAAATAATCCTTTCTTTTTATTGGTCTACAATCAATAGATTAATAACTAGATAAGTGTGAACTCATTGCAATAGCCAAGGCAGTTACTAATAAAATTAAAATTCCCAAAATAATCTAATTTCATAAAATAAAATGTGTAGAATTTAATAGTATTATTAATATTATAACTTTGTCCCTTTGACAAAAAGTAATTTTTACGTTTAGCTATTCGTAAAAATTGATGATTCTTCCCTCTCATAATTAACGTCATCCATTTAAGCATGACTTAACTAGTGGGAGAAAAAATTTGTGTTCACAATTTGTTTACTTGCCACATCCTGCCCTCAAACCAAAATTCTCTCTGCATTTATAGGTTTTGTTGCACTCTCGACAATCATCATTTTTTTTCAGCCAATGGCAATATAGATAAATCATTTTTCCATAATTTTTTATTAAAGATTTATCATGTTGACATAGGATAAGTACAAATTTAAATCAAATTTGCCCAACAAGAAGTGACATGTTGTGAGTTGAAAAACATATGTAGAGATAAGTTTTGAAAAGATATCAGTTAAGTTAAATTTGATGTAGAAAAATCATAATTAATATTTTTTTCTTATGTTCAAGCAAAAATTGATTTTTTTTTTCAATATTTTTTGAGATAAATATTCTATTAAATATTATATATTTTATATTTATTAACATTAATTAAAAATCTAAAATAAATAAAATAATTTTTTAATTAGTTTAAAATTACAAACAATAATCATTAATTAAACAATTTTTATTACAGTAGTATGTTACTATATGATAGGTTTAATTATGATAGTATGCTACTGGATGATAGTTTTAATTATGATAGTATGCTAAAGGTACTCCACAATTGTACTACCATATAGTAGATTAAAAAACTAGTTCTCTCAAGTTTTGGCAAGCTCATTTTAGAAGTTATTTTTGTTTAGAAAATAGCAATGGCCAGATATGGGGGAGATCCTCCACTATGTTTACTTTAGCAAGACTTTTTAGGTTTTATGTATATTTAAATATACAATGCTTCATACTTCTATTTAGAAGTTGACTAATAATTTTATCTTATTTTCATTCATCTCCACACACCCCAAGATTTAAAAGTCACTTGCTAAATCTATCATTTTTCATCAGGGTTTACATATGTGAGTGCATAATTGATCTAGGTAATTTTCAAACCTCTAGATTTTAACCCTAAACTGAAACTTTGACTTTAATAATTGGGCCCATGTTTCCCTCTTTTACTAGTCATTATGAGCTAGCTAAAGTGTGAGTTATTTCAAATTACATGTTATGGTGGTGTACTAAAGGACAAACCTTAATTCATTTGAATCATCTATGATCTAGGAGAATAAAGAGAACATCAAGGAATAAAATGAATCTACCACATATCTAGAAAAATCTTTTTACAATCAACATTCTAGGAACATGTTGTGCTGTCGAATCATCCCACCCATGAGCTAAACCAAAGTAGAATAAATCCTAATCTAGCAAGCTTCTAAATGATGTCTTTAAAAAACATTTTCATAGATACAAATCATAAAAATAGAGGTGAACAAGCTGTAAAAGTCCAAATCAAAGAAGTTCAAATCTATGACCCTAGGCTTAGTTTCACATGTAAGATTCAGTTCCTTCCTTATAAAGATTACTAATGTATTTTCAAAAATAGAGAAATAAGAAGAGAGAGAGAGAGAGAGAGAGAGAGAGAGAGAGAGAGAGAGAGAGAGAGAGAGAGAGAGAGAGAGAGAGATGATAAAAACATAATTATAATAGTAGATTTTATTTATAAAAGAAATATATAATTAAATAAGAAATATATAAATATTAAATATAATATATGTGATATGCGAAGTGGGGGTGATGCAATATGTAAATAACTACACTTTTAAGTGTAGAGAAGAAGGATTAAAATAAATAAATTAAAGTTTCCCCATTAAACATACAAAAGTTGAGTAGACAGAGCTAAGATAAATTATGTTAATAAAATCATGATACGAGGATATTTGAAGTGCATGTGATAGCACATGTAGTGGAGGAAATGTTGGCTACATCTTTATTCCTTTAGAAGGGTGGCTAGTGTTAGTGTGTTGGTGTGTAGGGTTAGATTGTTTGTGAGACCCTCATCATCTTACATCTTCATCTTGGTTAGTGAGGTCTTGTAATAGAGGAAGGCCTGGGATGTGTTATAAAACAATGTTCCAAATGGGCAACCTAATAATAGATTTGATGTTTGAGAGACTTTTGAGGACCTTGATTTTTCTTTGATTGAGAAAACTTTAGCTAATCAGAACTTGGTACTTCCTGATTCATCTCAACAGGCACATCCAAAAGCCCACAAACAATCTAATGTGTAGGTGTTGCCTACATATGATGTAGAGTTAGGTGGAAGTCATGGGGCCATATAGTTGGTATTGATTTGAATGCAATAGTTCTTGTTTTAATTGTTGCTATAGTTGAAGAATCTATAGATTGTGCCATGCCAAAATCCATTCCAGATATTGGTGTTAAAGAAGGTTCTAAGGATAGTATTAAGAATAAAACACTTGCTTTGTTGGGACTACAAAAAAAAGTATCAAAAAGAAGTGGTATGGATAAAGTCTCCAAAGAGGGGAGGACAATCAAATTGGAGAAAGTGAAGATGATTGTGGAAACATTACCAAAATCTAGGGTCATTCATGCTTTAGATTCACACTTTACTATTCCCAAAAAATGATAGTTCTTTCATTGGATGCTTAGGGTTTGGTAAACACCCCTCATCAAAAGGTTGTTTGAGACTTTATTCAGATTCATAAGCCTAAAGTGATTTCTCTTCAGGAAATGAATCTTTCTATGGAGGAAATGTTGGCTACATCTTTATTCCTTCAGAAGGGTGGTCAATGTTAGTGTGTTGGTGTATAGGGTTAGCTTATTTGCGAGACCTTCATCCACTTATGCCTTCATCTTGGTTAGTGATTAAGTAGTCTAGTTGGATTAATTCAATTTAAGGTTTTGATCTAATAATAAGTGGAAGCCCCTATAATAATATGATAGGATACAATATAAACATAAAGGATGGATTAGAGGGAAAGAATTCCTCTATTTTCTATGAATTTGCATGGATTATGGATTATGTAAGGCATGCAATGCATTCAAGTGTAACTTGATAGATGGACTTCAATAGATTATAAATTCCTTATTTTTCATAGACAAGTTCCCACCCAAATTGAAGAGGCCACCTAAAAAAAGTTGAAAATTAACTATATTAGTTGGATTTGGAGTTCTAAATCACCTTGTGCTTGTTGGTAGTGTAATCTTAAATAATTTGAGCAAGGTCCACCATACTTTTACTTTTACTATATGTATAGTATACCAAAGGGTGTATGGACAAACCATATTCTTATTTTGTATGATGTTGAACTAAAATTTGTGGATTCGATGTACCTTTCAATTTCAACTAGAAAACATAGCTACATGCATAACCTTCCTATGAATATTTTTTTCCAAGTTTTAGCTTTACCACCCATGACAATTGAAGAGACATTTCCTAAAACACAAAATCATTACAAAACTAAGATTAATTGCAAAAACATACTGGCAAAAAGTGTTCTACTATGTAATAGACTTGGGGCTATAATCAAGCATTCTAATGGATAACCCTACATTAAAGATCAAGGTATGGTAATTTTTGAATGTAAAAAATAGAGCTTGATATGGGTTTGTCCATATTAACTAGCTCCACTAGAGCCTCATGAAATGGTACTTCTAATGCCAATGATAAATAAAAAAGAGAGTGAACTTCAATTGGTCGTTCCATGCCAATGATCCAAAGATGACATGGGATTTACTAGAGTGATGTAAGATGATTCAAATAATCATGCCCATTCATGTTATCATGTACCTTCATTTGTACAAGTGGAAAGAATGGAGAACTTTAAATTGACATTTTCCAACTATTGGTTCCTTAGAATGAATAGCACCTACATGGTTGAAAGAATTCACTGCCTACATGTATCAAATGAAATGCTAGGATTGAGTAGTAGAAGTCCACATTTTTTGTTAGATGACAAAGGTTGGTTACTTATGTTGTATGTAGGTGATGACACCCATGGCAAAGGTTAGGGTTGTGGATCCATTGGACAATAGAGATGATCCTAGAAAAATGTATATTCAAGTGGTGACTATGGACGATCACGAGTTATGGTTCATGGGATTTATTAAATACCATACCACAAATCTCGCAGTAACTAAGATACTCTCTTCTAATGCTACATAATAACATGGGCCATAGGGACAAAAGACAATCATCATTCAATTAAAGACATGGAAATTAAACTTCCACAACTCTTCAACATACCCATTGCACACCAAGGTGTGATTGCTAGTTATATTATGCTAGCACAATGGGTGTGTTATTACTAGCACCTCATTATATATTATTTTTATAATTTTTGCCTTCTACTTGAATGGGTTGTAGACATCTTGGACCAAGGTAAATCTAAGCAATAGGAAAATTTATTTATTTATTTATCTTATTCTATATTATTTTCATTGTTTACCCCCTCTACTTTCTACTTGAATGGCCCATAGACATGGTGAACTAAGGTAAATCTAAGAAAGTAATACCAAAATTTATTTATTTATTTATCTTATTCTTTTACCCTTATGGTTCAAATGTATTCTAAATGTAGTAGACAAAATAAAAATAAAATAAAAATTCTTCAATAAAAACAAAACAAACTATTTACTTCATATGATTACCTATTTTTTACATAATAATTTATTAATTTAAACTAAACTAATTTGTGAAGACCTATTTTTTAACAAAGAAAATACTATCATTTTTCTCACAACCATCTTAAATTAGTTTCCTACTTTTCTCACCCTTAGTCTATATTCTTTTCATCCTTTATAAAATATATATTTAATAAAATAACCAAACTAATAAATTAATAAATTTTACAATATATAAATATAATAATTATTATTTAGTGAAGGTACTATTGTAATGAGTTTTTTGGAAAATATTGAGGGACTAAATTCTTACAGTGCATTTGATTATTAAACAAATAATATTTTTTTCAAGTATATGAAAATATTATAACAAAATTTATATTATTTAAATATTAATATAATATGTGGGTCTGAAGCAGTTGATTTTTAAATTATATTATTTAAAAATTGACTGATTTAGACCCACATATGGGGAGCACAAATTATGACTGAGGTACTAAGGACACTAAAAGAAAGCTTAAAATAACCAACTGTACCTTGAAGCTTAAAAGAACCTAAAGATAGAATTGCTACCGAAAACAACCTAGACAAAACCCTTAACCTAAGGGCCCATCTCAGGTGATCTTTTTGGCCTTCCCCTTCCTCATGCTCTTGGTGAGGAGGGCATTCATTGTCCATTGTGTACCCTCATCCACAACATCTCTTCCTTTAATACGAAGCTTCTCAGCTTCAGATTTGTGCGCATTTTTGTTTTTGATAGAAATGTTTGATTTGGATAAGGCACTCACAGTTTGGGTGAGAGAGCGATATTTAATAGGAATAACCACATCATCATCAGGATCTAAGAATTCATTGACATCCTCATCCAAGTCATCTAAGAAGGGATAATAACCCTCTGAATCAGAAACATTGTCAACTACCACAATTGGAAGGGGGCTTAAGCGTTGGGCCTAGGGGGTGGTGTCTCATAGGACTCTCCAATGGGAGAAGAGGAAGGAGGCACTAATCCACTAGAGGCCACGATTAGGGCTTCAAGAGAGGGTGAGGGATCCAAATGATCAAAAAAAAATTCATGATTTCACTAGATGAAGTCAGAATCTAGATCACCCACCTTCCTCACCCACCTCTTGAGTCTAAAATTTTGATATGTCGCAGTTCTGTGGGAAGCGCAACCAAAAATTTTGTGACCCAACTTGTTGCAACAAAAACATTGGAAGGGGAGTCCTTCATAATTTAGGAATTGATTCTAGGTCCCGAATGCTGAGTGGATAAAAATAGAGTGGTACACCAGTTTGGAGATGTCGATGATGGCACAGACTCTAGTGAATCAGCAATGGGATGTGCTAGCATCCAACTTAACAAAGGTTCCAATCTCCTTGACCATATCCTTGATGAGCTTAGGCACACGCATAATTAGAGAAAGGTTGTACAACCTTATCCAAATGGGAACCATGGTGATATTAGCTGTAGTAGGATCAAAGAAAGGGGAGCAATCTACCACGAAAAGGCCACACTGACCAAAAAACCAAGGGTCGTGCTATTTGACAAAGTTACAATCCTCCATAGAGGGCAAGCAAAGCAAGAAAAAACCAAAATCCAGAATGTCAAAATCTGGAAGGGTCAATTTATTCAAAGTAGTCTTCATCCATTCGATGAATTGGCCAATCTCAAGCCTCTTGCATAAACAACAAACAAACAATGATCTATTCCCCAAATCCTCCAAAAATTCTCTAATGTGCGCACCAAGTAGGTGAAACTCAATAGGGACATCTATCAAGCTAACCACCATGTCTCCCAGAGAGCAGACTTTAGGGGTTGGATCTGTCGATGAAGGCTTAACAGTGCATTACAGAGGGCAATCTTGAATAATCTGAGTTTTATAGAACTTAGAGAAAACATGAAAGGGGTTCCACCTATTCCTACAGCTGTCAATGAGGAGGGGAGCTGTCATCCCAGGAGAGATGGGAGGCTCATCTATTGTAGCCTTCGACAAGATATCTGCACACATCTTTCCCTCCTTACTCACAAAATGTACCTTTCCCTTCTAGGTGAGCTTCATGCCTGCACCCAACCCCTTTCACCGACTTCCATTCATAGCTTCTTCCGCACTTGCCTCAGCTCCTTCGCACATCGCACTTCATGACTTTTGATATATTAATATAATATTCATATTAATGTGATTATTTAATTTTGATTCATTGTATATATATATATATATATATATTTATAAATTTGATATTTTAAATATTAATGAAATAATATAATAATAGAATGTATATTAAATTATTGATTATAAAAATGAGTGGAATTATCATTATAATATATTTATATTTATCTCATATTATATTAAAATGAAATACTAATATATATTTGTGTATAAATATTAAATACTAAAATATTATATTGATCTAAATATTAATATATATATTTTGTAATATTTGTTTTAATATAATATTTATATTAATATTTAATTTGTATTTCTTGTATATATTAATTATAAAATTCTTATTTTAAATATCAATAGAATAATATAATTAATAATATATTAGTAATAATATTTATATTAAATTATTGATATATTTATACATATTTTTGTATAAGTATTAAATATTATTATATTTTGTTAATCTGAATATTATTATATTATATTATGTAATATTCATATTAGTATGATTATTTATTTTTTCTTCATTGTAATTATAATATTAATAAAATAATATATTAGTATTTTTTGATGGAGAAAGACAAGCTGAGGAGATTCTTGGAAGATGGGCACGTCACATTCTTCGTCTGTGAGCTAAAGCATAGTTACGAGTGGAGGAGGAACTTCGATGACCTTCAAATGTTTGAACGAACTTGCAAAAGGCTGAACCAAGAGATCAGGAAGAATATTAACTCCAGGTCCTCACAACAATGATGATGGAGAAAGACAAGCTGAGGAGATTCTTGAAAGATGGGCACACCACATTCTTCGTCTATGAGCTGAAGCATGGTTACGAGTGGAGGAGGAACCTCGATGACCTTCAAATGTTTGAACGAACTTGCAAAAGGCTAAACCAAGAGATCAGGAAGAATATTAACTCCAGGAAAGATGAGATATTCATGCTTATGCAAATCCAGGAACGTAAGATCATAGTTTGGATGGAGGGTCCTCTTGGTTGGACTGCTTGGGTTGATACCCATTATGATGTCTTACACTAGTAGTTCTTTAGCTTCTTCTTTCTTTTGTTATGTTTGTATACATGATACTCTGAGTTCGTGGTGAGGCCGGGCCTCTTTTTTGATACTCTCGGTGGTTATTTTTATTTTTTGTATTTAACCTACCTATATTTAATATAAAAATATTAATATAATCTAAATATTATTTTATTTTATTGTGTAATATTCATATTAATATAATATTGAGCCTTATGAAAATTATTTAATTTTTCTTCATTATATATAATAAAATTCATATTAAATTGTTGATTACACAAATTTATAATGTATTTATATTTATGTTTTTTATTAAAGGGGTAAAACAGGGTTTGACGGGACTACAAAACCTGAATTAGGTTCTGAAGGGACATGAAACCCTTTACAACTAGACGCTGTCAAATGTTAAAATCATAGCTAAATGACACTAAATAGAAATCTCTTAGGACACCGACAAAAATAGGTTTAGATGGGACCCTCAAGCCTACAAACCATCAACAAACCTAATGAAGAGCCACCTAGAAATAGTAGCAATGAGCTGCAACCAAGAACAAAGGTAATGAGAGGACTCACTACAACCAACCACACAACAGGTTTTGAAGGGACCTGAAATCCTATACAAACAAACGTTATGTGAACCACTACTCATGAAATATGGGTCATGTGTTTGACTCAAAAACTATGCAGTTAAAACCCTGAAATAAAATATCATAATTTGACATGCTGCGAAAACTAACTCCTACTTATCAATTGATGAGCTAAAGTAGCTCTGTAATGAATGGTTCATAAGGCACAACACTTGCTGAAGGTTTCGCAAATGGGGTAGAAAGCTAAGTGGGCTTGATCTTGGGGGAAATTCCATGGTTAAGCGTGCATGAGTCAGAGTAGTACTGGGATGGGTGACCTCTCAGGAAGTCTCGATGCTTCATCCCTGTGTGCATCACCTAGATGGAATGAGTACTAAGTGGACCATTAATTAACATGAGAGATGGGTTCATGTGAACCACTACTCATGAAATATGGGTCATTTGTTTGACTCAAAAACTACGCAGTTAAAACCCTAAAATAAAATATCATAATTTGACATGCTACGAAAAATAGCTCCTACTTATCAATTGATGAGCTAAAGGGGCTCTATAATGAATGGTTCATAAGGCACAACACTTGCTGAAGGTTTTGCAAATGGGGTAGAAAGCTAAGTGGCCTTGATCTTGGGGGAAATTCCATGGTTAAGCGTGCTTGAGTCAGAGTAGTACTGGGATGGGTGACCTCCCGGGAAGTCTCGATGCTTCACCCCTGTGTGCATCACCTAGATGCAATGAGTGCTAAGTGGACCATTCATTAACATGAGAGATGGGTTCATGTGAACCACTACTCATGAAATATGGGTCATGTGTTTCACTCAAAAACTACGCAGTTAAAACCCTAAAATAAAATATCATAATTTGACATGCTGCGAAAAATAGCTCCTACTTATCAATAAATAGAATGCCAACAACGACCACACAGCCATAGGTTTTGAAAGGACCTTTGAACCTTACACAAATAGCCAAACAATAGCATACTCGATACTAACCCACAATGAAATAGCAACCACGCTACACCTAGGAACAAAGTTAAAGGGGCAGCCACTAAAGTCTTCTCCATCTTTGTCAAAATGAGCTTATAGAAAAATTGAAGTTGGCCCATAATGAAATAGCCTCACAAACACCCACTTCAAAAGTCATCTCCTTCTTTGTCAAATTGATCTATATGTCAAAACTTGGCCTCCGTATTACTAAAATTCCTCTCTTGCCAAAAGACCATAGTCCCCACTATCTCCAGGGAATGAAGAGTCCCTTGGTCATTGCAAAGCATCTTAGGAGAACCAAGAAACTAACCCAACTAGGCATTCTCCCATCTTAAGAACACTCAAACAAAATAGACTCGAGGCCATGAAAAAACTTTGTTGCCCAAGCCTTAGCAGAGTTGGGCACACCCATCATGCCTGCCAATGGAAGCATCCTCCATGTTACCTCTCTACTGCTCCTCACACAACATATATTCACAAGACATCCATTTCCTTCTAGCCCCAAAATCTAAAAACCTCAATATTGGGTTTGAAACCCATAACCTTCCCAAACTGGGAAAAACTCCTCCTAGACAGCCTTCTCAATAGGAGAAAAAGGGATCTGAATCCTCCCACCTAAAGTTTCCCTGAGAAAGAGCGTGAAGAATGACCTAGCCAAGTCTGAATAATAGACATTTTGGCATTGGAGTGCTACACAAATACCTAGCCCCAAAACCCCACCACGATAGCCAATGTATTCAATAGCATAGGTGAGAGAGGAAATCTATCCCAAAACTTGTGACACTGTTTCAGACACAACCAACCCTAAGGAAGCCCTCCCTTTGGTCGACATATTGAAGCAGGTCACTATACAATTTGTTGTATAGAGGAAACTTCTACACAATCCCAGTCTCAAGAAACCATAGAGCTTCTTGAACAAAGGGAAACCATTCTCCAAGGGGATCATGACTTACCTCTTTCTCGATGGAGGACCCATAAATAGAGAGAAACCAAAACCACCCTAGTAGGCCTTTGCCCTAACAAAGAGCAGAATGACCATAGCAACGAATGGGTGATGTCGATACTGAGAGCACCACCAGGTACCCTCTTCCCCATCATCATCCTTGTCTCCCTCTCCTTTCTTCTCTACACATGAACAACCAACACTCATGCTCCTGCCCATTTCTCATGATGTATTTATATTTATGTTATATTATAATAAAATTAAATATTGTTGATAAAAGATTTGCACTAGAAAATGAGATCTATGAAACACATAATACATTTCTTTGGTATTGTTATATTTGATTAAATTGTTCATTATAGAATTTTATAATGTATTTATACCTATGTTATATTATAGTAAAACAAATACTATTAATAACATATTTGCACTAGAAAATGAGTGTAGGAACCAGGAATATTGAGTGAATGTGAGTATGGATTCAAGCCACACTCAATCTGTGAGAAAACAAGTATTGCAAAGTAATGGACACAATATGAATACAAAATATGGGATTGATTAATTATCTTACAAGATGTAGTACATATAAGGCATAATCAACTAAGAATAGTCGAGCTAATAAAAGGAAAAACTCACTAAAAATAGTGGTGCTCCAAGAATAGGAAAAGCAACCAGTTAACTTGGACAAAACTAATATAAGCATACCAAGTATAGCTCAAGGCTGAACACTTCAAAATATGCACTCCTAAGATAGCTTAATATACACCAGCATCTCTCCTTAAACATAGCTTAGGTGGGCGAAATGAAGATGGGTCTTAGAAACTAGGCCTTATTAGGTACCCATGTACAATGTAATCTCTCATAAAAATAGAGAAACGGAGAAAAACTACGTGGGAAAAAAACTCCCCTCCAAAAAGAGAAAAAAATATAAAAGAAAAGGATTAGGAAGCGTCATCGAAGATTATAACTTTACACTAAGCCTAAAACCATGTTGCTCTGACTATAATGATGCAGGCAACTACCCCCATAGAAGAGAGAAAGAGACTATGTATCCTCCCCAATGAAGTAACCCTTATGCCAAAAGAGAATGCTCGTGTATGAATGTTGACAATGATACATTTGTGGGAAATGACATTTCTCCCCTTAGGAAGAAACAATTCCAATGGTGAATGCTGAAGTAACTCCAACTCAAAGAAGCAAGGTGAGGTGGTAAGTCTCATGATGTATCTTGTCTTAGAACACTGTTCAAATGTCTACATATTGATTTTGAAACAAGTCACAAACAAGTCAGGAGTCGTAGGCCTAACTGAGATAAGTGACTTCTAAAAATCATGTGAAAACTAATGAAGAGAAAGATCCAAAGAACTAATGTATGGATGTGGAATGTGAATGCATGCCATATGGCTATGAAGCAAATCCCACGAGATGTCATTCGAAGAATCAATGGAATCCCTTGATGAAGCCTCTCTGAACTCTATAGTAGTAGAGCAGGTACAATATAATTATCATCAAAGAGAAAGACAATATCCTCCAAAGTGTCATCAAGATCTGAAATGCGGGACTTGAAAAACAAGGAAGAGATGTCTGGTAGAAGTGTGTCCCAATTGGATCTAAGACCCTATTATAAATAATTACTGGAAGCTCCCAGAGAAGAAACTCTAAACTCTAAAGCAAAGGCATAGAAAACATGTGCCCTATAATGTGATGATGTATATGTCATCCATCAATTGGATTTTGTACCCAAGTACCTACACTTTGAAGTGGCTATGTAGCCCAAAGAGAGTTGAATGTGGGTGAGTCAAGTGCTGAATCCTCATCCTCCAAAATGAATCTAGTGATGGATGGAGATGACACTCTGCCTCATGAATCTTCTATGGATAGTAGAAAGGAGAAATATCAAGGGCAAAGTGTGAGAAGTTGTATAACCTACCATTGTGATCTGCCCTTTCCAAAGCCACTAAGTTATTCCTATGCAACTCTCTAATCTCAACTAAATCTAGAGTAAACTCAACTTGCATGCCCTTCCCTATGTGAGCAATCTAATACATTGATAGAAGATTAGTTGAAAGTGAAGGTACACTTAAAACATTTATGAATGTTCCACCTTCATCCTCAACAGAACCTCTCCCTGTAACTATTTCCAGTGTGTCATTACCCAAGGTGATGCTAGACATGTTATAAGGCTCTATGGAAAAAAACTCAACCTATGAAGAAGCCATATGGTGTGAAGCATCAAAGTCAATAATCCAAGATGGAGCTGATGAAGATGCTACTGTAACTAGTGCCTTGCCTTTAAATTTCACTCTTCCTTTTTCCTTTGTCTTAGAAGTTTCTTGGGTTGATGAGGACTCTTTGATAGATTTAGGAACCCTTATGTTATGCTTCTTAAGAAGATGAGTGATGTGTTCTATCTATTTCTTCATACATATGTGCTCATCATGCCCAAGTTTCTTACAATAGGCACACTTGACTTTCTCTTTCCTAGGTTTCCCTTGATTTGAAGAAGATTTTGTATTGAGCTCAGATTTTTGTTCCTTCTTGATCTCCTTGTCTTTTTTATTTTTCTCCCCTTTGTTATTTGAATCATTATGTTCCCCGTTTCTAGCAAAGAGAGCTTGAGGTGTTGATGACTTCAGGGTACCCATGTGTATAACTTATCTTTCTCCCTAATGAAGTTTGGAATCAAGTCATCTAAGGATGGCATTGTCCATGTGGCTCTAAAATCTCTTTTAGAAAAGTAGAAAGTAGATACAAATATAGAATACTCAAGTCCTAACTTGGTGATAATTGAAAGCCCAGGTTGATAATCTTTTTTCTCAATTCCACATCCTTTCAACTTCAACATTAATGATTTCAACTTAGTGAAGAAATCCTCTAGAGTGTCAAATGAACTTGTACTCAAGCTTATGAGTTAGTTCTATAAATCATGACCTTTTGTTTCATCAACCTTCCCAAAGAGTTTTTCTAATGCTATCCAAACTTCACTAGGTGTCTTCAAGGCTTCTACATGAAACAATAGTTCAAGAGCTATATTTAAACACAAAAAACTATAGACTTGATCACACTTGTTAAACTATTTATCCTTCTTTGTATCAATAGTGGGTTCTTTTTCAGTCCCCATTGTCACCTTGTGTATCCCTTTATTCTTTAAAACAACTTGGATTGCAAATTTCCACTTAGGATAAATAAACAGGGTTAGTGGCTTGATTACCTATTGTGAATCCATGATGTTGAAGTAGTTTTACATAAATTAAGTGCAAAAGGGAAAATTATGGAGAAGATTTGAAATTGCACAAGGCACGACAACTTTACACCCCCCTTGATTCAAAATTGGATTCACCCGTGAATCTGGCACTTTATCATGGAGTGTGTTAGGTCTAAGCGGGTTGATTAAAATTGTACCCTACTACTTTACATTTTTACAAACTCTCTTCAATTTTGGTACTCCAAAGTAACCTTTTAGAAGAATTTTCTTAAATTTTGGTACTCTAAAGTAACCTTTTTTTAAGTATTTTTTGAGATAAATAATCTATTAAATATTAAATATTTTATATTTATTAACATTAATTAAAAATCTAAAATAAATAAAATAAATTTTTTAATTAATTTAAAATTACAAACAATAATCATTAATTAAACAATTTTGATTACAGTAGTATGTTACTAGATGATAGGTTTAATTATGATAGTATGCTACTAGATGATAGTTTTAATTATGATAGTATGTTACATGTACTCCATAATTGTACTACCATATAGTAGATTAAAAAGCCAGTTCTCTCAAGTTTTGGCAAGATCATTTTAGAAGTTATTTTTGTTTAGATAAGTAGCAATGGTAAGATATGGGGGAGATCCTCCACTATGTTTACTTTATCAAGACGTTTTTAAAGGTTTTATGTATATTTAAATATAAAATGTTTCATACTTCTATTTAGAAGTTGACAAATAATTTTATCTTATTCTCATTCATCTCCACGCACTCCAAGATTTAAAACTCACTTGCTAAATTTATCACTTTCCATCTTGTTTCAACTAGAGAACATGGCTACATGCATAACCTTCATTTGAATTTTTTTTTCCAAATTTTACCTTTACCACCCATGACAATTGAAGAGACATTACCTAAGACACAAAATCATTACAAAACTAAGCTTAATTGCAAAAATAGAGTGACAAAAGTGTTCTATAATGTAATAGACTTGGGGCTGTAGTTAAGCATTCTAATGGAAAACCCTACATTAAAGATAAGGAATTGGTGCAGTCACGGTAGGAGGGTTCACAGAATGAACTGTCCAGACCGTGCAGCAAGAGTAAACACAATGGAAACAACTCAAAGGAAATAGAACTAATGCAGATTCAATCATTCAATATATCTTAAAATTCAAATACAATCTGGTCGGCAACATACTAGCTTACAATACAGGCTCAAAGGCCTGATTTCATACATGCGCAAGATAAAGCTTTGAAGCTTCTCCGCACAAATCTAAAACTATTATATCTTTCTTATGTGAATAGATACTTTCCTAAGGATCTATTACATAAATATATTTCATTTTTAGACTAATAGATTCCTCCGCATCGGCTAAGGAAGATCACAGACTCTAATGAAGAGCTATAACATGTTCACAGATAGGTCAGACTTAAATGCATAGAACACTTCCTCAAATGAATTGGATAATGTGTGGACCTCTGGGGAAAGTCAGCCATGAACCAAGGATCATTGAATGATGTGTCAGTAGGATCCACAAGTCAAGGAATGATCCACAAGCCATGTCCTTTAGCTGATTATTAGGAACTATTAGAATGCTCTGCTCTGGGAAAACAAATGATCTTCTGATAGTGATAACTTTCTCGTAACTGATCCGAATGCTCTGAATTCTTTATATGATATAGATGAATGAATGAAGATGCTAAGTCCAGATCCGTAAGATGTGAAATGCCAAAACTAGACCACAAGCTAAAACTGCTTCTGATTGAACTAGGAAATGAGAGAACTGAAATGCAAACAAATTGAGATGTAAATGTTTTTGGTTGATGCAAGATTTCTCTTGATCCAGGGATGCTCTTGCATCTGACATCTAGGGTTATTGAAAAAGTGAGTCCCTCACTTTGTCCGGGCTAGGGGAGAACCAAGATGGTCCACCTTAGCCTGAGAAATCCATGATGAATCTTCTTCTGGTCTGCCTTTCCACTTCACAAGATATTCTTTGTATTGTTTGCCTCTAGTGCTGCATCCAACTCTCTTGTCCAAAATGTCTTCTATCTACTCCGGTGCTTGTTGTGGTAACTGCTTCTTCAAGTCCTCATTTGTGTTGTCATTAAACTCTACTTCATGATACTGATGTAGGTCTGCAGTGTTGAAAACTGGTGATATACACAATGTCTCTGGTAACTCCACTTCATATGCATTTCCTGAATCAAATTTTCTAAGTATCTTACAAGGTCCAAATTCTTCATCTTCAACTTGTTATATGTCCCAACTGGAAATCTTTCTTCTCTTAAATGTACCATTACTTCATCTCCTTCTTTAAATTCTTTGTATTTTCTCTTTTCACCTACCCTTTCCTTATACTTACTGTTCATGTCTTCCAAATGCTTCTTCACCTGATTATGCACTATCCTCATATGATCTACAAATTCTTCTGCTTCTACACTTCTCTTTTCTTCTGTATTGATGTCTCTCAATTCTGCAACTCCTCTAGGATTCACTCCGGTAATAATCTCAAAAGGTATTCTTCCAGTACTCTTGTTTACTGAATTATTGTATGCAAACTCTGCTTGTGAAAGAATCAAGTCCCAACTTCCTGCTTTCTCTCCAACCAAACATCTCAACAAGTTTCCCAAACTCCTATTCACTACCTCTATCTATCCATCTGTCTATGGATGAAAAGTTGAACTGAACTTCAAATCTGTCTTCATCTTCTTCCAAAGTGTCTTCCAAAAGTATCCAGAAAATTTTGTGTCTCTGTCTGAAACTATACTCCTAGGTAATCCATGCAATCTCATAATCTCCTTGAAAAATAAGTCAGTTACATGTACTACATCAGTTGTCTTCTTGTAGGGTATGAAATGAGCCATTTTTAAAAATCTGTCAACCACTACAAATATTTAATCATGTCCTCTCTGTGTCTTAGGTAATCCCATTACAAAATCCATGCTTATGTCTTCCCAAGGTCTCTCTGGTACTATCAAAGGTTTATACAATCTAGTGTTCTGACTACTCCCTTTTGCAACTTGACAAATTCTACAACTCTGCACAAATCTCTAAACATCCTTATGTATCTGAGGCAAAAAATAATTTCACTCACCAAAGCCATTGTCTTATCAATGCCAAAGTGTCCTGCCAATCCACCACTATGCTTCTCCTTGATCAAATTATCTCTCATTGAACTTCTAGGTATGCATAACTGACTTCCTTTGAACAACATATCTTCCTGAATGAAATAGTCTAACCACTTACTCCTATCTATCACAACAGGTTCCTTACATGCTTTCCAAGGTTTTGCAAAATTAGTGTCTCCCTCATTCATGTTCTTCAATTCATCAAAACCCAACACTTCAACTCTCATCTCTGTCAATAAGTTTCTTCTTCTACTCAAGGCATTAGCAACTTTGTTTGATTTTCCACTCCTATGCTTCAACACAAAAGTATAACTCTGTATGAACTCTACCCATCTCATATGTCTCTGATTTAACTTACCTTGACTGTTCAAATACTACAAAGCTTGATGATCTGTAAACAACACAAACTCCTTAGGCAACAAGTAATGTCTCTACTTCTTCAAGGCTTGAATTACGGCATAGAACTCTTGATCATAAACTAAATATCTTCTCCTTGCATCATTCAACTTCTCACTGAAATATGCTACAGGTCTACCTTCTTGACTTAATACTACTCCAATTGCATTTCCACTTGCATCACAATCAACTTGAAATACCTTATTGAAATTTGGTAATGCCAAAATAGGTTGCTCTGTCACTTTCTGCTTCAACAAGAAATTTTTTTTATCTACTCCAGATGTCCATTTAAAATCTTTTCTGTCACCTCTCATTGTCTCCATCATAGTGTTACAAACTGAACTAAAATTTCTGATGAACTTCTGGTAGAAACTAGCCAATCCATGAAATGATCTAACTTCTCCAATGCTTTCCAGTGTAGGCCATTCAACAATTGCTCTTACTTTCTTAGGGTCCATCTTCAATCCTTCTGCAAAAATCACAAATCCCAAATATACCAACTCTTCTTTCATGAAACTACATTTCTTGATGTTTATCAACAATTTCTCTTCTCTCAGTCTCTGCAAAACTTGTCTAAGATGCCACAAATGTTCTTCTATTGTATTACTAAAAATTAGAATGTCATGCAAGTATATAATCACAAACTTACCCAAGAATTTCTACAAGACCTCATTCATCAATCTCATGAAAGTACTCAGTGCATTTGTCAATCCAAAATGCATCAATAACCACTCATACAATCCTTCATTTGTCTTAAAAGCAGTCTTCCATTCATTTCCTTCTTTGATTCTAATCTGATGGTATCCACTCTTCAAATCTATCTTTGTGAAATATCTTGCTCCACTCAAACAATCCATGATATCATCCATCCTAAGTAAAGGAATTCTATACTTAATTGTGATCTTGTTTATTGCTCTAGAATCAGTACACATTCTCCATTCTCCATCCTTCTTCGGTGCTAGCACTACAGGTACTGCACAAGGGCTCAAGATTTCTCTGATCAAACCTTTCCTCAACAATACTTGTATCTGTCTATTCAATTCTTCATTCTCTGTCGGTGTCATCTGGTGTGCTGCTTTGTTAGGCAAACTTGCTCCCTATATAAGATCCATGTGATGACTGATATTCCTTATAGGTGGTAATCCTTTAGGTACAGTATCTGATATGATGTTTTCATACTCTATCAGCAACTTCTTTATCTCTTCCAGTTGTGATTCTTCAACTTCTCTCTTCAATGCTTTAGGCTTCTTAGGAATCAAGGCATATCATATTCTCATGTCTCAAACCATCCAGAAATCTTCTTCCATCTACCAAACAGATTCTAGCATTTTCGTATACTTCACTCTTTGGATAATCCTCCAAAGGAATCAAAGTAATTCTCCTTCCATTTGTTGTTATGATATATGTATTCTTTCTTCCATCATGTATAGCTTTTCTATCATAATGCCAAGGTCAAGTCTCAACAAGATGTCATAACCTATATCATAACCTAGATGGCTCCAAGTATTTGTCACCTCTATGTTACTAGAGACAACTGGCTCATCCTAAGATATCCTGGCTGTCACCTGCATGGTACTGGTGATAGCCGGCTATCTGCACCTATATCAGACTCAATTATGATATGTGGGTCATCTTATAGCTAGGTAAATAAACAATAAGGATATCACAAGGATTCACCAACACTGATCACATTTACTTGGTTACATG
The DNA here is from genome assembly GCA_027924645.1 of Cunninghamia lanceolata. NCBI lineage: Eukaryota > Viridiplantae > Streptophyta > Pinopsida > Cupressales > Cupressaceae > Cunninghamia > Cunninghamia lanceolata. The sequence continues at coordinate 4,811,914 of BSBN01000135.1, read as the reverse complement.
CCACATAGAGATCCATAAACCAATACACAGGGACTTTTTAGGTCCAGGGGTCTAAATTACAAGTCGACAGTCAAAATAATATTGGACCCACATGAGTTGGATTCTATTTCGAAACACATGCATAAACATATACAAACACAAAGTAATATCAAGGGTCATTCCATACATATATTTTTCACTTGGAAACAGATTATGCATTATATATCAGTCAAACCCACAAAATTAATATTAGAGAAGTTCCAAGTCACCTTTGTATATGCACATTAGAGACGAACCATGAAAAAGGTAATTCTAAAATTCTTTCAAAGATTGGGGTAGATTTAGAGAAGCTAACTAAACAACCTCAGAGTATAGGAGATTAGTGTTGATAGAGTGTCCTTTTCTAGCTCAGACATATATATTGAGACTTACTAATTGAAAGGTGGGTTCATAGATCCATCATGTAGTATTAGCTGCCTCAAGCTAAAACATATCAAAGAGGGAAGGTTGATCAAGTTTAGGAATACCCCATGCCTCAGAGTTATTCCCTAAATCTCTCCCCTATGGACTTGAGGTCTAAGGGCATCCTTCGCCCAAGAACTACCTACATACCCACTTCCAAATAGGATCAAAGTCACATGTAGTTCTCCTCACTTAATCTCTCAAGGGATATACACATAGGTTCCTACTCTCAGGGTTTCATCATCACCCAATTTCAACTAACAGTTACTATCATTTCAGGAATCAAAATCGTACATAGAAGTTATGCACAATAATATATCCAATATAAATTAAATCCAATCCTAATAGAAAACATGGAATCAAAATGCATAACATTAACAATGCAACAATTATGCAAGGACATACTAAAGAAGTTCCCACAAGGGTCACCACAGTCTCAATTTATACCTCACCTCTGTTATGATTCATAACTCAACATGATGTTGCTAGAACTCTTACAAGCTCATCTTATTAACATAGATTAGGGCACAAGTAATTATCAATTATCCCCTTCTAACACTAATAAGATACTAGGTTGAATATATATATATACCACCAATAGTTATAGGACATGGAACTTGACTGTTACTCAATAAGACTTGATATACATACTATTATCATAGTCATTAGAACTATCTTCTTCAAGATAGACACACTTTACAAACTATGGCGCCTTAATCAATTGTAAGGGGTCATTTTTATCATATTCGTTACTCAAAATGACACAACCTTCAAGTCCATAGATGTCAATAGTCATAGTATTTAATGATCTGTAGAATTAAGTTGACACTCAACGATCAAGACTAGTATATGTCGATCAACCTATTAACAATTTACTACGATCTGAAGCAATATTAAGATCAGAAATAGTTTATAGATAAGGCATGACCGTATCATAGCAATACACTCCAGTGTTAAGGATGTCAAGATAGGCTATATAGTGATGTCTCATGCATAATCATTTCGGTATGCCTAATATCTTAATATCCACCATCTAGGGTACAATGATGTTAAATTTATTGTCCCCAATTATTGCTTAATGAACTATAGCTATTCATAACATAATGTTTTAGGGTGCTTAGCATGCCTATTTGCCTTTCCAACTTAAAGGTTCCAATTTTATAACTAATATTTATCACAGTTTTATATCTCTATCAATAAGTGACCTATAACATTGTGCAACACCACTAGGAAATTACTCTATGTTGAGGAAATACATAGTTCATATCACTTAATGTGGCCCATAATGCTGATTATGTTTCTCATGCCAGGAATTCATGTTACAAAATATGATGATAAAAATATTATTCTCTTAATAATAACAAACCATTCAACAAAATCTTAAACAAGGTCTAGATTATAAAATATAATCATATTCTCAAATCCTCACAAAACACAAAATTTAATGTATCTTAAGTAGAAGACTCATCAATCCACTTATGCATCACATATTCCTCATAAGATTAAGATACTAAATGTTTAGTTTCCCAAGCATATTCTAGACTATCTCTTAATAGTCCTAAAAAGATATAGCTTCAATGAATTCCAAACTCTATTTAAAGCATATATAAATTGATAGTAAGATTCTACTACACATCTAAGGATGCATGGATTTCTATACATATATGTTTCAAATGAAGATGTTACCAAAAAAAAGCCCTGTTTTCTCAAGGTATTCTAATTTTGACTCAAAATAATTTATGCTTATTCATTTATATTGTTGAGTTGGCTCTCATTTGAAATATCTGTTTCAATCATGTTGAGTACTTCAACATATTCATGAGTATATCTTTGTAATCTTATATATAAAGAGAGAGATTCCCTTGTGAAAAAATTGACGCATTCACCAGTAAAAACAAAGATTGCTATTATAATATCCAGTACAGTTAAAGTTTGGCAATGAGGTTTACTTAATAAAAGCCACTGGTGACATTCTACAATACACAACCATAAAGAAATAATAAGATCCCTGACAACAAGATCACTGGAATATTAGACTGCACAAGTTTGTGTAAATAGTAAAGTTCAATAATAGGAAATCATGGGTGTGATAAACTATATAATTGAATGAATTAAGATGATCACTGGTATAACATTCCATACAACCAGGTACTTTAGGTCATTAATAGTCTCGGCCCGATAAAGCCCCAAGAGGATTTCATATCAATAAACATTTTACCTTGATCACCTCTGTTCAAGGTATATTATTTAATTATTTCCACGTCAGTCTTAAAGATTTAGTATCCCTGGTTAACTGGTACCATGCTCCTTTCACTGGTATCTAAGGTGACTAAATTTCAGGTTGAGTGCAGAGAGAACATCCAAATCTAGTAAGGAGAATAGTGCAACGAAAAAGATAAAGACTAAACGTACCGAAGAAAATGACATCCTTTGCAAGGTTGGCCATAGTTTCCATGACAGCAACAGTATATGTGGAGAATCGTGAAATGGGTGGTCAACAAAGGTAGGGACAATATCATTTCCAACAATAAATTCCATCATTTCCAACAACAACTGGAAGCCGTCACCCCATCAACCAGCATAAAATATCTTTTAATTTTATTTATTTTTATTACTGTTTGGCCCTGCAGTCGCCTACGAGAAAGCCTCTCGCAATGGGGATGTGACAGTTTCAAACAAGCTGGCTGCATACAAACAGGAATTAATGGTCTCTTTTAGCACAGCAAAAGAACGGGATTTGCTTTACACCTGCCCATTGCATTTGCTCAATTTTTAAATCCTCTTCAATAAATTCATTTAGTGTATAACCTACAGTCAGTGCAGTTGATGAAGCTGTATCTGTTGAAAAATCTTATTTAAATTATGCTTTGATGGCTGCCCATTCCTTCTGCGAAAAGCCCCATTTTGTTACAGGCTGCCCATGCTGGTAAATGTGAATCGATCGGGTTGGAGACATGTTTGTTGCGTTTAGTTAAGCAATGTAAATAAGTTTATTATGAAAAGCTGTGTAATTCTTGAGAATACAGGTTTGCAATAATTGAAAACATGTAGAGTAGTCTTAAGGGGTGTTAGCTGCACAAAAGTTGTCAATCTTTTCCTTCAGTTTCTTTGCTTCAATTCTTTCCACTTCACCGATTTCTCTACTGTCCCGATACCCCCAAACCATTAAAATAAGGATGTCTCCGAAGAGAATTATGAATCAATGCAATCACATAAAGTAACCCAGATGGAGGTTTATAAGTACGGATGGTTATAAGAGTGGATAAAGCTTATTTTACAAGTAGAGGTACTCTAAACCCCTAATATCATACTAATATGAAAACAGTATTTAGAGCCATGACACTGGTTACACCCCTAATAACATATGACTATGTAAGAAAGTCACTCAGCAGAATCAGATTTGACAAGTATGGAACTGAATTCAAAAGTCTGTATCGACAAACCATTCCTAATGATAGGGTAAAGAGCATTAATCAAATTGCTTTGAAGGAATTATTAATTACAAATTACTAGTATACATAAAACTGCTTATATAATTTAAACAATGCTGCATACAAACCGGAATTAATGGCCTCTTTAAACACAGCGAAGAGTACTCGTTTTGCTTTTGTTTGGAGTTTTACATATCTCATAGACTTCTCAATGAAATAGAAAGTATCAAAAAAATCATTTCTAAATGATATTATAAAGAACATTTATTTATGAAATTGGTTTGAAAGAATTTATAATTACAAATAACTATACATAACTTTTTGTACTCAAAATGCTACATAAAAATGCATATTATAAACAATACTGTAATGTGATTATAAACTATTTCCAAATGATAGTATAAAAAATATTTATTTATCAAATTGCTTTGAAAGAATTTATAATTACATATGACTACCCTACATAAAATTGCTTTGAAGGAATTTATAATTACAAATAGCTAGCATACATAACTTTTTGTACTCAAAATGCTACATAAAAAATGCATATTACAAACAATACTGTAATGTGATTAAAAACCATTTCCAAATGATAGTATAAAGAACATTTATTTATCAAATTGCTTTGAAAGAATTTATAATTATATGACTACCATACATAAAATTGCTTTGAAGGAATTTATAATTACAAATAACTAGCATACTTAGCTTTTTGTACTCAAAATGCTACATAAAAAATGCATACTACAAACAATATTGTCATGTGATTATAAACCATTCCCAGATGATAGTATAAAGAACATTTATTTATCAAATTGCTTTGAAAGAATTTATAATTACATATGACTACCATACATAAAATTGCTTTGAAGGAATTTATAATTACAAATAACTAGCATACATAACTTTTTGTATTCAAAATGCTACATAAAAATGCATATTACAAACAATACTGTAATGTGATTATATATTTCTGTATACTTATAACCAAAATAACCAAAGAAAACTTAACTCCTAAATTCAATACTTCCCCTACAAACAGCCTATTGGCGGAATAGTTGTGCACCCTGTCCAACTACTAGTTGTTATTTTTTTTTTTTTTAACCAGAAAAAGGTGGATGAACACCCATGCTAGTTGTTATTATTTAAGTATTCATATATTCTATTCACAAATGTACGTACTATAAAAATATTTCTCTTACACATCAACAGTGAAGAGATCTACCATGATTGGAAGCAAATAATCCGTCTTCATGGAAATACTAGTAAAATTTTATTTTAGTTCATGATACTGAATCCGGTCAGCCTCCTTGATAACTTCAATACATGTACCTCTTTATAACCAGCAATGTAGGAAGACTTCAATTATTAGCTGATATCAAAACTAAAATTCTGGTTTATCCCTTCCTTTAAAGTCCTAATGAAAGGTCTAATTTAGATTTCTTGGATGCCCTGGACTGAATCTCCGTTCCACTGCAATCTTTGCTTGCTGAATATCAAACAAAAGCAAAGTTTAAGTGTAAATTTTATGATCTTATTCAGGTGATATGGAATATAAATAATCGAAGACTAAAGAATCAAAAACTGTTATACACTTTCACCAAAGTATAAAGATACTAAATAGATTTCTCCATCATTTGTTTTTTAAGGTAAAAGTCCACTGTTTAGCCTCTCACCGAGCCTCATTCCTATATAGTTCTCAACATATTCAAGATACTAGCAAAAACAATTTCAGAGTTATTGTTAGACCTGAGCTAATTTTTCAAGTCACCGTGATATGTAGAAACCATAACAGACACCACAAATAAACCAAAATTGCGTCAATAGGAATTTTGAGTATTTTGTGTAGATTTGAAGCCCATCTTATTCCTTGAAATTTCTTTTACATCCAAGATTATGGAATATCAAACTGATCAAAATCATCTTCATTATATTCATTAAGGTCAGATTCATATTGTCAGGTTCTTTGAGGTGGGTAAAGAAGTTAAGATGGAGATTATTTGTGGATTAGTCAAATCACCTTAGATGTATTCATCAAGACTAGATCATTGATTAGGTTCTTTGATGCAGGAGTATATGGGTGGATTGGCCATCAGCATCAACCAAAAACAAATTTCAGGTTTGCATTTCATATTTGGTGTGTTTGGTTTTTATTTGGCATATCTTGGCTTTTGGAATGGGTGGTATGTCAGAATTTGCAAGCTTTTAGTTTTCACCATACTTTGGTGTCAGTGCACAACATGCAGTTAAACAATTGTCTCAAAAAATTGATGAAGTTTCTTGGTAAATCCTCTTACAAGAAGATTCTTGATTCCATCCTAGATTTGGTGATGAAGGTTTTGTCGAAAAATTGATGAAGTTTCTTGGTAAATCCTCTTACAAGAAGATTGTTGATTCCATCCTAGATTTGGTGATGAAGGTTTTGTAGTCATACGCCTTCTGGTTTTGGAGAAATAATCATTTTGTGACTTATGCTGGTAGATTGATGAAAGTTTAATAGCTTGAGCTTTGTGAGGTTTGGTACAAAATGGTTTGGCAGAAAGCTTTGAGATGTTGATTTCTCAATATTTGAAAGTGTTTGTGATAATCCAAGATCCTGGCGAGAAGTTATAGCCAATGTCAGTTTTCAACTCCGAGTCTGTCATGTTGTGGTCATGGTTTCACAAGGTTGGAGACCATCAAAGAATTTAGTTACTCTTGACAAGTGAGTGATGATATGGCATGAAATTGGAAGCACAACATTCTTTTATAGGTATAGATATTTGCATACTTGGTGCTATAATACTTTTCATGGACCAAAAACAATACCATGAGGCCAAAAATGCTCTTCGGATGCCATTTCTCATCTGAAGCAAGTAAACCCATGAACATCAAGCTCTGAGAGGAAAAGCTAGCTTGTGACCATTTCAAATGCTTCATAACAAGAAGGCAGATGAAAGGTGGAGTGACGTTACAAGTTTATAGTACCTAAAGGAGAGAATTCTAACACCTCATAGAGGCAACTTTTTGTAAGTTTCAAAATATAATTTGAAGGTTAAAATGGAGATGCCAAGGATTGATAATTCCTTCAACTTCACAAGGACTTTAGTCAATGCCTTTTGAAAGGCAATAAATCGGCAATTTTAGTGCCAACTTCAACATTCTATGCAGATTTAAGGGATAATAAAAAACTAGCATTGATGTAGAATCTTAAACGCCAACTTAAGGGCTGTGTCGATGCGACTGGGAGCCATGGGTCCCATTCTCTTGGTAAAATCAAATGTTGTCCTTATGATGGAGGGAGGCATCACCTCAGATTCAAATTAATGTTTCCTTTTCATTTTAAAAAAATTGAATTCAATATATAAGAGCAAGGGGAGCGCCAAAGTGATGCGGCCTTAGGAGAAGAGAATAGGGTCGCTACTGAAGAATAGGAAACAAGTAAAATGAAGGATGAGAATAGATAGAAGATCAAGAATTTGAAGGAAAAATGTGAAGGCTGATTTGGGTGTTAGCATAGTATTACATTGTTTAATATCTGCTTAGTTTAGACAACAGTTACCAGTTATGTTGGCAATTATGTAGTTATGTATATTACAATTTTTTAACTGCATTTCTCCTTGTATAAATGTTTTTGTAGTTTATCGAATAAATCAATCAAGAAATCATCAATATATTATTACATGCTTTTGTTATTCCTGTGCAATAGTGTAATATGTACATGCTCACCATATTTCAATAAATATCAGAGCAGTTATTGATCATAGAGAAGTAGCAAATTTGTTTTGTAAATGATATGGTATCAGAGCAGTTATTGATCATAGGGAAGTGCATTGTATTGCTGAGCAATATGAGATCACCAGTGCTACGTGTGGATAGAACATACAAGCATGAGAAGGAGTGAAGTTGTATAAAAATTTGAAGGTATTTGAATCCATTGATTGAGCTTCCAGTATAGTTTTGTTTTGCATTGAATACACTTGATGCGCAAGTCAAGCTGCTATTTGATATAATGTACAAAGGGCATGTAATGGAATGGCCACTTAATGGATATGCAGCCATGACCTAGCCTAGTTCAGCTCCATGGTATTTTTTTTAATATCCTTTGTGAGTAAATCCTTGGTAGAATTATTGGAAATTGAAATCTTATATGTAGTTATACGGCTATCTGTAACAACAGTCAAAATGCATCATATAGTTATAAACGTAGTGTTTCACTAAACAATTAAGTGCAAGTTTTGAGCAAACTCTTCTAAGCATCCAACGATTGGAGGAACCATGCTAATTGGTTGGTTCTTTGTGATGGAAGCCTTCCTACAAGATCTCCTCGCCATTTGAATAAAGTTTTGTCCAATGTTCATTGCTAGTGTAAGGAACAAAGATGATAAAGACGTAGTGATTTGTGTATGCTGAGTTGATGTGGGCGCCAGAATTCTAAAGGAATTTTCAAATTGACTTATTCTAGAGAAACACAATCTTGCTGCGTATAGGAAGAGATTTGTAAGTAAACCTAAAATTCACTCAAGTGGATGCATATGTGACTATTCAACATGCTTTGCATGTAAATGTGTGTAGTGGAGTTGGTATATGATTTTAATTTTAATACAAGCACTCATAGGATCAAAACTATGAAAGTGGAGTTATAAGGTGTGAAAGGAGAAGTAGTTGAACTTAAATAAGTTGTTACAATTTGCATTGTAAGGGTCTATTTTGGAGGTAATTGTAATTTGATTTATTTAGAAGATGCATGTGTTTTAGTTTGGATATGAATTTTGAAAATACTGTAATTGGGAGATATAAGGTGTTTAATGTAAAGGAAAAAAATATATTCAATATCATGCAATCTTTTTGTACCATGGATGGAAACAAATTGGTTGTTCAGTTGGAGGGTTTCGAGGATTATAATACTTAGTCTGGTGCTATCTTTGGAGGGTAAGGACTCAGAGAGTCATATTGGAGGTAGGCGGCATCAGAGGATGGAGGAATTTTTATTATCTCAAGTTAGCTTCTCGCTTTGAGATGATGCTTTGCATGAAAAGCATTTTTGGCTTTATTTTTTTTTTCCTTGTTGTTGTTGACAGATTTGAAGAGGTGTTGAGCTCAATATGGATTGTTGTCAAGCAAGCTTCAGAGTATATGATCGAGAATTATACCCTTTTGCGGTCACTAGACAATGATAGAGATCTGTTGTATCTGTTAAGGATTGTTGTCGAATAATTCAAGACTCTGTGACTTGAGAGTTCAGGACTGAGAGCTCAAGAACATAGCTCGAAGCTACACCTTTCCAAGGGTCAAGAGACAACTTGATGGAGCCCCACTTGGTTCAAGATTTGTTCTTTTAGGAGAAGATCTTCTATAAAATATGTATTCATATTATGTAATCAGCTTTAGTAAGTATATTAGCATTCAGGGGGGTCCCTTGGTACTATTGCAGGAACAATTGAATAAGGGGGAATGTTAGAATAGTATTACATTGTTTAATAGCTGCTTAGTTTAGACAGTGGTTACCAATTATGCTACCGGTTATGCAGTTATGTCTGTTACAACTTCTTGACTACACTTCTCCTTGGCATTTCTCCTTGTATAAATGTTTATATAGTTGATCAAATAAATCCATCAATAAATCATCAATATATTATTACATGCTTTTGTTATTCCTGCGCAATGGTGTAATCTATATGTGCTCACCATATTTCAATATTGGTGAGATATTCAGTCCAAAATTCATAGAGGAAAACAGTCATAAATGTTACCAGACACTGAAGAACAATAGATGAAAGGAGAAAGAACAATGGAATGAGTGTATGGGTTCAGAGAAGGGTCAACTAGAGCAAGGAAATAGAGAAATATGAATTGAAGTTGCAGATATAAGTGAAAGAGAATAGAAATCTACATATTTGTTTTAAATTGCCTTGCATAGTGAAGAATTTGTAGTTCAATTGTATAATATGGATTTGGTTCAATTTGTGCATCTGAACTATGATTTCTATACTTATTGTGAGCATTTGAATCAAATAAAATTAAGATTTTATGGTGTTGCAATCTAAGTTTTGTTTATCTAAAAAGAGAGTCTCTATTTTGTGTGGAAGTTTTATGCTTTTGCAGAGAGGGGAGTACCCTTTTGCACCAAGTAGTATCAGAGAAAGAAGATCCTAAGAGTGTAGTGGATACACTAGGATGTGTGGGTAAAAGTAATGGTTGAGAAGAGCTCGTATGAGAATTGTTGTAGGTTGGTGAAGTCCCGAGCAGTTGAGAGCTATGTGTGGAAGCCCATCATGTGGGATGGTTGGAGATGGTATAAAAGGGAGGGATTCCTTAGAGAGATGACTAAAAAGATTGAGAGGATTGGCGGGTTGTTTAAGAGATGTGACCAATTGAAAGCTATGCAGCATGGAGAGGTTGTAAGGTATGAGTTTTCAGCGAAGACATGAAATGAAGAAGGCATGAAAGAAAAGGATGAGGAAAATGAAGAAGTGGCAGAGCATATTAAGAATGAAGAAGAAGAGGAGATCCTTGTGCAAAAGGATCAAGAGTGAAGAGAAGAGATTGCAATCAAGGTTGTAAAAGATGATAAGAGGAGTTGCAACCCTTTGGTAGAAGAGGCATGGAAGGAGAAGCATGTGCGAGCAGCCCATACATTCCAAAAAGAAAGAATATCAGAAAAGAAAGGAGGCAGGGAGAGAAAGTAATGGGAGAGGAAAGTTGTGGAACATGAAGTTGTAGTAGAAAATGATCTATGGAAAGACATGGACTATGTGGGATATTGATGTGAAGAAGAAGCATTGGAGATTGTAGCAAAGGTATGTTTTTTGAAAGACATGGATGAATAAGTTACATGTGATCTAGTAGTAGTGACAACATATCCTTTGGAGGATAGGAAGATAGAAGAGGAAGGTAACAAACTTGTAGCTGAGTATGAAGACCAAAAAGTTGTAGCAGATGGAGAATCAGAGATGATGAACTTGGAAGGACATAGATTTGATGAGCAAGTGGGTGAAGAGGAGAATGATCTTCTATGGAAAGAACTTGGAGCAATGAAAGAAAATGAGGTAAAATTTGAAAACTCTGAGTCCAATTTGTTTGGGATGATGAATACAATAGAGGATATAGAGGAAGAAAAAGGTAGATACATGGAAGACATCAATTTCCATAAGGATGCTACAAATTTGGTTGTTGTTGAGGAGCATAATTTGGTTGAGGAAGAAAGTGAGAAGATAGAAAAGTTGTTTAGTTTGAGTGAACACTTGAAGGAGATGAATGGGGAAGATAAGAGTGAGAAGATGGATGCCGTAATAGTGAAAAATGAAGAGGTAACTTATGATTTTTCTAAATGTTCTAATGAGGAAGTTGATAGGGATTTGTTTGTTGCTGAGGTGGATAAGGAGTTGCAAGTAGATGGAAGGAATACATATAAAGATGTAGATTTGTAATCAGTTGTTACATGTTTGAATGTAGAGGTTGTAAAAGATGCTACAAGTGAAAAAAATAGGTAAAATAGTTCAAGACATGAGGAGGATGATGGGAATAGATGGGGTAGATGAAAACCTCATAGCGAAGGATGAGATGATGAAATTTGCAACTGAAGATGATAAACGAAATATTGCAGTGAAGAAAGAAGAGGTGAAGTTTATTGTGTTTTGTGATAAAATTCATTTTCGTTCATTTGCAATGTTGAAGGTTGAGGCTTCTATGGAGAAGAGTAGATGGAAATTGTTACTTTCCATGAAGTTGGAGGGGCATATTTGTATTTATATGTTGCAGATTGTGATATGGATGATGTCACATTTTTGTGGAGGTGGCCAATTTGTGGTGGGTTAAAACCCATGAAAGAGGAGAAGATTAGTGAGATTGATTGGTGGTGGTGCCTAGATAATGGTGGGTTGGATCCCATGAAGGAGGAAAGGAGAAAGTATTCTTGGGAGGAGGAGGATGGTACATAATAGATGCAGGTCCACGAGAGGAGAGAAGAATGGAGTGCAGATTTGTTGGACGGGAGTGAAGCTTGTTTCGGCAAGATGCTAGAAAAGGAGGAAAAATAAATAACTTTTTGTTCAGAAGTTTCA